>JAXDDX010000155.1:0-720000 GCA_034670405.1 Hoplostethus atlanticus | reverse complement strand
CAGCTACAAATAGCCTCTGTTTTCCCATTGGAATAGTTAGCTTTTCTCTGTGGTGTGAGCAGTTGTTTGGAGTGCTGCTTTCGCTGGATGACAGGTAAACTTGTGAGCTTCTACCCCATACCAGCGCCCACTGCTGAGACTGTGTGTGTGTGTGTGTGTGTGTGTGTCTGTGTGTGTTTGGGGCGCTGTGGGGGGGGGGTGTCCAGGAGCATATCCAGGCAGTAATCAGGTCATAAACTCCATCAGGTTCTGTTTTCTCTGGAAGAGTCGGTAGGGAAGAGGGGAGGGAGGAGGGGGGGGGCGGCGAAGGGAGGAAGGAGGCAGTAAAACTCTGGTTAGCCCTGTCAGCTCTCCCTCAATCAGCAGTGAGACCCAGGGGGACAGAGAAAACAAGAGGAGAGAGGAGAACATAAAATGTGAGGGGGAAAAAGAAGGAGTAAGTCAAAAAGGCCGGTGGAGGGAGAGGAGAGAAAAAGAGAGTGGGGGAACACGAAAATAAATCTCTCCTTAAAGGATGACACCGACTTTTGGGGAGAGTACCTTTTACACGTTATGACAGGAGTAGCACCAAAGTTATTTCTTGAGCCTCTGGTGGACTTCTCTGTCCTGTGCACATGCTAACACGTTAGCATACAGGTAGCTAGCATTATCTAGCGTAAGAAGATAGACCTTTAACCAGAGTTGTTTTCTGCCAGTCCTCCTATCACATGAAGGGTAAGTTGAACAATGGGTGTTGTAGTTTGCCACATAAAATTAGTTCACTAAAATAAAATAAAATGAGTGCCAGTAAGAATAAGTGGGCTGGTGCAGCGTCTGTCCACTGGCCACAGCCCTGCACCATCTCAATCATCACCTGTCTCTAGTTTGTCGGTAGCAGCTGACACATGTAGCGCACAAACACACAGACACAAACACACACATACTTCCGAAGGTCATCTGGGGGGGGTCTAGAGAACGAGGGAGCTGATGATAGGTCGAGGCTGTGTGTGTGTGTGTGTGTGTGTGTGTGTGTGTGTGTGTGTGTGTGTGTTGGAGGGTTGTGTGCGGTAGGGAAGTGTGATAATGCAGAGTTAATGTCCAGTCCTTCCTGACTAGTTGCTGTTCACAGCAACTGTTGTGGTGAAAACACCATTTAATTAGAGTGATAGAGACACTGCAGACACACACACACACACACTCTCACACACACACACACATACACACACACACACACACACACAAGAAAAGATACACCTGGTCTGATACACAGCAGGGTAGTCTACTCTTCCACTATCAAAGACGTGATCCAGCTGTTTTCTAAGTGTGTGTGTGTGTGTGTGTGTGTGTGTGTGTGTGTGTCCTTGTTGGAGGATCACTTGTAACCGGACCCAGTAATGAAGCTTTTCAGTGCTTCCTGTTGTGACTCTGTGCTCCTGTCGGGTTTCAAACACCCGCCTCCCTCACACCAACCCAAACAACAGGATCCTCATAATCCCTCATGGCTGCTACAACAGTTCAGCTGATCAGAATCGGACACATTCAAAAGAAGCAGCCGGTTTCCCACAGAATCTGACCTGGATGTAGAGGATGGTCCTAAAAGCTCATAAAGGTCCTAAAAACTCAAGGCCTTTAATGGTCTTTTGGGGACTTTGATTCAGTTTTAGACATCTTAAAATTGTTGTGGTTTCTTGGTGCGCTGTAATGCAGAACATATTCTGATATTCTGACAGTTGTTTTCATTTTCATGTTTTTTTTTTCATTTTCATGTGAAATTGGTCATATATTTCATTCTAACTGGCATTAAAAAGATCTTAAAAAGTGTTAAGTTTCAGTTGATAAATCCTGCAGGCTGCCAGTCTTCTCAGCAATGGTCTTGTTGGTTTATCGTGCTAATTGATCAAATGAAAGTGGTGATGGTTAATTGATTGACTGTTAAAATGCTACATAAAGCACCTATAAGCAACAACGAGGCAGTGGGCTACGCTGCAATAGTGTCACAGGTGTTGGTGTAATGTAACATTATGCTCTTACCGTGTATGCTGAACAAAATAATTGTTATTAAAGCCGACAGAAATGTTTCTATAGTAGCTTAACTTTACGTGTGCTGACAGCGGTTTTCATTTAGAATAGAAGAAAGGATACAGAATATGAGACTGTAATAAAATAATAAATTGTGCGGGTGTGAACGGGATTGTTTTGATAATCTGAGCTGTCTGTTTGCAAATGTTTATCTTCAGGGATCGACTCGCTGATCCTCACAGACGATTACAAACATTCATAAATGTTGACACTTTTTTTCATAGTAAGCAGCGTGCGACTCATTCTTTGTCACAGGTGTGTGAAACGCAATTAGAGATTTTAACAAAATCAATTTTTGCATCTCTGGTCCCCTCATGACAAGCATACATTCATACACACACACACACACACACAGCCCATGTTTGAAGCTGTAAAGACTGTCAGGATGTGTTTTTGCCAGAATGCCCATGGGTCTCATTTTCATTTCTCATCTGTAGGAACTGAGAGGTGCTTTCACATGTTAAACAAGGTGTGTGTGTCTGTGGGTGTCTGTGGGTGTCTGTGGATGCTTGCAATCAACAGTTATGGGTGGAGGTAAAGGTGTATAAGGGGGAATGTGTATTTAGCGTAATGGTGACAACGTGTGAAAATGTCTGTCGATGAGAGGGTGGGAGGAGGTGGTGGCGTAAAGAAAGATTTGAGGGTGAAGGGGGGAGAAGACGGAGTATGAAACCCCATTGTATTGAGAGTTGAATCTACCTCACATGAACAAAAACAATTGCCGGAACCGGAATAAGCCAATGTCGGCACAAAGAGAAACTTCCTGACTTTATGACCCCGAGGCCTTGATGGAGAGTTTGGCCAGGTTGTTCTATAAGTTAATGCCACTTCTGTTGTATTCACCGGGTAGTATTCATTCAAAGTGAATCATGATGCTCTTACTCTAGGCATTTCTTTATGTGTTCTTAAGTGGAAGGTCAATTCTGGCAAAGAGAAAAGTCTATGATGAGTCAGATTGATTCCCCCATGCCGTCGACATCTCAGGGTTACCAAAACTACCAAACAGGTTTCATAAACGAGCTACTTGTGAGTCCATGTGACTTTTGTTCACAATCCCTGGTTCACTTGTGATTGGGCCGTGTGAACCTAAATGCATCAAATACAAAAATGCAACAAATGAAACTTTTCTACTCTGGTCAAACCAAGGAAAACAACTGAAAATATGTAATAATTCCCCCTGTGAGACGCTGACAAGCCCAACACAGACGTTACTTATCGATGGAGCAGGGTTATAGAGCTAGTATGCCTGCCACTGGAAACCACAAAGGCTAAATCTCTGTTGCTCTCTCTCTCTCACACACACACACACACACACACACTCACACAGACACACACAACACAACACGCACACAGACACACACACAGCCCAAGCTACACCTGACTCTGTGTAGGCAGTACCATGTTATTGTGTGGTTAGTATACACATTTTAGTCGAGGTTAACACAACACTGTCAATTACTACAGCATGTAGTGTTCATACTGTATGCATGATTACACAGAGTGGACTGCACTGGACTGTGCATTTGTGTGTGTGTGTGTGTGTGTGTGTGTGTGAGAGAGAGAGAGAGAGAGAGAGAGAATGGCAATCCTATCCTGTGGTGTAAAGGCAGCAGGCCACTAATAATGACAAACAGCTTGTTCTGAGGGCAGCTTGTTTCACTGTGTGTGTGTGTGTGTGTGTGTGTGTGTGTGTGTGTGTGTGTGTGTGTGTGTGTGTGTGCGTGCGTGCGTGCGTGTACTGCACGTTTATACATCTGCACATGTGTTTCTGTATCCTGCATGTCTGCGTTTGTGTCCTGCAGTAATTGAGCAGTCGTTGTGTGTAATGGTGGTGATAGTGATCTGGGTTGCCAGGTCTGGTCCCAGGGTTGCAGAGCGTGGTCTTATCTCAAGTGCCTCTCCTCCACTTATAATGAGTGACAATACACTCACCCCTACCTCCCACACTGAAGCATTTTATAGAGCGCGGTAATAGGGGGTGGACTTTGTGACACATGGAGTTTAGGGGTTCATTCCCATGAACTGAAACCCTTATGACTGTTCACGTCTGAAAGTCTGTCTTTTTTACTTGGTTTATTAATATTATTAGTAGTAGTAGCTGTAGTATCTGTAGTAGTAATAGTAGTAGTAGTAGTAGTAGTAGTAGTAGTAGCAGTAGTAGTAATAGTAGTAGTAGTAGTAGTAATAGTAGTGGTAATAGTTATAGTAGTAGTAGAAGTAGTAATAGTAGTAGTAATAGTTATAGTAGTAAAAGTAGTAGTAATAGTAGTTATAGTAATAGTAGTAGTAGTAGTAATAGTAGTAATAGTTATAGTAGTAGTAGTAGTAGTAATAGCAGTTATAGTAGTAGTAGTAGTAGTAGTTGTAGTAATAGTAGTAGTAGTATTAATAGTAGTAGTAGTAGTAATAGTAGTTATAGTAGTAGTAGTAGTAGTAATAGTAGTAATAGTTATAGTAGTAGTAGTAGTAGTAATAGCAGTTATAGTAGTAGTAGTAGTAGTAGTAGTTGTAGTAATAGTAGTAGTAGTATTAATAGTAGTAGTAGTAGAAAGGAGGGCTCCAGTAGTATTATGGGTTCAAATCTTTATCCAAGATGCCGCTACAACTATAAAACCTGCAGTGACTTATAACAGCCTTATAACTGTTTATAACTGTCAGTCAGTAAACAATCTAAAGTTGTGTGAGATTGTTTTTATGTTCAACATCCCCATAAGGGCATAAGAGTGGTGAAATGTGTGAGAGCAACAAAACTGAAGAATTTCCTTCCAAAATGAGATATTAAGCCATTTGAAACACAATGCTTGCTGGTATGGAAGTGGAGCGTATTGTATTAGGAGGACGATCAAGACCTTTGTTACAAAATTGTTATTTTTTCTGTGGTTTGGAGGTTTTGTGGTGAATTGCAGGGGGCATTTTTTCCCCAATGTGGATAAACAGCTCTTTGGAACGAGACCCTCCAGTTGAAATCATTGTTTCCGTTCACTGTCACTGGAGTTTGTTTTAAGGGCTTGGATCTCTCAATAATGTCTTCAGGAACCATATGCATGAAGGATCACTGTGGACTGTAAGGCAAACAGGTCTCAGATTGACAACCTCAATCTAGGACACCCTGAGGTGCCCTTGACCCTTTTCTCCCAGCGGTACCCCTCCCCTCCCCCCACACATACACACACACACTTAAGCACAGTGGTCTAATGGTTTCCATAGTGTGTTCATCAGTCTGCGGCCTGGAGGGAGTCACTGGTAAATCATACTGTTGAACTTGGAGAGCGGCTCGGGGCTAAGATCAGGTCCTGGGCAAAGGTTGAGGGCAGCTGCAGCCGTTCACTCCTGGCCACCCAGGACAAGCCTGCATGTGTGTGTGTGTGTGTGTGTGTGTGTGTGTGTGTGTGTGTGTGTGTGTGTGTGTGTGTGCGCGTGTGTTGCTGAGTGAGAAGGCAGGACAGCTGCAGAAGTCTATTCATAGTGCACCAAGACTGATGTCTCTTTCCTGCTCTGAAACCCTCATCCCTCCATCCCTCCATCCCTCCATCATCCTGCCTTATATCTGTCCATTCTACCATTATTCCATCCCATTAGCCAGGGACAGGAGACGAGGGAGACTGAAGAGAGGAGAGGGGAGGAGAGGTCAGGACACAGTTTCAACACAGCAGTGATAAAACTATATATGGGGTCATGTGAGAAGAAGGTGGATCACTGACCAAGACCGTCTGTGTGATTATATTCTGGAAAATGTTTCCCCAGACTAGCACAGCGCTCAAGATACACAGGGGTTAAAACCAGCACCATCAACCATCTTGGATCACACGTCTCTTGACAAATCCTGCAACTGAAAACTGTGTTTCTCCAATACCTCAACTTTTTCGGAGTTTATCCACTGGGATTTGAACGTGTTTCATAAGGTGGTAAAAGTTCAGAACTTAGTTGCTAAACTTGCATCAGTGCCTCCAATCAGTAGATGAAAAGTATGGATGGCGAGAATTCACACGAGCGTTGATCATCCCTCTTGTCGTCCCTGCACACCGCCACACCTACCTTGGGAAAAGAAAAAAAAAGTACTCCCCATCTGTCAACCAGTGCTGCATTTTGATGGCCCTCAAGGGAAATTTGCCCTTGAATACTGACAAGGGATCAGCTTCTCTGCACTACAGCCCAGGCTTAACCATTAGCTGGGATATTGCAAAACTGGCCCCGAGTCCATTGTACTGGTTACGGCCGGTTGCATCAGAAACCTGTTCTCTAAACACACAACATGTAATTAAGTGATAGATAGTATTTATAGATGCCACCCCCTGTTTCTCTGTCTCTCTCTATCGGTGTGTGTGTGTGTGTGTGTGTGTGTGTGACATCTCTGCCCTTTGCATCCTTCCTCACCTCTCTCTCTCTACCCTGTCAGTCTAAACACAGGGGTACACACACACACACACACACACCTGCCACCCTCATCTTCCCACACCCTCTTTTTTTGCCCCTGCTAATGGCCTATAGGTCCACATCTCCTAATACACTCATTAGTCCCAAGACATACACGCACAAAACACACACACACACACACACACACAACAGCTTGCCCAACGGAGACACATTTAACCATGATGCCTCGGGGGACAGCCAGAAGCTAGCCTGAGGGTATAGAAGAGAGAGAGAGAGAGAGAGAGAGAGAACCAGAGATAGATGGAGGGAAGGCAGGAAAGTACAAACATCTGAGCTCACGTCCTCCCTGGAACAGCGAGCTCCCCTCTTTGACTGCCAGTTGAAATTGATTTAAGTTTTGTAATGGCAATCATCGGTGTTAAAGATAACGCAAGGGCTAATACTCCAGAGACGTTCCTTGAGAGTGTGTGTGTGTGTGTGTGAGTGTGTGAGTGTGTGTGTGAGTGTGTGTGTGTGCATGTGCCATACATCTTGACTTCGTAACGCTGACAGACATCCTCTTGTTCATATAAGCAACATTCTTCCATATTTGGGCATCATTCCCATTTCCTGTTATGAATATGTATGTGAGTGGATGGAATCTCAGGACCACAACCCGACCACAGAAAGCACACACACACACACACACACACACACACGTTGCCAAATACCAGAGAGTGTTAGAGATGTATATCAACACTCTTCTGTAGCAAAACAAACAGTTAACATTTGGATACTTAACAACCATTAAAGGAATACACCAAGTTTTTGGGGAGATTGGCCCGTTGGTCAACTTACCCGTTGAGTGACGAGAGGCAACTAGCATTATCCAAAGTAAGAAGACGTTTGATAATAAAAAGTTGACAGGTTTTAATATATGGCCTGTAGATTCATAGTTTTTAAAAGTGAAATATCATTAACTGGTTAAAGATGATGTAACCAGGTTTGTTTTTAGAACTATGTCATGTAGGCAACCACGTATTAATCCGCTGACCAGTGATTTTTAGCAGTACAGTCTCAAATTGCTCATCACACTGACTTCACCCTGGTAGTTCAAAACTGTTATTTTTGTATTATATTTCATGTAAACGTTACCCCAAACTGCCAGATGTAGACACATGATTTAAGATGAACTTACCATTATGAGCTGCTGCAGGTTCCCACTTTTAAAATAATGCTAGTTGCCTACTATCACTAAACATAGCCGAATCACCTAGGTGTCACCTAGTAACCTTGGTTTCTACGGGTACTTTGCCCAGTCCGATCTCCCAAAGACATCAGACTGGATCGGTGTATTCCTTTAAAGGTGCCTGAGATTCTAAAAATCACAGCTCACTGACTTACAGTGCTCATCTGTTCTCTCACAGTATTCCTACCTGGTATCTGTACATACTGTAAAGAATTTGTAGAGTTCAGTTGCAGGTAAGACGGTATTGTGAAACAGACATGTTCAGGAGAGGAGCAGAGTGAGAAAAAAGTTGGAAACACCTCTAGCACATCCACACACGGCAAACACACGCCGATGTGAGGTGACTAACCGCAGTTTTCTGTTCCGTGTTCGTATCCACGGTGATTAGTGCCACGGCAACATCCTCACCCTTCATCTCAGCACACCATCTCACGCCGGGATGCGCACACACACACATACACAAACTCACTATTTCAGTAACATGCATGTCGCACACAAACACACACACACACACACATTTACACTATTGTTATACTGGAGTAAGTGACAGGGATGCAGAACATCATTACAGATTACAGAGAAACAAACCAAACTATTTTTTGTTCTGCAAAAAACAAAACAGGATTTAACACTTTGTAGCATTCTGTAAGTAGACAAAGTATAAAAAAACAGTATAATTACAGACTCATATTGAGACAAACAACTGGCGTCTGTGTGTGTGTGTGTGTGTGTGTGTGTGTGTGTGTGTGTGTGTGTGTGTGTGTGTATGAAAACACAACGAACTTTCAGGGTGGAGATGAGAGGATGGATGAAAGATACTCTGTCTTACTTGGCAGATGACAAATAAATGACACTAACAAACTCATGCACACACACGCGCACACATAGGCACACATGCATCTCCCCAACCCACCCACCCATCCACCCACCCCCACACACACACACACACACACACACACTCCAAACAAACTTGTTTGAAACGTGACAGAAGTCTCACATTGTCATTACACAGCTCACGGCTGTCATTTCATCGTTTCTCATCAGTACATCACACACACGTACTCAGACGAAAATGTGCACACACTCATACACACACACACACACACACACACTGCTACAATACCGAGCTGACAAGTGCACAAAATCATGAGAACACAAACACAGAAAATACACAGCAGGGATATACAAATACCTCTTCTGTTTCTACAAAACAAACTGCCTTTTTAGTTCTGATGAAGCTCCAACAGCAAGCGCTAATAAATACAAACAGAGATATAATGAGGATGTATGTTTGTATGGGGTAATATTAGCATCAAAAAGCATCAATTCTATTCTCTCAAGGGAGCAAGACAACACTGGAGTAAATATGATCTGTTTTAGAGCAAATATCATATAGCATTCAACACTCTCATATGTCAGATGTGTTTACCTATACAAAGGAATGTTTTCCAGGACATGATGAGCACGTTTTGTTAAAAGTCCATCGATATTTCAGGACTAATTAGTGCTTTATCTTTCAAATGGATAGAATGACTCACTTTCTTGAAATTTGTAGACAAACATCGCCACTGGAATTTCAATGAAACTTGCATCATTGGAGGCCTTAGATCAACTCAAAAACGCATTTACTCTGCTGCATAACAGTCGGAAAGGGATGAATTGTGGTACTTTAAGTTTAGTGAATTCAGCCAATCACAAGAATACTACTATAAAGAAGGAGCTATAGAGATTATAACTGTCATAACCTAACTGGATGGACGCTCCCATCACTACAAAACTGTCTTTTAGTGTTTTAACTGATATTTAAAATGTTCTACACAGCTCTCGACCTCTGACTGCCGTTTTAAGAGCAACTACACACTAAACCATTTTGGTGAAAGATTTTATTGTAATATAAAAACTGAGATTGTTCCTTTTAGTGGCTCAAATTTCCCTGTGTAATACTGATATATTTTTTGCCCTTTACACACAGGAGGATGTTAAAAATGTGGGAGTTAGCAGCATAACTCCGGTCTCTGATAACAAGCCCACTGCTCCCCCCCTCCCCTTGCTTTTGTGCCAACAGCCAAGCTGCAATGTTGCATTTTTCAAAATGACAAAGAAGCTGGGAAATAGACAAAACTGAGAGTGGCGTCATTCTTTAACGTTCCCATATGGGTTCGAATCATGGAATTTCTGCTTCCTGCAATACTGTATTCCTAATAGTTAATCTATTTTTAACATAATTCATTTCTTAGGTCTTTGCAGCTTTAAATATATGGTTTACAGCAGCCTTAAACTAAACACAAAAGTCCTATCCTATTCTATTCTATTCTAATTCTATTCTATTCTATTCTAGTCTATCTTGTATGTATTATCAGAATATGTTGGTAGGTTGAAGGAGGTGATGGACAGATCCACACTGCCCCCTGTTGTCCCAGGCAGATCACAACACCATATCGCCTCAGAGTCAAAACCCGGAGGTCCACCAGTAGATGAACACTCAGATAGTCCGAGGGGAACTTTCTGTCTCGGTTAAGGACACAAACAGAGATGTCTTCATGTGTCGGACTGCTTCAAGTACTCAAGAGGGACATGAAACTGTGGTTTTTCATTTAGAGTCCCCCACATCCTCACCCCGCACTCCCAAGTACCTCTGAGAATACACAGCTTTCCAACCACCAGTGTCCAAACTCCAAAATACAAATACAACTGCAAAAGAGTTTAATTTTCTGTCTCCTTTTGTTGCCCTGTAAAGCGTTTTTGACAAACTTATTTTGTAACAAAGTATTTAATAAATACATTTGATTTCATTTGATTTTAACTTGCATTGCCCCATATCTATCAAGGCTCTTATTCACTTATTTACTATCTCCTTTATACTTCAGGATCTGAAAGGACAAAATGATCACCTCTGCGATGCTCTTTTGCTTTCTTTCTTTCTTTCTTTCTTTCTTTCTTTCCCATATACCCAAAACTGGTTGTCTACGTCTTCCTGGAGGTGGAGGGAGAGAAACAGGGAGGGATAGAGAGATGGATGAAAATGTGAAAAAGAACGGGTGGAAGTAGATGAAAAATAGTAATCGGTGGAGGTGTGACAGATGAGAGACAAAAAGAGAGATGCGAACAGAGAGATTGATGTATGGCAGAAAGATAGATGAGAGATGGAGAGAGGGGGAGGAGAGAGAGAGAGGTAAAAGGAGTTGAAGTTGGCAGCAAAAGTGAGTGAGAGGTTGAAAGTAAATATGAGAAAGTAGAGGAAAGGTTCTCGTCTCTCCTCTCTCTCTGGCCAGTTGACAACCCAGTAGGAGTCAGACTACCATCTGTCTATTGGAATGGAGTGAACAGCCCTTCACCTACTTCCCTTCTTTCCCTCCTCCTCTTTCCCTCTTTCACTTTCCTCCTCATCTTTCATTTCCTTCTATTTCTCCTTGTCTCCTGATTTCATTCTCTCTATCTATCTCTTACTCTCTCTCTCTCTCTCTCTCTCTCTCTCTCTCTCTCTCAAGCGTGTGAGAGAAAGCCAGACGGAGGCAATTGACAGACAGGATGCTAATACGCTAATATGCTAATCCTGCTTTGCACTTGTATGCTATCTATGCTGTTTGGAAGTGTGTGTGTGTGTGTGTGTGTGTGTGTGTGTGTGTGTGTGTGTGTGTGTGTGTGTGTGGTAGGGCCTAGCCCCTGGGTAATAAAACAATACAAAGAGAGCTTTAGGCCTGCTGGGCCCGCAACAGCACTAGAATACTAAATCAGCCTGCAGAGATCACTGGGGGAAAGGTGTGTATGTATTTGTATGTGGTTATTTGTGTGTGTGTGTGTGTGTGTGTGTGTGTGTGTGTGTGTGTGTGTGTGTGTGTGTGTGCGCACGCATGTGTATGTATTTGTGTCTGTGTCTGCAGAAGTGAGAGAGACAGTAGAAAAAAAAGTCTTGTTTTTCCAAAGTGGTGACCGTTGTTCGGTAACTCCTGCTTCTAAAAGTAGGAGAAAAACAGCAGACTTCGCAACAGTTCTGGGCACAGATGGAGGGATTTCTAAGAAGAGAGGAAGATTGATGATGGGGGTGTACAAAAAGAAAACAAGAATGGGAATTTATAAAAAGATATAGAGAGAGCAGAAGAAAGGATTGTACAGTTAAAATGCTATTTCCACTGGTTTCACTTCTCTGTTGGTAGAATGGGCACATACGCACACACACACACACACACACACACACACACACACACGTACGTAAGCAGGCACACGTGCACACACATACACATACAAACACACACACTTTCTCTCTGTCTTTCATTCTCTCTATCTCACCCCTGTCTGTCAGCCAGCCCTAGCCTTAATGGACCATAGACACAATTACCACTGATTAATCTACCACTTAACACTCTGACCCCACTCATGCAACACACACACACACACACACACACACACACCACTTAACATTCTGGCCCTGCCCTGGTATCGCTGGCTTCTCAGGTACCCCGCATGCTGCAGCAGCGCCCTAGGGCAGCCCCACTGAGACCATTCCTGTCTGAAGAGGGGAGTAAAAGTGTGTGTGTGTGTTTGGGGAACGTGCCATTGCCAGGCCCCTGAGGGACTTCCATCCAGAACAAGTCCTTCGGGAGCCTCGGCACTATAAGAGTGGCACTACACTGAGGTAGCACTGCTGCCAAGGGGCCCTGAGGGAGGCAGGGAGATGGAGGGTCAGTTGGGGCACAGTGGGGCATTATCACCATCAAGGGGCCCAAAGGGAGGATGGACGAATGGATGGATGGCTAGATGGATGGATGGATGGATGGATGGCTGGATGGATGGATGATGAATGGATGGATGGATGGACAGATGGATGATGAATGGATGGATGATGGATGATGAATGGATGGATGGATGGACAGATGGATGATGAATGGATGGATGGCTGGACAGATGGATGGATGGATGGAAGAACAGACAGATGTGTTGAAAGAGGGATGAAAAGTGGAAAAGATAAAGAGTCCAATGAAGACAGGATATACAGTATACTTACAGGCATATTTGCCCGAAATTGAACCACATGTCGCCTCATACGAATGTCTGCATATTTGCCAGTTTTGTGTTTTACTGACTTTACTGCGTTTACTGACACTCCATGCTAGTTTTGCAGCTCATTCAAACGGGTTAAAGCGAAGTCTGAAATTCACTAACATTTAACATTTACCAGTCCCCAGATACAACTCGATAAGGTGGGGATTTTACAATTCATCACTTCCTGTTTATTAGCCTATAATTAAAATGTAAAAAGTAAATAGGGCACTAAAAGTGGAAATTGAGCAATTAAGCAATCAGTTGTTGATAGGACTGTAAATGGGGTAGAGCTACGTATTTTACCTAATATTTCCTTGCACCTAATCCATCTGGTTATGTTCAGAGTTTTTGCTCTTTTTGTTGATTTTATCTTGCTCCTTGCATTCAAAACCTTCCTGCACTGATGGCTCTACTACACCGGAGGAATTCCGCACCAACAGGCAAATTACTGAAGTACTGAAAATTTGATTTGCACAGGATTAGTATTATCAGGGGACCTCCGTCTTCACAAAACTAAGGTAAAGTAGGTAATTTGTGCTGGAATTTTTACTTGACAAATTACACAAATGGCAGATTCGCACAGGATAGAAATTACGACGACATCCGCAATTATTACAAATTACTGGACGTCCGCACAAAGTCCCGTGCGAATAGGGCTTTAGAGACTCTGAATTGCCCATAGGTATGAAATGTGAATGTGCGCAATTATCTGTTTACCTGTTTGTCCTGTGATGGACCGACGACCTGAACAGGATGTTTCCACGCCTTCCTGCACAATGTATGCTGGGATGGAGTCCAGCCCCCCTTGAGCCTGAAAAGGAATAAGCAGGTAGAGAAAATGAATGAATGAAAAACTGAAAATGAGTGTAAACAATGAATGAAAACAGCATGGCAATCAATTGGAAAAGGAAAATGAGACACAAGCAATCGTGATATTTTAGACCAATTGACCGATTGCATTCCACTAGTTTAGTCAACAAGCCTCTATACACAGAGTCTGAAGCCTGCGTGGTGCTTCATTTTCTCCACAAACATGTCCTTCGTACGAAAAAAGATTTCATAGCAAAGTATACTGTCAGCGTGTTAGGAAGGTAGATGCGAGCTAAGAGCCAAGGGATAAGAGGACCACAAAGGAATTGAGGGATGCAGTGAAATGATGAGAAGGAATAGAGAGAGGGAGCAAGAGAAAGAAGGAGAAAAATAGAGAAGGACACATTATTTATATGTATGAGAGGGTTGAATATCGTAGAAAGGTAATGGTGAGGGAGTAACAGATCAAGGCCTACAAGGACCACAAGGGAAATGGAGGGATGGGGTTACAGTGAAGGATGGAGAGAGGGTGTGAGCAAAAGAGAGGGGGGAGAAAAAAAAAAGAGATGGATAAAAATCATTTTCTGGGCACTGATCAGAGTCACAGTGGGCCTGCTGCTCCCATGGCGTAGACATGAGCATGCACATCACACAGTAGTTATGTAGTGCAAGAGAACTGGGATAATGTGACAGTTCAGAATACTGAAATTTTTGTTTCTCAAAGTTGAAAAATGTGTGGGCTCCTATGTTTCAAAACTCCCCTACAAAGAAAAAGAAAGCTGAGTAAAAAAGTCTGCAGTTTCAGATAACTAGGACTTCAGTTATCAAAGAAAGGCTCCCTCCTCTCCTTTATAGCCTACACTATGGGCAGGGTGGGACCTTGTGGTGCAGAGACAGTAGAAAGAAAGAAAGAAAGAAAGCAACCTTCTTTCCTAGTTTGTCTTGCTTACTGTCTTGCTTAGTTGCGACACATCAAAAGATTCTTCACTTGGGTTTGATCATGAAGGATTAAATGAAAGCCCCCTTACAACAAAGAACAATATGCAAAACCTCAATCAGACAATCTAATGTTGTAAAATGACACGACTTACCTTATCAGGATACCAGGGAACACGAAAAGCATCTTCTACTAGCTAGAGAAATGCTAATGAAACTTGAAAAGCATCTTCTACTAGCTAGAAAAACGCTAAGGAAACTTGAAATCAATCTACTAGCTAGAGAAACGCTAAGGAAACTTGAAAAGCATCTTCTACTAGCTAGAGAAATGCTAATGAAACTTGAAAAGCATCTTCTACTAGCTAGAAAAACGCTAAGGAAACTTGAAATCAATCTACTAGCTAGAGAAACGCTAAGGAAACTTGAGATTAATCTTCTAATAGATAGAGAAACGCTAAGGAATCTTGAAAAGCATCTTCTACTAGCTAGAGAAACGCTAAGGAAACTTGAGATTAATCTTCTAATAGGTAGAGAAACGCTAAGGAAGCTTGAAATCAATCTACTAGCTAGAGAAACGCTAAGGAAACTTGAGATTAATCTTCTAATAGGTAGAGAAACGCTAAGGAAGCTTGAAAAGCATCTTCTACTAGCTAGAGAAACGCTAAGGAAACTTGAGATTAATCTTCTACTAGCTAGAGAAACGCTAAGGAAACTTGAGATTAATCTTCTACTAGCTAGAGAAACGCTAAGGAAACTTGAGATTAATCTTCTACTTGCTAGAGAAACATTAAGGAAACTTGAAATTAATCTTCTACTAGGTAGAGAAACGCTAAGGAAACTTGAGATTAATCTTCTACTTGCTAGAGAAACATTAAGGAAACTTGAAATGAATCTTCTACTAGGTAGAGAAACGCTAAGGAAACTTGAAATGAATCTACTTGCTAGAGAAACGCTAAGGAAACTTGAAATGAATCTTCTACTAGGTAGAGAAACGCTAAGGAAACTTGAGATTAATCTTCTACTTGCTAGAGAAACATTAAGGAAACTTGAAATGAATCTTCTACTAGGTAGAGAAACGCTAAGGAAACTTGAAATGAATCTTCTACTAGGTAGAGAAACGCTAAGGAAACTTGAAATCAATCTACTAGCTAGAGAAACGCCAAGGAAACTTGAATGAATCTTCTACTAGGTAGAGAAACGCTAAGGAAACTTGAAATGAATCTTCTACTTGCTAGAGAAACGCTAAGGAAACTTGAATGAATCTTCTACTTGCTAGAGAAACGCTAAGGAAACTTGAAATGAATCTTCTACTTGCTAGAGAAACGCTAAGGAAACTTGAAATGAATCTTCTACTAGCTAGAGAAACGCTAAGGAAACTTGAAAAGCATCTTCTACTAGCTAGCAAAATGCTTCGACAAGCAATTTGAATTGTAGAGAAATGTGAAATCTTCCAGTGCAACTGAAAAATAGCCATAAAGATCACTACCACAGGCATTTCAGACATGCACAGTTCGGCATGGACCTGATGAAAAGCCTATGATCTCTTAGCGACATTAGCACATCTTTTGCACATTGATTTTCTGGCAAGCATAAAAATGAAAAAAAAAAAGAAAAAAGTTTGGAGGTAATCATGAAGTGAAGAAAGCTGTACAGTTACAATAGTGTATACAAGCTAACACACATATTCATTAGACGTTGTATGTGTGCGAATGTGTGTGTGCAGTCCACTAATGAGGTATTGACTCCATTGTGACTGTGGTACATTGTTTATCCCAATTATTTATTTATGAACATGTGTGAGTTCCTACAAACACAGAAGGAGAGTGAGAGAGGCATGGAGACAGAGAGAGATCAATATGCAACATTAACACAGGATTGCCTTTAATGTTATTTTCATTTGAAAACACAGATCCAATCTTTCTTTCCATTTCTTCACCCCTCATTCTCTTATGATTGATGTCAGCGGTGTACGCTCCTTACCTTACCACCCCCACCCACCGACACACACACTCACACTCACACACACACACACACACACACACACACACACACACACACACACACCCCACCCCGGCCTGCTCCTTTCTCTCCTGGCTGTGTCAGCAGCAGTGCTAGCGGTACCAGGGTCTTTGTGTCTCCTTCATATCATCTTGTTAAAAATTAAAGCGATTCTACTTCCCTCCATCCTTCTCTCTCTCTTTCTCTCTCTAATGCTAATATGTTCCCTGTTGGACCAGTATGCAGATGAGACGCAAATACAGCAGAGCCTGATGAATAGTGATGAGGCTACACACACACACACACACACACACACACACACATACACACACACACACCTGAGCAGCCTCGGAATGCCCTGTGGTTTACCTGTCTGTCTGTCAATCAAAGCAGTGACCGAGTGAAGAAAAGTGTGTGTGTGTGAGTGTGTGTGTTTGTCAGCTGGCCTCTCTCAAAACCGCTCTTGAAACCATGAAATAAATGAAACAACATAATCAAACAAAGACAATGTCATTATTACTATTGTGTTACAACAGCCATCTATTATTTCTTACATCTATTATTTTTATATTTCCATTCATTTCCAAATGAACCAGAGATCCAGTGATGTTTGTATTGTTGTACCCTTGGCTGAAACCCAAAAATGTATGCCTAAATACCGTGGCCATTAGATACACATGGGGCTTGTGGGGTAGAGCTAGCTGGGTAGCATTGCAAGTCCTCTTTATGCCTGTTGGCATTATAACAGTATTGATTTCTCACCTTTTTACAGTCAATTGACAGCAGAGACAGCCATATATGTAAAAGTTGACCCTGTTACCATCTTGAAGGGATTCAACGATACAAACTAGATGTATATGGTTCACTACATTAGTGTACCCCACTAATGTTTTTTTCCCCTCCGTAAATCCAGCGCTCTCTCTGAGTATCTTTCGCTCATGGGGATTCCCCTTTGTCCCATTGGTAGATGTATGGTTTCCTGCATGGGCAACCTGGGTTTGAATGGGGTCCTGAAACGTAGAGAGAGAAATCCCTACAGGTTAACGTGTGCCTGAATTTGAGGGGTAGTGAGTGTCCGGTAGCAGTCTAGGGTACTATAGGGTGACGATCATGAGTAGGTTCAGCAGAAAATTGCCTACTTGAGAATCTTAAAGGCATTGGTAGTGCAGTGACTAAGCAGCAAAAGTACAACTAGGTTGATATAAGGAACTGATGTAAGAAAACTACTAACCATGCGGTTCAGATTCTGAAATGTCGTAGAATGAGGTGATATTTTTTCATTGACTACCGTATAAGTACACAATTTTGCACTCAAATGTTTCAGTAGTTATTACTTTACTTACTGATTATTACTATTTTCAGATACATGAGAAATGTCATAAATATGTTATAAATATTTTTAAGACTTTTTTTAAATTCCTGGAGAAAAGACCTGTAGTAGAGGCCTTTCCAGGCTCTTTTTTAATATGACAAACAATCTCAGACAACAGCAGTCAACTCTCCTCCAGTCCCACATCAAGTAAAATAGGAGTAGAGAGTGGAAAGGATGGAGAGGCTCACATTTTCTGTGGTAGTGGTGTATAATCCCATCTAGTTCCGTTGACTGTCATTGCATTCACATTGTCATTGCACATGCACACACACAGCTGCAGAGTAGGCTGTTTCCTGTGTACCGTTCTCAGCGGGTCCACATCACTCTTCCATCTGCACAGGCATTTCCTGTCCGACCTTGAAATCAGCCCCCCACCCACCGCCACCACACACACACACACACACACACACACACACACACTCTTTCCCCATTTCCCCCCACGCTATGTACCTTTCAAGAGAAGAAAAACGCCTTCACATCACATACACACACTCACACACACATTCACTGGCCACTACTATGCTCAGTTGCTGAAATCCCCAACAACCAAAGACACATCTGCACCCAAAACAATCATACAATAACTAAAGCATTTGCCAAAGTTAGAAATAAATGCGGACTTGGCAAAAAAAAATCACCAGTAATTATCAGTCATGAATCACTAAATTCCTAGGGGGGAAATAAACATGGCATCGTTCTCATAACCAGAGGCTTAATACACAACGGACTCCAACTTTACGAGTGTCCAGTGTTACTCTAATCTGCCACTTTCGCACCAGAGAGCCGTGATGTCATCAATCAGCTCTCTAACCCAGCGTTCGAACACCGCGGCCAGCCTTCCTAAAACCGGCCACATGTGTTTTTATTCAGCAGGAAAGTTATAGCAGAAAAGGTTAGGTCACAGATAGTTTACAATAATATTATTCATGTAGAGGAGAGTGGAAATGATCCCTGGATGTGACTTCACTCTATTTACACAAGTATGCCCTGAATACATTGATATCGCAGGCCAGTAAAATTCACCGCCGTTCACACACGTACACGTGCACACCTACACACACAGAACACACTGCACTTTAATTGCATGTTTCATAAGGTGATGGAAAGGAACCAAGCCAAAGTCCAACAATTAGCAAAAATTTAAAATAACAACTGAGGGCCTGAGGCATCGTGTTAAAACAGCGGAGACATAATGAGACTTAGACTTATGATTCCAACTCAGAGCAGAAACAGAGACACTGTTGTAATGTTGAAACGGCCAACGCCAATAGTTACGGCTCTCGGGTTTGTTCTTTTATCGTATTTAAAACACGATTGATGAGGAATACAATTAAAATGTGGGTCATTAATTTGGGGAATAGTCTTGCTATAGATTAGTATTGTCTTAAGACCAATTGCAGGATGGATGGATGGATCACAAGGGAAATAGGTTTGACTGTTTTTGTTTAAAAAAAAAAGATGTTTTTTTATGACAGATTCTCCTCAAAACGTGGACAGCTTTGAGTGTATGTCCATGTGTACAGTCATAGTTTCTGTGAAAAAAGAGGACACATCATCGCAGCGATGACACACAGGATACCAGCACCACACTTCCCATGGGAGAATACAGCAGTGAGAGAGAGAGAGAGAGAGAGAGAGAGAGAGAGAGAGAGAGGAACCATGACGGTAGCCTTGGCTGAATCCAGACATTCAACATCTTAACTCTTTTTAAACCTTTATTTAAAGGTGCTATGTGTAGCGTTTTAAATATATATATATATATATATTATTGTCATGTATTGTGACACCTTGGTATAATTACCGTAAACAAATGAGACCATGGTTGAGACGATTTGTAGCTTCTATGCCATGCCAATAGTATTGTTAGTGCTAGTTAAGACCACATTTCCCATAAACCCCATTGTTTCCTGTTGCAAAGACGATGTTGCTTCTTTGGTCAAAGGTTTTCTCTTTCACATTACTGAAGAGATGAAACTAGTTGGAATTGATTTTTCCATAGGCGTTTCACAAATTCCACCATCTGCCATGGTAAGAAACTGTGAAAGCTTTAGCTCCGAACAGCGCCCTCTTCCTTTTTTTGTGTTGTAAAGCAATAAATCCTCCCCAGTGGAACACAATGTAAAATGCAGTATGGAGGCCAGTGTATCTGCTTCTATTCCATCACCCATGTTGCTGGTTTGTCCCAATCAGGATTCAAACCAGTGACCTTTGCCTCACTTGTGTAACCATTAGGCTACCACTTCCTTTTGAGCTGGAAAAAAGTTTGGTTTAAAATATGGGAGCCATGTCCTCTTTTGCTCCTACACACCCACACAAACACACCCTTTTTCCACAAAAGACCAACCTTGTGTCATTCTCCCAGTACTGGAGCATCTGCTGCAAATCAGTCTCTTTGTCTCGCTCACACTTGTTCTTCCTGTCTTTCTCTCCCTCTCACAGACACACATGCACACAGAGTGGACTCCTAATGCATGTTTGTGGCATGACATTAGGTGCTTGTCTTCAGCCTGTCCCCTTCCATCAGACCTCTTCTCTTTCACAAAGATGGAGATAGGTGGATGGATGGAGGGTTTAGACGCTTCCCTCGTGTCTTCTTAAAATGTTTGGATGTGTCAAGATGTAGTATTGTTAGCCGTGTCACTTTGTGTTGAAACGATTGTTTGTTGTGTGTCCTTGAGAACTTCCCCTCAAGTTCTCCAGATGTTGAGTTCCTCCTCCTTCCTCCCTCACTATTCTGCAAAATAATTAATAGAATCTGGCCATGAAAAACATAAGAAAAAAAACAACACACACACACATGCTTTCAGGTTTGTTGGACAAGAAGTGTACGTGTTTGATTGACAGTATAGCTGTGTAGTTGGTGTGTGTTGTGGCACGCAGCCCTGGGTGGGGAGAAACACTGAGAACGGAGGTTGAGGTGCAAAAACAGAAAGTTCTTTGTTATTAACTCGAAAAGGAGTGGGGATGAAGTCAACTGAAGATCTTCCCGGACCCGGATATTAGCCAGACGGTGCTGTCTAGAAGTCTGTCCTCACAGGATAGGGAGTGAGAATCGGAGGGATATGAGAGGAATTGCCAAGCTTACAATTTCGTTCGTCCGTGATCCAGTCCATAGTCAGTTCTCCTTTCCACAGGTCCGTCCACTCGGTTTGCCCTCCTTCCTGCAACCTCCTTCCTCTCCGTCTGCTGAGCGAGCTGACAGGACTCAAATAGGGAGCTTCTCTGATGGGCGTCGACTGCCTCACCTCCACCTCTGATGACACGCCGGGGCGGGAATGTATCGCCCCTCCCACACTCTGCCCAGTTGTCTCTTGTGTGAAAGATGGCGCCGCCCCTGGTGGTGAACCCCCGTCGGGCTGTTTCTCTTCCACAGTGAGAGAGAGAGAGAGAGAGAGAGAGAGAGAGAGAGAGAGAGAGAGTTAGGCCTGTCACTATTGACCAGTAACTGAGCAGTACACCTATCATACTAGTATTGGCTTATAATGAGTCAGTATCAGTACTTTCATTTTTACAACATATTGGCCAAATAGTGAAAGTCAGTATGTGTGAAGCGCTTCTTTTCCCAGCTCTAGGTTTTCATTTCACATGGTGGAAGTCCCCCTGCCTACAGTTAATGGGGCGGACCTGTCTATGCTGTGAAGTGGACATGTCTACCCGCTGGAATTTCCCATGGCTGATCGTCATCTACGGTCACGGACGCCTTCATCCCCTCCCTCTTGCCCACTCCCCAACTCAACACAACAAAAAGAGGGAAAACAAATCAAACAATTCACAATTTCCCATTATTCTCCGGGTCTGTCAGCATATGGTTCCAATCAGCAGTGTGTATATGTGTGTGTGTGTGTGTGTG
This sequence comes from Hoplostethus atlanticus, assembly GCA_034670405.1. NCBI lineage: Eukaryota > Metazoa > Chordata > Actinopteri > Trachichthyiformes > Trachichthyidae > Hoplostethus > Hoplostethus atlanticus. Next base: position 698,334 of record JAXDDX010000155.1, on the reverse strand, counting down.
ACACCATGTGAATGTTTTTATTTTCCATACATTTTCTTCTCAAATACAAAGCTCTTTGTCCATATACTCTCCATCTCCCTAGCTCCTCCTTCCTCTCACGCCCTCTCCATCTCCCCATGCCCACATCTAGATTCTCAGGTTTGAAATCTCTACATCTCCTCTCTCTCTCTCTCTCTCTCTCTCTCTCTCACTCTCTCTCTCTCTCTATTTTAGTCTTGCTTTTCTTGGCTGCATGTCAGACCTCAGGCAGACCTAGAGGTCTTTTTCCCAAGCGATCTCCAGGGTGGACTCAAGGGACCAGTGCGTACACACACACACACACACACTCAATCACAGCCCCCACTTTCCGCCTTTCCTCCACTTCATACTGAAATAACATCTAAACATACAGATATCTCCCCACACAACGTGTTTTTCCCTCGCCTCACATGCTCTGTCCATTTCCTCCTGCTAGCCTCCTCTCTCTATTCCTTTCCCATATCTTTCTCTGTCTGCACCTCCTCTCTGAATCATAGACAGTCATAGAGAGTTATTGTGCTACTTTTACTCTGTGTTGTATTCTGAGTATATAGGAGAACAGGGAGCACAGTGTCCAAGTGTTGTGTTCTTGGACCAGTTGAACTCTCTGTTCCAAGTACACCCCTTTATAAACAGTACATGCTTTGTGGATTTTTTTTTTTAAAGCTTTATTTATTCAGGTTAGTCCCATTGAGATTAAGGATCTCGTTTACAAGGCAGACCTGGTCAAGACAGCAGCAGCGCATTTAGTTACAGACAGAACAACAGCAAAAACAAACACACCCACATGGCTGGTTGAGTGCTAGCTTCTCAGTAAATGAAAGACTGAATAATATTAAAGGATATTTGTGGTAAAGAACATGATCTATGCAAGATCTAAAAAAAAATAAAAATGAGGAAATAAGAATTATAAACTACATGAATCTATCTCTGTGTTAAAAAGTACTTTTATTGGCTCACATTGGCTTGAAAAAGAAATGAATATATTTCCTTTTACCGTCCAAACATTTGTCACATGTATAGTGTCATAGTGACTGTTTGACTACCGTTGAGTCATGAGCCAGGAAAACAGAGGGTTTTCTGCCATATGGGTTTGAATACCTGAAAATGCCTTTGTATCTTTCAATCCTGTGGTAGTCCAGTCAGGCCTGATATGACAGACCTGTGATATCTGTATAAGAATAGGCTTTGCTTGCCAGTGGACAGAATTGTGGGATTACAATGCCATCTAGTGGTGAGTCAAGGTACAACAACGAACATACATGGGTCTCCACCAACAAGAAAAAAACTTGTAATTGAGTTTGTACCTGGTGCACAGTATAATAAACTATTACCCCTGTACTATTGCTACTGCCAGTTGTTGTTTTACATCTTTGCAACTATTTCCACTACTACTAATATACAATTGCATGTTGACTGTGAGGTTAAAGTGAAGACTGCCTGCTTTAATTGGAGGTTTCGGCTATATTGGATGAAGACATAAAAGAATACATCCCATTTTGTACATGATAGCAGCATTTCAGGATCCTAAACATATTTGGACAGATGAAAATTATATTCAATAAAGGCCCTAATATTCTTCCCAGAGGGATTCCCGTATAATAATCACTCAATTCCTGGAATCTTATTTCCAGGATTTCTTTCCAGCCTTTTTCCAGTTCCATGTATCTTGATGAGAATTTATCTGGGATGCAGCTCGGCTCCAAGTTACTCTGAGTTATCAATCTAACATTGAAGACATCATACTCATTCAGCAAAGCTTCCAGAATGGGATGAACAACTTTTGAACTCTCTCTATTGAACTCTCTGGGCCCCTTTCTCAAAATGATCTTTTTGATTCAAGCTTTTTAAAGTCAATTAATAAAGTGTGTTGTTTACAAAAAAAGCATGTTGTCATTTCCCTTAAAAAGCACATTTCCAGGACCTGTATGAAATATATATTCATGAAACAAGCTAAAGTTGGTCATTTGTAATTTTATTGTATCCAGCCCACAATTTGGTTTTGGTAATTCTGTTTTTCATTGATGTCACTGCAGGTCAGTCATACTGTACCTACAGTTGACATGCCCTCTCCTCTCTTCCTCCCCTCCATGTCCTGCAACTTCTTTCCTCTGTTCCCTTGTTCCCAACCTTCCTGAATTCTTCATCAGCTTTGACTTATCAGGGAATGAACACACACACACACACACACACACACACACGTCTGTCAATCTATGCTGCGAATCCTGTGATTCAGACATGATCATTTCTGAAGGCTCTGGCCTCCACAGCTTGTTGTTGACCAGGCGGGTCCAGGGTGTGTGTGTGTGTGTGTATGTCTCTTGGGAGGTAGCTGACAGGAACACTGAGTGCACGCCCATGTCACTCAAACAGCTCAGTTTTTATCATTTTTTCCTTACTTTTCACTTCTTGGTGTCTCTGCGTGTCTGTCCATATCCATCAGTCAGTGTGCAGCTACCGCCACCGCATAGAGCAAACACTTTTCTCATCACAGAAACATCACCACAAACTCACACCTTCACACTTGACATACACACACTCACAGAAACACACTGCACAATAGATCAATAGAAGCCCTCTTCTGTTTGTGTGTGTCAAGCAAGGTGTATGTGAAAGCACATGTGCACACTTATTCAGGAGAACACACTGCTGTCACACACACACACAATTACGGAATCAGGATGACCAGGACTGATTCTTCCTCTCCAAAACACTCTCTCTCTCTTTCACACACACACACACACACACAACTCAGTGTCAGGCTGACACTTGCTGTGGCTTGTCAATAGCTTTTTTTAGAACAGCAGGTCAATATGGGACACACACAGTGTGTACGTGCCAGTTAGAATGAAATATAAGACCAATTTCACATTTGAAAAAGAAAGAAAATGAAAACAACTGAATATGGGCTGGAGTCATTTCTCAATGGAGGACCAGTGCAGCAAGAAAACACAACATTTTTAAGATCCGAATTTAAGACTTAAAATGTTATTTAACTGTATTCAAGGCCTTGATTTAGATTATATAATCCATATATTACTCTCTTAATATTCTTAATATACCTTTTTATAGACACTTCTTACTTGGTAAGACCTTAGTAATACGGTGTAATTTATTTTTTTGCATGTGTCCTTTGTAAAGTTGTAGTTGAAGTAAGTTGTACAGCACAGTACAGTGCACTTTAGAAGTAAGACATATTTTTTCATCTTAAATGTAATTAAAATCTCAAATAGAGGGACCAAAAAATGAAAAACGCCAAATGTGTGTTTGTCCAAATGTTCTGAAACCATTGACGTGATTTTTGTCAGTAGCGAGTCGAGGCAGGTGTGTAACCTTCAATGCCCCGTCCCTTTCTTGTTCTCTCTCTCTCTCTCTCTTGTGCTTTGTGTGTGTGTGCACGTGCATGTGCACTCCTGGGGCTTATTCATAGTTATTTCTTGAATTAATTCAAATCCCATAAAGACCAGAACTTCTCCAGGCATACTTTTTCAACAGCTAGCTAACATAAAAGTGTGACCCATGCAAGATTTGGAAAAGCCAAAGCCCCCTTAGGCCATTTCAGTTCAATCCCCAATAAATGCCTCACACATATCTGACTATTTTCTATGGAGCTATTTACAGACACGTTCTTACACACAGCAGATGGACCCTGATCAATATACGTTAATGGTCCATGCGTTGTAGATCTGATATACTTTGCTACAAAGTATCTCTTTCAAGGAGCTCATCTACTCCAGTAGCATAAATGCAGTGGGTTTTACTATCACTTAACCCTCACATTCATTGTTGCATCCCATTGCAACCCTCACTATTTGGAAATGTTAACTATTTAACTGTTTTTACCAAACGTAAAAACATCAACACATAGTTTGTACAGATTGATTCCTCATAGAAACTAGAGGTGAAGTGAGAAGAAGAAAGGGTAATCTTCTAATATGCAGACATACATTTTGATATTGTTTTAATTCAATCAAGTCTCACTTGCTACACTTAAAGACAAACAGCAATTTTCATGTGCTTTCAGCATGGCACACCAGCTTATGTTTTCAAAGTGATTTCATTCAGCTGTATAAATTGCTTTCATCAGGGGAAATGTCCTCCCTTCTGTGATTTTATCACAACATGATGCATCACAACTCCTATATTGTTGCAGAAAAGAAAGTAATTGCTGGACCATTAACAGAGATTGGTTTGAAGCAGCTTGATTGTGTTTTGAGACCAAGGACATCGGGAACTAAGAACTGTTGTAGGCAGAGTATTAAAAGGTAAACACATTAGCTGTGTTAACACTGAATGCCATTTTAAATGCTATTCAAGTCTTCATAAACAACAAAATCCTTCAGAAACTTGATTTCTGGTGTTTGCAAGAACATCCATTAAGGGGTTTATTTGGTACACCTAAAAGCAACATAAAAACAATAATATTAGTAAGGTCAGTTTTACTAAGGACTGTCACCCCACGTAAACAACTCCAAAGACTCTCCCCTACAATCCCTCCCTCTGGACTCCTCCTCACCATCCAGTAGATCTTTCTGTAAACCTTACCACTGTTGGTATTTATTACTGTTTATTATTAAACCTGCACTATGTAACTTGTATCCGTCGTTGGCAGGACCAAGTGAGCGACAGGTGACTGTCATTACTCAATAGCATTGAAGTGTACAGCTACTGCACCTCTAAGGTTGCTTTGAAGGAGAGTGTCAGTGAAACATTGCATAAAATTTTGTGTAGGATGTTGCAGATGACAGCTAAGAGCGAAAGAGCAAGAGAGAGATGGTTTCTGTGTCTCCACTCAAAGAGGGGTGTGTGAGTGAAGCATACAACCAATTTGTAAGGCTCTTGCAAAAAGGTGTGTGTGTGTTTCAATGCTCATAGTCACATGCACTGAAACTATTGTATGGTGTTCACATGCATTGAGATCTATCAACGTGGCATTGGATGTAGAATACAAACTGGAACCAGATGCATCTACCACTACTACAAACTTTCCCAGGATGCTACTTGATTCGGGAAAATGGCAGAAGTTGCGGTTTTCATGCAAAAGCGAATGAAGCGGTGTTCTTGCTAAGACCAATTACATTATTGCTAATACCATTACAAGTGAGCAGCTCTTTTCAAACTTTGTCGAGTATCGACTTCAGATGTGGCATGTCGGAGGTGAGTAACGCTGTTTTAATTGTTGTTCAAGTGTTAATTAAAATGTGAAAAGTGAGAAACAGCGCCCCCTTTTGCAGGTGCATTAACATTTGGATTAAGTTAACTATATGCTTCCATAGTTTGATGGCGAGAGAGTCTGTCTCTATATCTGTACTGTTGGAAAGAAACAGTCCACTTCTACTAACTACATCTGAATAAAAGCTCAAATAAAAGTGAATATATACTACTGCTAAAACACACAACTGACAACAGTGAATTTGTTTTTGAGCGACTGGCTTTATTTGTGCTCATTCAGTAATTTAGTGAAAGACAGAGAAAGACCCTGGACAAGTCGCCAATCCATCACAAGGCCAACACAGATCGACTGTCAATCACTTTCAGGGCAATTTAGAGTCTCCAATCCACCTGACCTGCATGTCTTTGGACTGTGGGAGGAAACCGGAGGACCCGGAGGAAACCCACGCCAACACGGGAAGAACATGCAGACTCCACACAGAGAGGAACCGTGTCCTTCTTGCTGTGAGGCCACAGTGCTAACCACTGGGCCACCGTGTCGCCCACAGGGAGAGCTATGAAGGTTTCTGCTAGCCAAACACCTGAGCACCACCTTGATGATGGCTTTTACACTCGGAAAATATTCACCCACCCGTTAATCTGAAGTCAGAGAAGCAGCTGCACACTTGAAATATATTTGCTCAGATGTATCCTTATTCTTGAGAATAGAATTTGCGTCTTGAAGTCGCGGATCTACAAATCACTTTGGCATCAAATTCTCTGCAACAATTTTACGTGCAGATTTGTGATGCCCAAGACGCCATCTGAGAAGTTGCAGTGGCAGATTCAATTTGTTCTGCCAAGTGCAAGTTTCAAGTGCGGCTGCTACCACATTCATTCAGATGTTCACTTTTACATCTGTAAATGTTTTCTGTCTTCAATCACGGGTGGGTGAATATTTTCTGAGAGTCGTTCTCAGGTGTTTGGCGAGAAAACCTCCATAGGGAACTTCACTCCACATCTTCGGCTTTGGTCGTACAGCAGCAGAATGTCCTCATCCACCTTCTTCTGCTTCGTCTAGGGCTTGCTGACCTCTAAAAATCAAAAGAGGACAATAAAGCGACCTTGTTGGAATCAACTACAGTGTGGAAGGACTTGACAATTCAGACACAAGTGGAGGTGAATGTCCTACCAGATGTGGAGTGGACCAGGTCATTGTTCAAGGGAGGACCTGCAGGGCTGCTCAGGGGAACCGAAGGGGTGGCCACAGTGGCAGAGTCCACAGTGGGGCTTGCTGTCTGAGCTCCAACCTGTGAGGAGACCATTAGTACTATTAACAAGAATCACATTCATTCCTGGTTGAGTCAATTTTTCATTTTTCATTCAGAGATTCCTACCTCTGTGGTGTCCAGTGATGGAGTCCCCTCAGTTATCACAGCCAGGTGTTTTTATCCAGGAGTCCAGAACAGCCTGGGGATAAACACACACACACACACACACACACACACACACACACACCATTTTAAGTTCAAGTTTCTAAGAGCAGTATTTGTATCTCCATTATTTTTGATGTCATTTGGCAGAGACCAATATGTGCTCAAATCTTGCAAATTTCAGATATGGATGCACATGGTCCCTAACTGGACCATTTCCCTCCTCTTCCACCCTCATCTGAGGGGGGAGTGGAGCTCCGGAGGAAATAATCTTACCTAATTTGGGGGCAGTTCCTGTCCTGTTCAGGTTCCCCATCACTCAGATTGGGGGCCATGTCTGAGTTAGGGTGAACCAAGATGGCACCTGGCTGTGCTTCAGTGGAAGTTCCCCCAGCGCTGGTGAATGAGGACACATGCAGTTAACATATACTGATACCTCAGATTTGTTGTAGGTGAGTGAATGAATAGGTGAATATTTTCTGAGCGTAGTTCTCAGGTGTTTTGCTAGAAAAAAACCTACATAGAGACCACAGGTCTCACTCCACAGGTGAGACCTTGGCCGAACCGCAGCAGCAAAATGCCCTCCTCAACCAGGAGAAGAAGCGTCTGACTCCCTTCTTCTTCTTCTTCTTCGGCTTGCTGACCTCTAAAAACCGAAAGAGGACAGTCAATGCCTCAAGTGACCTTGATGGAATCAACTACAGTGTGGAAGGACTTGACAATTCAGACACAAGTGGAGGTGAATGTCTTACCAGATGTGGTGTGAGCAACGTTTGTGTCAACCAGGTTGTTGTTTTCTATGACAGCCTGGTTCACAGCAATGGCGGGGTCAGCAACAGAGCTGCTCAGGGGAACCTGAAGGGGTGGCCACAACAGCAGAGTCCACAGTGGGGCTGCTCAGGGGAACCGAAGGGGTGGCCACAACAGCAGAGTCCACAGTGGGGCTGCTCAGGGGAACCGAAGGGGTGGCCACAACAGCAGAGTCCACAGTGGGGCTGCTCAGGGGAACCGAAGGGGTGGCCACAACAGCAGAGTCCACAGTGGGGCTGCTCAGGGGAACCGAAGGGGTGGCCACAACAGCAGAGTCCACAGTGGGGCTGCTCAGGGGAACCGAAGGGGTGGCCACAAGAGCAGAGTCCACAGTGGGGCTTGCTGCTGGAGCTCCAACCTGTGAGGAGACGATTAGTACTATTAACAAGAATCACATTCATTCCTGGTTGAGTGAATTTTCAACTGTACATTATTGTTAATATATAATTGACACTGAGCAAGCAGTGATTCCTACCTCTGAGGTGTCCAGCGATGGAGTCTCCTCAGGTGTCACAGCCGGCTGTGCCAGTTCATAGATGGACTGGGAGCTGGGGTCCAGAACAGCCTGGGGGCTAGACACTCTCTCGTTGGAGGCCATGTCTGGCATTGGCTGAACCAAGATGACACCTGGAGTGGAAGTTCCCCTAGCGCTGGTGAATGAGGACACATGCAGTTAACATATACTGCTAGCTCAAATTTGTTGTACAGGTACATTCAGGTACCTTCCAAAAGGACAAACTCACAGTTATGCTCATAGCCAGGAAGCAAGACTTCCCACTGGACAAGCATGCCAATCAATCAATCAGTTGATTAATTGATGAATCATTCACCTACAGCGCCTACCCTTGTCTGATAACCGATGTGCAAAGCAGCAATATAAGGACTCACGCCACACATCCAAACACACACACTTACTGAGAGCTGTGGTGGGAGCTGCTGGCGAGGTCGCTCATTGTGATGAATGGATGTGCGAGGATTTCACTTGGTGTGATCCTCTCACTGGCATCCATCTGGAGCATTCGTTTCAGGAGGTCAACAAACTGCCACCTATCAGCGACCTCAGCCATGTCCTTTTTCTTCAGGTTGAACTAAATTACCAAATGATGAGAAAAGTCCAACGGAAAATCAGTGGAATCATCTTCCTGACTCACAAAAAGGTTGATTGAAGTCATGAATTCAACCAATTCCAAGTCTTCAGCAGCTACCACCTACTGGACTACCTACCTTTGTCGGCTCATCCAGAGATCTGAATGAGTACACCCTGTTGTCTATGGACAAGCCGTTATACTCCTTTGGTGTCTAAAAGAAGGTAACGTGTATTTGAAACGTCTTATCACTTTAGATGAATTACTGATTGATACTGACAATAAATATTCTCAAGAAAATGTTGAAGAGAAAATTATATTTGGTCAATAAAGCGGTGTTGTGGTACCATGAGCCTCCAGCTTCCAGCCCTCCTGAAGATGAATAGGTTCTTTGTTCTACTCCCAGCATTCAGGAGGTGGTCCGCTGGCTGACCCAGGAGGTCGATGATGAATCGCATCTGGAGGCAAAACACAGGATCACATCAGTCTAGACTATCAGGACTCCATATGGTTTTATTACTTGTCTGCTGTGATCATCATCTGCTGGTCTTAGAGTAGCTACTGCTATCAATAATTAAGGGTTTGTGTAGAAAGGGAGCAGAGTCCAGTTATAGTAAGGTACTGACCACGTCCTGTTCATGTTCCCCAGGGAAGAGTTGTCTACCGATGAACAAGTCCCACAACACGCAGCCCAGCGACCACATGTCCACGGCCTCAGAAAACGGGAGCCCCAAAAGGATTTCTGGAGACCTGAACAGCAGCACACCAAATCAGAAACATTGTCGTGCTTTGAGGAATAATAATACAACATGGGGAAACATGGTAGAAATGAAACTGGATCAGTAGGAGAATGTCACAACAGCTGAGACTTATGTAGCCCTGAATTCAACATTTGTCCTCACCGGTATGGACAGGAAACACACACCCTGCTATGTATTTACAGTAGAAGTGAGAAACTGCAAACTCTCTCCAGTAGATCTCACCTGTAGGCAAAGGGCTGATGTATAGAGCCTTGCTTGGCTTCAGTCCTCAGAAGGGCCAAGCCAAAGTCTATCAGCTTTACCCTCAAGGGCACTCTCAGACGATCCACCAGCATGATGTTGTCCATCTTCACATCTGCGTGGATCACTCCGATGCTCTTCAGGGCCTTGAATGCTGTGGCCATCTGCAGGGACAAAGTCGGTCATAGAATATAGAGCATGAACTACAGTGGAACATTCTGCAGCTTTGAATTTACTTCCTGTCTGATGGCGTCTGTACCTGTCGGATGATGGACCTTATGACCTTTAGTGGCAGAGGGCTTGAACTTCCTCTGCTTCATGTACCCCAATAAGGAGATGTCCAACATCTCAAATACCAGACAGGTTTGCCAGTTCATCTTGACGTTCCTGATAGAACTTCACGATGTTGGTCTCATCCGCATCCAGACATCTGAGACGGTTCAACATGGACAACTAGGGATACGTGACAAGTTTGACATGGTGATGTTATCAACAGGTAGTTTACGTGATACACAGACTAAATCTGACCAACAGAGCAGATGTAACATAATCTTTTGCATGACAGTAAAATCACCCACCTCCTTTTTGGCCCAATGGTTATATAGTATACACTTTGGTATCTTTATGGCCAGAATCTCCCCGGTGTCCAGTTTCTCACATTGGGCTACATTACCAAAGCACCCATGTCCAAGGTATTCCAGTATCTTAAAGTTACTGGACTTTCTGGGTGGACAGAGCCAGGGGAGACAGCTTGCCATGTTTACTATGGAGGAAAACTGAAAGGAAAATGGAGACATGGAGAGAATAGAGAGAAAATAGTTACTTCAATCCCTTTAAATATCCAATTAACACAACAGTTAACCTCTCAATGTTAACTTGTCATTCAACATTGAACGTATTCCTATCTGGTGTCAATGTTTAACATCAAGTTAGTAAATGTATTCTGCACTTTTACTGCTACACATATTAACTTAGATACTTTCCCAATATTTACCATGCAGAGTAGAAATGGCTGAAACACTGGAGACGATGTAACACTCTACATGAAGGTCATGTTAGTGTGAACACAGTTCATTACAGAAGGCGGCTACTTTTAATTGAGTCAAATCATTTTTCTGACCTTTCCTCATGTTGGAGTATGAAGAGAGAATATACTTGTCTAGAAACCTGCTCAAGTCAAATCAAAGTGGTACCTGACTAAACAGATCTTTCACTCCTCTTTCCACCTCTGGTTGGAAGTTCCAGCATCACTGGACCTCAAACACTTAAACATTAAAGAGGAAAACCACTGACTTACCTAAATCACGTCGTTCTTCGTCCAGTCGCAGTAGTGCAATGACCAAAATCCACATCTAGCACGCATTATGATGCTCAACACGAGTTCCAGGACCTTATGATGTCATAATCCACCAAGCACTGTTGTTTTGATTTGGCAATCCAACCAGACAGCATCCTCACACCAAGATCACATTAAGTCCAATAATAATGGAGTGATCTATGTACTCTCTGATAAATTAAGAAAAATAATGTTTCACTTTAATAGAATTGAGGAAAAAACGCACAAAGTGGGTGGGGTGTGGTGGTGGGTGACTTTCTCTTGCCACTATACCAAATGGATGGGATGATAGATGTGCTGCAAAACATCATTAATGATTTTCATACAACTAATAGAGTAATTACAATTATTTCAATGAAAAAAATCCAATAACATGTTAATGACTCCTCCTGTGTAAGTGAGTGCATGGATGAGTATGTGGTCTTCAGTAATGTAGGGCCTGGTTTCTATGTTGGAAACCTCAAATCCTATTTTGATCAATGGTGGGGACAATGACTGATCCTACCAATCTGTGGAGTTGACATGTCAAACACACTTTAGATGTCTCAGTTAGTGAGGACAAGGCCACCGTCTTCTAAACCCAGCCTCCTGCTGGGTCCCCACATGACAAGCATGTTTTAACCCATCATGTGATGAGATCTGAAATAAGGAACTAATATGTCTATGGTTTGATGTCAATAATAATGTTAATAATGTGTTGTCAATAATGTCTATGGTTTGATGTCAATAATAATGTTCACAATGTGTTGTCAATAATGTCTATGGTTTGATGTCAATAATAATGTTCACAATGTGTTGTCAATAATGTCTATGGTTTGATGTCAATAATAATGTTCACAATGTGTTGTCAGTAATGTCTATGGTTTGATGTCAATAATAATGTGTAGTGGAGGTGTAGGACAGTGTAGGACAGTGTAGGGCCTCCTCCTATTCTGGTCCATTGCATCCTCTCTCTGGGTGCTTTCACACCTACCTTGTTTGGTCCGGACCTTCGGACTTTTCAGTTTAGTCCGAACCAAAATAGCAGGTGTGAAAGGTGCCTCGGACCATGGTCCGGACCAAAGGACCATGTCCATTGACTTGAATTCAAATGAATGTGGTACATGGACTTTTTGAGGCAATGGTGAGGGGAATCCTGCTCTCAGCACAAATATGGATAAATTAGTTAACATCTTTGTGGGTAACATAGTGGTCTGGAACAAATGCGAAATGAGAGAAATATTGTGGGTCATTGCTGTTGGCATATGCATTGGGGCAGCAGGGTTAGGGTCTTTCAACTGGACCGGCTCCAGGGGTTCTGCTCTGTAACCCTGCAAGCAAAAAGATCAATAAAGTATCACATAAAATGTTGCCCCTGCCTCAGGTGGCTTTGAGTCTTGATCTAAACACGCAGGTGATTTGAAATGGAAGGAAAACAAACGAGTTATTTCTATTCTATTCTATTCTCAGAGGTCACTTCAGTGAGGAGGGGTCTGATGATGTCCGGGGCGAGACAGCGCATCTCTACGTTTCAGTGACGTAGCCGGGAACGACGTTTCCGTAGCAACTGGGGCCGGTCTGTTAACCGCAGCCGCCGTACTGGAGCTCATCTGGGGGGGGAATTCTCGTCGGCAATCGGAATCCGTATCAGTGTGTGGGCGTAGAGACACGGGCGACACAGTATCGAGGCGGCGGGCCCGCAGTTGAGTGTGGAGATGCTGAATATGTGGAAAGTCAGAGAGCTGGTGGACAAAGCGTGAGTATTGTGGCACCGGCAGAGCTGTTTGCAGCGGCTAACCAGCTAGCGAGGTGCCTTAGCTAACCAGCTAGCGAGGTGGCTCAGCTAAGCAGCATCTGCAGCTTTTATCGCTGACAAGAGAAAGGAAACGGGCCGTGACGTCACATATATAACCCTCAGCTGTTAGCGCTAAACTAGCTGGCTAGATGCCAATTTTCTGCCTTGTGGAAGAAATAGAAATTCGTGTTTTAATATTGTATCTCCTATTGTACCGTGATTACACTCCTGACATGGATCCCCAAAAACGAACTAATATGTTACAAAATGGAAACTATTTTCTTCCCCGATGCAGAGTGAGAGCTATCTAGTTAGCCAATTCCGCTAGCACTGCTAAGCACAGGACAGGTCTGTTAACTCTCTGCTGCTGCTGCTGCAGAATCACGCCCTGTCCAACCCTGGTGATGCTCGCTACATCCATCAGACACCAACCTATATCCCTACCGGCGCGTTAGAAATGGCTAGCGTTACATAATTGTATTGGTTACTTAATTTATTGCTAATCAGCTAACAAGCGAGCCTCATGGTGTAGCTAATCCGGTCTCAACAAGGCCCATGCCTCCATGGTCGGACAGACTGACAACAAAGCAAGTTCAGGGGCCAAGTTAGCGAAACGGATCGTAGTTCATTATGGTGGTGGTGCAGAAGAATACACCCTGTTGTTAGTCACAACACTAGGCTACACATGCTTCAGAAGTATTTCTGCTAATAGCTATTGCCTCAAGTATACAGTTAGTATAATGGTGTATAGTGTTTTTGTTATGCCCCGGTCGAATAGGAGGGAAGAACAGAGCCTACTGGCCACAACGAAGGAAACAACTTGTATAGTCAGGGTGGCTAAGATGGAGACAGTGGTACTAAATAAAACACATTTTATAGAGCTTTATAAAACAAAGTTGTCACATAGTGCTTTACAGAGTAACACTTGCAAGATGCAATGCCATTAAAACCAAGAGAAAGGCAGGAAAAAAACAGATGTAAGCACAGCATTTGAAGTGGAGTGAAAGTTTAATTCAAGTTAATCTCAGGCACTCTACAATTCTCATTCAGAACTCAGGGAGGTTTGAGGAAATGTATATAGTAGCCACAAATATAAATAAATCAACTTATTTTAAACTTTTGAATCATTGTCACAATATCAACGGTAACTTTGTTCCACAAGAATGTAGTACCTACAGACTATCCTTAGCATAAAGTAGACCAAGAGTCAGAATTAGGGTCTCATCAGTATGTCAGAGCTGCAGCTGCTTTCACGCAATAACTGTGTAGATGCTCCTGTGAAACTGTGGGTCTAACCTCTTATCACAGGCATGGCTTCATGTGACTATCATCACGCTATAATAATGCCTGTTCAGTGTAACAGAACAGGGATTCTGTCATGTTTGGTAGCTTGCTTTGGATTCACAGCCATATTAGATTGTTGCTACAGCAAGTCAGTCATTTAATTTTGACCATCTTGTTCAGAGCCTGTGGAATCCATCTTTGTATTAGTCACAGTAGGACACTAAAGTCCCTATCCCCATACCTGCCAACTGATAGCGTAGACAAAGCTACCAGTCACAACCAAGATTTACCATCAATTGGCTGTTGGCTGATGTTAATTTGCCCTTCTCATGTTCACTTTGCTTGACAGAATCATGCAGGAGTAAGGGGAGATCACAAGGGGCCGAGTCAACTCTCAACTTATTTGTGTACACAATAAAAATTGTCATGGAGGCTGAGAGCTAGCCTTATGAGGGTTTTGCCTAGATTGTATAGAGACTTAGGTTGTGTCTTGGTGCTGTTTCTCACTTGTCAATCAAATAAGATGTTGCTGAAGGTCAAGGAGCCAAACAGTGCTATGCCGTCACAGGTATAATATAAGTGCACGTCTCACTGTGCTGTCCTGTAAAGCTTCATTCCATTTCAATTACACTTCATTCATAGTCATATAATCAGACTTATCTTTGTCTTAAACTAGGCAACATAAGCCCAAACAATCAGTGACACCAACATCACTTCACTTCTTTTAAAGCTTCACTAGGCATCTTTGCATGTTGGTGGCCCCAAATGGCAGTGAGAGGTAAAACGAAAATCTTCAACTTCCAATACACAGAAATCACGTAATGTGACGTCAGTAAACTACACACACAACGTTCATGTTTACCAACCCGGCCGGTCTGTGATTGCTTTTTACTAAAGAATACAAATCTAAAGGTAAAAGATATGACATTGGTGAATCCAGCTTTCTCTGGACAGAGTGCTCACTGTGGTTTAGGAGACAGTTTGTATTTTGCTCTTAAGTTTTAATTCATCACTTCCTGTGGGTGGAGAAGTGGCCATACCAGACACCAGAATTTCATTTGGGGAATAGGGTGAATCTATGGGATCTCATTTAGGGGGATTTGAAGCTCTTCTCCATTGTAGCCACACTTTGTGATTTAGGTTGATAAGATGCGGTGTATTGTTACATAAACATGTTGCGTAGTGTAGCTTCACATATATGTTGATCTGAGAGCCGGCCCCCCAACAGGCGAGGCTCTCTCATAGTGATATTCCTTTGCTGCCAGGAATAAGTGGTCCTGTTGTTCCCTTTTACACTATGTGACCACTGCATTTTCAGTCCAATACACAAAAGCCTTTTCAGGAAAAAAATCACTGCGAGAAGACTAACATGGATGTGGCAGACAACATTGTCAGCAATCACATTTCATATTTTACTTTCAGTTCAGAGTTTTGAGACACTGCAGCATCCTCTAGACTCAGATTTTCAGGACCAATTATATCACATTTGATGAGGAGAGGAAAGGTAGAGAAGAGATAAACAAGAAAACAGGGGTGAGAAATAAAGATGCATAAAAAGAGGATGCGGGGAGGAAATGAGAAGAGGGGGTATGGAAGAAGTAGTGTATTGAGATCTAACCAAAACCCAGAGAGAGTAATGGATACCAGCTACTGTTAGCTGTTGGTCGTGCCTGGCTGGGCATGATGAATACACTCTATTATTGATCTGCCTCCCTGCAGGTTAAGAGTCGGGCTATTACAGAGCCCTCTCTGTCTGTATCTTATCTGCCAACAATAACAAGTTCAAAGTCAGCTTTTGGAAAGTACAGATGCTGCTTCTTTTTTTCCCCTCCGTCTGGGAGGGCGGAGTGCAGGGGAGTGAGAAAGGGTGGCGGAAAAAGAAAGACTGGTTAGGGATAAAGGAGGAATGAGAGGTTGGAGGAGTAGGGAAAGATAGGAGAAGGAGATAAGATGGGAAAGAAATCAAGTGGAGCAGACAGGAGTTGGAACAAAAGGCTGGATGAGAGGAGAAATGAGTGAGGATTGACAGGCTGGAGGAGTAGGAGATAAGATGGGAGAGGAAAGGAGAGGGGGAGAGATGGATAAAGGGGGGGCTGGAAGAGAGGAGAGGGAGAAGTGTGTTTCATGTTGCAGTGCTTTGTGTTTGCCAGGGGTCTGTGTTCAGGTCTGCAGCAGCAAGCCAGACCTGTCAAGAGACACACACACACACACACACACACACACGCAGCAGCGGGTGAGCCCACAGAACAAAGAGGCTAGGAAGTACAGGTTGCGTATGGGGAGGTTTGGCTGTGTTTACCTTGCTCTGTTACGCACACACAAGCACATACACACACACACACACACGTGTGTACACAGTCTGCTTGCCTCACTTTCATGCACACACTCACTCACCTCCCTTTGTGTCCTGAACAGCTGAATATTTTCTCAAACAGCAGGTGTCTGTTTGTGTGTGTGTGTCCACTGGCCAGGGTACAGGCTTTTAGAAAGCTTTCATTCATTATTCAGTGGACTGAGATTCTCCTTGTCATCTTGGAGAAACACTCATTCTCTCCGTCTTTCTCTTTCTTTTTATACTCCAGTGTGCAGGTGCACGGGTGCCTGAGTCAGGTATTGCCATGGGTAGCAGTAGGAAGACATCTATGATTTGAGAGTGTGTGTAGATCTGTTGAGTCTAGATATGATAATGACTATCTGCTAGCCTAGCCTGAGAGATCATCTGTCATTGAGTAGTTGTCCTGACTGTATTTGTTTGCGTGTGTGTGTAAAACAACTGCATGTGTGTGTATGCATGATTCACTCTCGCTCTCTCACTCTCTCACTCCCGTTGAGTGTATGACCTCTGACCTCTGGGGATGTGACTAGTGGAGTGTGAAGGAGACCAGGGAGCCAAGCAAAAGACCATTTGCTGATAACTGACTAACAAGGCTGACTCACTGGAATACTATTGATAATAATAAGCATCATATTCACAATAAATCAAAACAAGGAAGGAAAGCAGCAGGGTCTCAGCCTTACAGGATTGAAATGTTGTTATTATTATTAGTATGTATTAGTATTATTTATTAATAATATTTGTGAACAAAATGTGTGTGTGTTTCTTGTGTCAACAGCACCAATGTGGTGATGAACTACTCTGAGATCGAGTCCAAGGTGAGGGAGGCCACCAACGATGACCCCTGGGGACCCTCTGGACAACTGATGGGAGAGATAGCCAAGTGCGCTTCACACACACACACACACACACACACACACACACACACACACACACACACATATAAATGCATGCACGCACATATCAGAGTTCTAGCCTAGTGCGTCTAGTGTGTGTGCATACAAGACTGTTTTGATGAGCAGAGATGAAAGGTAATTTAGATAAAACTAACTGTACTCCCCATGGACTCTGTTCTACTACACCTGTTTGTGTTTTGTCGACCTGCTTGTTGAGTTTCCCCAATACAATAACTTGTGTGTGTGTGTGTATATGTGTGTGTGTGTGTGTGTAGGTCTACCTTCATGTATGAACAGTTCCCAGAGGTGATGAACATGCTGTGGACCAGGATGCTGAAGGACAACAAGAAGAACTGGAGACGGGTCTACAAGGTAAGGTTACCATGATTACCGGGGGTTCTATTGGAGACAGGTCTGTGTAGTCAAAAGGAGTTACCATGGTTACAGTCTGATTAGTTCCTGTCTGCAAGCTAGCCCCGTTCTGTTGGGCTATGCTGTTTGGTGCTGTGTTGGTATCGTCAGGATTGGTTAAAATGAGCTGAGACTCGGGCATCTTAGGGGCACCTTCCAGCCACTCATATACACTTTGTACAGTTCTGCAATGTGTGTCAAGAGTATTGTGAGTAAGACAATAATTAAACAGTATGATATAAGAAGGGATCTGATATGGGAATCATTAGGAACCATTAGGAAGGGTCCCAGCAACTGTGCCCTGACAATATTCCTGTGACCCTAGAATAATCAAGTAAGAGTGAAGTGCTAGGAAAATAAATGATGTACTTACCACATCCCTTCTTCACTTCCCTTTCTCTCTCTCTCTCTTTCCTGCATCTCTCTATCCCTCTTTCTTTTCCAGGCTTTACTTCTGCTGGCCTATCTGATCAGGAATGGGTCTGAGAGAGTCGTCACCAGCGCCAGAGAACACATCTATGATCTGCGATCTCTAGAGAACTACCACTTCATTGGTACGGCCCTAAAAGAAAATAAACTACCTCTTTATTGGTCAGACATTTCCACGGCAACATTCTCAACATTCTCAATTGTCTAGGTTAGCTGTCTTAGGTGTATCAGGGATTACTGTGATACAAGAGGAGGTGTCCTTTCTATTCATTGTGAAAATGATCTTTGTGTGTGTGCGTCCAGATGAGAACGGTAAGGATCAGGGCATCAACGTGCGTCAGAAGGTGAAGGAGATGGTGGAGTTCGTCCAGGATGATGACAGACTGCGAGAGGAGAGGAAGAAGGCCAAGAAGAACAAAGACAAATACATTGGAGTCTCTTCTGACAGTATGGGAGGAGCAGGAAGCAGCTTCAAGAACTGTGAGTAACTCACTAGGTGTTTTTTCTGTGTTTACAGCTGGTGTCAGGTGTTGATTAAAATGTGACAAAACTTCACTCATGCAGGAATGGAAGGTGTTCTGAACAAAATGTTTTGAAATGTTGGACTAAAGATTGTCCAAGATATACAGCATGCAGGCACATGCCTTTTTAGAGTGTTTTGTACAGCAAAGATTGATTTCAATTACTTGTATCAACAAGCAATTCAAAATAAACAAGGAAATCCCAACCGTTATACACAATCAGTAGAATTTGGATTTTTCCTGCAAAGAACATTTTTAGACAACCACTTCATTATTTATTTCTTAATTCCTTTCTTCTTTTACTTTGTAAAATGACTGCAACTATTTCTTCCCTGTTGCAAAGCGTTTTGATTAGTATTACCTTTTTTTAATGTGAGAATGGCTTAATGTTGCCTTTGGTCCTGCTTATTACTTCATTTGGACTCTTTCACACTACTGGACAGTATAGTGGTGGTTTAGGCAAGAAGAGCAAGCTGCTTCATATTCTGTTTGGTGGATGCTTTTATCCAAAGCGCTGTACAGTAACACGCATGCATACATTTTTTGCCTGTGTACCCTAATGGGGAAAGAACTCCTAATCCTGGCAGTGTTAGTACCATGCTCTCCAGTGGTCCTCAAATCCGGGCCTCGGGGTCCAGAGTACTACTGGTTTTCTATTCTGCCAGGTAGTTTCCATTCTAGCTGTCTAATCAGGGATTGATTAAGACCTGGGATGCCAGGTGAATGCAATTAACTTCCTGGTAGGAGAGAAAACCAGCAGCACTCTGGACCCTGAGGCCCGGATTTGAGGAACTCGGCTCTACATAATGAGCTACACAGGAGCAGTGAGAGCTCACCAGGTTTCTCTTCTCTGCCTCCATTTGCTCTCTCTCTGTCTCTCTCTCCCTCCTTCCAGCTGGAGGTAATGAGTTGGACCGGAATAAGTGGGATGAGGACTGGGATAAGAGCAGAGGAGCTTTCCCCTTCAGTGAGAAGCTTGGAGAGATCAGTGACAAGATCGGGAGCACCATCGATGACACGCTCAACAAGTTCAGGAAGAAAGAACGAGACGATTCCCCCGACAGAATCAGGTACACACACACACTCATAATGTCGACATGCACGCTTATACATGTATGTACAATGATATACAGTGATATATCATTACACACCCATACATAGTATGGCAAAATATCCTGGATGCTGATTGTGATACAGTATTTGTCTGGTTGCCATAGTGACAACGAGGAGGACCGGGTATCCAGGAATGGTCGGCAGGAAAAACTAGAGTTCAAAGATGAGGAGGAAACTGTGACAACCAAGAGCATCCAGATCACCCAAGCAACAGAAACCACGACAACCACGACACGGAAACGCAGTGGAACGTCAGGCAGCAAGACTCTGGATTTGGGGGCTGCAGCCCACTACACTGGAGACAGGAGCCCAGAGGAGAAGGTACACACACGTTTGGACCACACACTCTGGGTTTCCTGCAGCGCTTGACAAGCATAAATTGCTACCTTTTACAAAAGAACACCCAGCCATGACTGTAAAAAAAAAACAACAACAACTCCATTATATGAGTTTATTTTCATTGAGACCAGGATATAACAGCGACATCTGCTGACCAAAAGCGACTTTAAGAATGAGGAGCATTTTATTTTGGGAGCGATCGTGAAACATGTGAGTCAAGTTAATTGCTATAGTTTAAACTAACGTTGAAAATCACCATACCCGGTCTAAAACGTTGGTAATTAGTTTGTTTAGCAAGTAAGTAAATCATTTCTTTCATGCCATTGCAAACTGTGAATTTGCGCTGCCTTCCTCCCTGCATTTAGTGGTATATTTCTAGCCTACAAGTAAACACAATGCAGACTAGTTAATATTAAAAAAAAATGTAAACATTAAATGTGCACATGACTTATTTAGGTATTTATATCACCTTGACTGACACCTAGGAAGGAAACAATGAAGGACTCTGAAATGGGGACATGTACAGATGGGATGGGGACACATGGGGACATGAACAATATCACCTAACAGACACACACACACACACACACACACACACACACACACACACACTGTTTCAAACATAAATCATATACTCTCTTTCTCACTCTAGCCATCAGGTCAGGCAGTCGTCCAGCAGTGGTCTAGCTGATCTGCTGATGGTCGATCCTTCATCCAATCAGAGTGCTACAACAGGTAAGGTCCTACTGCTACACTCACACAACTAAGGGAGGATGGTAATGTTGAGAGGGGACATGAATGTGGATTCAGGATTTGCTTTCATCTTGTTTTTTTTTAAACGTTTGAGATAAGTTGAACTGTTTGTTGTTTTGTAAATGAGTCTGTCTGTCGCTCACTGTTGGACAAGACGGATCTTAGTTCTGTGGTATCTGTGTGCGTGTGTGTGTGTGTGTGTGTGTGTGTGTGTGTCCGTCCAGGTGGCAGTTCAGACCTCATTGGTGGTTTTGCTGACTTCTCCTCTCCCGCGGCGTCCGCCAGCCTCCCATCCTCCACTGGTACACTCCTCCATCCTCTCTTCTCTCCTGTCTTTATCCTTCTCTCCACTCCTCCTATATCTATCCTTGCCTCGCTGTTACATTCATCCCTTTTATCTATTCCTCTCTTCTTCTCTCCCCTGTCGGTCATGGTTGAAACCTCCCCCATGCCTTGATGGGGGATGCAATGATCAGCTTCACCATTCCAAATCTCGACTCTCCCCATTAGAGCAGGGATCTACATTTAAGTGGAGTATGCTCCCTAAAATAGATCAATTCCATTGATGACTCTGGAAAAGTACCACATGTGCAGCTTTAGATTCATACGCTCCCTGGGGGAAACATGTCACCATAGAGCCCCCTAATGAAATCGATTGCAAAAATAACCCTACATCAGTGTGTGTCAGTGTGTATAGGCAAATTTAGGTGCATAAATTCAGAGGAAATGAGTGAAGCTAGAAGGAAAGAATATCAGGGAATGAATGGAAAGAATCAACTGGAAGTGAGAGAAGAAGTATGGAAAGAACGATGAAGGTTGGGGGCCAGTGGATTGTCAGTGGGTGGGCTTAGTGAGATGAATAGCAGATACAGTAGAAATGTGTGTGTGGTCCAGCTACCTGCTGAATGTGATACGGACAGACACGTGTCAGGCCCTGTAACCCAGAAAATGGTACGGTGATTTAAAAAGATTTGAAGGGTAGAGGACACGCACCTGAAGAATGGAGAGGGATAGAGTGAAAGGATGGGAGGTGAGGAGGAGGGTACACTAATTTCAAATTCTGAGATGGGAAGAGAGGGTCAGTGGGTAGGCCAGAATAGATGAGCTTTAGAGTTATACATTGAACAAACCACTCCTCTCCTGTCAGCCAGGTGCTGCACCATCCAATGGGGAATTTGGAGACTGGAATACCTTCTCAGCCAATCCCCCAGCTTCTTCTGGCGCTGGTCCCTCCCAGCCTGTCACTGACCTGTTTGGCAGCGTCCAATCACCTTCAGCTCCAGCCTCTAATCCCACCCCTGTCCCCCCTTCTGCCGAGCTGTTTGACCTGATGGGTGGGGTTAACCATCAGCATACAACACTGAGCGCCTCTCAGAGCATGACTTTCTCTCTGGGCGGGGCAACACCAGGGGCAACTGTTGCCATGCCCACCATGCCCCTGTCTCGCTCCCAACAGGTAGGTACTGTACACATTACAGGAGTCTCTGCCCAAGCCTGTCAGGAATGGGAGATGCAGATGTTGAGTTACACTGAAATACTAACCCAAAGGTTTATATAAAATGTGCAATTAATGTGCAGGCATTCCAAAATATGATGTACAGTTTAATTTAACTGATTTGTGTTTGGGGGGAAAATGCACATTCTGCACATTTATGAACAACATTCGTGCCAGAAATTGTTTTTGTTTTTGTAGTATAACAGTAATCTTTTGTTTTTTATGTTTGATATCTTGCGTAACCATGTTCCCTGTGTAAAAGTGTAACACGTTTGTATTGTTGTTTCAGAGCCTGGGAGGCCTGATGTCCCAGCAGCCCCTGGGTCAGCAGCAGAAGGTTGGGGTCGGAGGTCAGGGATCATTGGGGTCGACCTGGTCTGACCCCTCCTGTCAACATTAGCCTGGACTTCCTATCAGCGGGTCTCAACCCCACCAAGACGCCGCCCACTCTTAACAATATTATCCAGCAACAAGGTACACTACATATGTAGTCCAACTTTCCTGTGGATGTGGGCGATACGTGGATGTGAAAAAGAAAAACTTTTGTCCGTTAATCTGTTTATGCTGTCACAGAGTTTGAAAGGAAGATAGGAACTCTTCCGCTGTTAACACCCTGATTTCCATTTTGCACATCTGGCTTGTTGGACTGGTCAGTTGTAGCTGATTAAGAATTACCAACCCATAATACACCAGGCTTTTCAACCCATTGTGGCAAGCCAGGACTGATGCCAAGTGATGATGATTAGAAATGAACAAAGTGTAATAACTCCTTCCCACCCCTTTCTGTGCCCCCAGGTGTGCCTCCTGTCAACTTACTGGCCCAGAACTTCGGTGGGCTCAACCTCAGCTCCCCGCCCCCAGTTACACCCATCAGACCGACAGCCAATCCCATCGTGGCAGGCAACACTATGACGCTGGGCATGCCCGTATCTGTGGCAAGCTCAATGCCAGCCTCAATGGCAACGGGTACCATGGGGATGGGCGGAATCCCTGTCAACCAAGGCATGATGGGAATGAACATGAACATGAATATGGGCATGGCGTCGCCGGTGATGATGGGTGGTATGGCTGGCATGGGGATGCCAGGAGTAGGGATGCCAGCCATGGGCCTAGCACACTCCATCACCCCAGCCATGGTGCCGCCCAAACAAGATGCCTTCGCTAACTTTGGCAACTTCGGAAAATGAAGGAGTACTCATATTTGTGTGTGTGTGAGAGATGAGGTGTGTGAATGTGTGAGTTTATGAGAGTGAGACCAACCACAGAAGGACTACTGTACTTGAAGACAACATTGCGGGTTTCCCTCTCGGCTCCCGCGCTTTCTGGCGATCTACCACTGATCATTTTTTCGGCATCCCAATTTGCCATGCTCTTGGAGGAAGCCCATTGGTGCTGTGACGTGGTGCACTCGTTTAAGGGCGCCTGATGCACTCCCAGCAGCCAAACAGCAACTGGAATATACCGTGTACATGCTCTCAGAGGGCAGGATTGGTTTGTGCGTCGAGAAAATAGGGCCTTTCTTATTCCTGAGCCTGATTCAATGGATGAATTGTGTATTACATGGAAAAGATCTGTCCTTTTCTCTTTGTCTCCCCTCTCCTCTCTTGTCCTCACCTCGCCTCTCTTTTTAGGCTTACCTCACCAGGCTCATAGCTAATCACAGCAGATGGACATACATTGGGCCACGCAGCATTGTTGTGCAGAAGTAGAAGGGATGACAAGACTGCCTTGAATTGAACTGTATAGAAAGCATGAACCTTGAAAGAGGGAGGAGAAAAGTGTCCCAGGTTCCTTAAACTACTTATCTACTGCTTGACTTTGGGTCTAGTCTTTAATCCTATTACAATTGTACAATCTGTTACTACTAGGAGTGTTTTCTGTCTTCCCCTCTCCACTTTGGGTGCCTCTGTCAGATGAATGCCTTGTTGTTTGGTAACAGTCTGATGGAAGAGTCGATCAGTATTGTATTCATGAGTACTCTTCACTGATAATTTCTCTTTGCGTCTCTCCTGCCATTGTGTCATTTCAGAACGTCATTGCTAGACCCTTGTCTTGGTGAAAGTATGGCATGCTGGCATTTTAAATGTGTTTGACCTACATAGAATCTACTCTAACCTTGCATACAGAAACAGTTTCTGTATGAATGAATACAGAAAGAGAGTAAAGTCTGTCAGTATTTTAAAGCTATTGTGGACACTGACTGTGAGAAAAGGGCATGACGGATAAAGTTATATTACCTAGACTGAACATCTAACAGTGTTCTCCATCTCTCCCACATCTTTAAGGCAGTGGCACACAGGGACTGCTGACTGTTTTTGGACAGCTCAGCAGTGCGCATGGAGTTCCCTGAGCAATGTTGCTTTAATAACAATTGTTGCCAGGAAACATTTTAATAGATTTTTGACTCCGCGGCTCATTAGGTTGCCTGTTGCTGGCAGCCTTGCGCATCTGCATTGCCGAAAAAATTCCCTGGTAAATCACCACCCTTACATTTGAGATGGAAAGGATGGATAGAGTGGAGGGAAGCGGTTTTCTTCCGTTAACTGAGACCGATCCAAAGGGGTTTTGGGTCTGATAGTGTTGTGTGTTGAAGGTGTGTGTGTGTGTGTGTGTGTGAGTGTGTGTGAGAGAGAGTGAGAGTGAGAGAGAGACTGTGTACATGGGTATATTTTTCTCTCTGTTTGATGTGCAAACACAGCTAAGCAGAGCCTCTTATCATGTTCTGAGGTACTGCACTCCAAATGACCAAATCTTTATTTTGTTACTCTCAGAAGGATGATTCCATAGTTATTAGTTTAATATTTCAATAGTTTACTAGTAAGGTTATGTTCATATACTCATGTTATATGAATGGGAGAGCTACTAAAACAATTTAGTTGATATGAAAATGTGAAAAATGAAGGATAAATCACTTTTTCACTTTTGTTTCTTTACAGTACAGCTTGTTTGATTTGATTGTACTCAACAATATTTTCTGTACTTCATTCAACTGTTAATTAAATTATGACTTGAAGGATTCCGTTTTTTTCTCCCCATTTTGTCTAGTTAAGAGTGTTTTTGTTTAATTGTCTGGACCAAGTTGGTGAAAACAAAAATATGTTGAACCCTCTCTGGAATAATTGTCCAACTTGCCAACTTTTGATGTGCAATATATTTGATTCTGAGGCCAACTCTGTATTTGAGCGTGAGAGTGTTTACCATAATCAATGCATGGTGGCAACAACCATCATAACTGAAGCAAAAACAGAATCTGAATCTGTAGGTCAAACTGCCAGTATATTTTCTAATAATAATAAACTTTCCAGAATCCCGCCCTAAAGTATATATCTATCTATCTAAACTTTATCTCTATCTTTAAGAACATTTTTGAAGAGATATTTCCATTAAAGGAAATAATGCCACCAGAGTTGCTGTCAGTGGTTTACCACTACAACTGTAATCTCAGGTACCATACCTAACTGATAATTAATTTTCACCCATAAAGTTGCTTGTAATCACAATAGCTGCCTGTTCATTCTTGCTTGCATAATTTGGCAGAATCATGTGAAAGCTGTTGTTATTATAGTGTAACCAGGTCCAGGTCCTGGAAAAACTCTAAGATCAAGAAAAAAAAATCTTTATTATGTTGCTGGTCCATGGTGCACCTTTGTTTCAAGGAGAAATCTATATTCTGATTCTGTATGTCTGCAGTTATTTTTATTTCCATGCTTATTTCAGTTGCAAATTTGATTCTTTATTTCACTCATACTGGCATTAAAAATAAACTTTATGGAACTTGCAGAACCTGTGGAACACCGTTCCACGCGCCAAAATTTGAATGTATCAAACGTTCTATGACGGTTTATTTGTATTTGTCTGGTAACTAGCGAATTTCAGTTCTTCACAATCAAACCCAAGACAAAACATATAGTTCGGGCTTTTATGAAGGCGAAAATCGCGACAATGGACAGACACCCCAAAAGAAGAGCACAAGTGACATTCAAAAATACCGAACAAGACACAATTAAGGATGATCCCGGTCCGTCTGCGACCAACCAGGGCCTAGCTAAAGGTAACGTTACTCCAACAACTAAGAGAAATCTGACTGGGGACGGGGAGAATAACCAACCGCTGGACAAGCCCAGAAACACCCCCAGAAGCGGTGAAAAGTCCCGCATCGTTAAGGTTACCGTTGGAGAAAGGTATCGAAGTGGAGACGGACATCCAACCCTGTCTCCTCAACAAACCCCCACGGTACAGGTCACCGAGAGGCTGGACGTGTTACAGACCTCTACTGCTGGATGGCCACTAACCCTCACCCCGGTCCCCTGGCCCCTTACTCCAACCACAGGACCCCGGGTTATTACTGCAGGCCTCAATCTCACTATTCCTCCAACTGATGCAGGTACAACCTTAAGGACATATCACTATAATATTCCTATGGACTTAAATGTTTTTTTTCCCACCTTGTTTGTATCACTATAATATTCTTTTTCTTCTATTTCTTGCTGTGATATTTGTATGGTAGATTCTAAAATTTGGGACTCTGATTTCAGTGTGGCCAATTCTGGACAGTGTTATGAATATAGCTATAGCTGGTTAATTTATCCTGCACTGTTTGTTTCTAAGTTCATAACTGATTGTCTTTATATGTCTAAATATCTATAGATATTAATGAAGATTGATTTAGCTTCTGAAATATGTATGAATTCACACCACTTGCCTTTTGGTAGGGAAGTCATCGGAAAAAAATGCACCAAAAGATCGGAAATTACGTTAGAGAGTGTGTGTCCGGAATTGGACACACTTCCTAGGTGTGATAATATCTCAAATTGGTTTGTGGCCATGATATGAACTGTACCATCATATTATGCTTTGTGTCTTATTCTTAATGTGTAATTTTTCTAACAACTGCAACTGCCCCAAGCACTCAGTTTAAGTCCACCAAATGTTGCCCTTTAGATTTGATGGATGCAGTGTCTGGCAAAGATAAGAATGGCAACATTAAAAGGCCGATGAATGCCTTTATGGTGTGGGCTCGCATCCATCGACCAGCCCTGTCCAAAGCCAACCCCGAAGTGAACAACGCAGACATCAGTGTTCAGCTGGGCTATGAGTGGAGTAAAGCTGAGTGAGGCACAGCAAAGGCCCTACTACGAGATGGCTCGCAAACTGAAAGATATGCACAGAGAGCAGTTCCCAGGTAGGAGCAGTAACCTAGTTAACTTAATGGCAGTAGATGATGGTGATAAAAGGATAATGAACATTTACTACTAGGTTACTATTACTCTACTACCTCTAACACTAGGAGAGCAACCCTAGATGACTGGTGTTTGGTTTTGCATTTAGGAAACATGGGTTTGAATCTGTTCTGGTGGTTGTTATGGTGGATGGTAAAATTGCTGCTGTGGTTAAGCAGGTCTGCTCTGGCTGTAACTATCTCCTTCATGATCATTCTAGGATGGCTATATCTGCCCAAGAAGAAGAGATGCAATGAGGGCCTTAAGGAGTCCTTGTGCTCCGGTGCGTCTGGCTCGGGGCAAGGAGTCAAGGCTGAGCCAGACCCCATCCTGCCTTCCACCACCACTGACCAGAGGTCTCCACTCCCTCCTCCTAACCACAGCCAGCTGGAGCCAGGTATAACACACACACACACACACACATCAGCATGCAGACTTTCATCTGATTCAATATAGAGGTTTCTGTTGGATATCGGCTCTAATTAGCTAGCTTACTTGTTGTATTATGAAAATATGACTCATATTTGTGTTCATTACACGCTACTGGAAGCTGTGCCAGAGGTCGGTCTGTGCGGTTGCAGTTCCTTGGTTGCCGATAGAGATCGATAAAAGTCATAAATTACTTAATGCACCTTTCAAAACAATGTTACAAAGTGCTTCGCAACCAGGAAAAAATAAAAGTCAACAATGACAAAGATCAATATGATAAATAAGACAGGATAAGAGCGATAAAACCGTAGAGGTATAAAACAGTAAAAGACAGAAGGATAAAACAAAAGGAATCAATAAATATCAGACAAGGCAACAAGGATTAAATAGGCAAAATCCAAATATTACAGAAAGGCTTCACGCTAAAAGTAAGTTTTAAGAAGTGATTTGAAAGATGATGGTGACTGTGAGTGAGAGAGTGAGAGTGGCAGAACGTTGCCTGATCGTTCCAAAGTCCAGGAGCCCTGATGGAAAAAGCCCAGTCCCTTTTAGTCTTTAGCCTGCACACAGGAACAGTCAGAAGGGCCCTGCCTGAGGATCTCACGCTGTATGCAGGCTCATAAAGGATCAAAGGATCAGAGAAATTATATTTGTATTATAAATGACAAGATTTATATCATAAATCACACAGTGAACACATTATGTGTGTTCTGCAGGCTCCAGTCTCCCTCCCACTGCCAGTGTGTCTAAAGCTCCCACAGGCACTCATGACCACCAGTTAACAAGTTCTGCACCAGCCTGCAATGCTGTTGGCAGTATCTGCCCAACCAGGATGACTGGCAGATATCCCTTGGTTCCAGGTCTGTCCTCATCCAGCTATGCCTGCTCCTTCCAACAAGCCAGACCGATGACTCAGCCCAACCTCCATGTCCCCAACATCTATCCATCTTCTGCCATGTTCCCCTACCCAGTGGGCTTCTATCCCAACCCACCCCATAGCCCCTATCATCCCCTGGGCTTCTCTGGGGTCCAGTACTTCCCCTACAGGTTAGTCCACAGGTTAGGAGGGTGGGGGTGTCACTATCTCTAGTAAACTATTTCTACTTGCTAACAGCTAGGTAGAGCTAGTTTCTTTTCTGCAATGCTCTTTCCTCAGTCCATATATTTTGGTTTTAGGACACAGGTATGCTCCCAGTCTTCCTAGTATCAGCTCCAATTAGATTTAAGTTTAAAATGGCTAAAAATGTCTGTCTCTCTCTCGTTCCTAATCTTTCCTGTCTCTCTCCACTGTGTACTGTCCAACGACGGCAAACATGGCCAAAATAATTATCTCAAAAACAATTCGGTTGGACACATTCTTAGGTGCTTTTAATAACTTGCTTGCTGTGTGCTCCTTTCAGTTTTCCCTACAGCTACCCGAATGCCAGTAACCCAATGATGGAAGTGATAAGATACTATGAGAGTCACCTGCACAGGCACGAGACTGCTGTGGCCGCTCTCAACGTGGAGTTCATACAGCAAGAGCATCAACAAGCTGGGGCCGGTGACCAAAGACAGCAGGGGCCTCCAGAGGCCCCCTCCATCACCTCTTTCCCTAACTCAGAGTGGCAGAATGTTACCACCACTCTGGACACAGGGGCCCTGGAAAATGCTCTCATGACCACTACCACAACTCCAGTGAACCTTGTACAGACTCATAGTGTCACCAGCCAGCAACACCAGGGGGAGGTAGAGGAATGTAAAGACAAGGATGGCTTGTATGTTATCAGATTGCTCTAAGAGATTCTACTGTATTCTACTGTAAATACTCTGAATGCTCTAATATGAAATGTTTGGGATTTCTTTGACTTATTTTAATTCAGAAATCAGAGTTCAGAATTAAATGTTATAGAATGTTGTTTATATTCAATGTTTACCCTGAAGAAATAAAAAAGCTGTTTTTTCTGATGAGTGCTTTTGTCATAGTGTGTTATAAATTCTTCAGTAATGCCCTTTGGCAATTTTCACGTGTTTTTGTATGTGAATGTGTATGGGGGTGGAGTGGGGGGGGGGGGGGGCGTTTAAACCAGATAATATCCTTTGACTAAACTTGTGTTTTATAAGGAATATGATGTCACCACATTCAGCTAAACATAACCTTAGGGTGAGGTAGTTCCATCCTCTCACCCCACCAAAATAGACACACGCCATCATCAAGGACAGAATATGCAAACAGATCATAGAAGAACAAGTAACATCTTACATTGTATGCAACACTAAGTAGTGTTGTAGTAGTAGAATGGAGGTTCCCCTGCCATCAAAACCAAACAGTACCAGAAGCAGACTGACTGAACAAAGGCATCACGGTTAATAGGACACAAGATTGCTCGGCCAAACCATGGTGACAACTTTATCATCCAATCAGAGCGTGTAAAGCTTGGGCCTGCGTTCTGAGTGACACAACGTGCAGCCAATACGAAATGAAAAAATATGTTAGGGGCGTTTCCAGGAAGAGCCGTTACATTTTCCTGTAATGGCGGACCAGGCAGACAGCGAAACTATCGGGTTCAACGACAACAGGTCAGATTAAAGAGAATAAAGTGCAAAAATGTAAATTGATACAATATAATCTTAAACACATGTCTAAAATTGATACAAAGTTGTCCAATGCATTTTTCCCATGCGGTTGTGATAGTCATTGGCATTTCTTGTGAATGTGGCCACGCTAGCTAACTAGCTTCTTAGCTAGCTAGCCAGTGTTGCCAAGCTGCTCGCCTTTGCTCTTACGCTCGTGGCACGCGGTAAACACAACTAGTCGGGTCATAAATAACCTAACCTCTTATCCTGCATAAGCGGGCTGTATACCTACGTGACCTGGGCTCTAAGTTAAGGCACCGGCCATGTCTGATACATCCAGCTTACAGATGTTGGTGCATAGTAGCCAGATAACAGCTAGTTAGCCAGCTAAGCTATGCTAGATTCGTTTGTAACTTGCAGCACAGACTGGGGCAGTGTTTTGATTGCATGGACTTGCTATTGCTAGCCTGGTTAGTAGCAGGTGAGATGTAATCAGCTACTATTACTATAAGTTAAGTAGTATTGGTATTATCCGCAATTCCTTAGCATTGTTTGATAGCAAGCTAGTATCTACGTATTGACCAAAGTTAATTGACGATGTCGATAGCGTTGTGTGCTAATGCTTCAAAGTGATCTGCCATCGGACACCGACCGTAGCATGATATTGTTTTGGTCTGCTAGAATGGCGCAGCAGCCGGTGCGGTTTCGCGGCCCTGCGCCCTCCCAGTCCCCAGTGTTACGTGGCCCACCCCCACTCCTGAGGCCACCGCCCCCTCCCTTCGGAATGATGCGGGGACCTCCGCCGCGACCCCCATTTGGACGGCCACCCTTTGACCCCAACATGCCGCCCATCCCTCCACCAGGAGGCATGCCACCGCCCATTGGACCTCCCCACCTACAGGTGACTGTTCCATTCTTGCATGACACGAATGTGGAAGTGTAGGCTAAATGTTCTACTGTTGAGGAAAAAGGTTGTAAACCCTTTTGAATTACCTGCATTCTTGTTTAAATGGCTCCTAAACTATGGTCTGATCTTCATCTAAGTCATACAAATAGATAAACCAAATCTGATTTAACAAAAAATGCACTTGAACATAGTGTTAAAATGTTAACAGCTTGGATTGGAAAAAGTATGTGAATGTATGTGAGTTAGTAACTGGTGGAACCTCCTTTAGCAGCAGTAACTTCAACCAAACGTTTCCTGTAGTTGCTGATCAGACCTGCACAATGGTAAGGATGTATGTTGGACCATTCCTCCTTACAGAACAGTTTCAGTTCATTGATACTTTTGGGATGTCTTGCAAAAACGACCTGCTTCAGGTCATTAGTGATGGGAAGACCGACTCTTTTAACTAACTCGATTCTTTCGAGCCGTCCGATAGAAGTGCATCGATTCTGAATCGATTCATTATGATTCACCAACAAAAACATACCATCCCATGTGAGGTTTGAACCTACAATCCTCAGCATGAGAGTCTGATGCTCTACTAACCGAGCTATACTAGTAATGGCATCACATGAGCGCCACCCCTTTCAAACCAGATGTGTAACCAACTGTAAAACACCAACTAAACCACAGATTAATGACAATAATAATATTTATAGTATTTACACAGAGTATTGCTATTGATTTCATTTTATTTTGTGTGCTCTTGACTTTCTTTTTCTAATAGAGACAGTTTTGTTGACCAATGTTAAATGTTAAATGGCTTATAGTTTACCCAATTACCAGTACATTTATTAAACAACATCTTAAACAACAAAAACTGTTGTCAATGTGTGCAGAATAGATCGCTACATTATTACATTGGCCTTTTCCACGATCCAATATGGCTCCTTGATCCAGCAGGTACGCGGAAGTAGTCTCTCTCGCTCATCAGACGTGAACCGCTCGGACATCTCGGACA
Source organism: Hoplostethus atlanticus (assembly GCA_034670405.1). NCBI lineage: Eukaryota > Metazoa > Chordata > Actinopteri > Trachichthyiformes > Trachichthyidae > Hoplostethus > Hoplostethus atlanticus. The sequence continues at coordinate 666,039 of JAXDDX010000155.1, read as the reverse complement.
TCTGCTCTCTCAGTTTGCGAGATGTCCGATTGAGTCCGAGAAGTCCGATATTCATCTGCTCTCTCGTTCATCTGCTCTCTCGACTCGTTGGCGAGCCGCTCAGTCTCTCTCGTTCATCTGCTCTCTCGACTCGTTCGCGAGCCGCTCAGTCTCTCTCGTTCATCTGCTCTCTCGACTCGTTCGCGAGCCGCTCAGTCTCTCTCGTTCATCTGCTCTCTCGACTCGTTCGCGAGCCGCTCAGTCTCTCTCGTTCATCTGCTCTCTCGACTCGTTCGCGAGCCGCTCAGTCTCTCTCGTTCATCTGCCCTCTCGTTCGCAAGCCGCTCAGTCTCTCTCGACTCGTTCGTTCGCGAGCCGCTCAGTCGGATCAGCGGTTCTCGTCCGATGAACGAGAGAGACTACCTCCGCTTACCCGCCGGATCAAGGAGCCATATTGGATTATGAAAAAGGCCAATGTAATAATGTAGTGATCTATTACATTCTATATACATTGACAACAGTTTTTGTAATGTTTAAGATGTTGTTTGATAAATTAACTGGTGATTGTTTAAATAAATTAACTGGTGATTTTTTAAATAAATTAATTTTTTTCTGGCGCTGCTATAACCGCTGCTGAATCAATTCAGTCGCGTGTGCGAGTCGAATCAACTCACTCACTTAACTGATTCGGTTCTTTTGAACGATTCGTTCGCGAATCGGCCATCACTACAGGTCATACCACAACATTTCAATAGGGTTAAGGTCAGGACTCTGATTTGGCCATTCCAAAATGTGAATTTTCCTCTGTTGTAGATATGCTTTTGTGTTTGTCATGCTGCATGACCCAACCTCTGTTAAGCTTTAGATCACAGACCGTTACCCTGATATCCTCCTGTAGAATTTCCTGATACAATTTGGAATTCATGGTTCCCTCAATGATTGAAGCCGTCCAGGCCCTGAGGCAGCAAAGCAGCCCCAAACCATGATGCTCCCTCCACCATGCTTCACGCTAGGGATGAGGTTTTGCTCTTGGTATGCAGTGTTTTTTTCTCCTCCAAACATAGTCTTGTGCCCTTTTGCCAAAACATTACATTTTTGTCTCATCTGACCACAGAACATTGTTCCAGTAGCTTTGTGGAACATCCAGGTGGTCTTTGGCAAACTTGAGACGGGCAGCAATGTTTTTTGAGCTGTGGTTTCCTCCTTGGTATTCTCCTATGGACACCACTCTTGTTTAGTGTCTTTCTTAATGTTAATGTTTGAACAGTATGTTCAAATTATGTGATTCAGGGTTCACATACTTTTTTTTTGTAACTGCATGTCTGTGGTGATGTGTACCACACAGCGTTGTTTACAGACAGAAAGGAGCCCACTGAGGTATGAGCCATCTGTTCAAAAGAGTCGATCAGACTGTTATCTTAACACTACCACTACTCTCCAGATGATGTTGTTATAACAGTTGTCCAATTTAATAAAGAAAGCAATTAAAACATTTGAGTCACATATCCCAGTGCCTGCCCTTCTTCCAGCCAAAGCTAAAATGTAATTCTTCAAGAGTGTGCTTTAGAATTTATATTGATCAGTAGCACAGCCATCTGGCAGGCAGAGTCTGGAGAGAAATTGACCCAGAGAGGAAGCTTTAGTCCTTGCTAGCATGAGTGACACCTGTAACAAGAGAGAAAGCAGAAACAAGGTGTGATGTGAGTAACACCATTTTTGAATCTCTTTGGATCTCGTCAACTCCTTACATTTGGAAAACTCAACGCTGTTCTCTTTTCTGTTGCTGCAGAGACCCCCATTCCTTCCCCCTCCCATCGGGAACCTGCCACCCCCACCAGGGATGCTGTTTCCTCCCGGAATGCCCCCCGTTTCTGCGTCCGGGAATCCTGCACTCAACCCTGCAGAGGAGATCTGGGTAGAGAACAAAACTCCTGAGGGAAAGGTGAAATGGCTTGTCACACGCATGTAGCAGGTTTCCTATGCAGGTCAAAGAAGTCTGCAAAAGTGTGGAAAATTAGTTTAATAATTTCCAAGTCTTTGAAAGTTTGGGAATTGCACCATTTCTTTTAGGGAAACTATGGAAAAATATTGCCCTTAATTCCAAGTATAACTATAGTGCGTTCCGAAAATCACTGCCAAACATGTCAGTGATTTTCTGGCTAGTCTGGTAAAAATTGTGCCTGAAATTATCTACTGTATTTTGTAGTTACCTCTGACATCCACGTGTAATTTTAATCCTGTCGATTGATACCTGGGTTACTGACACGCACACCTGGCATATCTATTACAAGGGCCATATAACCAGTGGTGGGGCTTTAAAAGAATATGGAGCGTTTTGCCTGTTTTTGTGTACTGTGCTTGATGCTTTTTGACACATTTGCATCAGTGTGTCCCTGGATTATCACAGATTATTTTACCATCCAAATGACTGGCCCCCGTAATGTTAATGCTGTCAGGAGAGGGCTTATACCTGCACGTTATATGTAGTTTAGACCCACTGTCATTTCAGATATTTTAATATTTGTTGCTGTGAAGATAATAATAATATCCAGTTACAGAGTGATATGGTATCGTATTGCCCAGTTCAGTCATGAAATTAAGGTCTGGAAATGGGATTAAATTTAGAGATTTAAAAAATGTGCAGGACTGTTGATGCAGGTCCACATGCACGCATATGCGCACAGACATAATTCACATTCCCATACACACAACCATCCACATGCATTCTCATGTGCATTGCTATTTACATCCTCACACACACACCTAACTTGTATTATACATGTTAATATATGTATTGCAGTGCTTTACTGTTTTACAAGTCTCTTCTCCTCCAATCCCCCTTCCTCAGGCTTATTACTACAATGCCAGGACCAGAGAGTCCTCATGGAGTAAACCAGATGGTGTGAAGATCATCCAGCAGTCTGAGCTCAACCCTCTACTTGTAGCCGGGGGCGGGTCTGGAGCCGGAGCTGCAGGGACGGGTGGGACTGTGGCTGCCAGCTCAAGCAGTGTCAACACGACAGCCAGCACAGTAGCAGCAGCCCCTACCCAGGCCCCCTCTCCATCCCCCTCGCGAACACTCACCTCCAGCCCAGACTCCACTACAGTTCCCTCCCCCTCTATGCCCATCGCAGGTTAGTCACACACTTATATCCAGCATGCATACATACACACACACACACACACACACACACACACACACACACACACACACACACACACACACACACACCAACACCAACTATTGACTAAATATGCCCTCTTTGTGCCTCTGCCACCAATAGCCTCTGTTGTAGCAGACCTTACCCCTGTTGTTACGGTGACCTCAAGTGTTGCTGTGTCTCCGGTCGCCGTGGTGACTGTTTCCACGATGCCGTCATCTGTTACGGCTGTACAGACTATGCCACTGCTGCCTGCGGCCCTGTCTCACGGCGTGGCCCAGCCCAATGCAGGGATACCTGCCTTCCCCCCTGTCATGGTGCCACCCTTCAGAGTGCCCTTGCCCGGAATGCACATCCCTCTCCCAGGTAATGCCAGAGACAAACTTTTTTGCCCACAGACTACTATGTTCAGCCCAACATTCACCAGCTACTTTCACTGTTCTAATAGCCAAATAGGTTTTTAGAATACAACGGGACCCCCAAATGATGGTTGCTAGTCTCAGCCACCCACATAATTTACTAGCATGTAGCTGGTTAATGGTTAATTTCCTAGCCTGGTGTTACCGCTGGAATATATCTTACTATCAAGCCACTCAAAAGAATAGGGTTGCACACGTCAGTGAAAATATTTCGCAAGATTTAATTTGATTTCATGACAGATTAAACATTTTGGTTCTCCAGCCTTCATCAGTGCCTGGATAAAAGATCTACCACCATCTTAAATATCTCTTGTTCATAAGTGAATCAATTTAGTTCCACCAGATCAGATTTTTGTGTTGACATTTTGTGTAAGGATCATGCACAGACTGGTCTGAGCCCAATGGCTTACCTATAATCTAAAGGCACCGGTACAATCGACACCCAAAACGATGCCAACAAACGACGTGGATGATATACTCCAGTCGAAGCTTTGTGCGACTCGGGTGGAGAATGCAAGGAGACATATGACGCATTCTGATTCATTTCAACGGCCAATATTTTTTTGTCAAAGTGAGCCGGGGTACTTCAACTCGGGCACCAGTGGCACGTGACCAAAACAGCCAACCATGTGATATTTGGACCAATCGCAGACAGGAGGGCTGCTAGATGGCGGGAGGAGACGAACAAAAAATAGGAATGTCGTATCGAACCCTAAAGACGCCGTTTTTTTTCCCGCCACTTTGGGTGTCGATTGTTTAAGTGCTACTATCAGTCCCCCGTTTTTGTTTTCAACGCCTCAGTCTTTTCTGTCGCCTTTTCTTCTCCTCTTCCACCATATATCTTCTCTCATCCCTCCTTTCTTCTGCTGAGTTCTCACTTTCTCTTATTTTTAGGTAAACCAATAGAAAATGTTTGTGCCAATAGTTGCTGTGTACAGTTCTTTGTGTTTTATGTGGAAGATGTGCCCTGCATAGGATCAGAATCACAATCAGAGGGGGTCACCCAGTTGTCTAGGTTTAATAATGTGGCTGAATAATTCACCTGACAGTTGATAATATTTCACTGAGAGCTTCCTAATTGACTTTCAGATTTGAGCTGTTCATACTTTGGACTGCTTTTAGGGTTTTTCTGGGAAGACAATAAAAAGCTATTGCCCTTCACAGCACAAATGTAAACACAAACTTGGTGGCCCACTAACAAGTCATGGGTTAGAATTCATTCTAAGCATGAAGAATACTGTCCTCATACCAATGTTTATATTACATAGGCTGTGCACACACACCATGGCAGCCGATGTCCAGTGTTCTGCTGTGTTCAACCAGATGCTTGCTTGTTCTTGCAGGTGTAGCAATGATGCAGATAGTAGGCGCTCCCTATGTAAAGGCAGGCCCCAGCGCCAACGGTAAACACCCACACAATCACTTCTGAGAGCTAGATGGCATGATAGTGAATGATGTCTACATGATCCATATGGTGTACATGGGGAAACCTCAAACAGTGGCATGGTGGTGAATGCTGTGAACATGATCCATCCGGTGTACAGTGGTGTAATTCCTCCACAACAGCAGGCAAAAGCAGAGCATACAACTTGGATTGTTGATAGTTTGATCTTCTTTGTCATATCCATTCAACTTTATAGTAGGCCTAAGATGTTTTTATATTTTGGGCTTCTCTCAGTTTACAATATGTCACCTGTATATTATATGAAAGCGTTTTGGATGATGCTAACCGTTAAATCATTAAAATCTTGTTCCCCACTTTTCCTGGTTTGAGAAAGATGGGTAATTTTTGGCGCTTTGATTGTATTGGAGAGCAATTTTAACAGATTCAGGTTATTCAGTTGTCATTAAGTGATGCATGCACTTTGCCTTGCATGCATGTTTCTTTCAACCACTGGTAGTTACAGTATAATAGAGTAATTGGTTTTCTAGGGTTACTGTGGTTGGTAGATGAGAAGCCACTTGTTAATCAATATCTAAAATGCTGGGTTGTCCCAAGTCATTGAACGTCACTATCAGTCTTTCTGGGTTGTATGGTTGTTGACTAAGGCCATAAACAAGTCGACACCGAAGCATTCTTTGGTAGGGCAATCTCAAAATCCCAGTAAGGCTAGTTGCTATGAAGTGAGCCAGTAGTGTAACATTTAGGCTACATGTCATGTGGTTGTGTTGTTGCATGGTTGTATGTGTGGTTACTGGTATGTGTGGATTTTAGTGTGTGTGCTCTGTGTTTGTTGTCATTTGCTTTATCACAGAAACATCTTTTGACCATTACATATTTCTGCCACAAAATGATTACACCCCCTAAAACTCTTTAATGCAGTCATCTAATGCAAAAGAGAAAATAAATCATGGATGACAAATCTTTGGTTTAGTCTAACCCTAACCTGAAAAAACTGCAATAAACCATTATTCTCCCAATGGAGCTCTCTGACATATTTCTGGTTCTCCTAGCTTTTTGATCACAATATGGCACCCTGTGAAATTAGGCATATGCTATGTCACATACTCCACTACACTGCAACCACTATCAGTGACAGACAATATCTCTCAACCAATCCCTGTCTGTCTCTCTACTCTCTGACCAATGACAGGCATGCTTCCTGGTATGGCCCCGCCACTGGTTCCCATGATGCACCCCCAGCTGGCTCTCACGGCGGCTCCTGTCTCTTTGGCTGGATCGTTGCATCTTCCTGAGTGGTCTGAGTACAAAACAGCAGACGGGAAAACATACTACTACAACAACCGAACACTGGAGTCCACCTGGGAGAGACCACAGTCCCTGCTGGACAAAGGTAGGCACAGTTGACTGATACACACATATGCGCACACCAAAGCACACGGTTTGTCATGCCTGACATGTAGACATGCTCAACTGTACAGAGAATGTACGGGGAACCATTAGATCTGTGTGGACCACTGTAGGCATATACCATTTGGTGGAACATAATCACAGTCAGAGTGTATGGAGGCCAGTGGGGACAAAATTTGAGAACAATGACTGTATATACCTGAGGCATTTAAATGTTATCGTCCTGTGTGGCGGGTGACCCTTATCTGCCAAAGACAAATTTTACCAGTATTTGGCACCTGGTGGGTGTTGATTTCAGATCCTGTTTGCATCACTGTCTGTGTGTGTCCCTCCCTCCCTTCCCCCAGAGAAAGAAGCCGAGAAGGCTAGAGAGCGTCTGGCCCAGGAAGAAGCTGAAGGCCATGGAGATGGAAGATGAGGAGAACAAAATTGAAAGCACTAATGAGAAGGAGGTATGGAAGGATGTTCAGTGGAGTGAACAATAGAAAGATTCAAAGGTTTCAGAAGAATTTCTCCCTGGGGATCAGTAAAGTATCTATCTATCTAGAAGAATAACAGATTTGTTCTCTCTCTCTCTCTCCCACTCTCTCTCTCTCTTTCTGTGTCTCTGTGAAGGAGCCTAAAGAGGAGGAGATGACAGAGGAGGAAAAAGCAGCTCAGAAAGCCAAGCCTGTAGCCACCAACCCTATCCCTGGCACTCCCTGGTACACAGACTACACCACATTGAATTGAATCTAAATAGATTATCTTGGTTTTGTGTATCTGATCTGTCTGTCTGTGCCACGTGTGTGTGTGTGTGTGTGTGTGTGTGTGTGTTTGTGTCGCTCAATTTGTGCCAGGTGTGTGGTGTGGACGGGTGATGACCGCGTGTTTTTCTACAACCCAACCACACGCCTGTCCATGTGGGACCGGCCCGAGGAGCTGGTTGGTCGCGCTGATGTTGACAAGAACATCCAGGAGCCGCCGCACAAGAGAGGACTGGAGGACAACAAGAAGACAGGTAGCGACACACGTGCACATGCACCACTTACACACACACACAAGGGTGGCTAGACGATGACAGGAAGATAGGTAGATGCACACAATACTCTACTGTGAACAGTCACATTAAGGCAATAGTTCAATTAGTAGTTTCAATAGTTCAAAGCATTTGGATGGTTAAAAGTAATATTTCCAAAGGCTTCCACTATGCTTAAATTTGACTGTGCTGAGCAAAGCGTTGTGCTGCATCCAAGTTGTATACGGACCTTGGTAGATGTCTATGCCAATTCGATGTTGTATTTTCAGTTGCCTTAGTATATTCTAAATCTTTGATTATGAGCTTGGAATTGTTTTTGTTCATGCTACAATGATTTCCCCAAACACCTAGTTGTGAGTTTCATGAGCGTTGAGCGGCCGAGTAAATTGTGTCCTATCTGAAAGACAATTTCTATAGTCGAAGTGTTGCCTTAGTCAGGTTAAGAATCGGATTGTTTGTGTGCCTGTAAATGTATGCATTGCAGTGTTTCCCACAGGTTGACAATTTACTTGTGGTGGGGGTCTGGCTATTTTCAATATATCACAGCTTGTCGTGGGTTATGGATTAAATACTTGCTTGTCCTTACCCACAGTGAGAGCGGTGTGTCCAGTGGAATCCAATGGTGAATAGGAGCAATATGTCAGTGTTTACACTGCACTCATGCTAACTTTCTAAAACTGTGTTGGGCAATTTGATGCTACTTACTGTTACTAACACTGTTACTAACACATGCAGGTTTTGAGCAAATTGTAGAATTTTAAGTTTCACTTTCGTTTTCCCAACGGGAGGCTCTGTCGGATTGCTTGCAATGCTACTGGTCTGTCTCATACAAGCGGATGAGGAAAAAAGGCATGCGTGTGTGTGGTGTGTTTACAAGCAACGGCTGAGTGAACGCCGGCAAGATTAGTCTCTGGCGTGACAGAGAACATAACATGATGCGCACCGTTAGAGATCGATATATATCAATTTCTATACACTGAACAACTTTTCATTTTGTGGCGGCCATGCCGATATTGTGGCAGTGCACCACAGATGAGCCTGTGTATGGGAGACACTGCATTGTGACACAGATCTCAAGCACATGCCCACCAAATCTAAATGCTTTACTATGCTGTTACTATAGTATTGATTTGTGTGTGTCTGTGTCTCCGTCCAGGTGTCAATAAGGAGGAGCCCGAAGTAGCTGTAGCTGCTGAGGAGAATCAGGATGAGGAGCCAACCAAAGCCAAGAAAAGGAAGTAAGTCATTTCTTTCTCCTCTCATTCAACACTATGATACCGTTAGGCTTTATTGTCTGATTTCTTAGAAAATATATTGTCCACCTTACCCATCCTCTTTCCTGTCTCCCCTCTTCTTTGCCTCTTCATCATTTCTCTCCCATTTGTCACCTCCTTCTTCTTCTCTCTCAATTCCCATCTATCCTACTTCCTTTTCTCTCTTTTCTTTTCCATCCTCCCTTCCTCACCTTCTCCCACTACCTCCTGTTCTCCCCTGCCTAACTCCTCTCTTTCTGATCTTGGTGATTCCACCCTTACAGGAAGGAGGAGGTGAAGGAAGCAGACTCAGAAAAGGAAGCAGCAATGGAGGCAGAGCTCAGAGCTGCCAGAGAAAGGGCTATAGTGCCCCTAGAGGCCCGGATGACCCAGTTCAAAGACATGCTGCTGGAGAGAGGGGTAACAGATGCTATTACAATACAACTAATAGTTATTACATACTGTTACACTGCAATAATACAGTAAAGTAAAGCAATCATGTTTTCACCAGTTTGAAAAGCCCAGTGTTACCTGTCTGTAATGTAGGTATCGGCGTTCTCGACCTGGGACAAAGAGCTGCATAAGATCGTGTTTGACCCCCGCTACCTTCTGCTCAACCCTAAGGAGAGGAAACAGGTACAGTGTCCCTCCCTGGCTACGTCTTTCTCTCTTGTTCTTCTCTCACTGTTACTCGGTATCCCCTCTGTCTCCACATATTGTTTTCCTGTCTGTTTCACATAGTATTTTGCTGTGTACTAGTCATTTTATGAAACACGTTCAGTCGTAGCTTGTGCCTGCATCCACTGCAGGTGTTTGATCAGTATGTGAAGACGCGAGCGGAGGAGGAGAGGAAGGAGAAGAAGAATAAACTGATGCAGGCCAAAGACGAGTTCAGGAGGATGATGGAGGAGGCTAAGCTCACCCCCAGGTAAAGGGACAGTTGGATAGTGACGATGGATGAGAGAGAGAATTGTGACTCCATAACAAGAGACAGATGTGAATCAATGAATAAATGACTAGTTTGCAAAACAAATAAATCTCCATTCAGCCACCAGGAAAAAATTTGCCCAATTTCATTCTGGAATGTGATTTTTCTGGATTTATTCCTTTGTTTGTCTCTGACTGTTCACTTTGTTAAAGCTGCAATGCTGTTTTTGAAATCTTTACAGGACAACGTTCAGTGAATTTGCAGTGAAGCACGGCAGAGACCCCCGGTTTAAGACCATAGAGAAGATGAAGGATAGAGAAGCCATCTTCACCGAGTTCATGACGGCTCTCAGGAAGAGAGAGAAAGAGGACTCCAAGACCAGAGGAGAGAAGGTATAGCTCACTCACACACCAACGTCGATGTATCTCTAGTACCATAAATACAAAAAAAATACAGGGCAGCAGGGCGGTCTTACCAGTTCAAGATCCATGTTGGCCAGTGTCTGACCTGCTGAAGTGTCCTTAAGCAAGAGACTGAATCCCTACTGTCTCCAGGGGCGTTGTTCTGTAGTTGACCCTGTACTCTCATCTCCCTGGAGGGGGGAGGTGGAAAGAGAATTTTCCTATAGGGATCAATAAAGCATTATTATTATGAAATCCATATCTCTAATCATTTCCTGTCTGTGTATGCCCAGGTGAAGCTGGACTTCTTTGACCTCGTGAGTGAGCAGCATATAGAGGGAGGCCAGCGGTGGAGTAAGGTGAAGGAGAGGCTGGAGACGGACCCCCGGTACAAGGCCGTGGAGAGCTCTGCACTCAGAGAGGAGCTTTTCAAACAGTACATGGAAAAACAGGCCAAGGTAGGACCAGCTGGGCATGTGTTTTTAAATGTGTTTATATACGTTTGCATGGAAAGGATGGTACGCATCAGGCAGGTGTGTGTTTGAGAGAGAGAGAGAGAGAGAGAGAGATCATGGCTTTAATGTTTGGTTACACTGGTTTGAATGATCTGTGTGGTTGTGATATCTGATCCATGCATCTCTGTGAGAGCAGCTGTCTAGCTATTGTTTAGTGTACGCTATTACTGGGAGCTACAGAAGATTTCTATATGGTTTATATGTACAGATACTCGTTGCTTTGGAGGTCTGGTGAAATCTTGTGTCTGCGTCATTATTGTATTGCTCTAGACATAAATAACTCAAGTATGTGATTGATTGATTTTTTTTCCGAGTACCGAGAAGCATCATAAGAGGTATTCCAACCCAGAGGATAGCTTGTGAAATCATTCTTTTAATTTTTTGTTATTTAACCTTTTAAGTTTAACCGGGTAGTCCCATTGAGAATGCCTTCTTCAAGGTGAAACCTGGTTCACAACTCTTGTTGCCCTCAGAGCGTGGACGTTGATAAGGAGCGAGAGCTGGAGCGCCAGGCTCGTATCGAGGCCAGCCTGAGAGAGAGGGAACGGGAAGTGCAGAAGGCCCGATCAGAGCAGACCAAAGAGATCGACCGAGAAAGGGAGCAGCACAAGAGGGAGGAGGCTATTCAGCATTTCAGAGCCCTCATGTCCGATATGGTGAGACGCTCTGCAGATCTGATGTGTTGTGCTGTAATGATTTTGCTGTAATTGTCATAGTCTTCAATCTACTTGCCTCGCCACTAGGTTGTAAATTTGAGATTTGTAAGGCAAAATGGGGAAGCAGCAACTGATAGCTGATAATTGTATTTCCACCCTGTAACCCTTTAGACACAAGTCAACCTTTACAGCTTGGATTGGAGGACTTGTGAGAGGAGTTGTCTTCTAAAGAGCTGCGAAATTTGTATACGTTGGTTAGGTCACAAGACTCCACAAGTCCAGGCCTTTCGAGTTCCTGTTGGTGACTATAAGTTAACAGACTTATTAATAGAATATACATTCAGTCTCTTCTTTGTATTTGTATATATTCGTTCCTCAGGTACGTTCTTCGGACGCAACGTGGTCAGACACACGCCGTAACCTGCGCAAGGACCATCGCTGGGAGTCGGCCTCTCTGCTGGAGAGAGAGGAGAAGGAGAAGCTGTTTAACGAACACGTAGAAGCACTGGCCAAGAAGAAGAAAGAACATTTCAGGCAGCTACTGGATGAGACCAGCATGGTGAGAGAGATGCACACGCTAAGAAACCACAGAAAGATGACAAGTAAAGTAGCCAACAATCTCAAAAAAATCAATTCACTTTACTCAGTCACAACTAGGCCTTTTGTTTGTTTTTTTTAGCATGCATACGCACATCCACAGGAGGGAACCAGTGTGGTGAGAGTGAGGGCAGGGCAGGTTTTCATGACTAGTTATTGGATATCAGTGAATCCAGGTATCTTGGGTCAGCTCAGTTACTAATGAATTCTACTGTGTTTTTGTTGTAGATCACTCTGACCACTACATGGAAGGAGGTGAAGAAGATCATCAAGGAGGACCCTCGCTGCATCAAGTTCTCCTCTAGTGATAGAGTAAGTATCATCTCATGATGTGAGTTTGATAGTTTTGTGACTGTTCCTACTTTAACCTCTCTAATTGCTTTCTTTGTTGTTGTTTTTTGTGACAGCTTCATGTGAAATACACTTCAAGTTTTGATGATTGATGTGCTTTTTCTGTCTTTGTAGAAGAGGCAGCGGGAGTTTGAAGACTACATCAAAGACAAGTACATCACAGCCAAAGCTGACTTCAGAACCCTGCTCAAGGAGACGAAGTTCATCACGTACAGGTCTGTCCATACACGTACACACGCTGGATATGTGCCATCTAACTAATCTGCTCATATGTAATATTAATGAATTGGCACATTGTTACATACATAAGACAAAATTGAAGCCTGGATATGGCAGAGGAGATGTATGCTCTTTTCCACTTGTCATTCCTCCTTCCCTCTATCTACTATTCGGTAAGGGGCAATTAAAAGGAAAGTACTGGGTTTGTTTTTCACTTGGCGGTTATTTTCCCATTACTTCAGATTCATCTAGTTCATTGTTCACTTTTATATCCAGCTTATATCCATTGCTGCCTTCTGCTCAAAGGATCTCAACCAGTTTGAAACCTAGTCAAATAACTCACTGACAGAAATCCTTGTCATTCTGGGGTTATAATCTACAATTGTGAAATAGGCTCATTGTTTTTATTTTTTAACTTTTGTACAAGTCACATTTGAATCAACCAAAGCAGTAGGGACGGATGACTGAAATTGGTGCTGATAAAAATGCACATTCAGGTTCTGACAAAGATCTGTGTGAATGTTGTTCTGTGTGTCAAAATAAATCTGTTATTGGGCGCAACAGTGTTGCAGACATTTTTAGATGAACTATCACTTGACACTTGGACACTGACACTGATGTTTCTACGACCCGGAAATGACATGTCAAAATATTTCAATTAAAGTGACTTTGCTGCAGATAAGAGCCAAACAGGCTTTAGGGGTCCAAATAGTTTTACTGCTGGGATCCCAAAGGGACAAAAACAGTACAATAACGTTATTCTAATCACCTCAACGTTTTAGATTACTCAGATTGATGATCGAATGTCATTGGCTTTTCTTTTTGTTGACATTATCTTTTCACAAACGTCTCTGCCTTCCTGCTAAAACATAGCAAGCGTACGTAGCTAGCTAACGTCTAGAACCAAGATATCATTATCCTAATATTAACATCCTGCTTTAAAGTGCCTTCTGCTTGTCCCCCTCCCCCAGGTCGAGAAAGCTGATCCAGGAGTCGGAGCAGCATCTGAAGGATGTGGAGAAGGTCCTTCAGAATGACAAGCGCTACCTGGTCCTAGAGTGTGTTCCCGAGGAGCGCAGGAAGCTCATCATGTTCTACATTGAAGATCTAGACCGCCGCGGGCCACCACCTCCCCCCACCGCCTCCGAACCCACCCGACGCTCCACCAAGTGACCAATCAAATCACCTTGCAGCCGGTGCCCTACTCTTACCTGTCCCCCTTCAGCCAGAGCATGACCCCCCTGACCCCCCCCACCCCACCTCCCCCCACAGGCCCGAGGCTAGCCTTGCAGAGAGCAGTGTTATTGCTGGGGGTTATGTTGCTTTAAGATGTACCATAGAGATGTACTGTTAAGGTCTCTGTGTTATGTTGCCTCGTAGCCCCGAAATAGCCCTGCATCTAAGGCAACAGCAGGGAACAGAGGTTACCTGATCTCAAGGTAACCCTTGACCCCTCACCTCTGACTGACCGCATTGGAGGGAGGGGCTTAGTGATAAGGCTGCTGCCCCAGCAGCCAATGAGGTGTGTGTGTGTGTGTGTGTGTGTGTGTGTGTGTGTGTGTGTGTGTGTGTGTGTGTGTGTGTGTGTGTGTGTGTGTGTGTGTGTGTGTGTGTGTGTGTGTGTGTGTGTGTGTGTGTGTGTGTGTGTGTATGAAACGGTGAGTGTGTATGCCTGCCTGCACGTGTGTGTGTCTGAGGCGTCCTTAGGCCTTATTGCTCCACTGTGCCAGTCATTGTTTCAGAGGCTCAGTGTGAATGTTTGTTTCTGCTCAGTGGTTTATTCCAATATTGCAGCAGTTTCTCTGTTGAATGAAATAAAGGCAACTTCCACTGTTTTTTCAATTTCTTGTCCTGTGGATTTTGTGCCTAAATGTTTTGGGTGTACACTGTCAAGCTTAAACCATCTCTGGTGTAAATGTTACTGGAGGAAGCTCTGTTCCAGAAGGGAAATTAGAGATGAGAGTCAATTTGTCATTAACAAATTGTGTTGTGTCTCTGATGGGGCAACTCACCTGAGTGTGGTAGAAAAGTGAGGTAGAAAATCTGGCTAGTTACTCTTGCGTGATGCAGTTCTTCATTTTCATAAACCACTCATTCTCGACTTTTCACTTGAAACAACTGATAACGTCAGCCTCATCTTGTGTCCAATACACATTTTTCCAACCAGTGAAAAGCTTGGCTGCTTGATGGTCCACTTCCATTTGAGGAATAAAAACCCAAATCAGAAACGTCCTTATCGTATTGGTCCTAAGTGATAGTTGTAGCCAGAAATAAGACCTGGGACATTCACATCATATATTGTGAAAAACAATGTGACATTTGCAACATACACTGACAAATATTGGTTGGAAATTATGCTATATGTCATGGAATAGTCTTGGAAAAGTCATGGAATTTCATTAGCAAAAAGGGGTAGGTACCCTGATTATTGTTTTTGTATTGATTCTATCAGTATTTCCTGGTTGGGGTACAGCTGGTACTGAGTACAGCTGCTTGTCTGGCCTTTACTATTACGGCATTGGTTTTATTAAATTGAAAATGGCGATTTTCTTTTTCTGTATTTTGTTTTGTAGATCAGTGTTTGCAAGATAATTCCTTCCAGTGAACACCAATTTCCATAATCTGCAATAAAAGGATATGTGTACATATACAGTATATGCATCTTCTCATGTCCACTACTATTGGCTTGGTCCCACTACACATCTCCACTGCTACAGCTGGATAAAACCAAGGGTTTGACACGAAACGTGATCAGAAAAATGAGTCTGCCATCTAACTGTATGAGTAAATTTCACCTACATACATACATTTTAAATCCTGCAACATTGCATCACAGAACAGAATGATCGTGCCAGTGAAGGCAGCCACCCAATCACCCTCAGCCTCGAACCTGCTGCTACCGCTGTGATTGGCCGAAACAAGCCTGACTTACAGATCACGTGGTAATGTTGCCGGACGTGGACTGCTGGCGACTAGCTGGCGACTGATTTGATCTGCATCATCATCGTCACCATCATCACCAAATATTTTAACACGCTTCTCGTATAACATACTGTCCCCATATAGAAGTATTATTAATATCAGCAGCTCCGTCGGTTGACAGGTGAGTTGCTTACCAAAATTGTGTCACCAGGAAGACAGACGGTGACTGCCGTCGCACCTGCACCGCCTCGGCCCGCAGGTCTTCGCCCCGACATCTCTCCTCTCCCCCCGCTATGTCCGCCTCTCTGCTCCCGCTGCTCCCCCTCCTGCTGGCGTCCTGGACAGCTCTCGGAGATCCGGGATCCGCTCAACTGGACGCAGCTCCGCCGGCTAAAATAGGCAAGGGAAGCCATTTGAAAGCATTAGCCATCCGTCTAGCTAGCGTTAGCCGTTGCTGCAGTGTGGAGGGGTTGACCAGCTAGCTTGTACACGGGAGAGAATAATTCATGGTGTTCGTTACTTTAATTTAATTATCATTTGACGTTAGAAATACATCGTTTTTCTTATGCGCTGTCGATCTGCAGGCGTATCCTAAGTACAAGTTGAATGAACGAGATCTGCATCGTCAGTCTTTGTTTTGAGAAATATGTCTAAACATATTCTGACGTAAATGTTTCAATTCAATTACCTCGCAGGGTTGAGAGATAAACAGTCAGCAAGTAAAGCATGCTGGTGCAGTAACAGTGATGTAGACAAAGTCACATCACATTATGAATGCCTAGTGTAGCTAGGAGTTATGGGCCCCATGTACAGGAGGTGACTGTGTGCTCCAGCTTCCTCTCCTCCACACCGCCATTATTCCATCCATGACAAAAACACAGTCATTTTTGGTTCAATTATCAGACACAGCCCTTCTGTCATAACCAAACCTTTCACCAGTAGTCCCCTGTTCAAAATTTGACTAGGGAGGACAATTTTGTTTTAGTCTGCACAGGAAAAACCTAGCCAGGTTTTATTCCTGCTTATAAATTATAAATATATATTTTTTACTCAATCCACTGATATGTACTTTTGGGAATTACACAAAATGCAATTAGGAGTTTAGTTCTTCAAAAATCCCTTTGAAACACATACATGTACACACACTTTAGCCACCCTGCTGCCTCGTACTGATATCTGTGTAGTTGACGACCATCTGGTTTACGACGCATCTTCAAATGAACTGCACCCTGATAATATGCTCACTCCTCCTTGCTCTGTTCCCCTCCGATCCAGCGGTGGTGGGGGCGGGGATAGGTGGTACCGCCACCGCCCATTTCCTGCGGCAGCACTTCGGACCCGAGGTCCAGGTGGACGTGTTCGAGAAGGGCGAGGTCGGAGGTCGTCTTGCCACGGTAACGGTCAATCACCATGACTACGAGTCTGGAGGTTCCATCATTCACTCCCTCAACCTCCATATGCAGGAGTTTGTCAAACAGCTAGGTGGGTTTACACACACACACACATTGCATTATTTTTCCCTTAAAAGACCCAATCCTCATATAATGTACATCAGTTTGATACTAATTACTATGAGAAATACGAATGAATTTATGTTGTAACGATTCGTAAATGGAGTCTAAACTCTGTTTCGGCAAATAAAAAGGTGGTGAACTGAATCTGGGTGGGTTTTTCCTCCACTACATCCCTTGTCCACTGGGAACCTCTTTTTACAGTGCTGACCTCTTTTCTCATTATTTGGAAAGATGTGCTGTTTCCACTGACAGCCTAGTGTGTTTTTAGCACTCAGGGCGCTGAATGCTAGGAGTCAGAAATATTTCAACACTCGTCTCTAAGGTCTGGAGCTCCATCAGGCCCTGAAGGCCTCAGGCAGACCCAGCAGGAACAACGTTTGTCAAGGATGAGACAGACACGGGCATCAATGGTTCGGGTTTAATGAGCAGCCACACATTTGTAGGTCTCCAAAGTGAAAGACAAGATGCAGTGTTTCTGACTGTGCTGACTGCCTATGAATGTTATAATGACGACGGTGAGAGTATTTATTGACTGATATGAGAGAGTAGTGAAGTGATGGCGTTCTGTGGGTGAGATCATTTGTGGCTTCGATCCCTGACTGACACAAATGAATACAAAACGTGCTGAATTTTGAATCCCTTCTCTCGTGGGTCCTGTGTTTCTCCCCCTCAAGGCTTGAAGTACCGTCGCAGCGTGGCGGGTAAGACGGCGGTGTTCAACGGTGAGGAGATGATTCTGGAGGAGACCGACTGGTACCTGCTGGACCTGTTCCGCTTGTGGTGGCGCTACGGCATCAGCTTCATACGCCTGCAGATGTGGGTGGAGGAGATCATGGAGAAATTCATGAGGTGAGTCAGGGGTACTGATGTCTCTCTATCTGTCTGTCTGTCTGTATATCTGTCTCTCTATCTGTCTATCTGTCTGTCTCTCTATCTGTCTGTCTATCTGTCTATCTGTCTATCTATCTGTCTGTCTGTCTGTCTATCTGTCTATCTGTCTGTCTATCTCTCTATCTGTCTGTCTATCTGTCTCTCTATCTGTCTCTCTATCTGTCTCTCTATCTGTCTGTCTATCTGTCTCTCTATCTGACTCTCTATCTGTCTATCTGTCTCTCTATCTGTCTCTATCTGTCTGTCTATCTGTCTGTCTATCTGTCTCTCTATCTGTCTGTCTATCTGTCTGTCTATCTGTCTCTCTATCTGACTCTCTGTCTCTCTATCTGTCTCTCTATCTGTCTCTCTATCTGTCTCTCTATCTGTCTCTCTATCTGTCTGTCTATCTGTCTCTCTATCTGACTCTCTATCTGTCTCTATCTCTTTCTATCTGTCTTTTTCTACTATGCATGCTAACTGTGTGTGTCTGTGTGCGTGTGCGTGCGTGTGTGTGTGCGCGTGCGTGTGTGTGCGTGTGTGTGTGTGTGCGCGTGTGTGTGCGCGTGCGTGTGTGTGCGTGTGTGTGTGTGTGTGTGTGTGTGTGTGTGTGTGTGTGTGTGTGTGTGTGTGTGCGTGCTATAGGATATATAAGTACCAGGCCCATGGTTATGCCTTCAGCTCAGTGGAGGAGCTGCTAGGCTCTCTGGGTGGGAGTGGCTTCATCAACATGACCCGGCGACCACTCTCTGATTCGCTGCTGGAGTTGGGTGTGTCACAGCGCTTCATCGATGAGGTCATCGCGCCCATCATGAGGGTCAACTACGGACAGAACGTCAGCATTCCTGCCTTCGTAGGTAAGAAGGGTGGGAAGGAATGGAAGGAGGGAGGGGGTGTGGGGTGTGATGCTCACAGGAAGGATGGGTAGGAGAGAGGGAGGAAAGGGGGGTCGGGGGAAGGATCATCAGCATCAGCATCCCTGCCAGTGTAGCTCAAGAGAGAGAAAAGAATGAGGAAGGAAGAGGAGGAGGGAAGAGATTTGGGTGAAAAGAGAGGGAGGAAGTAGAAGTCAAGAATAGAGAGGATAGCAAGGTGACAGGACGGGGTGACCTATGGGAGGGAGAGAACAGAAGTGTGTGGGAAGCTGATAATTGGTTTATAGCACTTGGCACTGTGTGTGTGTGTGTGTGTGTGTGTGTGTGTGTGTGTGTGTGTGTGTGTGTGTGTGTGTGTGTGTGTGTGTGTGTGTGTGTGTGTGTGTGTGTGTGTGTGTGTGTGTGTTCTCCAGGCGCCGTGTCTTTAGCTGGTGCCCAGACAAACCTGTGGGCGGTGGAAGGAGGCAACAAGCTGGTGTGTTCTGGTCTGCTGAAGCTAGCCAACGCTAACCTGCTGCAGGCACAAGTCACCACCATCTCCCCTGTCTCCTCCGGTACTCTGCTCTCATGTTGGCTCTGATGTGTGATTATTTAGAGCTGCTGATTCAGTTGATTTCAGTCAACTTAATTGCCCCTGATGTGTTAATTAGTTTCCGTCAAGTGCCAACAACACTTACAAATGTAACAGTTTGACGCCATAAAGCAGAAAAATACACAATAAATCAAAGGGATGTTCATGGATATGATCAGGCAGTGTGATGAAGGAATGAAAGAGAGCAATAACATTCAGCTAATACAAGTTAATGCGAACTGACAACTCATCTGCTTTTCAAACAACTGTAATATTAAAGGAAAATTCCACCCTAAAACACTTTTTATCACGTACACATTTATTACATTCTTATTTTCAGATATATTTATTTATATTTATTGACGTTGTGTTTGCCTTCCAGGGGAGACGCTCCAGTACCAGCTGAACTTCACCACAGCGGGAGGGACGGGGTCGGAGCGGTATGACATCGTGGTGTTGGCGACGCCGCTCCAGGCCAGTGTCGGTTCTGGAGTCAAGTTCCAGGGTTTCTCGCCTCCCCTCGAGACCCTGCCCGGCAACTACCACTGTACCGTAGCGACGGTCGTCCACGGTTACCTCAACACCTCTTTCTTTGGCTTCCCGGACCCCCGCTTGTTCCCCTTCGCGAGCGTCCTGACAGCTGACAAGCCTGATCTGTTCTTCAACAGCGCGGCCAGTGTGTGCCCAGTTAACATCTCGGCAGGGTTCAGACGTAAACAGCCGCAGGAGGCCGGGATCTACAAGGTGTTCTCGCCACAGCCACTGGACAAGGCCCAACTCAAGACACTCTTCAGGTCTGGGATCACTGCCGCTACAGCCTCCATTGCTGTCTCTGTATTTCTTCCTCCCTCTTCACCTCTCTCTGCTGTCCATTCTGTAAACTGGTCAGCATAGCGGGAATTTTGTCTAGCCTGTGGGAACTTTATTATATTGTTATCTATATCCTATTCTTTGCTGTTGCAATGGCCCAGTTTCCCCTCGGGGATCAACAAGGTTAATCTTATCTTGTTAACATCACAACATCGCCATATTATAGGGGGATTAAGTAATCTATGACTTTTATCAACCTCTCTCGGCGACCATTTTGACATCAACAGGTCTCTGGCCTGTATATTACACAAATAATAAAGTCATTTTCTCAATAGAGATGAGCAAGCTAGCAAACCAGAGCAGAGAAATGTCTATTAAAGAGGTAATACATCTTGAATAATGATACACAATAACTGTTACTGTAATAATACTGCTTGGTCATTTGCTTCTTTGGTTTGAGATTGAAATGTCTTGCGATGCCGTGGCACCTTCTTCCATCTTTGGAGCAGATCAGTACAGACTGGAAAGGGAGTTTTGAAAGCCAGGAATCTGGCCAAGTAATCATCATTGGTATTGATCAGAAGCCCCATCAAACCTCTGCAGATATATGATGGTTATTTTGTGCTATGGGACAGTCAAACTTGACTTATTGCACTTTTAATGTACAAACAGCAGATATTTAAGAATCAAACGATAACACAACACACGATGCCCCAGACTGATAGATTACGCAACATCATGAGAATAATCTGAGTAGTACAATAAAGGTTTCCTTCCTCTCCCTCCAGGTCCTACTACTCAGTACAGGTGACAGAGTGGCAGGCCTACCCTCGGTACGGCAGCTGCCAGGGACTGCCGCCAGTAGAGCTCCACTCCAATCTCTACTACCTCAATGGCATGGAGTGGGCCGGCAGCGCGATGGAGATGAGCTCAGTGGCCGCCAAGAACATTGCCCTGCTGGCCTACCACCGCTGGAACAGACAGACGGACATGGTGGACCAGAAAGACCTGATGCACAGTATCAAGACTGAACTCTGACCTGGTTGTCTGAGCCACTAGCCCAGGTCTGAACAGACGTGTGAGACCGGAAAATACACAACGAAAGTGCTTGACATCAGTTTGTGAAATGTAAACCAGATTTGGAGCAACACTGTAACTGCCCTTTGTTGAACAATTAGCCCTTGGTTTGCCCTTATCTGCAGTCCCAACAGGAACAATGTTTCCTCTGTCTCTGCTTATCACAAATAAGGAAATTATATTCAAATGGGGTGACACGTGTCCAGTGATAACAGGTGTCTCCAAAATGTATTTAGAAATATGCAGGTGATGTATTAACTTTTGTTG
Source organism: Hoplostethus atlanticus (assembly GCA_034670405.1). NCBI lineage: Eukaryota > Metazoa > Chordata > Actinopteri > Trachichthyiformes > Trachichthyidae > Hoplostethus > Hoplostethus atlanticus. Next base: position 644,824 of record JAXDDX010000155.1, on the reverse strand, counting down.
CATACATCTGATGCACAGAGTCAAAAGTGAATGGCAACTTTAGTGGATTACTATGACCTCTGACCCCTAAGCCCAAACCTGACCCAGCTGTGTCTTGAATGAACTCAAACATACATTGTCAAGCAGAAAAACCCGGGCACATATGTATCAAGTGTTGAACTCCAGCAACCACATCGCTGTGCTACTGTCCACTGGCCAATCTGAACTCGCTGATTGCTTAGCTGTGTGGGCCAATTATGTTGCAGAGATAGGTGGGACATATTGCAGCACCGGTACATGATTGGCTGCTGAAAAGGCAATTTGTCTGCGCTAACAAATAAGGAAACCATGCAAAACATCAGCCAGTTCTCTGAGAGTAGAGAATGAATGGACTCCTGGTGACTGTTTCCTCTGGTTGCTGGCACTGTGAATGCACAATAAGAATATTAGTACTGATCTTGGATCACTGGTACGGTGTTTCAGATCACCGCTCTATTGTCTTTGGCAACAGCTATTATTATACTCCTTTCATGTGCTTTAGTAATAAAAAAATAAATCCTTTGTCTAACTCAAGAACACACTTGAAAAGGCACAAGACTCTTGGTATCAAGACTCAGAGGAGACAGAGTCCAACAGGAAACCCTAATCCTTGCTAGCATGAATGACTTTATTAATGGCTGCTTATGTCTGCCTCATAACAATTGTGAGATATTAGACGGTTACAATTTTAACTCCATCCTTTGTGATGTCACAACCAGCATTCTCAGAATAGAATGTTCTAGAATGTTACTACAGTTGAGCCCTCATGTACAGGATACTATGACCTGGCTGAGTGAACTATGACCCCTAACCCCTAATCCAGCTCTGAACTGAACATGGTGGACCAGACAGATCTGGTGCACAGGATCCCGTCTGTCTGTCTGTCTGTCTGTCTGTCTGAAGCTTTTCATATATTTATTTAGTCACCTGAAAGGCCCTCAGGAACGACTCCAGCGCTACCGATACGAGCTGTAAATATAAGGGACGTTTATGGCTTAGCGCTGTTTTGGTGAACTGCACAAAGGTGATCTCTCTGTAGGATTTGTTTTTTATGAATAAAGTCATTATTACATGAGTTGTGATAGTGGCCACTGGTCCCCTGTAACTTGGGATCAGCCTTTTTTATTATTTCCCCTTCCTGCTGCTTGTGTTGCATAACCTAGCGGAAAGAATTTTTCTTTCGGGGAATTGAGCCAGAGAGCTCGCACATCGGATCAAGTAAAAGCAGAGAGCAGATCTTTGGGGCTGCTGTTGGTGACAGTGGCGTTTTGTGTAAGCTTTAGAATGTGGTAAAAAAAAACAAAAAAATCACAGAAATCACCCCAGTATAGCTAATATTGCTCTGCACCCCAGGGCGTTGTTCACATCCGTTTTTCAACCAATAGTGTACTCATGGGTATACACAGGAATATGGAGTATACCCACCACTTAAACCAAACATAATACAATTTAGTAAGTAAAGTAAGTAAATATTTATTTATATTGCATTTTTCAAAGTGCTTGACCAAACAAGACCAAGCAGTCAAAGTAAAAAGAAACACAAACAAACATGAAACAGACAGACAACAGAATCAATGAAAAGAAATGTTTCAAATGTGCTGCAACTGCAAACATCATCGGCCTAATTACTGCTGACTCGTATTAGATGGTGGGACCACAGTATCCCTCAGCTGCACCAGCACCAATGCTCTCTTCCAGAAAGTGTATTCAACAAATGCCACAAATATGGTGCGTTGATACTAGAAGAGAAGCTTGTTACTGTGGAGCATCCTCTTAATTTGGAGGAAAATGTTCCCAAGGCCCTTAGTCACACTGTTGATTTAGTGACCGGCTTAGGCGTTTTTAATTGGATCCACATGCATAAAATAATATTTGGTCAGTAGTGAGTTTAGGCTTGATTCTGCTGCTGCTGCTAAACTCAGAAATGCATGGTGGTCAAACTAAACCCAAGATTGCTTTTCTTCGCTCCTGAAAAGATGACATTTTGGAGATACACGTGACAGCAATGATTTGTTTCCATGTATGTAGAAATGCTATTATAGAAATAGTACTGTATGATATGCTGTAGAATGAATATACCTAGACATTGACATAACCATATGCTTGTAGAGTCGTTTATTAAGTTTAAGTTAGTTTATGAATTAAATATCAGCCTTAGGTATAGACATGGTGGACATTTAAACTAGCAGGGCTACAGCTAGACAGTAAACCTAAAACCTACCACTGAAATTTAGTGCTGAATAAAGGCACAGTTCTTTTATTTGACCTATGTGTCCACCTGTCTTTGGCAGAACCTCTGCCCTCTATTTGTAGGAGAAACTTAATGCTGTACCTTAATGATACTTACAACCGTCTTTGGCCTTTTCAGCGGTGAAACATGCTCCAAAACATGTTTGATTTTAGCAGCACTGACCAGACCAGACTGACCAGAACTTTTTTTTCATTGCTGTCAGTCTAAATGTTTCTTCCTGAAAGGTCCACTGTTTATATTAAGGTGTGAAGAATACAATGCCTTGCCGTTGAATCCCTCTTACTGTTCACAGCTAACTACTGCTGCTCTACAAAATGTTGACATGTTGCCAGGGTGATTTATTTCCCTGATGAAGGGGAAAATGCAATTATTTATTATGAATGATATATGTAATTATTATTGTTGATAGAATAAAGTGATTGAAGTGCTTGCGCCTTAACAGACTTAATTATTGATTTGATTATTTATTATCACATTATCACACATAAACATTTACACACAAGCAGTAGCAGTAGATCCGGGGTCAGCATGCAGGCGGTAGCCTACAGGTTTGAGAGACTATCCTGTAACTGAAAGGTCACAGGTTTCATCCCCACAACAGCCAATGTGCCCATCAACAGCCATGTGTCCTTGAGCAAGACACTGAATGTCTACCTGGTTACTCTTTGTAAGCATCAGCCTGAAAAAGACAAAACTTTGTAACCAAAGAACTTTTCTTTCTGGTGATGTGAGTTGTGTTACCACTTTGGTATGATTTCTTTTTCAACCCAGTGTGACTTTAGCTGTCAACTTCTGACATTTGCACCTGTCTGGAGTGTGTATGGAGTGTGTATTCACCACTGGAGTGTGTATTCACCGCTGGAGTGTGTATTCACCGCTGGAGTGTGTATTCACCGCTGGAGTGTGTATTCACCATTAGAGTGTGTATTCACCATTGGGCTGTGTGTGTGGGGTGTGTGTTTACCACTGGCTTTCAGGGTTGTATTTCCTAACTACTGAAAGGGGAAGAAAAGTTATTAAGTAATATGTCACCAATGGGATATCCAGTGTTGGTGGTTGACCAATCAGGAGGAAATAAGTGGAAATAAGCTCTGAAATCTATGAATGTCATACCAATATGACATATCCATTCCATGACTTCCTGTCAGCCGTCCCATTGACTATTTAAAGGTTTAATGGGTTTCTAAATCAGATTTCCATTATTTAACTGAAACATGCTGTAGCATTGCTGTTGTGATTGTTTTCATGCTGGACTCTAATCTGTGGTGCTTCCTACCTTCAGAAGAAGCCATTTGTTGCCATTCATTTTTCTACAGTATGAAATACAACTTCAGAGTATTTCATAGTGTTTTCAGATCAGTGTGTGCATTACATTACGCTCTGCTTACTGTCAGTCACCTGACATCCACAGAAAGATTTTGAAGTCTCCGCCAGGAAATAATAATAAACATGTCGCCTTACAAACTAAATAGTCACATCCATGTCTTCTTATTTGGGGCATTTTTGTTAGCTGGGACAGGAGTTAATGTCAAGCTAGGTTTGATACCATAAAGTTTGTATTTTAGAAACTCAGAAGAAATAGTAAATGTTAAAAAATCGCAAGCGGATTGGGAGAAAAGTGAGACAGAAGTAAATGGGCTATAACTCTAAATGACACTAGTATTCCCCTTGTTCTTTAACAAGTTTTTAAGGCTTAGCTCCTCCATACATATCAGAGTGCCTGAAGGAATATGTTCCAAGTTGCTGTTTGAGTTGAGATCCTCAAATGCTGGGTTACTTCCCACTGTGAAGCAAAAGAAAAGTGAAACACTCTCACACTTCCCTCTGCAAATAGTTTTAAAAAGCAGTTGAAAACACACTTTTACGTTGGCATTTTAATATAATTTATATTTCATCCTGTAGCTTAATTTTACTATTTTAATTTAATTTTAATTTATTTATTTATTTATTTATTTATTTATTTGCACACACAAATTCCATATTCCATTCTGCTTTCTCCTATCTTATCCTCTCCCATCCTTGCCAGTCTGACAGAGCTCTCTGCGGCCCGTTTGATGTGTGTATGATCTGTTTACTCAGAGACTGTTAGATCAACACAGAGAAAGCCTGTAGGGCTGCTGTGTTCCTGCTGCTGCAGCAGGGCAGCCGACTCCAGCAGTCTCTGTCCTCTTCAGCTGGTCTGATTGCTCTGCACCTCAGCCACAACACTGTGATAGATAGATAGATAGATAGATAGATAGATAGATAGATAGATAGATAGATAGATAGATAGATAGATAGACAGACAGACAGACAGACAGACAGACAGACACCTATGATTTGTTTTAGATAGCACAGCTTAACTTTCTGTTGGCTGCAGGACGGAAGTTATATTTTACTCTGAAACTTCCCCTGTCTTGTGATGTTGTTTTGTTCACTGGGTCTGCTGTGTCTATTGAGGAATCTTGTTGTGAGGGGACAAGCTGAAACAAGGCTTCTATTGTGCGAGTTTTATATCTTTCTCCTGAGTAATACTGAAAGAGAAAGACAAAATGAAAGAGAAAGGGTCTCTCTCTCACTCTCTCTCTCTCTCTCACTGTCTCTGTGTGTGTGTATATGTGTGTGTGACCATGATATCGCTCACAGACTCAGCTCAGACTCCCAGACTAACTGATCACAATCCTCTATCTTGCTCATGTTGCAACACTGGGTAATAGTGGGAACCATCATTTCCCCTAACAGTGAATAGGAAAGGGGGGGGGGGGACTCTGGTGGAACAGCTGCCACACCCCCAAAAAGAATTTCTTTTGGACTGTTTTCAATGGAGTGATTTATTATGTTGGTCATATACTATTTTGACACTTGCATTTAACTGCAGTTTTTCAGAATGATCACATCTAATGTTTAAGGATATGATGATATGTAATAAATAAATATAAGACAACATTGTAATTAATTATCTTGTGTATGTGTGTGTGTTTAACACCAGCTTTACAAATAACCCATGCAGACCATAGGGGTAAACACCTATGGTCTGCTCATTGGAATTAACACCTGCTGTCATTAAGCAATAAAAGATAGTATACATAGTAGTATAGTAATATTTTTGGTGTGGTCTGTAGTAATAGTAAATGAACAGGCATATAACTTACATCAAAAAACATTTACATGTTTGGTAAGAAATAAATGCGATATTACTAGACCTAGATTCCCTTGCAAAAATAACTATAATAATCCTACAATACGATTTAGAAGTGTACTCTATCACGGCAATACAATGTAATAGAAATAGTACCTCAGACACATTATAAATCCCAATATAAATATTACTGGAATATTACAGTGATTTTACTCATGGTGAAATGTTGTTGAAATGTTTTGAATAAATCCTGAGGCTTCGCTGCTATTGGCCCACAGCGTACCACGTGGCCAAGCAGTCACGCGCTTTCCAGGAACCCGTCAGGAAGAAGAAAAACAAAACAAACCCGAGAGCTCAACGCGTGGACTCCATTGAAAATGGCCTTATTATCGTCAACATATGAACCGATACGTGGTCCAACACGAAGCAAGACGTTTATGTTGGTGCCCTAAAAGTGAGTAGGATTATTATTAATCCGTTTTGGAGAACTTTGCCCAGCGTTGGATCAGTGTTTCACCGCGGAGGTTGGTGAAGGCAGTGGGGATAGCTTGCAAGCTAACGCTAGGTCGCTTGTTGTACCAGGCTTGCTGGGATGAAGGGGGGGCGGACGGAGGCCATACTGTGAGCTGCGGGCGAAAAGGAAGCAAGAATCAGTTCCGCATTAAAACCTCGGATAGAGGCACAGAACAAGATTATTATGTCGGTTATTACACACAGCAATTCGTAAACTCGTTGCAGGAACTGTTTTCGGGCAGAAATGTACGTTTCAGAAAGGACTGAGGTAAATTTCAGTAAATGTCAATTACCCTGAAACCTGTCAAAATACGCTGGTTCTGTTGATTGTGTCATAACCATCAGTTTCTGGGTCCACTCATACAATGTGATAACAGGTCTGTCTCTCGGTCCCAACGTCTAAACGTGCAGTTATGTAAGCAGCTTGTATAGCGTTTGCAAAGGCTAAAAAGTTAAAATTATTCACAGTTCAAAACCACACAATAACGCTATAATACAATTATAACAACTAGCATTATGTAGGCAAAAAGAGGTCAGTGTCAGAAGGTATTTGTCTTAGGTAAAGCATTACTGGGTCAGTGAAATGCTGAACACTTGAAGCTAGCCTAAGCTCACGGTACACGCCCCCCAACACAATATTCACTGCTGCTGGAAAGAGCTCGGCCGATCGAGAAATTTCCATGTGATTGAAAGTAAACAATGTAAGGTGAATTAGATTATTTTACCTATGCGATACCCATTCCAGATATCTTAGGTAACAGGTTTGTTTTGGTCGTAGTTTGTTCAGTTTCGATTTTCAACTAAACAAGCGCTGTATAGTTTTATCAGCCTACACGGGGGGCAGGCGTTGGATTTGCTTGTTGTTCTTTGGTAAATAGCAATAGATCTTATAGATCAGCATATGTTCGTTTGTTGCAATAAAGTTTTGTGGTAGGTTGTAGATTTTTTTCATCTCGTTAAAATAGCTATCTAGGCCACGGGCATAGGCCTTCAAAATGTTTATCTTCTGCCTCAACCTAGATTGAAACGGGCTGTGTTTATTATGAAGCAACTGCCGGATTGACAGCCGTGGCGACCAACCATGCATGTCTGGAGGCGGGTCTTCAGATCTGTTGGGCCAATAGGACAATAGGATTACGTGGGTGTTGGCACCGAAGCGTTAGATTGAGGGTTTGTTTTGTTTTGCCCAGGATCTATGATGAGTGCAGACACTGAGGAAATGTTAGCGACAGTTCTCACTTTATCGGTGGTTTATTCAGGTTTGTCTGTAATCTTTGCACTCCTGTTAGATAGTGATGATTGCTGTTTTGCAGTCATTCATCTGTGCTCCCAGGTGGTGTTTCTCAAATAGGATCCAGTGGACAAAGATGCAGGTTGTGTTGTTGATTGGAGTTTTCTTTTTTGTTTGTTGCTTTTCTCACATTACCACTACCTTTTTGTGTAGCGTTTCTCTCAGAAATTTAGGAAAAACAGACAGGCCTCTGAAACATCTTTTATATCCTGTGGCACTACAATTCCCCTCTAAAACCATTACTAATAAAATCATTAGGGTGGGGCGGTAGCTCCTGTAGACAGTGTGGCCTACCCTGTTTATGTATGGTTTTGGGAAACTGCAAAGCATTGTGTGCTTTCATTAGCAGTTGCACTGTCATAGAAAGGTGTCTATACTAGAGCTGGTCATCCATTGCTCTTGCTTTGCAACAATGATGGATAAATACATGTATAAACTAGAAAGCACTTATGTCACATGACACACATGTCAAGTGATGATATTTGTCAAATTCAAGATCACCTTTATGTGTTTTACATTGTCCTTTATCAAATGCTTTGGGCCATCATACTCATTTTACGCTCAAAGCTAATCCTCATGTGGCCACAGACCTGTCACAGACAGTGGTTACGAAGTCACAGTGTGCTTAAACTAAACTTCTAAATTGAAGGAGGCAGAAGTACTTTTTCACTGTCACCTTTGCTTGATCGGTGTTGCTCACAAGCCAGAACAAATGGATAGTGATGACACTCAGCAGTGAAATCTGATAAAAGTAAGGTAATCGATGACCCAAAATGTTTGCAAGTACGACAATGCAATAATAAACCCATAGACTTATTTTATTTATTCCTCAACTATAGCACCCATAATATGTAGACATAAGGTAATGTAACATGTATGAATGTAACACTAACTGTCAGATAGCAGCAGTGGTTGTCAATTCCTTGGCTGAGAACGACATACAATCATACAAGGGCAGTACAGTACAGTACACTGGTACAAAGGCTGTTCAGTGAACTAAAGAAAGAGTCTTTACTTGTAGTGCATCCTTGAGACTCAGGCTCTAGTAAGGCACATACCATGTACTTGGAACATTCTCGGTTGAAGTCCAGGCTATGATCTTTCTTGTATGTCATCTCCTCTCTCTCTCCCACATTTCCTGTTACTCACCAGTGTATACTTCCTCATAGAAATACCATGAACCATACATTTTTCTTTAATCTTAACTCTAAACAGCAACATGTATCCTGATGCCTTCAACGAATAGATAGGCTGTTACTGAGCAGCCATATTCTGTTCGTCTGTCCCTACACTCCCTCCTGTATACAATCATTTGATGTTACCACACAAACACACATACATACACACATTTAAGGCCTATGCATTAATGCCCTTTCATTTGTCTTTACAGAGATTTCTGCAAATGCCCACTGATTTTTAAGCACACAGGCTAAAGCCTCCTGCCTGTTGTCTGTAGGGAATGGGAGGATATCTCTAATCAACCGGCCACTGATATACCACTGGTATCAGTAGATAAGACATTGGTGATTGACCTACTTGGATCCCGTCCAATATTGCGAAGCAGAGAATGTGAGCTGTTTGCATCATAGTAGCGCTACCACAGCCAAACATGTTGTCCAGATCTGAACTAACAGTGTTCTTGCATAGATCTGGAAAGTATGGCAAATGATATTCCTAATTTCCATGTCTGAATGTGGCAGTTCTGAGAAAATGGTGATTAAAAGTATGGGGAAGAATATATTGATGTTATAGTTAGGCTATATAGTATATACTGGCAAGACAAAACACATTTTACATTTTATGATTTTAAAAAGTACTAATAATTGGTCAGCTTAGCTTATACCATTCATTGTTTGAGTGGAAGCAAAGAAGACAGAGCTGTTGTGTGAGTCCATATTGAGCCTAGCAGCCATGGGAAACTGAGTTGCCTTAGTGACCCTAAATATGGAAGTTGGTTTTCAAGGGATGTTAAAACAGACAAAAAAGCATTTCGTAAGCTGTGTAAAAAGACATCTGATATATCCAACAGCAATCAAACAGGCAGCAATCAAGAGCCACATGGCCATGCTACCTCGTAGAATTACAAGCAGAAGACAATCAAATTATGGCTAGTGAGGGGAAGGCAGGGCCTGGGCTGGACAGGCAAAAAAAACAGCCCTGTGCTCAGGGTCCACCAAAATTTCTATCTGTTATGCAATTTTGTAGTTGAAACATGATGCTGCAATTGCAATTCAGCAATTGAGGAACTTAGTCCTTCATTGATTTGTCTAGATAGGTTTATATAGCAAGCATTTTCTATAAAATACTACTGGTCTTCAATTAATGAAAACTGATATGTTTACTAGTCACAAAGTCTTGAAAATAAGGTCTGGAAAAGTCTGGAATTTTGAAATGAAAAATGTCCAAGCAAGCCTGTGGGGCACAGCGTTTTGTGAACCCAAACCCAGCTAAAACCCAAAATAGCTGAGTTAAAGAAACATTTTGAATACAGGTATTTTTCAACAATATTGCTGAACTGGAGTCTGACTTAAACCTGAGAGAGAAATTCGGCCTGAGCCCATCAGGTCCTGTCAGGTTTGGTCATAAATATAATGCTCCACATTACAGCCTATGTCAGCTAGAAAGTAATGAGTTGGATTACATTCTGTTCTGCTACTGGAAAAGATTCTATTCAACTTAAACAGGCGAGGTGAGGAGCATTGCGCCTCAGTTTTTTTCTGCATGTTTCTGCAAATCCCTTATTGTTAACACAGCTTTAATGTTGTGTTCTGCGATAGCATAAAGCCCGGAGTGCTGTTGTTACTCTTCAGGCTGCCTCTGCTACAAGTGAAACTAGACACAGCTGCTCAGGAAGGAAATACACAGGGGCTGTGATGATCAGAATCTGTATTTCAGAGGCTGTTGCCAAATATCTTATTGGGCATCAAATGTGTGTGTGTGTCTGTGTGTGTGTACTTGTGCTTGCATGTGCATTTGTGTTTGTAATTGCAGCTGCATGGAAAGTGTGTGCAGTGATGTGTTTTCTGTGACATCCTGACAGAGCTCAGAGGTGACAATAAGTTCATTTGAGTCAGTCAGTCAGTCAGCACCATGTGAGAGGAAATTATGTCATCCTCCACCTCTAGAGGAGGGGATTGGTGTGTGTCATTGTGTTACGCAGAGGCCATGTCTCCATGCAGATTCTTAATTATTTGCTATGCAGAACCAATGTAGGGACCAAAGCTTAGGTTCAGTCTGTGTGTCGCAGTTAGTAAGTGGTGTAGGAAAGTGAGAGAATGACAAACAAGTAGAGAATAAACAGAGCAACTTTTTTTAGAAGCACAGTAAGACAGCATTGCCCAAGGAGTTGCCAAAGTATTGTTACTTTACAGACGCAAGAGTAAATTATAAGACTGACAAAGGGTATAGAGGTAAGGTATCACTTGTACATGGACTTTTTTTATTTTTTTTTTAACTTTCTTAAAATACATGTCTACTCCAGCTTTTACAAACACTTAAGGGAAGAAATCTTTTCCAGCCTTAAAACACATGTAAAACTCTTTATGTTGCTGTCATGTACTGTCAGTCCTTGTATCAAAAGCTCAAACAAAACTTTTCAGAGTGGACAAATGCTTAATTCAAAATCACCGTGTAAGCAAAGTCAATGATGGGACAACAGCGTTTTATCAGGGGGGTGTCACACTGCAGTCACTCACCACGTGGGAAAGGATGTCTGCTTCCTGGTTCACATCTACAAGCCGTCACATCGTTTTGGGTCTCGATTGTCGCTTTTCGCCCAACTTCACATGAAGTATACTGGCACCTTTACTGTTAGCCCAAGTTTACTGACTATTGTGAATCAGTCCCTTACTTCTGGCCATGCTCCTGGTGACTATTTCAAGCTGGCTAGTGTCCAACCTCTTTTTTTTTTTATTTTTTTTTTTTTTTAATAAATCCTAGCCTGAACTTAAGGTGTTGTTTTTGACCTACTTTTTAATTTCAAGCAACTTACTAAAAAGCGGGCAGCCACGTTTTTTCTGAGAGCAGATTTGCAGCGAATCTACAGCGGCTCAATGAAGGGGGATGGCCAGTCTTCTCCATCGCAGCCCCACTTCATGAACTAGGCACTTTTTACATAAAAAGTTACGTAATACAGCTTTAATAATCACAGAATATTTGCATAACAGCAATACTGAAACGTTTCATTTAGTTGTAAGCTGTAGTTGAATTTAGTTAAGCTATTGATATAAGGTTGTACCAAAAGTGCAATAATTTTGGTTCTCAAATCATAAAGACAAAAAATCATGATTATTAATCATGATAATAATATTTAGCAAAATACTTCATTCATATGTTAATGTTAATATGTTAAATACCTAATTTTATCCGTCATTGTCTGGCCTGACGGTTGAGTAGACAAGTTTACTGGCATGGTCAAAATGTACCCGTATTTTCCTGGTGGGTAATTTCTTTCTTTCTTTCTTTCTTTCCTTGAATCTAACCATCTTCTTCCATGTACTCATTCTATTTGTGCCGTAGACCTGAAGCATTCAGAGAACCACAGCAGACTACAACCGAGCAGACCAAACCAGGTCTGGCCCAGTTTCTCCCCCCTCCCCCCAGCCCTACAGGCTGTACACACCAGCGCTTTGTGATCGTCACCCTCAGCATTGTTCTCTTGTGCTGATCAGACAACCTCAGACCGCTGGGACTGGACAAGAGACCCAGGGGTTCCCCCAGCTGGAGCTCAAAGCTGTGCCTGGCAATGCCTCAGGTAAGAGGGGGGACAGAGACCTTTTATAGCACCCCATCACCCCATCACACCATAACTGGCTTCCAAGTAGACAGAGTCCCTACACAGGTCTGGAAAGCCTGGAAACATATGGAAAATTAATCTGATTATTACCAGGACTCAAAAAGTTAAGGAATTAAACTAAAAGTCTAGAACAGTATTTACAATTTTTTTTGTTCAGTCCTGCTAAATATGAATACAAATTTTATACTGTTGCAGACCCACTTTCATTTCACTTTCACTTTCACTTTCACTCTTGTGAAGATGTATATTTAAGTCTGGCCAAGAAATTACGGTATGGAACAAGTATGGAATTTTTCAATGAAAAATGTTGACACACACACTTGTTACTTGTGTTCATTTTATCTGCACTGTTGTTTTATGTACACTATGGGTGTGCATTGCAATTGTCTTTACTGAGATGTATGCGCTTTACAGTGGGACCTCCATCCTCTGGGGGAGGGAGACAAGCTTTTGTTGAAGTTTTACATCATATTTTTACATCACAACAAATTGATCTTCAACTTGAGAAATAGATCAGTTAGGAAGGTGGAGAAAGAAATAGAAGGAAAGAGCGCTCCTGTTTTTGGCAACGTCTAGAGAGAGAGACTATTATTGATAGGAGTGCACCGATCGATTGGCCACCAATCATAATCGGCCATTGATGATCGGTCGATCGCCATTTTAACTGTCCGATCAAATAAATAAGTTTCTATTGCTGGATCAGGAAAACGGTCAAATGTATGCCGTAAAAGGTATGAGCCAATTTGCGCCAGTCAGCAGAATGTTAGTAGCATAGGCATGCCGTTCATGCCGGTTCATGTCTGACATTGTGTTTTGAATTTCATGACCTATGAGCTTAGATTAGAACCAGTTAAACATATTGGACGAAGGCAGAGTCTATGCTGCCGCAATGAAAACTTTTCATGCTCTACTAGTGGCAGTAGGTGAGAGAGCGCCTCAGTCATCAAGCACACACCAACCATGTAATTACTGTTGGATAAAACCTATGATTTATTTACACATGGATAGGCCAATGATGTCATTCAGCCATGAGAACAATCTGTTGAACACTGTTTTATTGGAATTTAAGTATTCATGCGTTCTGTGCACTTCTATGTGCCGTTGCTAGAAGAAAGTCTGGGTAAAATGCATCATTTCAATTGCCGATTGGATTAGTGATCAGCCGATCACACTGTTAAAAAATCAGCAATTGGAAAAACTGATCGTGCATCCCTAGTTATTGGGGTGATTGGGGCTTTTTCTTTACTTTTCTTTCTACTGTGTTGCAGCCCAGCATCAGTGGGATGGAGCCTCCCTTTGCAGACGCCTTTCAGAACTACTCATTTGCTGACCAGGCCCTGACCAGCACTGAGCTGCTCACCAGCAGCTCTGACCCAGATTTCATGTACGAACTGGTGAGTGGCTGCGCAAACACGCACACGCACACAGACCAGATAGCAGTGAAGAAAACATATCTTTTAACTTAATACATGTGCATAGGCATTGGTATAGATCTTTCCAGTATTGTAACAGCTACTGTTGCACACACAGACTCCTGCCCCCAAGCCACACTACAGCCATCCAGGGAATTCTTCCTTTGAAATCAGTGAAAGCTGCTCCACTGCCCACGTCGCGTTGGTGTTGTGTCGCATCTGATGGAAGCGTCCAAGCTCAAAATCGCCAAAACACATTCATCCTCATCCAATGAATGGAAATAATGAGAAAAAAAGTAGATTGATTTCTGGTATACGGACTCACATCAAAATCATAAAGTGAATGGCAATCCACATAGACCATGGATGACCATGTTGTGCACATAGTGAAAAAATACCAAAGTTGTTTCTGCATTTTGATGAATATTTTACAGACGCGCCCCTTTCAAAACAATGGGCTCTGTGGATCAGGTAGAACGTCACATTGGTGCTGACGGCAATGCAGTGTGACACGTTTAATAGAGTTTGACAGTTGCACACACACACACACACATACACATTCAGGTGGACACACTCAGGTTACATGGAACACAAACACCTTGTCCAACGATATTACACAACATATATATAGTTCACAACAACTACAACATCTGCATCTCGAACAACAAAAACAAAAAGTAGAATAATAGAAAAGTAGAATATCTTCTAACCCTAATTCCCACTACCTGCATCTCCATCTCTCTCCAGGACCGAGACATGACCCACCGGCAGAGCCCCCATGGGGAAAGTGCGGTGGGGATTGCAGAGGGTGGGAAGGAGGTGGAGGGCTGTGTGGATCAGCTGATGGGGCTGGGAGAGTGTGAGACGGTCTACAGCAGCTCTGCCTTCGAACAGTGGGATTCCTACTGGGAGGACCTCACCAGGTACTGGACTACGATGACTATATATACTTTAGTTTATTTGCACATAAGTTACAATAAGTAAGTGACACATTAGAAAACAAACCATACAGGAGGAGCCAAAGAAACCCACAGGACTTATTGTGCTCAAGCCCCTCCCCAAAACCTCTGAGGCTAAAAGTGGCTTGCCGTGCAGAGAATTAGTCAGAACTTGTGAGCAATTGTGAGTAAGATTGTGCAAGCAACGCTTGGGTAATAATAAATAGCTAATAAAAAGTAAGGCACTAAAAGTAACGCCAGTAATTTATGGGGGTTGAGTCTTAGGAGGGCTGGCTTAGGGTTACAGTACTTGAGGAGAAGCTGTTGCAGTGGGGTGGTCTTGGTCACAATGGGCTGGTCCCGTCTTCTAGAGGAATGCTTGTGGAGCAGATGGATGCCTGGGTGTGCAGGGTTCATGGGTTCCTGGCCTTTTTCCATCCTCATGCCATTCAGCCTATGACCCACTCAGTAGTGCAGACAACAACATCTTGAAGCTTGTCCTTGGAACAGGAGGATGTGGAAAGGACCCAGAAGATGGGGAATGATTTTAATTAGTGACCTTTTAAAACTGGACCACAATTCATTGTGAGAAGTTGAGCTTCAGCACTTGCTGCAGGAAGAGCATCCATCATGGGGCTTTCTTAACTAAGCAGGACATTTCCTCATTCCATTTGAGGATGCTGGAGAAGGTGGACGCTAGGAACTTGGACCTTGGAGCTGAGCTGAGCTGAGCTATTGATCTCTGTTATGACTTAGATGAATGTCAGACCATATTTTAATAGCCACAGGAATGCAGGTAATCTCACAACTGTACAAGGAACAGGGCCCAGACCTGCAGCTTGTACTTTCTCCTCTGTGATGATGACTGGCAGTGGCAGTAGGGCTAGCACAACAGGCTCTTTAAGTCTGAAGACTCCCCCGTTATTGCTGGCTCTTGCAGGGGGTTTTGGCAGAACCTGTCATTCAAAGAGGTAATAACTAGAGTTGAGGTTGTTGGCAAGTGTGGGAGAAGAGAGTTATCCTGTAGCTACTGGGTGAGGTGAGAAACTGCCTCTCCAGTTTAGTTCTGCACTTTTGCTTGGTGGCTCTGATGATATATGGAGCTTGTTTTTGGCCATATTTATCTCGATTTGTGTTTCTTAGTAAACCATGGCTTTGCATGGTGGTACTTAACAATGGTTCTTCAACTGGTGGGCTTCCTTACTGAAAGAGATTAAAGCAGACACAGTTGGTGTTGGTATCAAAACTGTAACTCCCAGTCTGTAGTGGTAAGGCGGTCTCTGAGCTCTCCATTTGCCTCTGGGATCTACCTACGGATTGCGGTACGGACAGGTTTGGGTGCCTCACATAGCCTCACTAGCATCACATTACACATAAGACTGTTTTAATCACATCTAAAGAGAATGTTGCCATGATGTTTGGGTGTTGTGTGCTGTGATATGACCTGTTGCATTAGCGGTGCAAAGTGGAACTTAAATTCTACTTTTTGTTCTACCCGTGTTCTATCATATTCGGAGGTAATGACACTGACAAGACAGCGAAGGCTCATTTTTACTCATTTACACTATTGCTACAACTGCATGTCTCTGTGTGCTTGGCAGATACACACGGCTGGCCAGCTGTGACATCTGGGGCACCAAAGAGGTGGACTTCCTTGGATTGGACGACTTCTCTAGTCCCTACCAGGATGAGGAGGTGATTGGCCGAACCCCGACACTGGCCCAGCTCAACAGTGAAGATTCGCAGCCTGTGTGTGAGGCACTCTACCACCCCGCTGAACTGCCCCTACCTGTCCCTCAGTTGCCCCTTCTTCCCTGCCATAGTAAGAGACCCCCAGGCTTTAGCCTAGGATCTGGTCCTGGCGCTACGCGGCCCTCCCCTGCCCCCCCGTCCTCCTCTCGCCCCTCTCGCAGCCCTCTGGCTGACTTTCCCGAGGGTCCCCAAAAAGCCACCTGGCCTGTCCCCTCCAGCACTGAGACTATGGCCAAGACCCAGAACCACCTTAGTCTCATCTATGACCACACCCAAGCTCAACCAGGGGCTGGGAAGTCCCAGGGGCTGGGAACCAAGATGGCAGCCCTGGCCTCCCACGGCTCCGACTTTGTGCGGAAGGCCAAAGTCCGTGTGAGTGCCGTCCATAAAGCTCCGACCGACATGTCCTCCCAGCCGGAGGTTGAGGGGTCAGATCCCCCTCTACCCCTCTCCCAGCCCCAAGACGAGAAGGCCTCCACTTCAGGTAGCGCCACGTTGGTGGCTGCCCTTGGTACTGCTGCAGCCAGTGGCTCTGGCCGCATGACAATCTATGAGAGGAGGGCAGAGGCAACAGGGAGGAGGGAGATACCTGTAGGCCGGTCTGCCACCATGCCTCAACTGGTTGCAGCTAGCCAGGCGGTGGAAGGCAGTACCTCCGGGTTGGTGAGCAGCGTTAGCCTGCCAGGGGCTAGCAGTAGTGTCTTGGTAGTGGAGGGCACCGAGAAGAGCAAGGAGGAGGAGCACAACTACTCCCTGTTCCTGACCCGCACAAGACTCGCTGGTAGAGCCCACTCCCAGCTGGAGGAGGAAGAAGGGGAGGAAGAGGAGGAGGAGGAGGAGGAGGAGGAAGAGGTGGAGGAGGAGGATGCCGAGGGGCTGGAGCTAGATGACGAAGATCATGACGAGGGCTTTGGCAGCGAGCACGAATTGTCGGAGAATGATGAGGAGGAGGAGGAGGAGGAGGAGGAAGAGGATGACGAAGACTATGAAGCCGACAAGGACGACGACATGAGTGATGCCTTCTCTGAGCCAGGTACCCACCATGCATCTTGGTTGGTGACCAATCATAGCTTGTCATTGTTTGAGTTATCAATTACCCTCTTTTTTTGTTCCCTCTCCCTCCTCCCTCCTCCCGCCTCCCGCCTCCCGCCTCCCTCCTCCCGCCTCCCTCCTCCCCAGGCTGTGACGTGGAGCTGATGGATGACATTAAAGGTCTGACAGCAGGAGTCTCCAGTCGGAAGAGAGGGAAGCGGCGCTACTTCTGGGAGTACAGTGAGCAGCTCACGCCCTCCAAACAGGAACGTATGCTCAAACCCTCTGAGTGGGACAGACACACGCTGCCCAGCAACCTCTACCAGAAGAACGGGCCTCTCCATGGTATACAAACACACACACACACACACACACACACACACACACACATTGGAGCAAAATACAGCCTCAAGCAGCCATGTTGGGGTTCAAGCCACGAGAGAGTAGTTGATGATGTTGAGTCCAAAGCTTTACGACAAAAGGCAGAATGTCTAAATCTAAAGGGGTGAATACGTTTTGGAGTAACTCTTCAATTGTCCAGCCCCCATCATTTCATTTGACATGTCATATATGCCATTTAGTGGATGCTTTTTTGTGAAGCACCCTTACAGTTCCATAAGTGCATGCACTTTTAGCGTGAGTGGGAATTCAGCCTCCAACTCTTGGCAGGTTATTGTGCTTAAAGATGCTCTGCCACCATCTCTACCATATCACAATGCTTCATGCCTGCTGAAACACTGGTGGATTGTAACGTGAGGCTGGTCTGTAACTTGTTCTTTTTATTTGTTGATACCAAGGGAAGTACATGCTTAAGAAGTCGCGTCGCACGGACGTGGAAGACCTGACTCCCAACCCGCGCAAGCTGCTGCAGATCGGCACCGAGCTCCGCAAACTCAACAAGGTGATCAGCGACTTGACTCCAGTCAGCGAGCTGCCACTCACCGCACGGCCGCGGTCCCGCAAGGAGAAGAACAAGTTGGCCTCCAGGTAAAACACACACACACCACAGTAAATGATACTAGAAAATTGGAAATAGTGACGCATTTCATTTCATTTAGAACGGCCGGTGTAGTTGACAGTCAAATCGCTAATATAAGAGTGCAATAATTATACAGCCCCAACACACATACGCTCTTCTCTGCTGTACTGTATTAAGTGTGTCGTGTGTCCCAGGGCCTGCAGAGTGATGAAGAGCTAAAATTAATGTGTTACTGAACTACTGCATTACTAATCTCCGCTCTCCTGTTGTGCTTTCTAGAGCTTGTCGTTTAAAAAAGAAGGCTCAGTATGAAGCAAATAAGGTCAAGCTGTGGGGACTCAGCACAGAGTACGGTACGTTGCCATGGTAGCACATATGTTACAATGCTACACTATTTACATCATATGTATCTGGCAAGTTCATAAACCGTCTGTTTTCACTGCAACATGCAAGGGTTAACTGGTACTGTGTCCCTGTGTGTGTTTATGTGCATGCATATGTTTTTGTGTGTGTACTTGCTTGTCATCTATGCTTTGTGTGTGTGTGTGTGTGTGTGTGTGTGTGTCTGTGTGTGTGTGTGCGCGCCTGCAGATCGGCTGCTGTTTGTGATCAATGCTATCAAGGAGGAGATAGTGATGCGGGTGAAGGACTCCCCCCAGACGAGCAACATGGCTGACACTCTGGACAGGCTTATCCAGGAGACACTTGGTGAGAATTAGGGTGGGGAATTTCACCTGCTTTCACTGTTGATTCATCCAAAGTTACCATAAAATGTAATAATTGCCTTTATTTTGCCTTTATTTTGTATTTTGGCCAGGTCGTCAGTAGCTACCAGAACATACTGGTCATCAGTCATTCAAACAAAGCATCAAAACACAAACGGCCAAAGCCACAAAAGTGAATCAGAAAAGCTCTCTGTTACGTAGCAGCAGTGCTGTATAGTGATCCAAGCAGTCAAGGCTTTTGCGCTACTGCCTATATCCAATGAACAACATGTCAGCATGTTCCACTACATGCAAAGCCTCTTTGTGGTAATAGAGATGATTAATGGTATTTTATGCTTTACACATTGTATGAATTTAGACTGCTTTCTGTTTTTTCTTGGGTGCTGACCTTTATTTACACATACATACAACACTCCCCCGCTATTGTTAGAGGTCCAGACACTATTTGAGATTCTGTGCTGGAAGTTTTACATTATGTAGTTGACAAGTCCACAATTATAATGTCACCAAAAACTGACTAACAGCGCTTTGCAGCTCTCATGAGAGATGATGATGGAAATTTAGTTGGGCACCTCACTATGGAGGTTAAATTTAATTTAACCAACTAGTATTATAGACTAGTGTCTAATATAACAATAATAATAATATTGTCGGCAGTACATCAATCTGTGACTAACTCGTTGTTTGTATTCGTGTCTCTAGTGGAAATGTCAGTCTTGGCATAATGGCATAACAACATAATAAATCAGAGCAGGGTTTTGTCTCCTGTGCGGGGGTAACCCTTTTATGGATCGGTACACCAAACAAATTAGCAGTCCATGCATTCACCTCTTGTTGAAAACAAAAAAGGAAAAGTGAATTCCTCTGAATTGGAGTTATCAAGATAAATTCTAATAATAATGTAATAATTCTACTAAAGTAATTATTTCTCAAAGAATTTAACAACGAACCCTTTTTCTAATCCCTGCAGTGACGTCCCCTGTTGCCGGGCAGACTTCAGACTTCGTCAACCAGATTTTGGAGAACACAGGGCGCGGTGATCCCACCGGTGGATTGGTCGGCCTCCGAGTCCCCACCTCCAAAATCTAGACAATCCCCCGTCCACTGAGAGGAGTGGGCTAAATATTACCACCATGCTGTCCCATTGTAACTATGCTCCCTTCTGCATGCCCCTCCAACCTAGAATACATACACATTGTTAGTCACACAAGCGCACATACCACTCCCTGTGTGTATGTGTGTGTGCTTGTTCAGCCATGCACCCGTATGGCATAGACCCTAGCTTTCTGTCGCTGCACTCTGTGCACAACAGTGTTGCAGAGTCAATACGTCACTGTCTCCCAACCCATCATGAGCGTCTGTTGGGAAAAGCGTCTCTAAAGCAAGTGAGGGTTCGGTGTATAACTAGTAGCACGTCCTGAATCCAGTGGTGATTAATAGATGTGTATCACGTAACATTGCGTTAGCTCCAAGCTAGGGTCAGTTCTGTCAGTGGTCTGTTCCTGCGGAGCCCTCACCAGGGCCGAAGTACCGACAGTCACACGAGTGCAACCACTGGAATAGTTTCACACAATTTGTTTGACTTTATAATGACAGAGAAAGAATTGTTGCACATTGGAAACCATTGAAGGCTGAAAAAAAGTTCCAATTATTATTTCCTAGAAGTTCACCTTGCATGGCAACAAAAAATAGTTCCAGGATGTTAAGGTAAATCGACCTACTGAACAGAACACTTTGATAACTATGGCTTTGGCTGCCAAGGCGCCAGACGGCACAGAACTTTAGAGGAAGAAGAAACTGAAAGGCATTATGGGGTGGCAGGAAATATTTGGTATTGAAGGCCTAAATATGATCATGCCATTCCCCGTCTGCTGATCAGCTCTGCTGTTGTTAAAAGGTAGGGGTTAACGTTGAGCATCTTCAACGCTTCAAAAAACCCTCAGACAACAAGGAGCCGAAAGGTGTTCAAAACTCCTAAGAGGATGAATGGAAAAATGATCTACCAGGTTAGAAAGTTGAAATTAGACTTTGAGAGTTAAGCATCAGATGTCCTGCTGATTTAATGGACCGAAGCAGGAGGTAGTTTGGTGCTTTGGCCTGACCAAAAGCTGTTGTTCTGGTTCTAATTGGTGTAGGTGAAATGGCCAGTTTGTCAGTTCGGGAGCCGAGTGTGAGCTAGATGTCGGCGGTGGTGATAATGAAGATGATCGTAACAACGATCCATCTCTTCTAGGAACTGTACTTAAAGCGTCTCCCACTGAAAGACCCTCTTATGTATAGAAGGGATGACCAGGCTAACAGTTTGGTGTGTTCATACTAGTGTTTGATCAGAGTTCTATTCATTGTGCCTTGTGTGTGTATGTGTGTGTGTGTGTGTGAGAGAGAGAGAGGGATGGAGAGAGAATTGGTCAAAACTCCCTGAGGTCCAACCAAGAGAGGACTAACCTTACAGTGAGGGAGATCTTTCATGAACGCAAGGAGGGAGACACCTGTGGGGTTTGTTGTCTATTTCAGCTATTTAAAGATATTCTGAATGTACATAAGAAGAAAATGGAAGCTTTCGATGCGTGATGCCACAGAGTCTGTGTACATAGGAGGGCTCTGCAATAGATTACCTATGGTTTTTGGTACTCTGTCTTTGGGGATGGGGTGAGGGTTAAAAGATATTTTCGTTTAGAGTTACAAAAAATATTTGCACACTATATTTTGATTGTTTTTTGTACCAAAGACACATGCAACGAAATGGCGACCAGCCAGTTAAAGTAAGGTTTTGCACAGCTTACCTGACGCCGTATTGAATGTAAGAAATGTGGGAGGGTCAGGGAACTTCATAGAACTGTGAAATTAGCTTGGGTCCAATTCTGTACAGAAAAGGAACATTCATTCAATTTATTATTATTTTTTTTTACTAAAAACTTGTGGGCTTCTCACGTAGATCTGTTGCTTAGGAAGCACTTCATTCCTGAACTGATTCCTCCCTCCACATGCTAATTGTGTTATGGCGCTATGTAGGACAGGAACGAGAGCGGTAGTAGATAAGCTATGTTACATATTTGCTTGTTTTGTCAAAACGTCACCAACAATAACCAAAACGTTATGTATCTGTCACATGTTTGATTTCTGTATGTAGACGAGAAAGATTTAGTTCATCAACAAAATATTAACTGAATTATGTGTTTTAAAGTACTGTATATAGCTACATTCATGATATATCTATCAATGGTGAATTGCCACTTTTCATGACAATTGATACATTATTCAGCATGACACATTTCTAAAGCCGATCCTCGCATTGAGAAAGTTAGAGGAGAAAACAGAAGGGGAAAAAAAAAACAAAAAAAAGTTCTAGTTATATTTTTGTATTTTAGCTGCATATTAGCTTTCCTGTTGGTTTGGGAGTGTTCCACGGGGTAGGCCTCCAGGGGTTCAAATCTCTCCTACAGGGGGAAAAGGAGGTTGAAAGGAGAGGTGGAAGAAAAGAGGGGAACAGTCTGTCATTCTGATGGTTTGACTTTGAAACCGACCCCTGACCCCTCCTGTCTCCTTCGCTGGCTCAGTGTAATATAGAGAAACACACAATGCAACGACGCCATGGTCTAATTTGAAATGTCTTGCAACAGTATCAGGACAGGCTGTTTTTTAGTGAAGACGGGAAGGTCTGCGACAGGAAGAAACACCCGGGACATCACCGCGGAGCTGCAAGGGAGCTAGGAGAGCATTGCCAGGTGTGATGAGATATCCACCAGCGGGACGGTTGTGACAGATGCTCTAAGAAAGCCAAAGCCATTAGAGTCTGTTCCGTATTAATCTGGATTCAGTATCGTCTTTTTTATTTTCACTTGTATTCACTCATTCACCACGTGGCCATTTGCATTTTGCAATTCTTCACTTCATGTGATTGACACGGCTGTCTCTAGGGCTGTGTTCCTGAATCTCGTCTTCGCCTGGCCTGGCCGGCAGCCCTCAGCCTACATCGTTCCTGACCAGTCATAGTAGCCAAAGAGGTGCCTTGCTCACGTAAACAAAGCGTAACAGTGTCCAGGCCACAAATTGGTCATTTGTCCAAATTGTGATCCAATAAGAGTGCACAATGCCCGTATGCTTGAGCTGCCTCTCTGCTGCCTCCTTACAGGAAACGACTTCCATACCCATGAATTGCAAAATTCAACTGGTCACAGGGTCGCAGATACACCCGAAAATAACGAGGCTGAATTCAGGCTAGTTTAATATGGCTCCCACGTGAGGATGTGCTCCTTCACTGAACTCTTTTTGATGCCTGATGCTTTCTCATTTAACTGGTTGAGAATGCAGACCTGTGGTCCTGGGCTGTGGTTTTCCTCTACCGTGTGTGCGTGATTGAATAATAGCTAGTGCTGCATACGTATTTTTACTCTGTTTTCTGTTCAATCTAAAAAGGGAGAAATGGTGCTTTTTCTGAAATTAGAATGAGGAGAATCCACGATTCTTATTTGACTTGTTGTTAGTCTAGTTGTAGCCTAAAGATTTGCTCTCCCCCACCGTCCATAGCTATTTTCTTAGTAGTGATTCATTTTTGTAAATAGACTATATGTTAAAATGTATCTTCTAAATGTTAGATATATGTATAGAATATTCTATCTTATATGTTTGAAAACAAAAGCACTTTGTTCCAAAAAAAGGAAAAAGAAAAAAAAGAAAAGCATTTTTTTCTTCCATTTGCTGCTAAAAAGGCCTGGTGTGAATGCTGCAGTGTACTTGACGATAACTTGCTAGGACAGGTCTATTACCTGACTTGGAGAGGTCTATAGCCTGGCAAGGATAGGTCTATGGCCTGACTGGGCCATTGGGCTAGACAGGTTTATACAGAGCCACGTAATGATATGAGGTGTTGTATGATAGCATATCATTGCTTGGCTTTGAAAAGCCCAATGTCTTGGATATGCCTATTTCTTTGACAGGATGGGTCTATTACCTGGTCAGGACCGTGTGGATAGTGTGTTTGTGGTCTTAAAAGATTCCAGGGCCCCTACATTGATTCTGATGATGACCCCCTTGGCGTCATGATTCATTTGCCTTCAGTAGAGGTTTCCTATGGAAAAACTGATTCTGCTTTGGCTTCCTCTTCAGGGTGATGTACAGTGTAGACACATTTCTCCAGAGAGCTATATTGTTATCATTTTTAAACTGATTTCTACTTGTGACTTAATGAGGAGCGTGTAGCCTGGGGCGGCCAGGAACAACCTGGTTGAAAGAGGTTGCTCTTGGCCGCCTTTGGGGAAGTTACTATATCACTGTACTGTATGGCAAGCCAATTACAAATGGAGACTCAATCCGGACACGTATTGCCTTCTTAAACAACTTTTTCACATACACAAAAACAATAAAATGGCAGACATCTGTCAGTTGCCGAGGGGCATATGACATAGGTCTGCAATACGCAGTCAACAATAACAAATCCATTCAGCCTGATGGGCTCAAAACAACCGTGACTGAGGTAGCAGACATGGGAAGAATATATTTGAAAATGGATTCAAATATTTGAACTACTCAATGTGCTTGATTTTACTTAGCAGGCACTAGAATATTTGGAGCATATTTTCAGTGACAATTTAGCCCAAGTCTGGTCGGGGGCCAACAGTGGCCTGTTGTTTAGCCAGTAATGGGCCACTGGTTGACCGACTGTAGATTGACTCTGAGCCGGCAGCAATGCGGCTGACATAAGAAGCTCGTGTGTTTTGTTGTCGGTCATGAGGCTGGTTCAAGAAAGAGTCCTCACAGGTTTTTACATTTAACATGATAGGCGCAAGCTGTGCAACTTTACATTCTAACCAGGAGACTCTGTGGCATTTTAACAGTCAAGGAAATGAGTGAAAATCCATGCCAGTAAAACTATTCCTTATTCTTTTTTTTCTGATGACATAAAACCTATACATTCAAATATTAAGCTAATAGAGTGTGTAAGTTTGTGCTACTCTTGTCCAATAAAAGCTAAGTGGATCCGTAAAGCTCTTCTTCAGCAAATCAGGGTAATATTGTTCTTCTATCTGAGATATGTGATGACATATAAAATCTAAAGGAAATATATTTATGTATTCCAATTAATGTCGCCATTCTTTCCTCTGTACAAAAATATTGTGTGTGTGTGTTATTGATGATCAATGTCAATCAATATGGTGCAATGCTCTCTACACAAACAGAAAAAAGGCCAACAGACTTGTCATGAGAATTCACTATGTTTCCCAGCTTTCTCAAGATCCTTATTCCAACGTAAAAACCTTTTCCTTTCAAGAGGGATTTGACTCTGCTGTCCAGTTTTGGTCCAACTAGGGTGTGTCACATGGTGCTGATTACTAACTGATAACTGGCATGGGATGAAAACATAGCTTATTTGTGTCCAGATCCACCCATTAATAACATTGTCCATGCAATTATCACACTGAATAACCATCATCAGACCAGACTTCCTCCGTTATGTTGACTGATTGTAAATGTCGATGGCATGACTACCAGTGGACCAATCAGATGAAGACACAGGTTCTTGCTCTAATCAGTAGAATGGTGACTTCTGTATTATTGACCTGTATGATCATTGTTGTTGGGTATACCATTTTTGTTTTTAAAGACTGACTCTTGGATTTGACGCCACTGCCCAAAGTCACGGAAAGTGCATAAAGTAAACGCTATCAAAACATTTTACTGCTGCGGATGTGCTTGATTCTGCTCACCAGGCACTTTAGTAGACACCGATTGGAAGCATCACTTGGTAAAATGAGCTGAATCAAGCATTTCACCTGTTTTTGTATAAATATATTTGGCTATGATTTTTGCCCCGGGTGTGTGTTTTTGTTATAATGTCAACACTCGGAAAAGGAATTGACAAAAACACAAAATGTTCTTATATCCAGTATTGTAGAAACAATATTCCATCTTTACGAACATTTTGAAACCATTGAATTCGAAATGTATTGACTCCAACTCTCATTGACCCCAAGTGCCCCAGTGGGTGTGATGTCAGATCTCTGAGTCTGGTTTTAATTTCATTTCAAAGTTCTTCTGTCTTGTTCTAACTGGTGTGAGCTGCACTTGTTGCTTGTAAAACACCTCATCTTTAGAGGCTGTATGCTTACTCTCCAAATTTGTCCCTGTGTAAAATAGATGAAATGGAGACACGTACTCTATGAGGAGAATGCAGTGGGTATGATATAATTGCATGCTGACTCCCCTAGATCTGAGAGAATCCTGTGAAGTCTGGAGAAATTGTTTGGACGCAATTTGGCCGATTCTCTGAAATCAAAACGTTGTTGCATGGATTTTGGGTTCACTCTGGAAGTGAGTATTTCTCACTTCACTCTCAGTCTAAAGATTTCATACTTGCTGCTGATGAATGAGCACAAACAGACAGGGAGGTTGGTTTAGGATCTCTTCAAGACACAAATACAGTCTATTACATGTCCCTGTTTTCACACCCTTTTCCCACAAAAGGCAGTCAAAAGACAAACACTCACCTTGCACTTGGTTTTTACAAAATCTCAAGAAAAAAAACATTATTTTGAATATGATGCCTGCTGAACCAGGTGCCTTAATCAAACAGACGAGAACACAAACTTGATCTGCACCTTTCGTCAGTCTGGAGGGGATTTCCCTACAGAAACCAGGGTCTAGGTTTCCCAAAACGTAAATGAAAGTTGGCCATGCAGTCATGAACCATCAGTGCTAATTGGCCTTTACTCAAATAAATGATATGAGAATCTCAGCTAGATGTGAGTTTGTATGTAGTTCGGACTTGACAGGAAAACAGAGTCTTAGGATTCCCTGTTAAAGGGTTAAATATGAATACAAGAGCACAGATGAGTCCTAGTAAACTAAGCTGGTATTGTTTTGGGAAACCTGGTTCTGTTCTAACTCTTTCTCTGCCCACTACGCCACGCTATTGTGTCCTGTATTGGCTGCTGCTGCTATTGCTGCGGGTGTGTCAGTGTAGAGAAGAGTAACTCCACTGTGTCAGAGTCATTAGGAGAGTTTGGCCTGGTTTTACCTATTGAATTACAATGCAGTCTTTTTCTATGGTTTCAACATGGAGCGCCATGTTGCTGCCTCTCGACAACTTTCAAGAATGGAAATATTAAACATTACGTTGCTATTATGAAGTGCCAGACCCTCCTTGAAGTCAGTGTTGGCACTGAGTCTCAAGTTGCTAAGCGACAACTGAGCATGGAGGTCAATTGTGGTGCTAACACAGCTGTGTTTAAAAGCTGTTTTAGCCATATTTGTTCTGTTGAGGACTCTGGTCAGTCTCGTGTTTCTGACTGCTGTATGCTGACATAGCGAGGTATAACTCCGCTGCTGCTGCTTTGCTGATGAATGTAGACTAGTCTTCCTCAACAGGATCTTAGAAACAGACATGAGCATAGTAAATGTTCCCTATGGAGCTTTCCTAGCTGATCTTGAGCTCCTATTATACTTTGTTAGCAAGCTCAGAGAGGGAGACTCGCTCTCTCTTTATCGTCAGGATGCAGAGAGATTATGAATGTTGTAACTTTATATGGCCGCTGTCCTACTTATATCTTTAACCCTTTTTTATTAATGTTATGATTTGATATTTATGCTCTGTCAAATGTTGCACGTTTGATTTTTTTTTCTAAATTGTATTTTATTGCCTTTCCCCTGATCTTTCTGTTCAAATAATTTCTTTGATCTATTTGCTCGTATTTATTTATTTAGCCCTGAAGCTCAATATGTAGGGAGATATTCTTGATTATCTAGATAGCTGTTCCACTGGCTTTACTAGGAGTCAGAGACTTGGCATCAGTTCCACAGACATGAACTAAGCCTCCAGGCTGAAAACAATGTCTGTGAAACCAATGAAGAGTTCTGCCATTGGAAGCGTTCAGTCGAGGTTTGAGTACTTCAGAGTGGACAGAAAGACAAACCGGCCTTTAGTCAGCGAACTGAGCCTCTCCTTGGCAGAACTCTTTGTGTCATGACTCTGGAATGAGGTTCGGGTCCTCTAGGGCCCAAAGGTGCTGCTTAGGGGTCAGCTTGCCTGCTCCCACTTCTAACCTTGGTGGGGAAATTCAAAATCTGACCCCAGATCAGTTTTCCGGGACAACTTCACCACTACTCCAGAGATGTTTGACCCTTCTGGGTGCATCTTCAGAAGGGCTTTGGTCAATGGTTCGCATTTGTCTAGTCAGGGAGCTCCTGAGATTAGCCAGGGGTCACTAGGGCTGGTGGGCAGAGACCCCTCACCCCCCCTGTAGTGAATCATGGGGGGGGGGGTCATTTCTTCTCCTGCAGACCAGACTGATCTTATAAGCAAATGATAACAACTCACCCTCAACAATAAAAACAAAACCCCTCTTTCTATATCTATACACGTCAAACTCTCCATCATCCAACACTGCAATGATTTACATCTCCTTCCAGACTTGCCAAACTGCATGGATGAGAGAGATTTAACAAAAATAAATATCTTATTATCTTACAGCGTTCGTTCTGTGTTTTTTGATAATATCGACAAAACCGTAACAAGATTTTGTAGGAAATCCATACAACTCCTAACACGTAGAGAATGTGGGAGATATTGGCCATTCTGAGCTCCACAGCTACATGCCGTCGTTGTGTTGCTTCTGATCTTGTATGGTAACCTATTTGACTAGATCAACAGCATGGGATCTTTCCGTAGCTAGTCCTGTGTGTGTTCCTCTCCCCAGTCTCAGTAGGAAGGCTGTACTTCATTGCTAAGTGCTCTGTAATAGATCTCTCGGTGATTATTATTATTATTTCATAAAGAAGCAAAACCTGCAGAAAGTGTATCCTGCTGAAACTAACTTGATCCTCTCTTTAGCAACGACGTCTATATTTGTAGTTCACGTATATGCCTGTTCGAATACAATATCTTGACAGTTGTTATATTTATGTTGTGTAATAAATGTTGTGCTGGGTTTATACTTTTGTTCTATCTAACTTTTTCTTTTCGTTTTACATTGTAAGCTTTTTATTTTTTATTTTGAGGCACAGTGGCTGGTGATAGCATAGGCATGGAAGTCTAAATGATGATGTGTGTTTGGTTGTATTGTAACAACTTATGTTTCAGAGCTTCTGACACAGTTTTTGTCTCGGGCTGTTGGACGTCCTGCAGACATCTGCCCCAGATCTCTGTTGTGTTCTTGTGCCTCTCTTTCATTTTCTTTTTTTTTAATCATCCTTTCTCTGTTGTATCAGCCGGGAGTTGGTACCTCAGTTCTGCTTGTAACCACAATAGTCTGATTATGTTTATTGATTTTAATATCAAAGTAATAAAAACATTAGCACCACATCCTGGATTTTGTCCTTTTATTGTGTCGGCTAGACTGTGTGTGCAGGGGGGTATTGATGTTTGTTAGTTATTTTTATACCCGGATACAAATCAGGGGCTGTATATACTGACATGGCCTATATTTGAAGCAAAACTGCTGACTTGAGCAGTGATTTGGTTTTTGGGGGGTGGCGGGGTGGCCTAGTTCAAGCCCCATGTTGGCAGACATTGCCCTGCTGAAGTGCCTTTGAGCAAAGCCTTGAATACATAGCAGTTTCAGAGGTGCTGACCCTGACCTCTGACCTCCCTGTGAAGTGATTTTCCTAAAAAGTTTATTCCTTCAAGTCAG
Organism: Hoplostethus atlanticus; assembly: GCA_034670405.1. NCBI lineage: Eukaryota > Metazoa > Chordata > Actinopteri > Trachichthyiformes > Trachichthyidae > Hoplostethus > Hoplostethus atlanticus. The sequence goes on along the minus strand of JAXDDX010000155.1, from coordinate 615,375 downwards.
ATTGGAAGTAGTAGTATTAGTCTTGGTATTAGAAGTAGTATGTGAACCAAACCTAGTTTTTCTATTTAATTTAATCTTCAATTTATGTAACTTATGTTATGGTTCGTTTCCGTTTTGGTCTCTTTAATAGGAACAATGAGCTCTACCTCCCTCAGTAGTAGATAGGCTTTTGCAGGCTGCAGCTCGTACTATTCCGTATCGCTTTTAGGAGAGTGCGTGTACTTTGGACTGCAGACTTGCCGTACAATAACAAAGATGGCGTCGTCAATGGACGTCCACGTCCGAATATGTGGACAAGAAATAATAAAATATGACCTAGAGATCAAAGCTCTCATTCAGGTGAGAATTAACAATGCGTTATATGTATTTGGTTTTATTTTTATCTAACCGTTATTTAACCATTTTATCACACCGAGATTTAGATGCTTTTCTAGAGAGGCAACAGCTAGCTTAAATGTTGCATACAAACAGCATGCAGGAGTGAACTTAAAAACAAAGGGTGGAAAACTCACAAAGTAAGGATTCAGACAGTAAAGGCCCTTTCAGGATTTTTCTCCACCTGTGCTCTTAACCAGGCTCTTCCCCAATTAGAAAATCAAAATTCAACTCTGGATATTCCACCACTGCAAATACAACTGTAAATCACTCAGTAGGCAATTGTAAAGTATCAAATCATTATTGGAATGGTGTTTATTTGTTGGGTTTTTGTTTGATCACATGTAGCAGTGGGCTTGAGCAACGTCGTTCTGCCCTGAGGAGCAACTGGTCACAGATGTGTGAACTTTCACCAGAACATCTGTCCAACACTGATAAACATGGACTAGCTGAAAGATGTAGCCTTAACTAATCTGACAGCTGTGTTAACTGGAAGGGGAGGCTGATCACGGTCTCCTTTAGCTGTGGCATCATCTTAATGCCAGTGATGTAAACATAAAGGTGGGTAAACTATGAACATCACAAGGTGTGTGTGTGTGTGTGTTTTTGTGTGTGTGTGTGTGTGTTTTTTACCTGTAGGACATCAGAGAATGTCCTGGACCCCAGTCTGCTCTCATGGAGCTCAACTCTCAGGTGAAAGAGACTTTCAACAAACTCAGACTCAGAATACAGGTAAGGCCTCAATGAAAGATGACCAATAACAGGTGCTAAATTGCACCTGACGGATTCCATGCTTAAAATTGGGTGTAGATTATATAGCATGTTATTGTGATTTCACTGTTTTTGATTTTGTGTTTGTTGTCGTTGTTGTTGGCAGGACCTGGAACAGATGTCCAGAGAACAGGACAGAGAGACAGACAGACTGGCCATCCAGACAGAGACAGAGAGCCAGGCCAGGCAGTTGCGAAGGTATATGAACACACACACACACACACACACACGTTGTTGAAAAGTTATTTGTACACATTTTCCATCCTGGAATCAAAACCAAAAAGGAGTTACTATGCATCCAAAACAAGCGGTGAGTCACTGGAAGTCAGTTTATGTTCTGAGAGCTGAAGGTCAGAGGCAAAAATTGGCTGATGTTGACAACAGTCACCTTGGGTCAGTAGTTTGTTGGCAAGGAAAGGTTTGGTGGAGCTTCAAGGAAGACACCCAAGGTTTCACTTCCTTCACTTTTACATACTGGCATTAGATATCTCAGGACACGCTGTTTGCATTTAACAACAATCTGGCAGTTTCAGAAATGGTGGGAAAAGAATAAAAAGGAGCTGAAGTCCACAGAGTTTATATGAGTAAATAACTCTGTACATTGTAACATAACAATTTTGTTTAACGTCTAGTATCAGTCACTAGTAACCAGTCACATGCTCACTTTGCTATATGACCTTCCAGCACTGCAGTTGCACTCGTGATGCAGATAATAATCATTTAGCACATATCAGCCACAATATATTTGATTCTGAATTCAAAAAAATACTCATGGGCATGTTTGGTTCATCAGGATAGGCACTCAAAGATAGAATCTTCAATTGCAAGTTAAGTTAAATCAATTCTAATTTTTAGTTTTTAAGTGTTCAAAATTGTTTGCCTGGGTCTGATATCAACCAGCAGAAAGTGTGTTTGCTCATGGTCTGAAAACTAAAATCAACATTTCTCAAACCCCCTCAAATTGAGGATTTCTGGTGCCACTGCACCTTTTTAGTGATAATTAAGGTCTTCTTTTATCATTCAATGAAAAACAGAATCCATACTCAAAACAGACTAACAGCAGACCAGACAATAAAGGAAGAAACGGAGAGAAGACAATCCTGTGGTTCTGAAAGTTGGTTCTTGTGTGTCTTCCAGTAACCAGACAGCGTGGCGTAAGGCTAACCTGGCCTGTAAACTGGCCATAGACAACATGGAGAAGGATGAGCTGCTGCCTGGGGGGGGGACCCCGACCATCAAACAGAGGTAAGCAGAAACAAAATGGGATAAACAGACAAGGCCAGGATAGTGGTTAGATAGTAGAAATATCATCGGTAGGTACTCTTCCACTGTTATATATCATCAATCTGTGATGTTCAATACATTCCAGGAGTTATTTTGTGGTTGTAATTTACTTTTTGCTTTATTCACTTGGCCTCAACCTACCTCGTCTACTTCTACTTCAGTTAGTGATTTCCTACATTACCCCAAATGCTTTTTGACAAACCCCAGAGAGAACGGGCCTGAACTTGTTGCTTTGAGTATGTGTAGAGAGCAATAGCGACAGCATACTAAGAGCAAGAGAGCAAGGTTCAGTGGAGAAAAAGTGAGAGCTGCACCCCGTGCTCAACTCAACTTGTGGCTGCATTGCATTCTGGTCTATTGAGGCTACTGTCAGTGGAGAAATTGTATCTCTTCTGCATTTGGTTTCTCCCTGTGTGACTGTTGAACGTAGGTGCAAAACGGTTGGTCTAGAAATAAAACCCTTGCTCTTTGATTCTGAGGGACTGACACCAAAACCTGACATCAGCCATTGATGTGTTAGATAACTCTACTACCGTCACTATATCACTATACTGTCTACTATACTCATTTTGCCAGATTCTCACTTCATGTGCTTATTTCTGTGTGTTTGTGTGTCAGGAAGGTGACTAAGGAGAGCCTAGCGCAGACCAGTAGCAATATCACAGAGAGCCTGATGTCCATCAGCAGGATGATGTCCCAGCAGGTGAAGCAGAGTGAAGATACCATCGGCACACTGGGTAAAAACACTGTCCTTTATGTGTGTGTGTATGTGTCGCTTTAGAGGAGGGGTGCAGTTTGTGTGTAGAAAAGCTACATAAAGTAAATTCAGACAAAGCAATGCGTGATTCCCCCCTGAAAAACCTCTTACATTGTTTCCCTTGCTGTTCTCCTCTTCCCATCCGCCTTTCCTACCCATCATCCTCTCCTCCTCATCTCTCTCTTCTATCCCTCCTCTCCTCGATGCTTTTCTTCTCCCTTTCCTGTCCCCTGCTCCTCCACCTCTCCTTCACTGCTCCTCCTCTCCTCAGCCACCTCCTCCAGAACAGTGCAGGAAGCCAACGAGGAGTTTAAAGCCATGACAGGAACCATCCACCTGGGAAGGAAGCTGATCCTCAAGTACAACCGCCGGGAACTGACAGACAAGCTGCTCATCTTCCTGGCTCTGGCCCTCTTCCTGGCCACCGTCCTCTACATCCTCAAGAAACGCCTCTTTCCCTTCATCTAGCTTGCCCAATTATCCAGTATCTCCCTGCTTTTTTGTAAAGGAGAGCTGGTGGCCAGCTTTCTATGTATGTGTTTTCCACTTATTGTAGACAGTGGTAAGTTACAGAGCATTACAAAGAGGGGTTTCAGCATTACAGGGTGAATGAAACCCCATCCTACCCTGGGGGAGTGTTATGCAGCACTTGGTGACCTGCTGGACTGTGGCACATAAGGCTACAACTAATCTAGGCCAAGCCTGCAGCATGCGATAGTCTTAACTTTTGTCTTTACTCTTGCAATGTGTGTGTGCTTGTGTTCTGGACAGCTACCCAAAGTTGAAGGATGCTGCTGTTGCTTCAGGTCCAGTAGTAACTACAGTTATTGAAACATTTAGTTAGTGCCTTCCTTCAAACCAGATGTACTGACTACATACAACCAGAGGACTGTCTGATTACTGACCCAATGAAGGGCATCTGTCATGTTGTCAATGTTTGCTTGTTGAATGGTATAGGTCTGTTTGAATAAAGTTGCTTATTTCCAACTCATTGTGTAATCCAATATTTTACACCATTGCCATAGATCCGCCAGTAGATGGCAGCATGCACAGCATTTCATCATCAGGGCTGCTAGATTGTGTGCAGTGCTTGTGTGTTCTACCTATTTTACAGCACAGGATTGATTAACTTCATTTTACACACTCCTGTTCTCAGTCCAGTGACTTTATTATGGTTTATTCAATACCAAGCCAACATGCTTACAAATGTATGAATACACATTGATTTAGATAAAAAACATTGAAGTATACAAAACATATCAACTGAAACATGAGATTCCTGTGAAGTGTGGTTATTAGTCAAGCATCAGAAATACATATTCACATCATAACCTAAATGTACTGCCCTCCTCCTGCAGACTGCACCCTGGCTGTCTTCCAGGATGACGCTGGACAGACTGTACGGTGCCTAATGATGCAAAAATATTGCTCATAAATAAAATTTAAAAAAGACTTAAATAGGTAGAACATAGACGAATCATCAGCTGCACGTCAGCTGGAGACAAATTCCCTGTGAAGTCTTTACCCGTGTTCAAGTCCAGAGCTCTGTGTGTGTGTGTGTGTGTGTGTGTGTGTGTGTCCATGCCCTTGCCGGAGTATACATGCCATTATAGTTTACTGCTATGTTGAGATGAGGTAGATAGCTGGTTCTGTTTTCATCCCTACATCACGTCAAAGGTAAAGAAAATAATAATATACCACAAACACCTCTAACAGATTAAATAAGTTATGTTGCATTGCTTTCACAGTAAAGAATACACTCTAAATACTGTACTCTAGTAGAGCTACTATTACTCATTCTACTACTACCATAAAGTAATAAGTGCATGACCTTTGTTTCTGGCGTACCCTGTCTGCACATCTGCCTGTCTGTCTTTGTGACTGGCTTTATGCCTGTTTGTCTCTCTGCCTGCCTGTCTGTCTGCCTACTTGTCTCCCTGTCTCTGCCTATGGAGCAGTAATGGTTGTTTTCTCAGACACAGGGAGACCAGACTCAGTAGAATTGTCAATCTGAACGAGACCCCTCCTGTCCTCTGGATCAGTGTTTCTGGTTGGCTGCTGCAGGGGATCTTGGCCAGTGATAGGCTGGGGCATGGTGGGGGGCGGGACAGTGGTGTGCTGTGGAGCGTCTGATTGGCTGAGCGAGCAGGCGCTGCTGAAGCTGCTGCACAGTGCCCCCCAGTGTTGTTCGCACTGCCCACGCAACCGACGCCCAACCCATGACCTGACCTCCTCTCCACAGCCCAACAGGAAGTTCACCAGCTCCACGTACGGCCTGGTGGGACACGCACACCAAACACACAAGATTACTATCAAGCCTCCTTTTCTTGCAACAAATTAAAAACATGTATGTGTCTACAAGGGAAGGCAGGCTAAAGCAACGTGTCCATCAGGAGCCTCTCTTTAGAGCGCTGGCTTCTTTTTCCCATCATTTTGAATGGAAATGATGTGTACAAGGTGACATATTTGTTACTGATTGGTCTTGAGTGGGACTGTATCAATCATAGGGGACATGTTTACTGTTGCCTTGTTTGTTGTGACTTATCAAAAACCTTTCCAGTTGGGTATTGATAGAAGTCCATTGATTATATATTGTTTTGTGTGTGTGTGTGTGTGTGTGTGTGTGTGTGTGTGTGTGTATGTGTAGCCCTCACCCTGGTGGGAACAACAGGTGGAATTGGACCAGGTCACCCATGGTGTCCATGTGGTGTTGGAGTGCCAGACAGAGTTGGTGTTTGGAGTAGCACTCTCTCTGGAGCGAGTACACCATCTCTCTCACCGCTCCGCACCGACGGCTCACACAGCTGAACCGCTGGCGCAGACCCAGCGCCATGCAGCGCAACGCGTCCTTAACAAACGACTTACCCTGGAAAGAGAAGAATGACGATATAACAGTAGGAGTGCAGTAGGAGGATACAGTGCAGTAGGATAAAATATAAATGCAATACGGATATGCAGTAAGTTCCTATTCCTGCTTATGTGCCATTTACAAACAAGATGCACATAAATGCATCCTGCATGAGGGGCAGTGTTCCCTGGAAAACAAGACACACTACTATGTGTATAGTGGATTACCATAGTGACCATTCACTGTGTGTTGTGAAAGTGTGCAGGGTCGTATGTATCATTTTATAGTGCGGGAATATATATGAGCTCTTTTGTGCATTGTGGGTTATGTAACTTATTGTGTGTAATTGTATCATATCATATAGTACAGTGCAGTAACAGTAACATTAAAAACATACACCATGGCTGGCTTACATGTCTATAAGAATTGTGTGAGTGTGTGCGTGTGTGTGCACGTGTGAACATGTGTGCATGAGACATGAGGTCAAAATCATTTGGCCCTCCCCACCTGCGAGTCGTAGCGCCCAGCGTTGTGCAGCAGCGTGAGACAGATGTGGTGCAGCCCTCGGATTTCACAGGAGTTGTTGAAACACTGAAACGTCCCACAGCCGACGTCCCCTGAACTCACCAAACAACTCTGGATCTCAGCTGAGAGACAGAGAGATAATTGTGTGTCATATGTTTTGGTTGAAAAAAACAGTTTTTGTTAATCATTGGTGGTAAACATCATTTTACAGAGGGCTTAGTAATCTGTAAGTCTGACTCACTGACCGATTGCTTGATTGATTGCTTGATTGACTGATGATCGATTGAAAGACACACAAGCCCCTATAGGAATATTATAGGTATACCATAGGAACCATAAACCCACCATTGAGTACAGAGACACATTATAAGTCCCTATAGAAACACAATTAATTTAACTTAAGGGTCCTTATATAGTTTTCAGTTCTGTCATCAGTGGGTCAAATGCCGCCTGTAGGCTTTTATTCAAAAGACAGTGTTGTTGTTGTTGTTGTTGTTGTTGTCTGCAGGTCTGGATCCGGGGGTAGAGGTCAGTCACCGACCTGCTGGTACGGAGGGAATGTGCTTGGTTAGGAGCGAGCCGGCGGGCGCATTGAATTACAGCGCACCAACAGAACAGGAGACCGCGGTACACCGGCACCCAGCGGCCCGGCCCGGGACACGCAGTACGGAGACACGGGCCCGTTCTTCAGCAGAAAGAACCGTAGTAATCCTGTAGTACATTTTTAGAACGATACTATACAAATATAACAGCAGGACTATAAACTATATGTATATAAGAACAGTATCTGAATATTATAGTGATAGAAGGGGATTAAAAAAAATACAATAAAATACGATTGAAGATATGAAGATACTATTGAGTAGGTCTATTTACTATTACTTCTATGTCCCTATAGGAATACTACATGAATATCACAGAATATAGCCAAAATCGCAAATCGATCTATAGACCAATAATGTTAAAATAAAATACAACTATAGAAAAAGCATAATTCAGGGAGATTGTTTCTCAGATTGATCCAGTCCAATGGGGGACATCATAACGCCACAGTGTTAAACCAGACATGCAGCTAACCTAATAATCCTGTCAGTGCCAGAGTTGGAAAGGAAGCAGGAAGTCGTGGTTTTAGTTTCCCCTGTTGGCGTTGCTGCTACAAAGATGACATCCAACATGATTAAACATGGCTCTAGTCCTATGATTCGAGGTCTGACTCTTTGCAAAGAGATAGGGACTATACATCTTTGAAATCAATGAAATACCCTAATAGAAGAAGCTTTTTTGAGAACAAATAAAAACCAATATATGTATAATTTGATGAAATGCAAAACAAAATGCGGATTCAATACAAAATGCAAGTAGGTATTTGTGTATTTTTCTTTTTCAGTTTCATTCAGGCCCACGTGCTGTGCACCTATACCGCTGGGGGTTTACTCAGACTAATAGGGTGCTGCTGCTGGACCAGGGCTTCCCAAACCTTTTCATGACAAGCCTTCTCAGACAGATGTGCTTTAGACCACAGAGTCTCGTTTGATAAACTTTTATTTCCCCAGGGACCCCCATGTGAGAGGATTTTTGTTGTCTGTGATCAACTGTAAGTGGGGAGATAACCGCGAAAAGAGTGAAACCTCTGATCAGAACAGGCATTCTTATATCTATTTTGTTAACTCCTGAATAAAGTAACAGTGGAATGAAACCAAATGGACCCAGTTGGAGCCTCCTCAAGGACCCCTGGTGGCCCCCAGACCCTATTTTGGGAACCACTCCAGTTTATGCCATGGTCTAAGATAAAGAGAAAGCCAGTTTCACAAAAAAAATTCTAAACAGTATCACAGCACAGCCCTCCCAGCCAGACATTCACTCTCATTTCCTACCTGTGTTCTGCAGAGAGAGACGTCTTTTTGCTTGGCTGGCGAGCTTCTCCTGGGCTTCGTTTGGATTCGTCGTCAGGACCTGTTGACAGGCCAGCAGCAGAAAAAACCAAGTGGACAACTTCAGCGACATCTCTGGGACAAATTCAAGTTCAAGAGTTCAAAATGTTACAGTTTGTTTTGTTGTTATACACGTAGAAGCAGCAGGAGTAGCCTAACTACAGAGAAGTTTCCATTAAGAACGCGCGTTGGAGCTCTGCGCCGGGTGAAGGCTGGATATAAAGCCCCCGCGAGCTGCGCGTTCATGACAGGGAATGATTTGGAGCCGCGGGCTGTCTCTCCACCAATCACAGCGCAGCACCGAATGCGCGCCACACTGGAGCGTTTTAAGTTTTTATCATTTACTAATAGGGAGACAGAGAGCGAGCGCACCACCAACACCGTGTGAGAAAGCAGAATATATTTAGATAAAGTCATTGATTGACTGATAAGTGATTGTCTGATTTACTAATCTGGTGACATATCTATTCTACATTTATTGTCTATTGGCACTGTCATGGGATGAAGTTACGTTTCTGTCATTTGAATTTGTATTTGTTGACTTGGGGGGCTACATAGGAGTGAGAGAGGGAGAAAGAAATAGCGACAACGACAGAAAGAGACAGAAGAGAGAAAGAGACAAAGACAGAGAAAGAGAGAGGGAGAGAGACTGGGGTAAGAATGTGAGTCACAGAAACTGCCAAAAAGTTAAACTGTTCTTTTAAAGGTACCAGAGAGAGGCTGTTCCTCTGTTCCTCTGTCCCTCTGGAGCCGGGGCACATGAAGGTCAACTAGCCTGAAGAGATCAACACTCAATTAACCCGCCAGTCAGCCAGCCCTGTGTGTGTATGAGGGTAAGCAGCTGCTGGCTTGGCAGTGAGACGTGCAGGAAGGAACGTATGTAAAGCACCCAGACATAGAGGTCAATCTCTGTGCCAGAGAGAGGACCAGGAAAACAGACAGTGATAAAGAGAGAGAGAGAGACAGAGGGAGAGAGAGAGAGAGAGCAGAAGACTGATAGAAGAAAGAGGCAGCAAGTCAAGGACATTGTTATAATTCAAAATCATTGGTAAATTCTCATTTTGCTACTTGTCGCTTCATGTCTACCTGATATGCTTTATATCAGTGCTTAATTTGTGCCGGGGCTAGCCGGGGCGCAGATGCCAAGAATCCGATTTTGCGTCCCGGCAAATGTCTTACTCAGAATCAGAGCCCTAAAGCGCAGGGCTCTAAAGTGCGACAACAACGCGTATTTTAAACTGGTATTAAACAACGTTACGTCCAGTGAACATTACAAGAGTAGGTGCGCGAGGCTGCGAGCCAATCAGCCTAATATGTAAATGCATACACGCACGCACGCACGCACACACACACACACACACACACACACACACAGACAGACAGACTGGAAGTTTAAAAAAATATTACAACGTCAACGTTTAGTTAGCTACTGATAGCAAGCCGACAAAACAGATTCACGGTTAACGTTAATGCAGCACAAAGCTGGCTTCTGGGCTGGCGACACAGAGGTAGGAAAAGTTTACCCTTTTTCCTCCGCCCGGGGGGGGGGGGGGGGGGGGGGAGTTGAGCCCCGGCATCTCTTATTTTACAAATTAAGCACTGCTTTATATATATACATATATATATATATATATGTATATATATATATTCGTGTGTGTCTACATGCTGTGCATCTTTTCATACTCAGACCCCACACACACCCCTGTATTCCTGTCTACATGACTCTATGCTATGCAACTTTAAATGCTGAGACAATACACACACACACACACAGCCAACATGATCATCATCACTGACACAGATAACTGTCACTTCCACACCACATGCTCCAGTGCACATGCATTGCAAGCTAATTGTATGCAACAACCGTTGATAAAAAAAATTCACAGATTTGCTGCTAGTGGCTTAAAATTGCAGGTATATGAAAAAGGAACAAACAACTCAAAGGATTCTGATCAATTTGTGCAGGTAACCAGGCTGCATGGTGGTTACAATGTTTTTTGTATCCTTATGTGTCCTTAAACCATGTTGAATCTCTGCAATATTTGAACTTGTATTAGAATTTATCTTTTTAAAGATTTTTGTGGCATTTTTGCCTTTATTTGATAGTTAATAGTACAATACCCAGTATTCATTGCGAATGCTGCGTTCTGAGGACCAACCCCCTACACCATGACCCTTTTAACAGTCAGGTCAGGCAGGTGGCTGGTTTCACCGTAAAACAGACTGCACAAAAACAGACTGCACAACAGACTGCAGACTGCACAACTTTTTACAACTCTCTCCAATCTTTCCTGTCTCAGAGTGACATGAAAGATTGGAGAGAGGAGCGATGACATGTGACATAGGTCCCGGGCTAGATTCAAACCCAGGACGTCACGGTGATGCGCCTTAGACCACTGAACCACCAGGACGCCCCAAGAACTTGTATTACAATTTAATTTGGTGGATTCAAATAAAGCATTTAAAATGTGTGCATGTGTGTGTTTGTGTATCCAAGTTGAGTCAACCTTGTTTTTTTTCCAATACATTCAAAGCTTGCAGCCTAGTTGTTGTGGTCGTGTGTTTTGTTTCTGAGTAGCCCTGACCTATGACCCCTGACATCCAGGGGAGGACACAACAAGGTCATGTGACACAATGGCATCAGCGTTTTCCAAGAGAGTGAAACCCAAACAAACAGTCTCTCACCTCATCATGTACTCAAGTCATCGCTGGACCTCGGTCTTCATCCTCCATGCTCAGCTGGGATTTATCTACCCTGCATCCAAAAGGCCTTGAGTGCATGTGGTTAATAAAAGGGAAGGGGGGTAGGAACATAGTGTCTGTGTGTGTGTGTGTGTGTGTAGGGGCCCACATGGGGTAGGCTTACTCTTTCAGGGACGTGTTTGGATGTTTGATGAAGGACATTTTTTCTGTCATCTTGCTTCAAAACAACATCCCACGGCTTCCCTCACACAACCCCTGTTGTGTGACCACCCACACAATGACCCTTAACCCCTCTCCAAACACACACAAAGAAATGACACATACTTTCCCTTATACAGGCACATGCATGAACATAGACACCGTAGTGCAGCCTCTTGTACTCTCTGTCCCTCACATGACCATGTTATGGCAAACAAACAATGTAAACATTCGGCATGTCTGCCTGTATGACAGCAGCTGGATGAAAGCAACTCCATCCAGTGTGTGTGTGTATAGATCAAATGCACTTTGAGTATCTGTTTCATGCTGATCGATTTGCAGAAGGAAGTTAAAGGATTACCGTAACCTTTGGGTAAATAATATACTAGCTACATAAACACTACATAGAGGTGAAGTTGCTACCAGTTGACCACTGGCTTTCATCCAACACACACACACACACACACACACACACACACACACACGTTAACGTGTTGGTCAGTCTCCTGCCAAAAACAAGCAGGTAAATCAATAAAGGTTACACAAGCACAAGCACACAGCTCCCAACTGACTGACTGAAGTTTAGGTCTATATTTATGAAGCCTTTCAGAACAGTAGTAGGAAATGTTGAGCTTTGCCTTTGATACCATAAAGAATGAAATGATCAAGTAGTGGACCTGAAAAAACTGGGCGTCCCAGAGGCAGGGATGTAGTGGAGTGTAAACCCACCAAAGAGTTTGCTACTTTGCATTTAAGTGTACTCTCTCCTCCACCTCCTCCTGGTATGACACACCATACCCACCTATCAGCTCAGTTACCAATGGCACATATAAGGGCAGTGGGGTCACAATTAACCCACCTCAGTCCGTTTTGCCTTTCAGACCAGAATTACCATAGATGTGACTGTTTCAGAAAATAATGAATAGTCAGTAAATACAGTTCAGAGGAGAACCTGTAGGAGAGGTCATAGCAAAAAAAAATAAAAAAAAAAGATATGAAATGTTCATGTTCAGGAGCAAGCTGTTCTTTTATTGAAAATTAATGTAATATTAAAAGGAAATTCCAACGTTTATGGACATCCATGCTCCCATACCTTCAGTAAACATCTGAAATCTATTTTAGATGCTTAATATAAGGATGGAGACTTGTCTGTCCATGCAATTTGCTTTCAACAATTTCAGGTAATACAATTACAAAGTCTCCTTTTGTGAAGTATTTACCTAAGAATATTTATGCTGGAACCCACCTTTAAAATGAACAAGCCAGGACAACTACACCACCTGGTGGCTTTCTGTTATGACCACAGTTCTGCCACCTTCTCCCAGGGTATCGCCATCACTCATGGAGTGAGAAATTAGTGGTATGATGTCCATGCAGCAACATTTTTTCAAAACCTGGCCAATATATTTTATGCCTCCTAACAGGAAATCAACCTGTCCAGTGCCTTCACCTACCATGTTGACTAACTATAGACAGGGTCTGCACGTTCAATATCATGTTATCATTTGAGCCAATTAACTCATCTATTGGTGAAAACATTACAAAATTAAGTGTTTCCAAATATAAACAAAGCTCCCTGTGACAAATTAGCATTACATAAAAAAAACAATACAAAATAAACACCTGTCTCATCTCATACATAAAAACACAGCACTTTTTCTGGTTTTAATCAGAAAGTAACATCAACTAAATTTTCAAAACAAAACCTAATTTGTACCAGATGCACCGAAAAAGAAGCAGGATCATCCATGATGGTGCACAGCACATTATTACTTTTTTTGCATTAAGTGACATTGTCCAGCCTCTCAAACAGCAGCCTCGTGCAACACAGACAGCACGGAAACCACATCTTGTGCCGATCACTTTGACTCCAGAATCATCCCAGACAATAGTCTGTTAAACAGAGGTAGCCAGAAACAACATCCTCATCTTCTTCTTCCTCCTCCTCTCCCCTGCTATGATGCCGCACCTCTCAAAAGGCTAGGCCAGCTCTACATTTTGTATCGGCCAGAACATCAGGATGTGTGCCTGTGGCAGGAAAGAAGACATGAGAAGTAAGCATTCTGCAATTCAGAATTGGCTGAAGAGCCCATCCCTTATTTCTGCAGCAAGAGGCGGGCAAGATGACAATTTCCCCCCTCACTAGTGAATTTGACTTAGAAGCCTTTGAGAGCTTTTTGACATGAAAGTCCCTGGTGCAGGCCTTTATGAGGCAGTGCTCAATTTTCTTCATCCACTCAAACATCAGATTTGTCAGGTTGCTGCATTGTTGGTCCAGGACACAAATCAAACCCAGGCAACAATTAAATTCAGGATTAAAAGCAGACTAATCTTGAAGATGATTACAGATCTTGACCCCCCCAGAGTATAGACTGAGTTTTGACTGACCTCAGGGGGTTTGAGGGCCGGTAACAGGCGCCGGGGCCTCTGGCTGTTCTGGCTGTTCAGAGGGTGTAAGGTTAGAATTGGAGGGGTTCTCTTCCCTCCTGTCCCCTGACAGGAAGTCATGTATGGCGGTCTCGATGTGCGGCCGGAAAGTGTGGTTCAACTTGGGGTCCACTACTTGAGTGATGATCCTGTCCACACCGGACTCCATCATGCCCGATCTGGACACAACACACACTCATGAATAATACCCAAAGAAAGAGAAGCTCCGTGCGTGTGCTAGCGTAGGGGGTGGTACTCACTGAACAACACTTTGCCTCAGCCCATTCCTCATTTGGTTCTTGTTGTTAGACGGATTCCACTCCTGCGTGCTCAGGTGCGTGGTAACAAAGTTGTCAACTTTCTGTCGCAGATTCTGATACGCAGGCTAGTAGTGACAATGACAGTCGTTAATTTAAATCAGCAGCAGCACACAATAATACGTTGTTGGTACATCGGAAATATCGGCTATAATTAAAAGCACACTCTGCCAAATGTATTGGAATGAAATGAACAACACTGACAGACTAAATGTCAGCTAGTAGCTCGGCACTTTACGTTAGTTTTGTGCTTGGCTTTAGCTAGCATGTTAGCTAACTACCTTTGTATCAACGTCTGCCAGGCAGTCCCGGCGGAACTCGTCGAAGAGACCTCGGTTCTTCAGATGCTCCACAATCATGGCGATCAGTTGCGGGTCACCGGGAGGGAGGTTTGCCGCACTGGCGTTACCACTGCTGCCCTCCGCCATGCCAAAGCGAATTTATTCCAAAGATTTGCTAAGTTACTTGCTCGTTAGAATGAATGCTGGCTTGGTATTTGTTTTCCTACAAGATATGCGATCGATTTGTGTCTCATAGCAAGATGCGGGTGGAGTTATCCCTCGCTGCTGAATCTGTGTCTGAGTTTAACGGCTGCTAAAGCTGTATTACAAATCGAGCGCTCCATTTCCTGATGTCACGCATGCGCGTTCCCGCAGAAACCAACATCGGAAATTGACTTGTTCATTCAAGTATCGTCGCGGAATAAAGGTAACGGCCGTTAGCTAGCCGCAATGATTTTTTTAAATATGTATCACTAACTCATTAAAGGCATAAAAGCCCAGGCCGTTCTGCGGTTGAGTCTGTAAACGTGATGAGACGGTTTCGCTAACCTTCATAACTGCATGTTTTAGGTTACCACTACCAACGTTGTGCTAGCTAACGCTAGCTAGCTGACTTGGCTAACGTCAACGAATGCTAAAATTAGTAACGTTAACCTAAAGCGTAGATTATTACTACATGTGCGTCACTGAATGATCGTGGCGTGAATTGCATTGGCTATCAGCCTTGATATCATGTATAGCTGGCTTTGTTGTAATGTCCACATTGGCTAGCTAATATTGGGTCAAGATGTCAGTTAAAGAAGTGTGATGATTTACAACTTCAGATGACTGGTGTGTTTTGCCTTTACAACTGTGTCCGCATCTAGTTTCAATAGCGAATTCTGGACGTAAACCAGTTGCATCCCATAATATTATTCTTTCTTTCTTGCAATCTACTTTGTTCATAATGCACATTTTTCGTAAATGTTCTGCTCCTGGCTGCACCGTCAAGAGGTCTCTACCGAGCTTCAGAGCTTCCTTTCCACTCTTTAAACAGATATTAGCAAACACATCCTAAATCAGTACCAGCGAACAAACAGGGTGGACTATGTTATGTCTTCTTTTGTTGCAGTTACAACCGATTAGGTAGGATTTAGGAAAGCAGTATGTGGACACTAAATCAATACCGATCCATTGTTAAACAAAGCTAACCACCAGGTACAACACTGCTTGGTGTTAACAGTTTGAAATGGCTTGCTAACTTAGATAATATTTCATTAGGGTCCGTAACTTTTGACATGTCACTTTCTTGCTGCAGATGAGTGGTGATTCGGGTGGAAACAAGGAGTTTCTGGAGCAGCTGCGAATGCAACAACTGTATGGTCAGCGGAAAGAGGATGGCTCTGACCCGTACACCTACACTGACCCAGAGGATGGAACCGTATATGACTGGGACCACGACAAGAAAGCCTGGTTCCCTAAAGTATGACCATTGATTTCCTTATGATACTGCTTTTGAAGGCTCTATTTATGGTGCCCCTATTGCATGTGTTTCCTGTCAATGTGGCATATTTCTTTCATATTTCTAACACCGATCATTGGTTTTGACTGTTGCTGTCACTACAAACCTCTATTGTTTGCCAGCCTGGTTGAGTAATGGTATACCGTGATGTAGTGGTATACATTGAAGAAGTTACTCTGACCAGAGGGGTGACCATGGCCAAGCAATAGTACTGTTAATGTTAGGATTTAAATTCTGGATAGTTTCTTGCCTCGAGCAGAGTTACTTCATACTGTTACACTTTCTGTAGGTGTAGCAAATGGGGTCTCATATGGACAGAGCCACCTTCCATGTAAGTGAGAGTTGTTTTGCTCTGTCCCTCCAGATAACAGAGGACTTCATTGCAGCCTACCAGGCCAACTATGGCTTCACTCAGGATGGAGATCCCGATGCTAATGCCGCTGCAGTGAGCAGTGCTGACCCAGTAGCCCCTGGCTCAGACAGCAAGGCTCCAGGACAGGAGAACCCAAGAGACCCACAACAGACCCAGAACTCAAACCAGAATGAGACCCCAACTAAAGACGCCAAACAGAAAGGGGAGAAGAGGAAAGCAGATCCAGGTAATGTGGCATCCAAGGACCAATGCAGTGCCTACAAATGGGAAAGGACAAATGGTGGTGCTGGCAAGGGTTGACAGTTTGCATAGTTCATCATCACAGGTATTTGAATTGAAATAAGAGCCACAGGCAATAATGTATGTATGTTTCTACCCTGCTGCTTATCCACAATAGTCCTAAAAGACAAGGCTTGTACTATTGTTAAACAAGTGTGTCTTTGATCAATACAAGACATTTGTTCATTTTTGTGTGTGCAGGATGGTTTGATGTGGACAACGATAAGAACACTAATGTCTACGTGTCAGGTTGGTATCGCTTACTGTACTTCTCTTTTACATTAAGTAGGCAGTTGTCCAATGAATATCTTAATGTCTTTACCCCAACCTCTTCTCTCTCTCCGTTTCTGTTTTCTCTCCTTTCAACAGGCCTACCTCCTGACATCAGTACTGAGGAGTTTGTGGAGATGATGTCTAAGTGTGGCATCGTGATGCGAGACCCCATCACCGAGGAGTATAAGGTCAAACTCTACAAGGACGGACAGGGCAATCTGAAGGGAGACGGCCTCTGCTGCTATCTCAAGGTCTGTCTGTTTGGCTGGCTGGATGGTTTTATGTCATGGCAGAGTGTATCCTGGCATGTACACACAAGGGTCACAGACTGACACAGTCTGATCATGACTATCCCGTTTATTTATTGGTATTTTAATATGAAAAGAATGTCTAAGCTCAGACACATCTTTTCTGTGTCTTGTGTCTCTCATTCATTTGGTTTTGAATTACAATCCAATGCATTGACTGCGTGTGTGTGTGTGCGTACATATGTGCAGAAGGAGTCCGTGGCCCTGGCTATGCGTCTGATTGATGAGTCAGACGTCAGGGGGTACAAGCTCCATGTGGAAGCAGCACGGTTTGAGCTGAAAGGCGCGTATGATGCCAGCAAGAAGAAGAAGAAGAACAAGGAGTACAAGAAGAGGTTGCAGCAGCAACAGAAGTACACTTCCTATTTAATAGAAATATGAGTGATTGTTTAATTTTTTTATCACCTTACATTTCATCCCTGTTGGTTGGTGTTATGTCCAAACTTGCCGTGTGTGTGTGTTTGTAGGCAGTTGGACTGGAGGCCAGAGAGGCAAGTGGAAGTGAGGAAGAGACATGAGAAAGTTATCATCATCCAGAACATGTTCCATCCCAGTGACTTTGAGGTGAAGAGAAACACACATAAAACACACACACACACACACACATAAAACACACACACATAAAACACACACACACACACACACTGTCCATATGCACATTGTATTAATCCCTGTATTGAACCCCCCAGGAAGACCCACTGGTGCTGAATGAGTATCGTGAGGATCTGCGGATGGAGTGTGAAAAGTTTGGGCAGGTCAAGAAGGTCATCATCTTTGATGTGAGTTCAAGGTCATCAGTGGTGTTTCAAGGTCATAGGTAGTTGCTGATCATGTGCACAGATCAGTTTCTTAGTGTCCAGAGAGAAAGCAGGAGAATTAGGTCTTTGGCATTTATTTTTATCTTTGTACATAGAGATACAAAATAAAAGGACATTTTTGTTCACTGTTGAATTGTCTGTGTGTCCACGCACGTGTTTGTGTTGCAGAGACACCCAGATGGTGTGGCATCAGTAGCATTTAAGGAGCCAGAGCATGCCGATGCCTGTCTTCAGGCGTTGGATGGTCGCTGGTTTGGAGGCAAGAAACTCTCTGCTCAGCTCTGGGATGGAACAACCGACTACCAGGTGCTGTACTGTCTATGTTGAGGATATAACAGTATACCAAATATGAATGCAAAATGAAATGAAAATAGAAATACAGAAATGTTGATCAATGAGATGCATTGTAATCAGGGGGAAGTGTTTTTTGATACATTGCCAGATAACTGATTAATATATAGTGTATTAGTTACATCCTGTAGCCCTAGCTAACATACCTTTAAACTTGCACACAACGGCTGTTGTTAACGGCTGTTGTGTGCACAATGAAGTTGCTATCTTAGACTGATACATCTGTAAATGTCGTAAAGAGTTCATTATGACCTTGCAGTTACCGTGTGTGTGTGTGTGTGTGTGTGTGTGTGTGCGTGTGCGTGTAGGTAGAGGAGACGACGCGAGAACGCGAGGAGCGGCTGAAGGGCTGGTCTAGTTTCTTGGAGGACAAGGAGGGCAACAAGGAGGGCAACAAGGAGGGCAACAAGGAGGGCAACAAGGAGGGCAACAAGGAGAGCAACAAGGAGAGCAACAAGGAGAGCAACAAGGAGAGCAACAAGGAGAGCAACAAGGAGGACAACAAGGAGGACAACAAGGAGGGCCAGCAGGGCACTAACACCTCCAGGCCAGCAGAGGGGGCCACCTCTGCAGACCCAGCACAGACACCCAGTACTGCAGAGCGAGGCCCGGGCCCAGATATAACGGCCACTGAACCAGATCGAGCCAAGAGACCTAGCCACGACCCAGAAACAGAACCACAGCCACCAGAGCAGCAGGAACAGGAAGTGGACTCCACCGACAGCAGCCTGGCAGGAAGTGATGATGAGGAAACCTAGACTCATCCAAAATGATCTGTAGTCTCCATGGCAACTAATGAGGACAGTCCTGCTTGAAAGTGAATTGAACTGCTGGAAACCTCCTTGTTGAGCAGGAGAGGAGAAAGAATGTGGAGAGTTTGCGATGTTTTGTAATTGGTGTAGAAAAAATAAAACTTTGTTTTCCCTATGCTGTTTCATTATTTCCAGATTAGTTTCATATTGTAATTAGTTAACTAGATGTGGACATTTACAACAGAATTTGATGTAATTGGTGGTACTAGATTATACAAGTATAGTATCTCTCTAAGTGTAACTTGGCTGACAACGTCACACAAGGCAAGCAAGGGCCCCAGAGTACTAGCTTGTTCCTTTTATACACACGCCTTCAGTAGTAGATAAATCAAACAGTAGTTTTGATTTATCTAAAATGGAATTAACAATCTGAAAATACAGTGATGCAGATTTGACTAAAATTTAGGAGGAATTCAGAGACATACTATCTTATTTTGTAAGTGATTTGCTGCCAAAAATGCATAATGAACATTAAAGAAAGCATAATTGTGTCATAAAAGAAACTGGCTGACATGAGAACCGCTGATTGCAAAACCCACTTACCTGATTGCCCTGGACTTCAAATTTGTTAAAAAAAAATACAAGAAAAATAAAGAAAAATACATTTTCAAAGAACAAAGGTGCCACTTTAACATTCCCTGTGGAGAGGCCTCAAAGGAATACACCATAGATGTCACACACCTCTCACCACACATTTTCACACACACACAGCTGAATACCCACATAGCACACTTAAGGTGCAAGCAGTTGAGAAATCTGTGTGCCAATACCAATCGACTTGCACACACAGTATGCCTCAATGGCCTCTCCACCTTCAGTAATGGCTTAATTTACCCCAAATGAATGTGATGTGTAACAAGGTAACGTTTCTACTGGCACTTCCGGCGCTGTGTGGGTGGAAGCGACGACACGTGAGATATGCTGGTCGTTCTTTTTTTAAGATTTCTTTAAGATTTACAGAGCAAAAGACCATTAATATGGATGACTCTCTACGTGTGTGTGTGTGTGTGTGTAGTGTATGAAGGGGTTTGCATGAGGGCTGCAAATATGTTGGTGTGTATGTGTGTACAATTGGACACCCTCCTACGTCACAAAAGGTTAATAAAGGCTGTCGATGAAAAAGATGATAAACGTAATGTTTTATTCCACCCACATCTCACCCCAGAATTAGTGTGTGTGTGTGTGTGTGTGTGTGTGTGTGTGTTTTGTGGTGGAGGGGGGGTTGCAACCTGGAAGAGCAGTGTCTTACCTCACAGTTTTCCATAGCATCTACGTATTAAAGCCTCTATTGAGAACTGAATTGGCTGTGTAACTTGAGCTGTAGTCACATAGATTGAACATGAACACGGAAAATAATATCTTTGCAACTTTCAGACCTTATTTTCTGCGATGTTTTCATACATTATCAGTGTCGGCAAACTTTTTTTACAGGCTCAAAATACATATAAAACCCAAGCTTAGTCGTTTAAAACTAGGTCCATTCGTGCAAATGTGAAAAGAAATTTGTGGAAGCTCAGTCTTGTCAGTGTTGCAGCCCTGTGGGTATCATCTCAGCCTGGTTTCTATTGGTCATTGTCCATTAAGAAATGAGTACAAAGGGCAGAGCACCCGTCATTTCATAAGGTAGATAATACCCTGCCAGTGTCAGTGTGAATCAAACACCTACAGCCCCTAACACTGTGCAGTAGCATTGCAGAGGAGCTGGCAGTGATACAGACAGCGGTACTGTTCGTCCCAGCATAGCAGGCCCACATGTTGAAAACCTCTGATCTCGGTGTTCGGCAGCATTAGGGTCACGTTTAATTCATCTGATCATTAATACAGCGTTCATTTTCAATCATTACATTCCTGTTGGGATATATGAAGCTTTTAAAGATTTAAAAGACTCAACAGAAAATTGACTTCCTGATGTGAATTGACCCTGTGATTGGTGATCACTGTAAATCCTTTCTGTTTCATTCAGTCTGCTTCAGCCTCAAATCAGTCATCATTATCAAGCTGTGTTATTTTTCAAGTCTGGCTCCTGGCTCACCCTCTGAGTAGGCCACAGTGTATTATTAATATGTTGGCTCAGTTTTTAGGTCTTCAATCTGGTCCTTCTGATATCCGAATAGAATAGAAGTGTGTTTTCAGTGGGGAGCTACTGAATAAAGATATGTGTTTGATAAAGTGACAGCATAATTTTCTATCTACGACAGGATATCCTCATCATCATCATCATCATCATCATCATCATCATCATCATCTTCTTCTTTTTCCTCGTTCTCATTGAGGGTCAAAGGTTGGGTGTTTTTCATTTATTGTTAAAATAAATTTGACTTTTATTCTTTTTCTTCATCATCACCCATTATCCAGGATACAAGCGGCTGAAATGAGTTTCCTCAGGAGGGTGGCTGGCGTCTCCCTTAGAGATAAGGTGAGAAGTTCAGTCATCCGGGAGAGACTCAGAGTAGAGCCGCTGCTCCTTTGCGTCGAAAGGAGTCAGTTGAGGTGGTTCGGGCATCTGGTCAGGATGCCTGCTGGGCGCCTCCCTAGAGAGGTGTTCCAGGCATGTCCAACGGGGAGGAGGCCCCGGGGCAGACCCAGGACCAGGTGGCGTGATTACATCTACGCATTGGCCTTGGAACGTCTTGGGATCCCCAGGGCAGAGCTGGCGGATGTGGCCAGGGAAAGGGAAGTCTGGGGCTCTCTGCTGGAACTGTTGCCTCCGCGACCCGACCCCGGATAAGCGGATGAAGATGAAGATGATGATGATGAAGATCACCCATTATGCCATGGTGCTAATGTTTAAATAAACAGGGGTGCAGGCCCATTTTCCTCATAATGACCACTGTACCGTGAGAAAAGGATGAGAGCAGCTCCAAGGTGTGTGTGTGTGTGTGTGTGTGTGTGTGTGTGTGTGTGTGTGTGTGTGGGAGGCAGGTAGCCCTCATACCGACTTTATCTACTCCTCTGTGAATAAAAATCTCTTACAGTCATGCATCTGGCCTGTGCAGGGTAAATAAGAGTATCAAAAAAACGTTCACCCCCGCAGGCTCTGGATCGCTCGGTGGAAACTCCCCCAGTGATTTGGCGTTCAACCATGTGGGGGTCGCTTCCAGTATAAGTAGAGGGACTTGGGGAAGAAGAGGGAAATCGAGGGTGTCATTTCCAACCCTATACTTCCTCTTGTTTTCTTCTTCCGAGAGAGAGGGTGTTCCTTTCACAACCTCTTAGTTAAAGTACTCGAAATCAGAGTTAATAGTTTTCCGTTCAATTCCCAATTAAAGTTATTTTTATTGTAACGCACTGACCAGGTTGCCATAGTAATGCTCCTGCACAGCGACAACTTCAGCACCGAGGACAGCTCCATCTCGGAGCGGCGGCCCCTGGAGGAGCTGGATCCGGTGCTGAGCCGGGAGGGGCACACCGTGGTGGCCGTGATCCTCGGTGCCATACTCTTACTCGGCTTTCTCGGTAACTTCCTCGTACTCCTGGTGTTTTCGCGCTTCCCCGCGCTCAGGACCCCCATCAACGTCCTCCTGATCAACATCAGCGTCAGCGACATGCTGGTCTGCATCTTCGGGACGCCCTTCAGCTTTGCGGCGAGTGTGCACGGCAGTTGGCTGACCGGGTCCCAAGGGTGTCGCTGGTACGGTTTCTCCAATGCGCTCTTCGGTGAGTGTGACAGGCTTCACTTTCTCTCCTCTTCATTGCAAAGATCCCTGAGGAAAACTCACTATGGTATTCCTATAATATTCCTATAGGGATCCATATAGCGCCTGAGGTGCTCAGTAGTGAGTTTATAGGTGGTATTAAACATCTATAAAACACCTGTGGTAATCCTATGGTATCACTATAATATTCCTATAGGAACTTACAGTGTGTCTGAGGTAGAGTTTATAGTGAACTATAGTATTTTCATCTCTTCTTTCATCTTTCATCTTTCATCTCCTGTCATTGCAATATCCCTATAGGGACTTGGTGACTGTTGTACTCAGGAGTGAGTTTAGTGACCTTATCGTGCTATGTGGTATATTTCACCTCCTGATATCACTATAGGATTTTCTGTGATATAATCTTTGAGCTATCATGATGTGATATTTATATAGTGTCCGTCTGAAATGTATTGTAGGATTAGTTATTTTGGTAAAGGAAAATAATAATGAGAGTTTCATCCCAAATGTTTCAACAGGTTTTTGTGGTCCTGGCGATAGAATCTTGCTGTTGTGTACTTTATTTTGTATGTTGTGTAGTGCTTTGTTATCGTTCAGTAATGTCTGTCTCTCTCTAGGTATTGTGTCTCTGGTCTCACTAGCCGTGTTGTCCTATGAGCGGTACTCCACGCTGCTGCGGAGATCCCAGCCCGACCCGTCAGATTACTCCAAAGCCTGGCTGGCCATAGCGGGGTCTTGGCTCTACTCCCTGGCCTGGACCCTACCGCCGCTGCTGGGCTGGAGCAGGTCTGGACCAAGGCTCGGGACAAATGAAAATAACCCGTTATTTAGTTTGTCTGCTCATTGCCTCCACCAAGTTACAATTGCGAAAGAAAAAGTTTGTGAACCCTTTTGAATTTTCTGTATTCCTGCATAAATGGCTCCTAAAATATGGCCTGATCTTCATGTAAGTCATAACAACAGATGAACACAACTTGATCTAACAAATAACGCACAACATATTGTTCAAACATTAACGGCCTAAACTGGAGCAAGTATGCAAACCTCCAGGATAGTGACTCTATGAAAGGGGGTAATTGAAATCAGGTGGTGTTCATGGGAGAATACCAAGGAGAAAACTACAGCTCTCCACAAAAAACACTGCTGCCCGTCTCAAGTTTGCCAAAGACCACCTGGATGTTCCACAAAGCTACTGGAACAATGTTCTGTGGTCAGATGAGACAAAAATGTAACGTTTTGGCAAAAGGGCACAAGACTATGTTTGGAGGAGAAAAAAACACTGCATACCAAGAGCAAAACCTCATCCCTAGCGTGAAGCATGGTGGAGGGAGCATCATGGTTTGGGGCTGCTTTGCTGCCTCAGGGCCTGGACGGCTTCAATCATTGAGGGAACCATGAATTCCAAATTGTATGAGGAAATTCTCCAGGAGGATATCAGGGTAACGGTCTGTGAAGCTTAACAGGGCTTGAGTAATGCTGCATGACAATGACCGCAAATACTAAAACAAATCTAGAACAGAAAAGGCTTAAACAGAGGAAAATGAAGTCAGAGTCCTGACCTTAACCCTATTGAAATGTTGTGGTATGACCTGAAGCAAGCCGTTCATGCAAGACATCTTAAAATATCAATGAACTGAAACTGTTCTGTAAGGAGGAATGGTCCAACATACCTCCATACCTCCTTATACAGGTAATTCTAAAAGGGTTCACAAACCTTTTTTCACAACTGTATGCTTTCGCCCCTGTTAGTTACTCTGTCTCAGTGTCTGCAGGATATCTCAAAAAGTAAAACAGATATTGATAAAACTTCTAGTGGACAGTTAGGCCTTGGGCCAAGGAACAATTGGATTTTGGTGGTGATCTGGATCTGGGATTTCTGCCATTAGACGAGTAGGTTTATGTAGGCTTAAAATGAACGGAGACAGAGACTTCCAAACCCTAGGGGTGTGTTTGCAGGGTCAAGAAATCAATTTAACGTGAAATTTAAGTGATAGGAATATCGTATTTGGGTTTAAGAGCAAGTTGAAGAATCGTTCAGCGTTGGTGGAGGTTTGCACTCTGAGTGGCTTCTAGTTCATTCAATCAATCATTAATTCATTCAGATGAAACTCTGATATTCGTGGGAAAATTGGGTTGTTGCATCAGCAAATAGTAATAATTACCTTTATTTATAGAGCACTTATTAAAGGAGTGTTTCAAAGTGCTTAAAAGCAAAATAATAAGCATGAATTATTGTAACTTTACAATAAGCACCAGAACTAATTAGGCAGAAATAAAAATGTAAAACTGTGAACTGAGACCTAGACACTGAATGAGGAGTGTGTGTCCTCTGTTCTGGACCAGCTACGGGCCGGAGGGACCCGGGACCACCTGCTCAGTCCAATGGCACCAGCGCTCGGCCAGAGCTCGCTCCTACGTGGGCTGCTTGTTTGTCTTCTGCCTGCTGCTGCCACTGCTGGTCATGCTGTTCTGCTACGGGAGGATCCTGCTGGCTGTAAGAGGGGCGACTAGACAGGTACAGACCCTGACCTCTGACCTTCAGACCTCCTGCTGCTCTGCCAGGCTCTGTGATAGCTCAGATACACACTGTAACCCCTGGCGTGTAGGCTATGTGTGTGCGTGTGTTTGTGTGCCTGGGTGCTGCCCTGGCTACTATCACACAATACAGGGGTAAGCTTGAGTATAATAGCACATTGATCATTGGACCATGTACCAGGCTAAATAAATATAACTGTGTGTGTGTGTGTGTGTCCGTCCTAAACCGCAGATCACCAGGACCAACCAGTCACCGGCTGAGCGGAGGGAGGGCCGTGTCCTGCTGATGGTGGTTTCCATGGTAACGGGTTACCTGCTGTGCTGGATGCCGTACGGTGTTGTGGCGATGCTCGCCTCCTTCGGGCGGCCCGGCCTGGTTCCGCCCGTCGCTAGCTTAGTCCCCTCCCTGCTAGCAAAGACCAGCACCGTCCTCAACCCCATCATTTATGTCCTGCTTAATAACCAGGTAACAGCGTAATGCGGTGGAAGACGTCACACTTTTTACATGCTACTATCAGAGAAACAGTTACCATGTGAATTATTACCTTACCTCTAGAAGCCACCTCTTTCATTCAACTCATCAAAACCAAATTTCTGACCTGGCAAACTAAGTGTGCTAGGTGCTGGGGTGGAGGGGTGGGATGGGGTGTGGTGTCTGCAAGACTGGAGTGAGTGAAACTACGTTGACTTTAAAACCGCCACCTGTTAACACCACTGTGGTAGCACAGTGTTGTTGGAACTAAGAGAATTACTGAACAAAATGTTTACTTCTGTTTCTGCCACTTCTAGCTTTTCCGCATCTGTTCTCTACCAGTTGTTCTGTTTTGTCTTAGTTATCCAGGTGTTTCTTGCTCATGATAAAGTGCAGCTCTGAGGCCCCTCCCATTCCCATCCACCAAACCCAGCCAAGCAGCAGGGGTGTGTGGCCTCAAGCTCCGACTCCGCCCCTAGAGGAACGAGACACCCGCCTGATGTAAGGTTACTCACGTCAGTCAGGTCCTTTGATTTGACCACTAGAGGGTGCTGTAGCTCTGCTGTGGAGGGAAACATGCTCATGTATGTATGTTTGAATAATAATAGTCAACTGTTCTCTGACGTGCAAGCATCTATGACACCTTTAGAGCACCTTCAACTTGTGCCATAAACAGGATATGAGAGGAAGTCTGCACACTGCATTGCTCCCTTTTGCAGATTACCAACTTGTGACATTTTGAGTGCAGCAGTGCAGTGTGCAGACTCTCTTTCATAGCAAAAATGATGATTAAAAAATATTGTTGTGTAGTGTATAATAGTGTTGTCCTTCAGGACTAATTGAAATGGATGTTTTTATTTCATGTCTAAAATACCTGAAATCCATTAATAATAACATAACTGAATGACAAAAGAATTAAACTATTTTCCAAAGTGACATTTTGGCTCTTTTATTAATACTCAGCAATATCCAACAATTGAAATGGCTCATCATAGACCAAACAACTTCTCTTTAATGAATGGTCAACGCCAAAATAATTTATTAAGAAAATAAACATACATCTTCAAAAATATACAGTCATTATGCTCTTTGAACATTTACTGCACTCTCAAAGTTGATTTGTCTAAAACACATTCACAGTTGTGGTGAATTGATAACTTACTGACATAATACTTTTCTGGTACAATTTGATAGAGAAAATACACACGTTAAAATGTGATGTAATACTGCCCCCCCCCCTCTTACTTTGAACCGCTACGTTAATCCAAGCCACATCTGTACAGACAAAACACCAGATATAGGCATTACAGACAAGAACTGTGGTCAATGCAAAAATACACGTGGAACACTTAGAAAACGTTCTTGTAAAGGTGTCAGTGTTTAAGGTGCATCCATCATTTTGGGATAGCAAACTGTAGACAGCATTCAAACTAGTTCCTGCCATTTCCTCTTCCTCTTAACTGGGGTGTGGAGTTTCTGTTGCTTTCAAACTCTGTGGAAAGGAAGGACACAATGTTGTTGTCATTAGTGCTGATGATTTATTACAAATATTATCAAGGCGAACAAGGAGAGCTCTATGATTTTAATTTTACATCAAGTATTCAAGCTGTAATCCACAATATCCTGCTACCTGTTGCAATGGCACTGACTTGAATAAGACTTTTTCTCACTCTCAAACTGAGGTTTTGATTAAAGGAATGACATAACTATTGTTGACTATACATGCAATCTTGTAACCCTGATAAAGTTACTACAGCTGAAATGCATGGGTTTAATATTAAACTGTCATTATTCTTCAAGAATAGCTGAATTATTTTTTTTTCTTTGGTTCATGGACCTTGAATGAGCTGCAATACATCAGATTTTTTGTGCCTTTTGAAGACTTAAAAACAGGCAGGGATTTTTCATTGGTTAAGACAGATGGAAAAAGCTTATTTTCCACATTCAAATCGATCAGTGTGGAGACAGCTAACATTTGGAGTTGGAAAAGTGTGATTTGTTAAATGTTCGTCCCACCACCCTTGTTAGTTTGCTCATTAACATTGTGTCTTATTGTCAAGATCAGCTTGTTTGTCTCACCTGTGAGTAGTTGAACAGAGAAACGATGGGCTCTGGTCTTGTGTAGTCTGGAGGGTTGGCTTGGGGGTCGTAGCCCAGGCGAGCCAACATGGGGGCGATTTCAGCCATGTCATTAATCACGTCGGGAGGGATGTGCCCCACCCACTTGGAAAGGGCATCCGTATTCACTGGCTTCATCACCTGGTCTGTAGAGCGCTCAACCCTACAAAGGAAATCATCAGGTACATGTTCAGGTCAAGTTTGTGTGTCATATGTTACATGCTATATATAGAAGAGACAAAGTTTCAAAACAAATATGAAATACTTCAAGTTAGTTAGCAACAATATAGCAATCATATCATCTATATCATCATTGATGACCCTCCCAACTCTGCCTGTCAATCACCTGTAGGGAAAACAAAGCAGGGAGAACACAGCAGACAGAGGGGGAGGGGCCGTCACAAAGGAAAAATCCACACTAAAACACTTGAACATCACAGATTGATGATGTATAACAGAGTATCTGACATCTGATGATCTCCCCACGTGTCACTTGGGAGACCAGGGTTTGACTCCCTGATGGAGAGAACACTGTTTAAGGCAGCTAGGTGGAGTAAGGCAAGCATCCGCTCTACTGAAGTGTCCCTGAGCAAGACACTGAATCCCTACGAATTTCTAGGGGTGCTGTTCTGACCCGGACCTCTGACCCCTCATGTGGATGGGGCAAGCAAAAATAGAATTTCCATACAGGGATCAATTAAGTATCGCATTATCAGTATCCCCTCTCTCTCACCCATTCACTCTTTAATATAAACTGTCTAAAAAAGTAAAAATGCCATAAAAATCATGTTTAACAAAATACTGGCTGAACTTGACTTCACCTCCTTATTCTCGACATTTTAAACTGAGCAACAGAGATGTAAGCAAAGACTGTTTATAACCGTAAACCGTTAAAATGTAATACATGCAACAGTCAGTTGAGCTTGGTTGTGTGTACATGAGAGAGAGAGCGAGAGAGAGCGAGAGCGCGAGAGAGAGCGAGAGCGAGAGCGCGAGAGAGAGAGCGCTGTGAAAGTGTCTCTTAATGTAGCTGCAGGCTGCCAAATGACACCTCTTATCCTCAGACACCCTGCTCTACCCAGCCAGGTGGGAATTTACAGGAGAAATAATTATAGCAAATGAAACGCACTGAAGGTTCATGTAAGTGTATAAGTATACTGGAGGACCAGTATATGAACTGGGCCTCCCAGTTATATATATATACTTATATGTGTTTGAACCAAGACACGCACACACATACAGTTGAGCTACTGGATGAATACATTGGGGATCAGCGATGGACTGAACCCATAGTCGGTGCAAATTCTCTTGCCTATTTCTTGCCGATTTAAATTAACTTCATCTTTGGTCATTTAAAATGTAGCCTAGTGCAAGACGCATAAGCAGAAACATGAATTACGCTGAATTAAGTTGAATTAAAATGTATTTGGAGCCAGAGCCAGGGTTGCTCAGGGTTGTGCTGGTTTGGTCCCCAGCTTCCCTTTGCCCTTCCCCGGGGAATGCACCATGAGTTGATAAAATGCTCAACAGTTTTTTTTTCTTCTTTCTTTGGAGGAATTCTAATAAAATATAATGTAAAAATGCCCCTTCTTTGTGCATTTAAAAGCATTACAACAAACAAACAAATGTGTTTGTGTGTCTTCCAAATGAATGAATCTGGGATCAGCTATATATGATGACGATGAGTTGACAGGAGGATGTGCACCATCATCCACACACACACACACACACACACACACACACACTCACTTAGACAGAGACACGCCTCCAGCCTTTCCGATCAGCTCTTCGTGGTGCAAGACTGCAGAGTCCCAGGGCAGCTCCAGGAAGTGCAACAACTTCTTCATTTCCTTTTCTGGGTGCAGGACTAGCTGCTCGTAGCGCACAGGCAGACATCTGCCCTCTGCAGCCCCCTGGCACTGGCTGAACATTGTTTCCACTGCACCGCTCCACTTGTTCAGGCAGTCCCTGTAGTTGGTCAGGTCGAAGCCAGAGATGGTTACCTGTTAACGGAAGCAGGAGAGGTAGAAGGATACAGGGAGAGAGTAGAGAGAGATAGATAATGGAAAATTAATTGGGTAAAGATATAGCACCAGTACAACTTTGTGGGATTTGTATTTATTGTATGTACTTTGAATAGGATGCCCTACATCAAGCAATAACAATATCAATCTGACCAAGCAGGTGCTGGAAACAGAAACGTGTGAGGACGTTCATCTGACCACAACCCTGATAAGGAAAGAACCTCAACACACCTTGCGTGATATCATGGAGTGGACGGTCGCTCGCCCGTCTCGTAGCATGAGCACAAATTTGGCCTTGGGGAAGATGTGGGCCAGATATGACAGGGACTTCAGGGCGAACGGGTCCTTGTTACAAAGACGAAGTGCCGGCTCCCCATGGCCGACTATCACCTGGAATACATACATGAAAAGATTAGAGAGTTATAGTAACAAATCAACATGCTCACCATATCTTGTTAATGTTCAGAGTTGCCACATGTGAACATCATATCTTGGTTATTACAATAACTAACTTATCCAAATTATGAGAAACATGAGGACACCATACCAATATTACCAGGGATAATGAGACATTTATACAAATCATCTTGATTACTCTGGTCTATTTGGGTTCTGTTTCCATCATGGCAATACGCTGATATACTGTTCACTCATGTATACAGTAATAATCACAAGTGGGGTATGAAGATGATAAATAGCACATTTTGCTTAAGACCTCAACCCGCATATGTGCTATAATCCGGAATACTGTGTGCATGTAAACGAGGATGATATGAGGACTAAATATAACAGTGTTTCTACTTATCCAACCAAATGTTCGATACTACAATCAACACAGAAGATTACGATGTACCAACGAACTCACCTCTAAAAGGAACGCTCGCACGGCTGAGTCCAACACCTGGTCGGTGACACCAGCCTCGTCCAATCGCATCCTCTCCTTGACCGAGCGGCTCCAGGTGGCACGCATGGCCAGGAGGCGGGGGATCACTCGGGTCTCTTCCCCGCATCGCACAGCATTGTGGGCATCCAGCATGGCACGCATCAGCGTGGTGCCGCTACGTGGAAACCCGCCGATGAAGATAAGGGGCGTGTCTTCGGGGAAGTGGGTTGGCATGGACAGGCTCTGATTGGCTAACCCCAGGTTGAGTTCCATCCATCTGTGTCGATGGCTTTTGGGAGGGCACTCTATCCCACTCATGCCCAGGTAAAGGAGAGAGACGGAGCAGAGGAGGACACAGCCCAGTAACAGGCTTGCCCTGGTGTTCCTCATGGTCGTATTAGACTGGAGTATTATGGCCACAAGGGTTAGGGTGTGTATGGGGGCTAGCTACAGGTTAACATACACAATATTCAGGGGGTGGGGCCTCGGTGGGTGGACAGCTGGAATCAGATGCAAATGCTAGGAAAGTGAAATGCAAATACTTCAGGGATAGGGAGGGTTTAATAATGTTTAAGAGCAAATTCTTATTTACAATGATCAGTCTAGCAGATGAGGGTCAGTGGGGGGGAAAACAGCTGGGTGTGAGGGTGGGGAAGGCCTGAGGGAGGCTACTATAGCAGGGCTTGGGCTTGATATACGGGTGTGGGACAGAGACTGGAAGGGAGATTCCTCACTCCTCTGCAGCCCCTCAGCCCTGGTGTCTGAAAGCAGGATCCAGGCCTGCTACATTCCACAACCAACCATGTCTCTCACCCATCACACCTGCATAAGACATCAGAAGAATATCAACATACCGCAGCAGGATTTGCACCACAAACAGTATATTACTGATGATCAAATACAGTATGCTTGATAAACCATAGTGCAGTATGAGAGTATTAGACCTAAGCATAGCTTTCACAGTTAGCTGACAAGTGGCACTGCAACTAGTAAGAAAATTAAGCCTAGGCCTGCATTTAATGTCATATCTTAACTTCACAATAAACAAGTAACTAAAGCGTTAAATTAAACCTAGCATGAGTGAGCTGTTATCAGCAAGAAGAATGTGTAGATGGGCTTTTGTAGCATTTGTCTTCGTCTTGACAAGAACACTTCCACACACGGTAAGATGGGTTGAATTCCACCCAGCTGGAGTTCTCAAACACTCACAAGCTATTTTGTGTCCTTCATTTGGGAAGCCACTAACTGCTTGGCTATATCAAAGTTCACTGCGGCATGCAACTCAGACACGCTCTCAGGCACTGTATTCAAAGCCACTAATTACTCCTTCCTCATGTTTTCATTGTCAGTGACAGCTTCTGCCACGCCGAAACGCAGAGCAATTTGTTTAAGATCAGATTGCAATTGACGAAGTCATCCTGCCACTTCCTTGTTTCACTTCTACAATATGCACAAAAGCTGTTTCGTCAACAGTCTTCATTTCCCATAGGCCGCACACTGCTAGCAATATTTACAAAAGCTTAATGAAAAACATTTAAATCCGTTGAATATTGTCTCGATATGACTGTAAAGATATCACTAATGCCTCTGAATATTGATTTTATTCTGCAGTGTTTGTATTACTGTCAAAGATACAGTATACCACAGTACAACCTCAGCTTTTGTGGCGAATGCTCTCTGCCCTGACAATAAGCCCAGACACCACCATGGCAATTAATACAGTAGCCTATGAA
The DNA here is from genome assembly GCA_034670405.1 of Hoplostethus atlanticus. NCBI lineage: Eukaryota > Metazoa > Chordata > Actinopteri > Trachichthyiformes > Trachichthyidae > Hoplostethus > Hoplostethus atlanticus. The sequence goes on along the minus strand of JAXDDX010000155.1, from coordinate 582,819 downwards.
TTCACAGACACTTTGATTCACACAAAGACTATATGAAAAGTGTAAGTACAGCTTTCTCGGAGGCGTCCTGGTTACTTGCCTGTTCAGAGTGGATGGGAAGGGAGTTGGGCATCTGGATGACATGTGCGGCGAGAAGAGGGCTGAACTAGCCCACTTGTAAAGTTCTGAAGATAAAAGTAGAAAGAGGAACAGCTGGAATCGAGGACACCATGAACTGGCTGGGATACTTATGTGTTGCCTGAAGCCATACTAAATCTAGTGGTAACCAGGAGCTATAAATGCAATTCTGATTGATTCTCGCAAAGATTATACCACTTCCTGTGCCACTTGGAGTGTGCAAGAGAAATAGGCCAACGTTTTAATATGTGCATTACTGCTTATTTATCAACAGATTTAAGCAACTTCTGCAGAGATTAGTGGTGGATGCTTACTCTGATAAAACTAGGGATTGACCGTGAAAAGGCTGCAGCATTAGTTGATGGAGATTAGCCAAGAAGTAAGTCTATGATAAGTAGTAAACACCAACCTATGGTCGGAGTCTACATGCAGAATCGCTGCTTGATCAGGACTGGAACTAGAAGATATCACATATGTGCGGTGGCCCAGGTGCATTTTGGTGAGAATATCATAAATTGGCCACAGCTACAACAGGCCAAATGGTGTGTGTGTTTTTGTGTGTGTGTGTGTGTGTGTAAGAAACAGGATTATTCCACGGCTCTAAAGCGCAGGCCCAGGAGCTCGTATAATAGTATGAACATCTGGCCTGGATGACGGGCAAAGCTAGCCAGCAGCCCGTCTGCAAGAATGCACCCTAGGCGACCACCAGGTGAATGACCTGCTATCGATCAATAACACACACCGTGGCCACCGCCGCCACGTTAAAAACGCCTCAGAGCTTGTCAAATGCGTTATTTCACCTTTCTCTGCTAGCCTCTATCGCCAGTTTGCTGTGGGTGAAGCGTATCGCAATATCACATTCGTAACGGTCACAAATCTACGATCATCACTCACCAACGTCAGGAAACTGCCGAATCCCGAAAAAAGATGAACCCAGATGTAAAGGTTAAATCCAGCAGCTTTCCTATCAAAACAAACACCTTGGCGCTTCCTCTCGTGTGTAGAATCTACCGATGGCCACCACAAATGATTCCTACGTGATTCGACGTTTAAAAAACACACAGAATCACACAACATTTCCCTCCTGGCTGCCGATGCAAAGTTCAACCGTGTTAAATCGATCCGTATCTGTCGTGTAAAAGTGAACGCGGCGGAGGCAGAGAAAGCTGGCCGCTGATTGGTCGATGACAGGTCTGATTTCCAAAGCACATCTGCATTGGCGATTTCTATTGGCGGAAAGCGTTAAAGGGCAATTCCACCGTAATTACAACCTGCTCTTACGTTCACATTCAACACTAGATTACTTTTCCATATCGATTCATATGCTGCCATTAAGCCCACAGGGGAAATTCATCACAATCAGGGATTTATATGGAGGGTAAACCCCACTAATTTCCCCACTTTTTATTTTTAAACTAGTCTGCTCACCTTTTTAAGACTGACATAGATCTTTATGAGGTTAATTTATAGTATAAATTATAGTAATATAGCATCGAATTGATGTTACATGATAATAGGGTATTTAAGTTAATGCTGCATAATTTCTGCTGCGAGTCACAAATGTAAAAATAAATTGTGCACAGCAAACTAAAGTACAAATCCTGTCTTGTGAGTCTTGAATATGCATTTAGGTTGTGAGCACACAATAAAAATACAATACAATACAAATCCTTTTGGCACTATATTTCCGTGTGCAATGAGGAAAAAAATCCACGCATATATGCCGCACTTGTTCACCCCGGATCGTTGACTCGAAGGTGCCTGTCCCCCTAAGTGCAGAAGGGAATCTCCCTTCTTGCTGTGTGCAAACGTGGTTTGCTGTGCACAATGTTTTTTCACATTTGTAACTCGGGAAAAAACATAAATTGTATTAGCATCAGCTGTGTTTTGCTGTGCACAAAACCTGATTCACGTGTAGCTCCAAAAAAAACCCATGTCAGTTGTGTTTTGCTGTGCACAAAACCTGATTCATGTGCACTTTTATTGTTTTTGTGCCGGTTTATTATTCTTATGCCGCGGCTCAAATTTCCATGAGCTGGAATGAGCTAAAACCATGAAAGTTGGCCCAATAACTGTAAATGATGTGCAAATGCTTCCCAAGAAACATGAGTGCAATCGGCCAGATGGTGGCGCTGTAATTAAGGCCCGTTTTGGAAAGGCCACGCCCCTCACACCGTGACTCCCATTGACTTTAAATTTGACACACAAGTCCAGCTCAATGTGCTCTACAAAAAAAGCCTGAAGAACCACTAAAGTCGCACTAGATTTTCCACCACTTTGAATTTTTTGAAAAACACATTTTTGACATCTCCTCCTAAACCGTAGGTCCGATTGCTACCAAATTTTCTGGACCCAGCTTATCAAAAGTTGCTTAAAGCTTGTTGATATCCTATTTAGTTTTCAATATATTGACCAATGAAGTTCAAAAGGGCGTGGCTCAGCACAAAACATAGCCTGACAGTTTCATTCAAATCGACCACTAGGGGGCGCTACAAATGCAAAAATGGGTATGGCGTAACACAAATCAGACTATAAATCAGAAATTGTTTTTCCAATCATTAAAAAACTGGCAGGATATGTTTCATAACAATGTTGAACCACGTGTGTACAATTATTTTGAAATCGCTCAATAGGGGGTGCCACCAGTTCCAAACATGTGCATGGGCCTTGCACAAATTTGGCCATAAATCAATGAGTTTGTCTAAACATCACCAAATTGATGTATATTTTTAATTAAGCTGTTGAAACATGTCCCCAAAATGTTTTTGAAATTGACCAATAGGGGGTGACGTTTATTCAAGTAAACATTTATTCTATTTGTGAAAACTGAAAAAGGGCGATTTTTCTCCATCCAGACCACATTAGACCACATCCAGATGGCAGATGCTGATGAGAGCAGACAGTACAACTAAACAATACACAAAAACGAAGAAAAAGCCAAATTCTGTAAAGATTTACTTTATTGAATCAATCATTATCAAATGCTTACAGCTGAGTAACATCTTTTCACAAAGTAGCAGGAAATTTGACAAGGCAGTAGAGGGTAGTTTTATGTAGCATGATGTGAGAGAAATACCCTAGAACACGTTTGGACCATCCTTTGATCAGTGACAAATGATTATGAACAGAACATGAACATGTAGAGATACAAACGTATGACTAAATACACTACATGACCAAATGTATGTGGACACCTGCTTGTTGAACATCTCATCCCAAAATCATGGGCATTAATATGGAGTTAGTATAACAGCCTCCACCCTTCTGGGAAGGCTTTCCATTAGATGTAACATTGCTGTGGGAATTTACAAGCGCATTAGTGAGGTTGGGCACTGATGTTGTGCGATTAGGCCTGGCTCGCAGTTGGCGTTCCAATTGATCCCAAAGGTGTTGGATGGGATTGAGGTCGGGTTTCTGTGCAGGCTAGTCAAGTTCTTCCACACCGATCTCAACAAACCATTTCTATATGGACCTCGCTTTGGCCACGGGGGCATTGTCATGCTGAAACAAGAAAGGGCCTTCCCCAAACTGTTGCCACAAAATTGGAAGCACAGAATCGTCTAGAATGTGATTGTATGCTGTAGCATTAATATTTCCCTTCACTGGCCTAGCCCGAACCATGAAAAACAGCCCAGGACCATTATTCCTCCTCCACCAAACTTTACAGTTGGCACTATGCATTCGGACAGGTAGCGTTCTCCTGTTGTAGCTCCTAGACATTTCCACTTCACAATAACAGCACTTACAGTTGACCAGGGCAGCTCTAGCAGGGCAGAGACTTGACAAACTGTTTGAATAGTAGTGACTGTGCCACGTTGAAAGTCACTGAGGTCCCCAGTACAGCCCTGTCCACTGTCAATATTTGTCTATGGAAATTGCATGGCTGTGTGCTTGATTTTATACACCTGTCAGCAATGGGTGTGGCTGAAATAGCTGAATCCACTAATTAGAAGGGGTGACCGCATACTTTTGGCCTTGTAGTGTATATGAGTCCAGTTAAATTCAAGCTGGGAAGCTCGCCATCTCCCTCGCCAGGGAGACAATCCAACACATCACTAGGGTATTATTTAACAGTAGGAGAGTAACACTATAACTCAAATACAAAAACAAAATAAAGGTTTAACTGTACAGTTCTTATTTTCCAAGGTATCAAGAGTGCTATTGAAGCTTGGATATTCTAACCATGAATACAGGCTAAATGCATGACAACGTAAAAATGTTTACTTGACTTGTAATGGATTATGAAACCACTTAAATGTAAAACATTAAATTCTAAAGAATAACTTGTCTATTAAATGACTTTAAAAGCAATATAAACATGAACTACTCAATGCATGAATGACATCTATCTTGCTGCACAAGAGCGACACCTTTTGGCTGCGTGTGCTGAGCAGCAACCCTTGCACAGAAAAACACACTACATGAAGTCAGCTAAAACGGCTATTTCCCTTTTTCCCCTCAATCAATATAAGCATTACAAACACATACAACTTAAAAATGTAGCACTCAGCCCTGAAACATTCCTTGTTACACAATAGTTTAGCAGGCTAGTTACCCCATGCAGCTTATTGCCACGTGCAGCTAATGCTGACTCGGCGTGAACAACTCAGAGACGCCATAAAAATCTATATGAAAAATAATATGAAAAATAAAGGAATGGAATGAAGTTTTCCTCCACTGTCAGAAAGGTGACTAGTTTGTTTGGACAGTAAAACTATAACTTTCTGTTCTCTTATGAAAGGCAATGAACCAGTATCTAGCTCTAGGTAGCTCTCAACGTTGCCATCAACACTAGGCTGCATCAGAGGGGCGGGACTTCCTTTAGTGCTAAACCAATAACAATGTTAATGCAATTTTAACCAGATGGTATTTATGATCATGAATTGAAAAGGCGGTTTTGTGTTCCAGTTTTGTGTTTCCTGCATTCAGTAGATCTTTATCAACAAAAATATACCATGAATAAACAAACAAACTGAATAAACAACTGTATTGGTTGTCAGCAGTAAGCTCAACAAACTTACTCAGTATCCATGGGGATAGCCGCCTCTTCCTGTGAGAACAAGTGAAAGAAATCCTTCACGTCTTGATTTGCAAACTCGCAATTGTCAGGGACCTTTGTAAATGCTGTGAGATTCCTGCTATCAACTATTTTCTTCACATTCTCCATCACCTCTTTGCGATTTGCATGCTCACAAGTGAGGTATTCCTTCAAAACATCAAATCTTCCACTTTCCACTATTTGGGGGATGATTCGTTCAATGATGAGTGACAGTGGCTGGGCAAACTCTATGACAGTCGGGGTCTGACCCTTTTTATTTGTGTGGTTATAACCCCCAGTATGCATCGCAACAACATTGCAGTGCTCATCAAAGACAGGTGAGCCAGATGACCCATCATAAAAACATGTATTGTAATGTACATTCTGTCTGTTACCCACAAAGAATGTGTTGGTAACTAGATGAAGGCACTCTTTATTTTCCACGTAATTCTGCTCTACAGGAATAATGAAGCATGGGTCTATCTTTTTCACACCACTCTCAGGATGCCCAATGATGCAGATTCCACCACTTGGAGGAACGAATCCAAAGCATTTTAACAATCCATCAGATAATCTGTCAGCAGGTAAAAGCTCCAACAAAGCCCAGTCATGCCACTTTCCTGAAGCATCCTCAAAGAGTTCAGAAACAACGACATCTTTCACTTGCAGTGTCGCACAGGAATCCTGGTCTAGACTTTCAAAAGAGAACGTGACAGTAACCTGATGCTGTCCAAGTTTTTGGACACAAATGTTCCTAACTACATGGCCATTTGTGAGGACGAACCTGTCAAATAGGAGAAAGCCACTTCCTTCTGGTCGTCCATTTAGTCTCACCTGACAAACAGAATTACTAAGGTCCATCAGTTTCTTAACCATTTTCACTTCCAAGCAAGTCTGAATGTTCTTTCCATACTCTACACGGAAGAGATTTTTAACATCTGAAAGTTTGGAGACTTTCTCTCGAGTTTTCATGTGTTGAACTAAATCTTTAAACTGCTCACGTAGGAGATTGAGCACGTTTTCAGAATTTGGTATTTCACTAAAAGATTTTACTGGAATCAACATTGGTTTCTTCCCTGGTGTACAGGTATTTACTGACTCACTTGCTGTAGACTGCTGTGGAGGATCTTGGTTTACATCAGAGGAAGATGTGTGCGGTTCATTTGGTTCCATGTAAGCATCTTCCAGACTACCTGGCTGACTCTCTGATTGACTCGAATCATCGACATATATGACCTGGAAAGTTTTACCATCAAGATCATCAACAACATTGTTCATTCCAATGCTTCTTTCAGTGCTTTTCTCAGAGAGCTCACAGTGTTTTTTGAATATCATGTTGTTAAAACGACCATCTCTTTTCAGAGCTTGCTTCACTGTTTCCTCTTTGCATCCATACACAGAAAGTTCCCCATCTGCTTTCAGTTCCATGTTTCTCATAATCCTTACTATTCTTTTACCTCCTGTTGTTGCGACTTTGAATGTTACTAGCTTGTCACGTAGCATTTTACTTTGGGGCAGAGCAGCTGACTGTTTCGGCTTTCCTGCAGCTTTTATGTACTTAATTGTCAGAACTGCATCAGATTCAATTAAACAGCAAGGAAAGTGATTACTGATAGCTGTCCCATCTTTTAAAATAACAATAACAAGCTCTTTCTCTTTGTTCTGTTTTGCACCTTTTTGAAACTTTCGACATTTCTGTAGTGAGTTCTCAACAGTCCCTGCTTGTGTGCAGGTTATCAATTTGAGCTTCTTGAGATTGCATTTCCATGTAAAGGAATGGTTTTCATGTGCCTCCTCTTCCTGTAAAGAAATAATAATGAGATTAATAATAAATAAATATACAGCAATACCACAGATAACTTGGCTACCTTGTCCATCCCATTTAGAAAAAGAGGCAACATTCAAATGAAAACACCTATTGACACAAACTTTGAAAAGTTGGTAAAAGACACAAACATTGATTGGTTGGATCTCCTAACACAACAGATATCAATGGAACAACACTCAGCTCTACAAAAAAACAACTTGAACAGATCAATAAAATATATTCAACAATTATCTATTCTATTGCTGGTGAGCTAATGCTATAACACATGTATAAATGTACACATATAACTGGAAAAACATTCAAACCACAAGAATAGAAATCCCATCTTGCAAAACTTGCCCAAAATGCATCCAAACCCAAAACAGACACCCCCTTTAAAAAAATGAATACATTTTAAAAATTATTATTACTATTACTGCCCTTTGTTTAGTTTATTCTCTTCTTCTCTCTCTGCTTTACAAAGTCGATACCATTTGTTGTCACTTTAGTATCTGTTACGTATGTCCATATTGTCTTTGTAGGCACAAAGTAACATTGATTCTGTACTACTAAAATAAATTATTGAAAACAATGTAATAAAAAGAAAATCTAACAAACCAAAACAAGCAGTTGTAAGCTAAATGTTAGAGGAAAAGATGAAGAATGACAGAAGAATGGCTTTTTGTGTATTGTATTATAGCTATAACTTTCTTTTGCTAACATAGCTACACATTAAAGTATGACTGACCTTTGCATCACGTTGTAAATGAGGAGACTCACTGGATTCTCCCTGCTGGTTGTCTGTCTTTTTGATAGGCTGAATAGAAATGTGATGAATAGAGATGTAATGGAAAATGCAAACAATAATCAAAATATGAAACATGGCAGTCTAATTTGTTGTTAAAAAGCCTTTAAAAGGCATTAAAAGGATTGTAAAGGGATTGTGTCTCTAAAAACACAGATTGTGTAAAAATACAGTATATGCATTTTTGAGGCAGAAATAATTGGGTTCATCCTTCTGCTAAAATTGATGGGGGCGTGACCCCCCTGAAATCTACGCCTCTGGCTTTCACCAGTCAAGATACTGTGGATGATTTCTGTAAATATATATTCAAAATTGTGTAATTGGACTGCAGCTGAACACAAATTAACTGAAAAGGCTATACTGTATATTTAATTTTTATTGCTTTAAAATTACACAGAAACAGAAAATCTGTACCTTGATGTATCGGTCCATTGGTCCCTTGGTCACCAATTTCTTGCTCATTTTGAGTGTGATATTCACAGCTGATGGTCGATAATGCTGACAACAGGTAATGGATCTCACCTATGGTAAAGACGATGAAAATAGATCATCGGCTGCTGACATACATATTCAGTGAACTTTATCTGCAAACATGCAATTACTGTGATTCATTGCATTAAAAAAGGCATAATGATAATGATAATAATAAAAATAACTATTTCTATAGCACACCTTTAAAACACTTTAGAAAATGCTTTAACAATGTAAAAGGAAGCAAATACTCATTCTCATAAATTGAAACAAGAAGGCATAAAAGGATTTAAAAAAGAGAATGACAGAATAAAAGACATCAAATAAAAGCAAGTCTATATAAATGTTATTGGAAGGAAAATGTAGCATGAATGGGTTCATTGTAATTTCATTATTTCATTGTGCAAAACCACTTTAAGTTATAAGATGATATGTGATAGGCCACACTCTTACTAAACTACTGTGATGTTACTTTGCTCTATATGCATCCAATTGTATTGTATTTGGTTAAACAGATTCAGAGATAAAGATATTTTAATATGGTTTCCCTCTCCTGCCTGTGCGCTTTCAGTGCTGTCTGGTGCAGCAGTACAGACCAAAGTACAGGCCAGTTTCCCAGCAGTGACTCACACAGTACTGCGATTGCTAAACTCACTACGAGAAGAAGTCCTCTTAGGAGCACCCTTCCTCATGTTCAATACTGCCTCGTGAACTCAACCCAGTACTTCAAGTTCATACAATCCACAATAACTAACACCCTTAAAATGAGGTGGAACAAAGAAGATGTTGAGATCTTGAGACAAATTATCAAGCTTGATGTCTCACAGTCTATCTTGGTCAGTTTTACCGGTCAAGAATCATTCTGAACTCTGCCATCACAGTATGGTTTTGCTCTGTCTTCTTTTCAAGTAAGTGTGCCCAGTTAGAGCTCTTTAATTCTTTAATTTTTTGCAGTGAACAGGCTGAACTTTCCCTCACTGAAATTATACATTACGTGCCAACATGGGCGGTAAACTAAACATGGACTGGGTTTCTAGGAAAGTGAAACTCTTAAACACACCTTTTAGCCTACATGACATTTGGTTGTCCTTCAGCAAACAAAGGAGACAGATAATTTCTCCTTATTCCTACTTTATATTCTATAAATGTGTGCTTTGGCCAGCAGGATACTTACTAGCTGAATATGACTTCAGGCTTAGAGGCAATTACAGTTCCAAAGTGTGATATAGGTAACGGATATTTAATATAGCACACATAAAATACACTACCCAGTCTAATAGAGGACCTGTGTGTCTAATTTAGCATCGGCCTAAATTATAACTCATGTAGGCAGAATTTGTTTACTTAAAGTTAATCAGTTCCCGCTCAAACTGCAAACGTTTTTTTTGTTGTTGGAATGTTAAATTACGCCAGTTAAACAAAAAAAGGGGACTTACCGTTTCAGCTCGGTTTGTAAACCTAGTGTCCGACAATTCTGGTGATCAAATAATCTAATGAAAACTAGAGGCCAGTTATTTTTGTTATCGACTCATCCAAGTGAAAAATGTTGTGTGAGAGTGATTTTCCTTTTTCCGTCTCAGTAACGCCCAACTGATTTCAGTGATTTGCCGCGCTGACGCTGTTCTTCTTCGTTTTACTGGCAACACACAAACACCGAAAGGGCGCACTACCGCCACCTGGAGTGTGAAACCGAACACGACCTGAATTACATCCTTTCCCTTAATCCAGTGTTTGACACAAATGTAAATAAAGCCCCTTTCCCTGGCACTAGAACAGCCATAATCCCAATTGGTGTTTATTTATAACACACTCAAATAACCTCTCGTGCTGTATTATATTTGACACACACAAATAATACATCTTCCACTGTTTCTGAAAGGAAACATACTGTATATCACACAACCCACTTCCTTACTCGTCAGTCAGCTCGTCATGTTGTACTCTCATCTGGATGAGTGGCTTGGTTTTTTTCAACCATCCCTGCAAATGAATGATATCCACAAAACAATGAGCACATGCATTAAAATGAAGTGTGTTTTGTTTTTAAGTCGATGCGTGTCTGTAGAATTGTATTGTACGTCAGGTCAACAAGGAGAACAAACGTGATATTTTCATGTTTTGACCACACATTCCGCCATTTCGGTAATCGATAAAAATGGTCACAATAAAATGATCAAGTCGTAACTTATATTTGTATGTAGTTTCCTCCATTCTGATACTTTTGGTGATCTTCTGTAGAGTGTCGTGTGGTAAGTCTGCAATGACGTACACTCACTGTTGGAGGGTTTTATAGCCCATTCCACTCCCTGGTAATTGCTTTGGGATGGCCCTCAATGTGGCGAACCCTCCACATGAACGCGCAAATGGAGGCGGAGTGGATAGGGTGAGGGTTTAGGGCGTGGAATGGGATTGGGCCTATATGTATGAGCTGAGATTAATGCCACCAGAATTTGAATTGCATAATTTGAAATAGAATATTAGGGTTTGAAATTAAATTTGATTCTCATTCTCAGCCCATAGACAAGCAGGTTTTGGTTAATATTCAATATCCAGGCTATTAAAATGTCCACTGCTCTATACTTTATATACTATACTCTGAATTTAGCAATATATTTATTTGAAACTGCTTGTATCTACACACACAGACTTAAGAGGAAAACTGCAGTGTAATCAAAGAAGGTTTAACAGTGTGTTGCCTTGCCTGACATCTCATTGGAAAATGGTGTAAAAATAAAAAAGCCTTACAACAGCAGCCATGTCTAACCGAGGTGATGAAATAAGCACTTACACACCACCCACGTCCACAGTAGGCCTTACTGCAGTCACAGCACTATTTGAATTATCTATCCATTTTTAGATCAGACTTCATAAATAGCAATATTAATGAAGACAACTGAACAGGAATTTATCTTTTACTATTCCCAATCCGTTCTATCATTAATGTTCATACAATAGGAGAAAGTAAGGATGTAATGACTGGAGGCGTCCATGTTTTTACACAACGCCAGCTTCCATCTGCAGCCATTAACAGGAGACCTTTGTACACCCCTCTTGGTAGGCATTTTGAACTGGGATACAAAATGGTATAAGTGAAAGAAACCCATTCCTTCAGTTCTGGACCCTAGTCACATACAAGTCTTTGGGTCTAAAGACTGTTGGTCTGGCCGTTCGCTTCATCCATCTCTGCGTCCACTGGAGCTGCATTTTCTTGTTCTGGGTCAGCAGGAAGGGTGTCTGCGACTGTCTGGATGAGCTCCTCAATCTGCTCCTCCGATAACCGCTCTTCACTCTCTTCTACCATCTGAACAGAGAGAAAGTGACCAGTATCTGGTATTATACAGCTTAGAACATTCAAGCACCCATAACTGAAATAAATACATTCACCAACATTGGTTAGCAAACATTTTTCTCTAGAGAATCAGCCAAATTACACATTCTTCTGTTAAATTACAAATTCATTATTTTAAAAGGTGCCATGTGTAGCATTTGAACATCAAGAAATGATTACATTAATTTTGAGACATTAGTATATTTAGAGTTAACAAGAAGACCATCACTGAGAAGACTGCAGCCTCTACTGGCCTCTACACTGCATTTTACAGTAGGCATTTTCCGACCGCAGGAACTAGAACCATTTGGGTACTTTTTTGAGCAGGAACCTTCCCTTTTAGTTCCCCCAAAGAGTTCGAGGTTGCTTTCCCACCACACCAAAGTACCGGGGAGATTACGCTAATATGAAGTTTAGTTTTGTTTCATATGTCATTTAGGTACACGACTACCCCCACAACAACAGCACCAAGTTCAAGCAGCTACGGTGTTGATCTGCCACAAAATAAAAAGTTGGTCAATGTATAGAAATTGATCTAAATCGGTCTCTAATATCCCCTCTCGTTCCTGAGGGGATATTTTGGTCGGCAAGTCCAGTTGCCATTATGTAATCAGTCAACTTGTCTTTTTGGTACCATCAGCCAGGCAAAAAAGGTTAAAGCTGTGTTAAACCTGATTCTTCTTGTCTATCTTCACTGTGAACTATCAATGAACCCAAAACTGCTGAAGAATAATCTTAAAATGCAGCTGGTTGAGATGGTTGTTGGCTGGCAATCTGTTGAAATTGTCAGGGGTGAAAATCTGTCAGGGTGCAGCTCAGGGAAAAGGTATCACAAAATGCTACACATAGCACCTTTTAAGGCCCTCTGCTCAAAGTTGGAACACATCTGAATGAGCCCATACTACTATTTAACAAGCTGTTTAGCTTTTTTTTAATAATGTATATACACCACTAGTTTGTCCCCGTTGTTGATGATGGATTTGAATAGCCATGGATGACAGTAATGAAAAACACTCACTAGCTGGATTTCCACTGCGGTCTCTGGCCTGTGGTTCAGCAGCTGCAGTTTTTCTGCCCTGATGAAATAAAATAAGAAGTGTTATCTGTGCGTCTGGTTGTGTGCGTGTATTTGAGAGAGAGAAGAGTGAGAATGTGACTTCTGTAGTCTGAATACAATAACTTATAATGCCAGATCTCGCTCACTTTGTGAGTTTGTGAGGCATCATGGTGGTGAGGAACTCTTTGACTATCTCTGGACTCTGTCTGCTGCAGGGCGTCTTTGACAGGTACTTCAGAGTCTGTACAGAGAAGCAGAAGACAGTGAGAGTACCCTGTAAAAGTGTAAATGTAACAACAGACTTACACAGCAGGTTAAATTAGTAAAGAGGGGGAGAGGGTGTGAGTACAGACCTCATACATGATGGTGTTCAGGTTCTGCTGCCCAGTGCTGTGCTTGTTCTTCCCACTATCCTTCCTCTGTTCCTTCAGATCTGTCAGGAGTTTGAAAACCTGAGAGAGAGACACACACAGCAAAATATTGACTGACACAATATTTATTTTAATCACTCGACTGGACAGTGCTAAAACAAATGCAAGGTAAACATGAGACAAATCGCATTACGTTACCTCATAGTTACTGAGCATAGCAGCGTTGGCATCTTTCCTGAGAATTAAACGAGAAAGTAAAACAAATGAGAAAGAATGTATTTATGTAAGAAACGCTAAATTAACACGGAGATGCGTTCACGTTAATTATGCCCATGGCGTGCGCAGGGGACCTAACGTAAAGTAAATTGATCGACCACGAGGTGCTGCTCCACTTTTCATCACACAGTTATAATAAACACTACCGCTCAATATAATTACATTTAACGTGAATAAATTTGAACCCCAAATTAAATTCTTACACTTCCATTCCGCCGGCGGCTCTATTTTGGTCCGTCAACAAAACAGTCCGTGTAGAAATCTTCTACTAGAAAACGTAAAGCTGTTTATTGGTTCCGCTCAGCCTCGCCCAAAAAACAGCTGTCTCTTTAGTAGCTTTCAGCAGCTCAGCCAACAAGCCCCAAGCTCATTTTACGGCGGAAAGTGTTGGAGGAACCGAATATCTGTGGAATATCCAACCGGAAACCAATTTTACAAGTGTAATTTATCCGCTACGGACACCATCCATCACATCGTCGGGAAATATGGCCAATTCAGAGGTAATATTAAAGTTTTCGAGGAAAAAATGATTAGCAATAATGTTTTTGTTTTTTTTGTTACCGTATCCATCCACGTGGATTTGTGTATGGTGGGTTGTTGTTTTAGCACCCAGCTGGACCCCGGCTGTCAAAGCAGGCTGTGTCAAAGAGGGCTAAGCCCCTCTCTTACTCATCACAAACAGGCTGATAATCTAACAGCTGCTGCCCACAGTTAGCTAAACGTGTTTTGGCTAAGCCATCGAGATATGCATGTACACAACATTGTGTTTCTGTCTCTCTGGCCCGTCAGGGGACTAAACTTTGGGGTGGTCGGTTCGTGGGAGACACCGACCCTGTCATGGAGAAGTTCAACGCATCCATCGCCTATGACCAGAGGATGTGGGATGCTGATATCCGAGGGAGCAAGGCTTATGTAAAAGCACTGGAAAAGGCCAAGCTGGTCACGACGGAGGAAATGAACATAATTTTGCAGGGGATGGATAAGGTGAACACACACACACATACATACATACATACATACACACATGCATACAGGGCTTGCAATTTGCAATCAGTGATCGTAAAACTACTCTGACACTAGTTCACTTAACTCTCCAAAATAAGTTAAACGTCACCCCCCACTAATGATGCAGGCACTTGTTGGGCCAGTAACAAGATGCATCACCCTCATCACCCCAGGTTAATCAAAATCGGACAGGTGATGTAGCAGTTATGGCCTTTCAAAGTTTGAAATTTTGACCTTTTAATTATAAAAGGTCCCCTGTCACACCATTCTGTGTATGTGACCAAAATGTATCATCCCTGCAAGTTTTGTCAAAATCCCACCAATGGTGTCTGTGATATCACCTGAGATGTCATGTTTGATGGACGGACAGACTGGCAGACACAACCCAACCCATGCATCTGTTTTAAAGAGCAACACATTATCATGGATTAAGTATTATGAAGATCAATACAGAACGCCTTCAAGACTCAAAACATCATAACAAGGCTTTTCATCAGTTGACTTTTTGAGGACAGTTCTCTTACAAATGCATGTAAGGAAACATGCTCCTGATGTTGTGTGGGTTAATGTGTTACTGTCCACAGCCTAGTTGTATCTCTAGGTTAAAAGATAGTTGAAAATGTGTCCTGGTGCAGAATTCCTCTGTGTTTTGCTGAGTGAGTGGTCATGTGACAGATACCAGCTGCCAAACAGCTGACTCTTTCAGTCACACACTGAGGTCAGATGTCAGGGTGCAAGGTGCTGACTGATGGAAAATAAACTACTAATAAACTAGTCGCACACTATTCTCTCCTTGCAGTGATTTCATATGTTGATATATTTCAAAGACGACAGGGTGATTGGCTGAATGAAATACGCTGCCAGAGGATAAGTTTTATTTCCACACCTGATGGTACTGCGATGTTCTGCTACTCTCTGTTTTAGTTCTCTTTTCGTTTTACCAACATAAGCCTTTGACCAAGGACAAGTAAGTAAATAGATCAGCCCCTTGGTAGTGCCTGGAATAATGCCCTTGATTTTTATTTTCTACCCTGTGTGTGGATGGTTAAAAGAGTGACATTTTGTTGTGCTGTTACACCGCGAACATGAGTCGCAGTTCTAGTTACCATCCTGAATGGGGGCCAGCAGTAGCTGAGAGGGGGGAGGCGTGGGAGGTACATGAATGGACTAGGTGGTCTCTCAGATTGCAGCCGTGTTTGAAAACTACAATAGGAGGGAACAGGTGTTGGATTTTTTTTCCGTAAGAGAGGTCACATTTTTTCAGGAGCTTTTGTGTATTTGATACTGAATAAAATAGACCTCTTCTCAGTTTTCTTTTTTGGCTGAAAGAAATCAGTGCGCGATTTGTTTTTTTGCTGCTAACATTAGCAGCTTCGTAATGTATTTACTTAGGGTGATGCAATTGTTTTTTTTTTCTCTAGATCTCAGAAGAGTGGTCCAAAGGGGCGTTTGTTATCAAACCTGGAGATGAAGACATTCACACAGCCAATGAGCGCAGATTAAAGGTGAGGTGTGGTTGGTTGTTAATAACTTGTGAGTAAAAAAAAAAAACACTTATTATTTATCAGTTTATATACAGTGGCTTTGGAAAGTATTCAGACCCCTTCACTTTTTCCACACTTTGTTGTGTTACAGACTTAATTTAAAATGTATTACATTTTTGTCTACACCCCATATAGCCCATAATCACAAAGCAAAAAGTTTTTAAAAATGTTAGCAGACCCTTTGCTATGACACTCCAAATTGAAAAATTGTTAAAGCATTGAAAGTTCCCAGGAGCACAGTGGTCCGGCCAAACTCAGTAACCAGGCAAGAAGGGACTTAGTTAGGGACGTGACCAAGAACCCAATGGCCACTTTTAACAGTGTCTCTCGCTCTCTCTCTCTCTCTCACTAAATAAGAAATCAAACTTTTCCAGTAAGAATGTATTTAGATACTCACCGATCTAAAACAGCATTCAGGCTATCGATAAACATATCCTCTACTGTTGAGTCGATACTGCTAACGTGTCCCCGGTAGATCATTTGGTCTCTTTAGCATACACTATGTTGAGTGATATTAGGGAAGTAGGCACTGATGGAGGGATGTTGTATTCCTGCTTTGACTGCCTGTTTTTTCAGGAGCTGATTGATGTGCCTGCAGGGAAGTTGCACACTGGCAGGAGCAGAAATGACCAGGTTTGTCTTCACAGGATTGTTCACAGACATTTAGTGAATTATTATTTGTAGTCTCAGATTGTATCCTGCGTGATGGTAAGGACGACTAGATAAAATAGTCACATTGTGAAACTTCCCCGGCTGGCCAGGTTGTGACAGACATGAGGTTGTGGCTGCGGGATGCCATCTCAACCCTGACGGAAAACGCCCTACAGCTGATCTCTACCATGGTGGAGCGAGCAGCCGCGTAAGGAAATAAATACACGTAGATGCGCACAGTTACTTTTAACGCCATTGTCTTAAAGCTACTCTACGATATCTTCTGTTACCTCTTTTTGAACCCCAGGGAAATCGACGTCTTGTTTCCCGGCTACACCCACATGCAGAGGGCACAGCCAATCAGATGGAGCCACTGGATTCTGAGGTGACCTTTTTTATAAAATGCAACCTGCAGCTCATATCTTCCCTCTTATGGTGTTAACTGTTAGATGATGTGTCGTTCATGTTGGTCTGCGCTAACTGAGCTTCCCCTCAGTCATGCAGTTGCTCTGAGCAGAGACGTGGACCAGCTTCAGGAGATCAAGAGACGCGTTAACGTGTTACCTCTCGGCAGGTACGTCGTGCACACATGCACCGACCCGACTGTCTTTGGCTGTTTTTCCTCACACACACACACATTATGAATTGATATGAGTGACATGTCTGTTTCAGTGGTGCCATCGCTGGAACG
This sequence comes from Hoplostethus atlanticus, assembly GCA_034670405.1. NCBI lineage: Eukaryota > Metazoa > Chordata > Actinopteri > Trachichthyiformes > Trachichthyidae > Hoplostethus > Hoplostethus atlanticus. The sequence continues at coordinate 565,658 of JAXDDX010000155.1, read as the reverse complement.
CCGTTCGATATTGACAGGGAGCTGCTGCGGAAAGGTGAGGCCACTTTGAGAGCGTTGGCCTAGATAACCCTCTCCTCGCTATTTCTCACCCGGGTTCATGAAATCTGTATTTTTTACTTGACCTTTTCTCCTCACCCGGGTTTACTTTGGCTGTAGAGTTGGAGTTTGACGACATCAGTCTAAACAGCATGGATGCCACGGGCCAGCGGGACTTTGTTGGTACGGTAACCATTCTGTCAGTCACTGTGAATAGATAATGTACAGGTAAAATACTTTAAAAACACGTTTATTTTATGTTTTTTCTGCATTCTGTGATATTTCAACATTGTGGTTTATCGTTATGGTCTTAAATAGAATCATATATTGTGATACAGTAATGATAGTTATCGCAATACACAATTCTGTTAATACTAATTAAAATGTCTCACAAAATGAGATCTGGAACCAATTAGAAAATATGATGTCGCTATATATTGATAGTAAAATAGATTCTTAGGATTATTCCTATTTATTGATATCTTATTAGTTTTTTCCGTATTGTCCGTAAGTCCTACAGTGATTTGTTATTCTGAGTGTGTGTGTGTGTGTGTGTGTGTGTGTGTGTGTGTGTGTGTGTCTCCTTAGCTGAGTTCTTGTTCTGGGCTTCCTTGTGTTTGACCCACCTCAGTAAGATGGCTGAGGACCTCTTGCTCTACAGCACCAAGGAGTTCTCCTTCCTCACGCTATCTGATGCCTACAGGTGTGTGTGTGTGTGTGTGTGATTTATTATGTGAACCTTAAATAGAGTTTGCACGTACACTTGTCTTTTGTTCTTCTGTTGAAGCATACTTATATGTCCAATTTCCCGCCACACTTCCTCTTTTCCTTGTCTCTTCCTTCGTAAATACTGTTTTGTGTGTGTGTGTGTGTGTGTTTGTGTGTGTGCAGCACAGGCAGCAGTCTGATGCCCCAGAAGAAAAATGCTGACAGTCTGGAGCTGATCAGGAGTAAAGCAGGCCGTGTCTTTGGCAGAGTAAGACCAGTTACACCCGTACTAAACCTGTCTTAAACTCCATGACATTTTAAAGGTGCCATGTGTATCACGTTGCTTCCTTGGTCAACGGTTTTCTCTTTTGTGTTACCAAAGAGGATAAACATATTGGAAGTGATTTTTCTTTCCACTTTAACTTTGACTATCTGCCATTGCAAGAAACTCTGAAAGCTTTAGCTCTATTTGCTCTGGAAGAACAGCGCCCTCTTCCTGTTTTGTGCTGTAAAGCAATCCAGCAGGTTTCCCATGAAATCTGACCTGGTGCCAGACAATGTAAGATGCAATGTAGAGGCTAGTAGGGGCTGCCAGTCATCTTGGCTACGGCAATTATATCGATCTATATCTAGTCCTGTTCCTTTGCCTTTACCTGTCAGAGGCTGTGTAGGACAGTCAGACTGTCCTGGCCGTACTGTGATTCATTCACTGAGCGCCACTTATTACAACTCACTGCTCTTTTGCCTGTCCAACTCTAGCTTTTACTTTCTCTTTATTTCAGTGTGCAGGGTTTATGATGACGTTGAAGGGCCTGCCCAGCACCTACAACAAAGACCTGCAGGTACTCCAGTTTGTCTCTGTGTGGCACCAATTCTTGTGCAGTATTTTCTCTGATTATTCCCTCTCTCTCTCATACTCTTATTATTTTTGTATTATTTTTTTTATCCTACTGCCGTTGTCCTTCCGTTCTTCAGGAGGATAAGGAGGCCATGTTTGACTGCTACGATTCGCTTCACGCTGTGCTGCAGGTGACAACAGGAGTCATGTCCACACTCAAGGTCAGAGGTTTACTTTGTTATTTCCCCTCCACAAAAGTTGGAGGTATGATGCATTTTGTTAATTACAGTTCATTCTATGGCTTTTTACACCACTAAAATACTGGACTTGCCAGTCTCTATAAAAAATGACAGTGACACCATGCTTCCAGATCAATCAGAGTGTGATGGAGGCGGCCCTCAGTCCTGACATGTTGGCTACTGACCTGGCCTACTACCTTGTCAGGAAAGGGGTGAGTAGTGTGTGTGAGATATGGTTAAAAAGGAATTTATTTGCAGGACAACTTCAAACCATTTTTGTTTTTATGGTTTTATGTGTATCTTTGTCTGTGTTATAGTCTATAGTCTATGTCCTGTGTTCCAGATGCCGTTCAGAGAGGCCCATGGGATCTCTGGTAAAGCTGTGGTTATGGCTGAATCGAAGAAAATGCCCCTGAATTACCTCACTGTGGAAGAGCTGGGCACTCTGAGGTGACTGACACACACACACACACACACACACACACACACACACACACACACACACACACACATTCTGTCTTAAAATCCCTCACACATATTTGTTCTGTTATTTATTTCAACCGGGTGAACAGTTAGTCTCTCCCTTCCTCATTTCCCCTCAATATTTCTCCCCTCCATCCATTTTAGCTCACTTCCTCTCTCTTTCTCTTCTCTCTATCTACTTCTTCGTTTACAGCCCTCTGTTTGGAAGTGATGTATCCTCAGTGTGGGACTACAGGAGCAGTGTGGAGCAGTATAGCGCCCCCGGAGGCACAGCCAAGAGTAGCGTCGCTGCACAGGTGGAACACCTGCGGAACTGGCTGAAGAAACGGGCTCAGTGACCTTTTGACCTTTAGCCTTAGAAGAGCTTTAAAATGTTACACTGTAAAGGTCAAATATCAGGAAGAAATGAACCATGTTGCCTTATGGAAATTCATTTGAACTACATACACATAAGGTCAGTTTTCTGTGACAAAACTGTGATAAGTTGTTGGTTAACATGCAAACTTGATAAAAATATCATCTGTAATATTACCAAGGTCAAAATAAATTCGTTTATACTGTCCATTTATTGGTTATTATTTTAAACTGATCAATTAATTTTGCCTTGATTGATTATTTAAAAAACACCCTTTGATACTTATATATTTCATATACTTATATTTCATTAATCTGTGATGTTCAATGGAGTTATTTTGTGATGAAGTGTTGCAGTTTACTTTTTTATTGCACCAGCTTTCCCTCAACCTGTACATCTACTTCAGTTAGTGATTTCCTACATTTCCTGGAATGACTTTCAACAACCCCCAGAGATCGCATGTGAAGTTGTTCCATTCAGCTGTGGGTTTTACGTGTAGGTGGGAAGAGCCATAGTGATAGCCATAGCTATAATAAGAGCAAGAGACTGGTCTATTGAGGCTACTGTTGGTGGAGAAATTAGTATGTCTGTCTCTGCTATGTTTGGTTTCTCCCTGTATGAAAAATGGTGAGTCTATAGAAAGAAGCCGTTGCTGTTTGAATCTGAGGCACTGACACCAAAACTGATGTTTACCGTGTGTCCTGTGAAGCATCTGAAGAAAGTAGCACAGTAAGCAGTCAAACCAGAACGATTGGTTTACTTTTCCCACAACTAATAAGCAAGTTTGTGTACAGTACGTTTAGGAAATGCTTCAATAGTCTAATTCAAATTTGCTTCATCTGCTCTACAGTGTAATGAACAATACATGACAGCTAAAAGAGGAATAACGAGTTCATGTACAAGGAAATTCTTAGTTTTCCCACAGCTTATAAAGATTTGGTACAATTAGAAAACACTTCACAAACGTCTAATTCTGCTGTTCATAAGGCATACTATAATTCATTGAAACAGGTGAAAGCGGAATAGAGTTCACATACAACGAAATTCTGGAGATTCAGTGGCAGCGTGAATGAGGAAGTGGAAAAAAAGACTGTTGAAGTAAACATCTATACCTGCTGTAGGATGTAACCATTTGAACGACCAATAGCATGTAAAATATGTTACTCTAGTAATATCTGTCACAATCGCAAACTTTTCATGAACTTTGATGAAATTTATCAACACTTCATAATGAGGCCACAGATTTTGCACAACAGAATGCAGTTGCCATTGTGTTTTCTGAATAACCACAATTACAGTATGTTGAGTTGCAGGTAGAGGTTGCCTTTAAACATAGTTTGTGCCACTTGAACCAGATATTTGAATGGACTGAGTCAGTGTTTCAGACCCGTAGACACCAGCACTGAGAAAACACCCAGCCACATGTGGATCAAACCAGGCAGAACTGCACCCGCTTTGGACCGGTACACAACTCTGCCGTCTAGAGGCTGCACAGGCCGGAAGATGTTCGTCATGGGCTGACCCGTCCAAAATAGACACTTCTGCGATATTTCCATCAGCTGGAGAAGAGAAGAATAGTGAGGAGAGGAAGAAAAAGTGGAGCGTAACGGAGGGGTCGAAGGGAGTGGAGTGGAGAATAAAAGAGAGAATAGGACAGAAGGGCAGAAGGAAGGAATGCAGGGATGAAAGAAGAGACGTGAAGAAGTGAATTTATGTTTTGAGAAGGTCCATTAAGTAAGATTTTTAATGTCACATAGCACAAAATTACCGTAATATATCTGCAGGGATTTGATAAGGTTGTTGATCAATACCAATGACTCAAACCAAAAAAGCAAATGACAAAGCAGTATTATTTTGCACCGTGATATACGGGGTCGGTTACTTAAGAGTAGCTAGTGTTATGGAAAATAATAATGTAAGTGTGTTTTTAATGTGTATGTATAAGTATGGTCACAGTCAGTGGAAAACTACTGAGATCAGAGCAATGTGTGTATGTTCTTTACTTGGGACATCTCAAAGATGAGTAGGTCTTGGTGTCAGGATGATTGGACTGTGCATGATTGTTTAACTAACCTTCAGACCAGATAGGAGGGGAAGACACGTGTACATTAGAGATATCATACTGACTTAATCATATTAACATAATGACATGTCTATGTAACATGGAGTATGTACCTGCTCTATCAACAGTCTAGTCTCAGGATTGTCCTAGAAAGACCCCATGACTGAAGGAGATTTGCAACATCCCACATGTGTATAAATATCTGAGGAACTGAATTCAGGAGCTCATTGTGCATACACCTCGGTGTGTGTGGTTTGAGCTCTGCTTGCAAGCATTAAAGGCCTAGAGACGTAAGTCTCTGACAAATATTGTGTTATAGCTTTATTGAGCTGATCTCACCAACTAGACAAAGTGTAATTGACCTCATCAAAACTGTAATCAGTAAGGTAACCCAAGGGACTACACAAACTCTAAAGTAATGTACTGTATTCTGTTTACTTTCAGTTACTTTCAGGTTGAAAAATTACAAAGTTCAGGAAATTAATTTCAGTTAATTTCACACATTTTTTTCTGTGCCACATTTTATAAAGATGTAGAACACCTGACATTGTTTAAATGGCTTTCTCCCTTTCACTTTAAAAGTATTCCCAGAAGCAACACAAGTTTCTGTAAGTCAGAATACTATTTTTTTAAATGAAATATAGTTTAAAAAAAATTGTATTCAGAGTACATAATGCTGTTCTGTTGGATCTGTGCTCTAATTTGCTAGCTTAGCTACTTGTGAAAATGTCCTTTTTATATTTCTGTCCATTACAGGCTACTGAAAGCGGATAGAGATATAAATCACTGAATGCCCCTTTAAGGGTCTTTGAAAGGCTCTCGGGTCAATAGCCAACAGAAACATTCACAGACTTTTAATCTTCAGGGACTTTTACTTGTGTACCTGTTGGTTGCTGATGGGCAGGGTCTTGTGGAAAACCGTCCAAGCAACCGCCTGTTCACAACCTGGCGTTGTCATGGAGCCCACATAGCGATAGTAACTATGGAGGTCCTTTGCAGATGGAATGATGTCATTGATTCGGAAGTCTGGGATCAGCGTGGCGCTGCCTAGGACAGAAAGCAGAGGGCTAGGGGGGCGTGGTTTCTAAAGAGGGTTAGGGCCCACAAGAAAGTTTATTTTTACATGTATTTCTAGGTTTATATGTAGCTAATTTAAACCATACCATTGCGTTGTACCCGACCCAAAGCCGCTATCAGAGTGGCAAGATGAGGATGATCGTCTGTTGTTTCCTGTGAGGAAAATATTAGATATTAGAGAGATACAGCACATTGTTTGATTGGATCATTTCAACAGTTATATTAAAGCATATTAAAGCCTAAATAGTAATTTGCTAACATTTTATTGAGAATACAGAATTGGAAAGATAATTATAGTGCAACATCTTAGTACCTCAAACAGGAAGGAGAGCAGAGCTATACCAGCCATATCATGTTCTGCTTCTGCCAGAGAACCATACGGCTCCTTGATGTGGACTATGTGCAGCTAGGAAGAGAGAGAGGAAACCCAACAGACAGAAACTTGTGAATTACAATGTGAAGTACATTTTATACTGCAAAAAAACCCCAGCTCTCCCTCAGTTCCCCTTCTCCCCTCACATTATTGTCCAACTTATATATATATATATAATTATTATATAAATGGATAGTTCCAATTCTCAGTTCTGATTGGCTGAGTCACGTTCAACGCCATTAGAAAAGACCCAATAAATGCAAACCTGTGACCTCATAACAGATGACTCAAACACTAACTGACCACTCATACGGGCACTTGTGTGTCACTTTGTTTAGCTACTGTTCAAGAAATATATTACTACATTTGACTATTATTATTGATTGAGAAGAAAAGATTTGTGAACATTTGTTTTTATACAGTGGTGTATTAATGTTTAATAGAAGCAATAAACCATGAGAGGCCGTGGTTTACAGTGATTTTAGACTGGATAAGAGACGTTGCTAGGCTGTTTGTTATATTATCCTATTGTTTCCATAGCAACACATCATGTGTCCGGCACCCTCTGCTTTACCTCCATGGGGAATCTCTCTCCGTCTATAGTGTGTTCTGATCCTGGTCTCCCATTCACTCCCCAGTGGAAATGAAACTGGATGGCTCTGTAGTGGCCTGGCAGAGCGCCTCCAGTCAGACGGACCGACTGAGGCAGAACAAAGTGGGCTACAGGGAAGAGAGGTGTGTGGAGTCGTGTTATGTTGTTTCATGATGTGTTGGATTGTGCTATGTTATCAGCAGACAGGAAGTTGGGTTGATATCTTATATACTTCATTTCCATACAACATTCAAGTTCTTGAGTGAAAATGTCTGTCCCTTAACCTTTTGCTGCTTTGATAGTTAACAGAAACGCATGAAACCCTGTTCTTGGTTACCGGAGTGTCCCATGTTTTCCACTGTGATGTTGATTTTGCTGTTGTGACCAATGAAGTTAAGGGGTGGCAGGGCACTGTTGACGTGCACTTTGCTGCTGACAATGTTGATAGGTGACTGGCGTAATCCGCCACAGCTCGGGAACTGAACTGCCCATCGACTAGGGTCTAAAACAACAACAACAACAATAAACACAACAATAACAGAAACAACAACAGGAACAAACAAAGTTTAGGTTTCACTGACCGTCCTTCCACGAGGCTATCAAAGTGTGGTCACTCAGGAACATTAAAAACAAGAAAGGATGTATTTTTTTTTATCAGCATTCATCAGACCTAGGTCAGAAGGTTGTTTGCAATTCATTCTTTGTGTTTGTTTTAACCTGCTTGCAGTGCCAGGTGGGTGGAGTTTACATTGCTTGCCACTGGATTGGATTTTACAGGAAATCTGCTGGATTGCTTTATAGCACAAAACGGGAAGAGGGTGCTGTTCTTCCAGCGCAAACAAAGCTAAAGCTTTCAGAGTTTTTTCCAATTGCAAGCTGAACGAGTGAAAGAAGTACCTGCCACGTAGCAACATCCTCTATGTGACAGGAAGCAACGGGGTTTATGGGAAATTTGGTCTTAATTTTGAGAAACACTAGCACAGCAAATAGATAGAGGCTGCCAATCGTCTCGATCAAGGTCTCATTTGTTTACAGTAATTATACCAAGGTATCAAATGAAGTTGACGATCTATTGATGTTTTAGTTCTACAGGAAAATGAGTATCAAGGTCTGGGTTCAACTTCTTGCTTAAGGACACTTGACACATGGCTGTTTGTGGACATGCTGACTTGCAGGAATCGGAGCCTGTGACCTTCCTGTCATGAGCTAGTCTCTCTAAACTCACCCTCCCACCTTGTCTTACCTCTGCATGTGTCATCGCAGGAGTACTGGCTCTGGTAACACCACTGGGCTGGAAAGGAAGCACCGCACTCAGTTCAGCTCCAAAGGGCCAAAGAGGCATGCACAGTCACACACACTGTCGAGGAGAGCTCCACCTTGAGCCAAACCAGCTGGTTTTCTCTAGTTATTAACACATTCACGCTCTAATACACCCAGGGTTTTGCCTCAATCAGCAAACTGACCTGCTCGCCTAAACTCTGCAGTTGACCTTTAAGAATCCAGACAAGGAGGCATCCAATGGTAGGCTCATAAACACTGTCGTACACACACGCTGAAATAATTATTAATCCTCATATTACTAACCCTGCCATTTGCTGGCCTATTGTATGTAATGTAATTTTATCTGCTGTTGTTTTTATTGTAAAGCATCTTTGGGTACTGTGAAAAGCTCTATATGTATAATTATTGTTATTGTTATTGTTATTATTATTATTATTATTTAAAGCTGCCGAATACTCAAAACGATCAAAAACAAAACAAAACATAAAAACAAGACAGAAAATATTACAGGTTAACCAATGACTTATGACAGCCTTGATGAGATTTAATGGAGTTGTGTATAACACTGAAACACACACAGACATACAACACCCTCAGTGACCTCCTCTCCTTACAGCCAGCTGTTAGATGCAGGCAGAGTGCTGAGCTGGACACACTCCACCTGGAGGACAAACACTGAAAATAATCATGGGACTCTTGAAGTCGCAATGACTGACATGAGGGCGACCTCGGTGTTGAACATGTTGACCTCAGGCGAACTGGCACTGTCTAGACAGAGACATGTCCGCTCATGATAAATGTAGCAAGCGTTGCAGTTGTGTTCCTGATGTCCGTTCAATCAGTTTTCCAATCCTTTACTGGGTGTTATTGAGCACACCCACCATTCAGCTAAACTACCGTTGACCTATAGAGGATGGTTGGGTCAGTACATCCACCTCCTGAGCTACTTCTACACTACTGCGTTGAACATGTCAAACCAACAGATGCTGATAAAGTCATCTAGTTTTATGCTGTTGTACTGTATTGTATTGCTGATGTGAATGAAACTCCAGTGTCTGACTGGCTCGCTGGGAAAGAAAGGCGCTACAGAGAACCATTTATCCAGTATAGCACCACAGATTAACCCTGCTGCCTCCAACAATGCCTTTCTGTGAGAGAGGACAACAGTTCTCACCAAGGGAGAACAATACACAGGTGGAGGTTGGCTTTACTCCACCTGGCTCATACACCTGTCCCATTGTGGGCAATAACCCCAGCAGCACCAAAAAGTCAAACCTCAAACAACCGTAACCCACCAGCCTTCCTTTCACATACACATCAGAATGTATACAAATCAAAACCTTAGAGCAATATTTCGTAAAACTTTTTTAACTTTATGAAGGGTCCCCACATAATGAACCTGGGTCCCAGGGAGACACAATCCATGCACAATCCAGACACAAAACTTGCTGACTGTAAGTTTTAAGAACCCCTGACTTAAAGAAAATGTAGAGTTGTAACACAGTCACATTCAGTCATATTCATCTGTGACACATCTGAATAAAAAACTAGCGACAATTTCTATGATTTATTTAATGTAGCTTGTCAAGTTTCAGCCACCTAAACCTGTGAGTCAGAATAAAAATGATTCACCATCTTTTCTTAAATCTTTAATTACCTGAATGTCTGAGCAAGGCTTAAACTAGTGTAGATTGCTGCATATAACATTAACCATCCAAGTAAGTCTTACCTGAGCACTGAGAAAGGAGAGAGAGCAGAAGCAGGAGGTAGAGAGAGAAATCCATGATCAGCACACACACACACAGCGGAGAGGATCCTGACTACCTCCAGCCACCTTCACATACTGACTCTGCACATCGAGTGAGGAGGGAGACAGTAATGACAGTGAGACAAAGTGTGTATATGTATGTGTGTGTGTGTGTGTGTGTGTGAGCGATAGAGAGTGAGAACACATCCCCTTGGTGCCCAGGAGACAGACACCTGGTGGCAAAATGAGATATTCTGGTGTTATTCCAAGATTAGCCTCCTGCCTGCCAGACCTGTATGCTACACAGTTCAAGGTGCTACCTCATTCACCAGACTGACATTTCAGTTTATTTATTTTGACAGGAAACTAGGAAACCAACTCTAACATACTAATAATAATCTCCAAATTATGATAATCTCAAAAAAAACCAACTCCAAATAATTATAATAATCAAATAATACAAGTAATAGATATAGAAATATATTTATTTAAGTACTCATTAGAAATGAATACAAATTTAAAATGTGGAGATGTTTCACGACCGTCGTGGTTCAAACACAAATTCAGACATAATTCACAAAACTGACTTTGATTTCTTACACGTGTTTGGTGTCACGTGATAAAGGATCACGTGACACAAATGACACAAAGATATAAAGGATCTTCATTTAGTCCCCTTTGATTCTGACAGGGAATACACTGCCGCGGTCAGCCCGAAGACTGAAAAACCGAGATGAAGCACTGACGTCTCAGTGACCGACAGACTCGACGGACTCCCTCAATCTGTGCCATCAGCAGGCAGGCGCATACTGAAAAATAACCTTCATTGGGTAGGAGTTATAAAGTGGCGTAAGGCTAAACATCGGATAAAACGTAAATGTAAAGTGAAAGTAAAAGTAAATGACTGATCCATCAATGAAACGGAATACACTTTGTAGATTTTCACTACTGACAATCGCAACATAGTTAGCATTTTACTAACTGCAAACAAAAGTCCTTCACTGAGTACTGTTGAAAAGTTTGGTCATCTCACAATGATATGATTATAAAAAAGCCATAACAAGTCATAGCATTCCTTAAATGCACTTTTACATTTCTTCATTTAAAATGACTCGTAGCGAAACAGCAGCACGGTTATTATTGTATAATAAAAGTTGTTTAAAAGGTTATTCTAAAACATGCAAACCTGATCTAACAGGTTAAAGTAGAAAGTCGTATTATAGAACACAAATCAATGTGCGGAACATCCTTCTGAAACGGTTATTAAAATGCAGAATAACATAAGACAACTGAGGCTCTCAATTAAGAAGAAGCCCCGTGTACAAACTGACAGGCAGACGCTTGATCCATGTTATGCTATAAAGTTCCTGCATTGTGGTGCAGTTCTTCTCTTGGGTCTGGAGGGTCAAGGAAACAACAGGTCTGTTGTTTGGGAAGCACTGGGATGGCCTCACAGGAAATACTTCTGAAAAAAAAAAAATAAAAAAAATCCACCAATCAGAAGCCCTTTCAGTGAATGAGCATTCATTAATGTCTCTCTCTTCTTCTCTCCCTCCATAGCTTACCTGCAGCACGACAGCTGCCACGACAGCGAGGACGGCTAAGAGCGCCATGCGCCCCATCCAGCCGAGGTCAGGGTTTTTCAGAATGAAGAAGCGTGCCCAGCCTAGTTTCTTGGGTGTGTGAGGAGGGTAGCGCATGCTGTTCACCCCCTCCATCTTCAGCTGCTTGATCAGGCAGGCCCGGAGGTGGCTCAGCTGGTCGAAGCTGAACTTGCCGTGGTAGCAACCCATACCGCTGTTTCCTATACATGGAAGCACAGAGCTCTGAAAGGATGGTTTGTGTATGTGGACATATGTGTGTGTGTGTGTCGTGAGTGACTGGGTGACTGAGTGGACGAGCACGTGAGCAACTGAGGAGTGGGTGGGTGAGTGACTGGGTGGATGGGCGAACCAGTAGGTGAAGAAGTAAGTGGGTTGGTGGTAAGTGAGCAAGCGAGCGAGTGGGTGCTTGTGTGTGCTAGCATGTCTGTCTGAGTGGGGCCTGTCTGTACTCACCTACTCCACCAAAGGGCAGAGTGCTGACAGAGTAGTGCACAAGACAGTCGTTGGCCAGCACTCCTCCACTGGAGGTCTCGTCTATCATTCTCTTTATTACCTTCAAAGAGAGGAGAAGAAGAGTCGGTTCAGCCATGGCGTGCCCGTGTGTCTGTGTGTCTTCCTCTGGGCGTCAGTCTTCCATCTGTGTGTATGAGTGTGTTTGTACATGTGTGTTTGTGTCTGCTGATGTGTGTGTGTGTGTGTGTTCCTCCTCCTTTCAACCAGTCGTCATCAAATATATCACCAATCCCCAATGTATCTGTCATCACTGACTGACTGACGGTGCACAACGAATCATGGGTTTACACTTTAAATTATAGTGTAAGTCCTCCTGTTAAAGAAAAAAAAGTTTGTTTTCTTTCTACCATTTCTGTTTGATATGCAGAGGTAGATAAACTTGATTAAATGAGTCTGCGATGTGTTAAATTCTTAGCAGCTTACTTGTAGGCTACAAGACTTGTAGGTTTGCAATGGCATGGAAGAAATGATTGGAGGTTGCTAACAGACTTACTTGCTTGCTAGGTAAGCTAAATACCAACGTTTGGTGATAGTATGTCTTCAACATAAGCTTAAACTGTAACAATTAACTCACACATTTTGATGCTCCTTCCCAAAATAAAATGCTCCTCATTGGTTGCAATGTTGCTTTTGGCCAGCAGATGTCGCTGTTAAACCCTGTGTGCAACATTAGTTAGTCTCAATGAAAAAAATCTGTGTGTTTGTGTGTGACTATTATTAGATACCTTGTTATCGGGTGAGAAGATGTAGAGGGCGAGAGGTTTCTCTCCCTGGTTGATGAACTTGATTGCCTCCTCCAGTCCACCGACCGGCAGGACGGGCAGCAGCGGACCAAATATCTCCTCCTGCATCACCTTCGCCTCTGGCTTCACGTCCCGCAGAACTGTCGGGGCTGAACACAACACAGAAATGCAGTTTAACAAATACATGTTCTATGATATATTGTTCTCATTAGTAATTGTCAACCATTATTTTTACTCTTTTTTTCTATTAAAGCAATGCTGGGGTCCTCACTGCCACCCTATAAAGACATCAGCACTTGGGACTATCTAGCACATTGAGATTGATTTTTAAGAAGATAAGAAGTGCATAATAAATAAAATGCCAAGAGGAAGAAGAAGAAGAAGCAGAGGAGGAGGATGATGATGGTGATCATCACCATCATCATCAGAATATCAGTGTGGTAGTAGCCTGAAAGTTACAGATGCAAGATTGTGAGCTGAAGATCCCGGGACAGCCTGGGAAACTGTCATAGTGCCATTGAGCAAGGAACTTAACCTCCGATTGCTCCAGTGGCTAACAGTAGAAGACTATGGTTATACTGGGTAACTCCCAGGTGTGAATGTGTTTAACTGCATGAATGAAAAGTAAGGTGTTGCCTACTTAGAAAATCTCTAAAATAAAGGTTAAAAAAGACTAAAATGTTTTGAGACATGGATGATATGATACATCCATTATAGACTGTGACTGAGATTCGTGTTGGCTATGAAGCCTTCATGGCTGTCAAAAGTCGTACCTATGTAGCAGTCTGACTCGTCACTCTCTCCTCCTACAGCAATGGTGCTGTCTTCCGTCATGGCCATTATCCTCTTGAAGTGGCGCTGATTGATGATGCGTCCGTAGTCGGTGCAGGTCTTTGGGTTGTCTGTGTAGAAATCCTAGAAGAAGAAATAATTTCATTCGTACAAGTGATCTATGATGATGTTAAATAAATATAAATATGATGATATATGATGAAATATGATGGAATTTTGGAATGAAACCTCCTTTCAGAACTTGGATCGCTGCTGATTTTACATGTCCTATGTACCTTGATGGACTTCTTGACCTCCTCTATAACCCGGTCCTGGATGCTGGGGTCACACAAGATGTAGTCTGGGGCGATGCAGGTCTGACCACAGTTAGTGTACTTCCCCCAGGTGACACGCCTACAGCACAGAGGAGGGGTTAAGAGAAGGAAGGCAGGAAGGAACGGGCCCAAAACACAATGGATTGGATGGAGAAATGTGTTGACTAAATGGAAAAATAGAGAACAGGGTATAGAGAGAGGGCGAGGGAGGAAGGAAGAAATAAAGCAAAATTAAGTGTGTAAGAGAGAATAAAAGAGCGACGACAGAGAAAAAGGACAAACTGACCTGCAGGCTATGCCTATGTCACAGTTCTTGTCGATGTAGCAGGGGCTCTTGCCGCCCAGCTCCAGGGTGACCGGGGGTCAGATGTTTGGCAGCAGCCTCCATGATCAGCCTGCCCACCGTGCTGTTGCCAGTGTAGAAGATGTGATCGAACCGCTGGCGCAGCAGCTCCTGGGTCTCTGGCACGCCTCCATTTACTACCGGGTAAAGCTCCTAACACAGCAGTATTAAGAGACGAGAGGAGAAACGTGTATGGAAAACTAGCTTGGCTTGAGGATAACCCAATTTTTTGAGAGGCAACAGGGCTTTAAAAGCTATCACACTTTTGCTTTTTCTCATTTGCTTTTGCAAATGTTTGAGTAACTGTTGAGAAATGAGTAAATAACAAGAGAATGTCCCAAGCAGGAGCACAGTTGGATGGAGTTCACCAGCTACATTCAGTTCAGAGGGAGCCAGCAGAAATAGGCTACTAATGTGGACTAGAAACAAGAACCAACAATCAGCTTTTTCATTCACATGGAAAATATGCAGCAATTAAAAACTTCTGTGTCCAGTGTGCAATGTTGTCTGGGTAAGAAACCATGATATTCTTACGCCTAATGAACAGAACTAGAGGTGCTACAACGCGTCTGTCTTGTCCATTTTTTTATTTACAATGGCTACAATATGGCTATCACATAATACTGAATGTGTATGAGTGACTGTACCATGCAACCCATCCTTACCTTGTCAATGTAAATTGGCAGCAGGTCCTCCATGACCTTAGCAGTGTGAGCACAGACCTCTGAGGGCTTCACCACAGCAGCATTACCTAGAAGCATAAATGACAAAAGGAGCAAAAATGTAATAATGGAAACACATTTATTAGGATTACATAACAGATATATTTGAATTTTAGTGTCAGCCTCCATGATCTTGCAGTTTTTGTGTTTTAAATAGTCTGACTACAAAAATGTACACAACTTTATGTTCATGGCTTTCTGTGTTTCTGAGGTTAGCATAAGTGTGTTAATAAGGCTACGACTGCGAGTATTGGGTGAAAAATTCCCTGTCAAAAAGTCACTGCATTATCAGTTTGAATGCAGCCAGCAGGGGGCAGCACGATGACACAGCAAATACACCATTGTATTGTGTATGTGGCAATGGAGCAGGAGACTTCTAACCCACTAAGCAGGATACAGGATAAAGTCCAGCCGCAACACTTACAGATCCACTACACGGGCTGTGGCAAGCTTTAAGCCATCATTATCTGAGCAAGGCTTTATACAATTGAACTAAATTGTTTTGAGCTACACAAATGCCCTGCCTACCTAGAGCAGCTTGCGATGTAAGACTCTACAGTCAGGGACAAGTGACTAGTTACTTGTTAAAACTCCTGCAGTGTAATGCTAAACAGTTAGGAGCAAACACTACACAGCATCACAGCCCTGGCCAAGCACTTGGTTTGGAGCCTCTATACAAGCACAGAGTGGCTATTTGATGATAGCTTATTATTGATGAGTCCATTCATTTGGACGTCTGTCTTTGGTACAAAGACACATTACATTACATTACATTACAGGCATTTAGCAGACGCTTTTATCCAAAGCGACTTACAATGAGTGCATTCAACATAGGAGAGGTCTGGTTCACTCAGGGTAAGGACAGAGCTCACCCTTGGCCTTTGAACAATCACTGATAGGAGCAATGCTCAGAGTTAGGAAATGCTCTCACACAAATATATACACCTGTACTCATGGTACAAACATACATGTTGGCACACACCTCAAAGTGTACAAATGGCCTCTGACCCACTAATAACAGGGGAGGGGGAAGAAGGTTAAGCAATGCTGGGATGTAAACTGGCCAAGGAGGATAAGAGTGACACTTGAGCAGGGATAGAAAACAGATTAGATGGAAATGTGAACGTTGACCTCATTACATCTCAGACACACACACACACACACACACTGCCCTTCCACCTACTTTGGAACCGTCTCCCCTTAGCGATTAAAAATGCAGAGTCAGTTGCTGGTTTTAAGAACAGGGTTCCCACTCTAAGTCAAATTTCCCTGACTTTTTAATGAATTTCCATGACCTATAAACGTAAAATGACTCTGGGGCGCCAATGCAAATGCATATGGGCGCTGAGTGGATAGCTAGAGCCACAGCGGCTTGTAACATTTGTTTGGAAAGGTGCTCTATAAATAAAGTTTACATACTTACTCCACCCCCTAACACACACACACACACACACACACACACACACACCCCACACACACACACAGCACCCTACAGTACCAGCAGCCATGGCTCCTATGAGAGGCTGTATGGTGACGGCCCAGGGGTAGTTCCAGGCCCCGATGATCAACACCACTCCCAGGGGCTCCGGCTGGATGTAGACAGTGTCTGAGAGGGTCAGCAGGTTCCTCTCCACAGGCCTGGGGGCGGCCCACTCCTTCAGCTTCTTGATGGCCAGGCTGATCTCCCCCTCCAGGCCCAAGGTCTCAAACAGCTGGGTCCCCACTTCGCTCTGGAGGAAGAGGAGAATGTGCCATGTGCAGTGTGATAATGTAAAGAAAAATATACGAGAGGAGTACATAGTAAATAGGCTGAATTATTTATCCTAAATGGCACTTGATCGCATAACTTGCACATGACATGATGTCTCTTATGACTTTTTATTGCAGTGTTTTGAGTTATTGACTCCCTGTCTGGTCTTATAAACTAGTATCAGTTGTGGTGATTTATGTGTTTTATGCTAGGTGTTTTTTTAGTTTTTTTACTGTAAACCCTGACAGCAAACCAAAAGACTATTCCATAGCGCAATTTCCATGACCAATATTTGTCAGCCGATGTAGCAAATGTCACATTTTTTACATTGAATATGTGATCTGAATGTTCCAGGTCTTGTTTCTGGGTACAACTATCACTTAGGACCAACGGGTTTTTTCTCCTCAACTGAGATCAGAGTGGCTCAACAAGCAACCAAGCTTGATGTTAAACATTTCACAGGTTGGAAACAAAGATTATCAAAAAATTTCCAAATCTATATGCACATGTTCCATAGCTTTTTTCAGGCCTGGAAAACACAATTTGTGATTCCATGAATTTTCGAAGGAACCCTGAATAAAGTTTTGAATTTTGCAAACAGGCTGGCAGACAGATGTACAGACAGAAACTCCCATACACTACTCACTTTATTGAGGTCTTTTTTGATGGCATCTGAAATCTCAGTCTGCCTCTCAACAAACAACCGCTGTAGGTTCTTGAGCTGGAGGAGCCGGTACTCTAAGGGCTTGGACCTGCCGGTGAGGAAAGCTTTCCTGGCACGAGCCACCGCCGTCTGCTCCCGAGACATCCTGAAAAAGATGTTTCATGATGTTCTGATTTGGCTGGGTCACGTCTGAAACCGTTGTCAAAGTCACCTCATCACTGTTTGTTTAAAATAACCACTCATACCGGATGCTGTTGCCTAGCAACCACCTCGGTCAGGTACTGTTCAAGAGCTACACAGCTTGGTGGAAGAATTAGTTAGTAAGAATTACAAGAAGATTTAATTGTTGTTTAATTAGCAGTGATTACAAATGAAAGATGTATTGGTCTTTCTTTTAATGCACTAGTATATATGGAAAGTGGAGAAATGATTGGTCTACACAGTGTAGTGTAACCAGACACCCCCAAGAGAATTACAGACTATAGCTTGACAGGCTTGGCCAGTGTAATAACAGTGAACAGTTGAATGGACACTTAAATAAGATGCTGAAATTACGATAGCACATTATTGTGTGTTGACTTTACCGTTCAACACACACACACACACACGCACACACACACACTACAGTGCGAAAAACTATACAGACTGCTTTATATATGTTCTTCAGAGAGAAACAATTACTCATCAAAACCAAAAACCAGCTTCTAGTGGCAGATATGTTTATGGGTCTCACAGCGGGCTTTATCTAAAACGCTCACTCATCAATTGTCTTCCTAATATTTGGTTCTCTCTCCTTATTCTCTTTAATCTTTTGAAAGCAAGATTTCCTTTTTTTGGTGCGTGTATTCTTCTCTCTAGCTCTCCCTGAGTGGACTGCATATGTGCGTGCATGTGACTAGATGGTGAATGTTCTGGACAGCCGGCACTGGACTGATCTATCATCTACGTTAGGGCAGGGAGGTGAGGTGGTTGGGTCCAGGTGATGGATTTTTTGAGGAAACATTTTCTTTTTATTTTACTCTTCTGTTAACATTTCAAACAAACGTGCAACATTAGTTAAAGCTGACACAATACAAATCTATAATCCCTGGCATGTTACTGGGCGCCTGCATCCTGAGTCATTCACGGTACCACCACCCTTAAGGTGCCGTTGGCTGCAGAAATAAAAGGCACTTTTCAGTGAGTCAGATCATTTGGCTTAGCTCAGCAATAAGAGTAGGTTCCTTCGGCTCCCAAACGGCTCTTCATTCAGTAGCACTTCTAGCTTTTTAAAGTCAGCCAAATTAAACTATATTTGACCCATGATTGGTATGTGCACATCACAATTGCGCCCGCCGCCCACTAGTAACAAGTTACATCCCTGCGGTCACTTCTGCTACACAGTAATACCCTAGTTAATTTCCCATTTGGTGCAAGAAATAAATAAGTAAGATTCTTCATGCATTTCTTTTTTGAGGATGAAAATGTGCCCACTGGTTGGTTAATGTATTAATCCGTCAGAAAATTGGCAGTGTTTGCATACAATCGTCACAAGAGAACACATAACATGTCATATAATAATATTTCACTGCAATTTATTCAGTCTATTCGAAATAGCGTACATCACAAGCGGCGATGTATTGGGCATTTGTACTCTAAGACTCTTATTTTGTATGTTTGGTTATTTGTGGGCTTTTATTTTGAAGTTCTTAAATTCCGGTGTAAAAAATCATTCTTGCTGGATTTGGCTCTAAAGTACTATTACCAAACACGTATTCAATTCATAAATGATAGGACTATCCTATTATTCTGTTTTGTATTCATTTACAAAAATAATAATAATAGTAATTAAAAAACCTGCTCTCAGACGTGTCTCGGCTCCCATCGTTCACTTAAAAGACTTGTTCGCGTACGACACATCACTAACAACAACCAGAACTAATTTTATTCTTACCTGAATACTTTTAAATGGCTGTTTACTGCTTGAGATCCTTCGGGCTTGGTGGCGAAATATCCCACAACAGCGGCGGTGCTAACGGTAGAGAAACGGTAGACGCAGCTGCCCTTCTCCGTTAGGTCACTCCCATTGAGGGCAGGTCTAAACAGTTCTTGGCATCTAAGGCTCGAGGCAGATATTAATGCGCATGTTCCACCTATCGCACAACGCGGAAGTAAACCAGGAAGAGACAATTGTTGCCGTAAACTCGTTGAAGTTAATGTGGGGTTATTTTTTCGTACCTTTCTGCAGTTCTGTTAGATAACGTCCTTGGTTTATAGCCACTTGTGCATAGTAAAATAGTTACTTGGCCTAGTCTCTCATGTGCATTGAAAAGCATAAGAACTTCAACGGCCTACCAAGATACATGATCCTAGTGCAGAGATCTAGTGATTACCACTGCATCTGGAAGAATAACAAAAACTTTGTAATTTACATTTTATCCTGATACCTGGCATCAGCATATTAAAGTTGATTTAATCATAGATTATGAACAAGTCTTTCTTTCTTTCTTTTGACAGGTAATATACTTTATCACTGAAAGACAAAAACATTGACTCTGAATGAAATGCCTGAAGCTCATGGTGAAGCCACCTGAATTGTTATTGTTGCATCAAATATGGATATGATGCAACATACATTGAAATCCTGTTTCAGAATAGTATTCTTTCTTGCATTCTTTGGTATGGACATGTCCCTCTGTTATCAAATGTCAGGAGTCACACTCAGTCTTCAGATCTCAGGACCATTTGATACCCTCTGACATTATGATCCAGTTTAATTCCTGTGATATTCCTTTTCATGGGTGGGATCAAGCCAGCCTGATCCAGGTGCCAAGGAAGTATTGAGTCCTTTTCATAGGCAAGTCTCAAGTCCCAAATCAAAATAAAATCAAATACGGTCTGAATCCCCATTCCATGGCCAAGTCAGTTCAAGTCAAGAATAGATATTAGCTGATCTATCTGAGTTGAGGCTGGCTCAAGTCCTTGAATCTAGTGTAATGTTTGGGGCAATTCTGACGACCAACAGTATCCAAAAAAATACCCAAAGTCCAATTTGTGCTTTAATCACAGAAACATCTTTCTTGTGAAGATCATTTTGAGATTTTTGACCCCGTGTCTCACTTGTTGCACGTTGGTGGGAGGATTACACACCTGCATTGCACAAAAAAATGTTCATTGATAACTTTCTAAGATTTACAGGATTTTTTTTCTCTGCACTTCAGTCTGTACAGCTCATTCATCTTTTATCTACGGCCAAGCTGGAGTCACACTGACCTGATAGATCTCAGCACTGTAGAGGGGAATGACTGATGAATGAATGAATGATGCTATTTCAATTTCTTGCCCTAAGCATTCCTTTTGAGCCATAATATCAATTTATTTGCATCTATAGGTGCACTAAATCATGCCTCGCACTTTCCCTACTTTCCTTACGGAGCTCTTCATCTTTTATCCAAAGCCAAGCTGGAATCACACTTAGCCTCTAGTTCTCAGACCCAGAGAGGCCTTGAAGCCTGGGGAACAGGCGAGCCCACCCCTTGCCACCACATGGATTAGGCCCAAGAATTTCTCAGGTTGACAGGAAATGTGGACGCAGTTTCCACATCAAACAGCTGGCCGAGGTAGGGTGTTTGTGTATTGTGACGGAAGGAGCAAGGGTGTAGGTGAAGGAGAGGAGGGCAAAGCGTCATTCACACCTGAGTGTCAATCTTGATTTGTGGGAGAGAAGTGTGGACACAGAAGACCCGTATTTTCTGTGTGCACACCTGAGTTTGTGAGGTACAAACTCAGGCATTCAGACACAGAGAAGCACATGCTGGGCATTTCCAGGTCAGGAATACAGTTTGGGTTGCAGAGCAGGCCAGAGACTCAAGATGAATAATGTTAGACTGCAAAATGCATGAACAAAGCATGTGTGAGATGGAAAAGAAAAGAGTGTATCAAAAAGGGCTGTAGGTCCATAACAACAATTGAACATTATGTGATTTGATCTCTGATATTGTAGTTAAATTATCAGAAATCAAGATCTGTGATTCAAAAAGGTTGTTCTAAATACAAACAGAGGTGGCAAGCGTTTGTTCCTCACAGCAAGCTTAAGCAAATAGACCATTTTACCTATAAAAGAAACCCAAGTTAATAATTATGAGTCTTAGGCAAATAATGTTTTTCCTGTTTTTTTCTGTGACATATGGGTCACAGTGTATATGTACTAGGCATCTTTATAATTGTTCTAGTTCATAAACCTGGGTCATGGTGGCTGTGTCACCTCCATGGATTTCATCATTAATCTGCAGTACAAGTTATTCCTACACCCTGGGGCTGCTCCGTCCACATTTATTGGCATTGTACTTGAAGCTTCTCCTAAATCTAGAAATAAGAGCTAAGAGTCTACCTGGTGATATCATTAACAGATGCTGTCTGAAGATACTTTACTGACAATGAATCAGAGACAAAACGTCATAGAGGTTAGGGAATAAATGAGTTAAAACATCACCATTCAAGAACTGGATCATAATCAGACCTACAGTTCTAAACCTGATATATGTGGAGACTAAAGGAAAAGTAACATGCGCAGTGCTTATAGCACATTCACAGATATTCACAGATTAGCTGACCTTTTTTTGCCTGAACAACCTAGAATAGTTATAAATACTGAATATTTGATGATGGAGCTTTCTTAGCCAAAGTGAAATATTTTGACATTGTATCTGGAAACTCGTTTTATTCAATAGTGAATCAGTAACAGTAGTAGACTACACTAGAAAAAAATAATATTATTTTAGAAAATACACAAAGTTTAGAAGAATAAAAGTCTAAATCAAGCACTACATACAGAATGTTTCTCTCTTTTTTGTTTAAAGTTAGCATTTTATTGATGATGAAGTAAAATGTATTACGGGGTCTAATAATGGTCTAATAATGCCGCCTAGTGGCTGGAAGAACTTTTTTGTTCCTTATTTGGTTGCTCTCTCTCTCTCTGTCTCTGTTGAAACATACCATACATATAACATATAACATTTATAAAAACATTAAATATATATTTATATATATATATTTTTGTTGTTGTTGACATATTAGCATTTAACTTGGGAACTGTGCACAGGTTGTCTATTAAAGTTGTAAAAGAGGTCCGAGTTGTCAAATGCTTGGAAGCATGTGACACGGTTTCGGTTGCTTGGCGTAAACGTATTTTTGGTATCGACGCATTGTTGTCTTAACGTAAATCATGTGATGGCCAGTTATGACCTTAATGGCCTCATTGTTCATGGGATTAAGAGTAAATGTGCAACACTTTGCTGCTAACTTGAGCCCACTCATAAGGTTAATGTCTCATCTCATTTAGTGCATCACGTGGTCTCCATACGACTAAGTATTACAACGCGTTAGATCGGTCCAGATAGGACATTTAATTTTCAGACAAATATTCTCAGAAATTCGATTACACGGATTACATTTGGTTTCAGTTATTCCAGCCACTAGGCGGCATTATTAGACCATTATTACACCTTCATCAACAATTAAATGCTATCTTTAAACAACATTCAAAACGTTCTGTTCTGTCTGTAATGGTGCTTGAAATTCTTCTACCCTTCGTGTATTTTCTAAAATATTATTTTATTATTTTTTCTAGGTTCTAGTTTTCTAGTATTTTTTCTAGTTTTCTATTTTTTCTTACTGGTTCACGGTTCGTGGCAAAGCCCCAGAATAGAATAGAATAGAATAGAATAGATGACTTCATTGGATCAGTAGAGAATGAGGCAACATAGAACAGAACAGTACTGAACAGAATACTGATATATTTAGCTCTCTGAATTTACTGTATAACAAATGGCCTTCCTTTGATAAACGTTGTAAGCTGTTTCTTTATAAGCCTGCCTTTTTGACTTTCTATACCTGCTAACATGCATCATGTTTGGAAAATTCCATTCAGTTTCTAATGGCCCATAAGTCACTGCGAGTCTGGCACTATCCTGGGAACCTCTGTGCATTGGACTTTGCGTTATCCGGTGTTTTGATGTCTCGATCGGTGGAAACGCAGCCGACCAGGAAGGAGAAAAAGTTTGTCACCTTCACACATTAAACCTGACTGAAGCCTCACACTCCCAGAGCCTCCTCAATACACTTCCACTACGCAATGAGGCCCGTTGGTTTTCTGCGCTCCAGGGGGCAACGCGGTCTGGTGGAAAGGATGTGGGGTAGACTGAGATCTGTAGCTGCCGATGTGTCCAGCTGGGATTGCTGCTTGACCTGGCCGCCGCATTATGGGCGTCAATAAGACATTACATTCGAGTCCATATACATGTCATCTGAGTTTTTTATCATTATGATGGAGAGCAAAGATCAAGCAAAAAAAACGTCAGAAA
The DNA here is from genome assembly GCA_034670405.1 of Hoplostethus atlanticus. Taxonomy (NCBI): domain Eukaryota; kingdom Metazoa; phylum Chordata; class Actinopteri; order Trachichthyiformes; family Trachichthyidae; genus Hoplostethus; species Hoplostethus atlanticus. Next base: position 542,081 of record JAXDDX010000155.1, on the reverse strand, counting down.
TGTATTTGGAAGCCAACACGAGGGAAGCGTTCAAACCAGTGTTCCCTCTAAACTGTGTGCGCCTTTGCACATTTTTGTTTGTTTGGTGTTATCAGAATGACCAAACAATAACATCTTGCCAATCATTAGTCATTGTTCCACTTGTACCCAGAAGTTAAATCCATATAAACTGGTTTGTACGTTTTTGTGCATATGATACTATATGCAGGGAATTTGCCAAACCTTGGGGTTGAGTGAGTTTGACACCCCTGCAGGTTAGGAAAAGAGTAGTATCCGTCTAGGGTAAATGGGCACATTACTGGGTCTTCGGGGATCAAACACGCACCTATTAGCCGGTCAGCAGTTAAAGGCGTGTAATACATCAAAGGCACGCGTTTGTAAGGCATGTCAATATTAAGTGGGGAAGGGGGGAGTGGGTGGGGGGAGTGTCAAGCAAAGTATAAAAAGCTTTACAGCCAGTATTTCCATCAGTATGGAGGAGAACCATCAGTCAGACGGAAAGGACCATACTCTTGTTTCTTTGGGTTTGATTCTGACCAAGTGGGAGGAAATGGCATTTGGTTTGGATTATACTGGCACTAATGTCTCTGAGATGAACGCATTTTATTCGGGACCTTACTGGTCAACTGCATGCCTGGACATGAACAACAACGATGATTACGCACAGGAATCTAGAGGTAAGAGCTCCGGTCCCTGTATTTATTTGTATATATACTTTACTTTTTTATACTTTTCTTTTCTTAAATTTCTTTAATTCCTTGCTCATCTTTGTATTGATTGCTTGCAATATTGGTAATTGTAGAATTTGATCTATCTTATTCTACTGTGGCATTCATTGCAAGCAGTCTCACTTCTAGTGTGGTACAACATATATATTTTTTGAACAGATGATCAACATTATGTTCTCTCCCTATAGTGCCTCATGATGCTCCTCACAACATGCGCGCGGACACCCAGCGTCGCCGGAAGCGCACGACCTTCAGCAAGGCGCAGCTGAGCGAGCTGGAAAAGGCCTTCTCCCTCACGCAATACCCGGACGTTAAAATGAAGGAGTCCCTTGCCTCTCTCACCAGGCTACCCGAGTCCAAGATTCAGGTAGGTAACGCAATTATACCAGCAGTCCACTAGTGGACCAGTTACTGATGACAAAATAGTATTACTTGGTCAGTATTTTAAATTGTTAGATGTAGGTGAACAAACTGTCCGTTTAGATAGGAACACTGGTCCTGGATGCTCTAGGGGTGTTTTTTGTAGACACACGGATATGAATGTGTTTCATAGATCTTCCATGCTTAATTTTTTTTAACACCCATCCCCTCCCTTTCTGTTCACAGGTCTGGTTCCAAAATCGACGTGCGCGCTATTTCAAGAGCAAGAAACCAGCCAGAGAGGCATCAAAGTCATCACCAGACTATCTTCATCCGCAGTTCCCTTACATTTCATCTAGCAGCACACCATCCTCCACGGGCTGTCATTTCCCTTCCACTCCTAGCCACCCATCTGCACCAAGCTGCCCTTCTCCAAGTTTACCCCAGTCCACCAAACTTTCCACTATGCTGGGGAGTCAAGTGATGTCCCTGTCCACACCTACTTCCCCTATCCCCGCCGACCAGGCCACGGTCTGCTACCTGCGTGGACCGGGTCTCTCTGGGGGTCCCCAAGACTATTACCAAAACCCAGGCTACACTGGTTTTTGTAATGAAGCACTTCCACACAACGCAGCATTCAGTGGATGGGATTTCCCAGAGGACTTTGGATGTTTCTTCGGAGATGGACAAGGACCCCAGCCGATGGGGAGTCGCTGTGGTACAGCCGAGCATCATGTCCCCAAGGAGAGCATCCTCATGGCTGCAGCCCACGGCGCGCCGGAGCACCGGGGCTCCGATGGGGCAAAACAACAAACCGAGGTTTTAGACGACTTCTCCGAGCTGTGTTTCCAAGACCTGGGTGACTTTAATCTGTCGGATTTGGAGATTTCTGCGGCAATGATTGATTATCTTTTGGGCTGACTGATAAAAGATGACATTTGCAAAAAAAACATTACATATACTAAGGTCCACACGTTGTAAATAATAGAGTATTTATGGTCAGATATAGAAAGCAGAAATGTCGATAGATGATGTCATTTATAGAACGGTTCACATTTTCGTATTTACATATTGAGGAGCTAAATAAGATGTAATTATTTTCACAATAAAACATAAATAGAAACACATGTGTAGTTTGTTTCATATTCCATTTCCTGCTCTACCTTGGCACGTGGCGTCGTGGCTTAGATGGTTAAAGCGCCTGTCTAGTAAACAGGAGATCCTGGGTTCGAATCCCAGCGATGCCTTTTGGTGTCCGAGAATAATTATCTACACTTCAGTCTCCAAAACGGCGATGCATGGTAGCCTTTATAATGTTACATACTGCTGAGTTGAGATCAAATTGCTGTTCATGAGTCATTCCCTTTAATGGCAAAACTGAGGTCAGTATTCCAGCGCTACGTTCAGCATGAGTGAAGCTCATAATATCTTGCATATGCTTTCCAGTGGTTTTAGTCAAGGGGCGTTCGCGACTCGAAGCCGGTGTCGAGTAGCATCTTGCACAGAAAAAAGAAAGAATATGGCAAATGCCCAACAACAACAACAACAACAACACAAATGATTAATACTTATGTTAAACTTCCGCCAAGCTGAATAGACTAGTCATTTAACAGTGGTTATACAAAGTAGTTGCTAAAGTATCTTTGCTAGTGGTGATTTTTGGTTATGTAAATAAACCGTTATGCCGTCACAGGTGTGCGCTAATACGATTTATTTACGATTTATTTACGAATTTACGGCCTCGCACGTGGCTCAGCCAATCAGAACCCAGGGCTGGAAGTATCCTTTTTATACAATGGCCAGGGTAACACTTTGAAACAAAACTGCATGTTGGATACTTATCTGTGTACCCTTATTATAAATGAGGATTCTACACAGATTCAGACTCTATTGGACTGTGACATCAGAGAGGAATGTTGGGTTCTGGGTGCTTCCTGTGTTCTCAGGGGCATGAGGGCATAGGTGTCATTTACACTGGGGACGCTGGGGACATGTCCCCACCACTTTTTGAAATGGCCGATTTTGTCCCCATCACTTTTTAAAAGCATAATTTGTTAAAAATGTTCTGAAAAATAGCTTGCACCAAGAAATGTTAACTAACAAATGGAGTGGAGATTGACAGGGGTGGTATTTGAGTTTAAATGTGTGAAATGTATCAATTAATTGTGTGGAATTTTAAAAGAATGAATAAAAAAATCAAATCAATGATTTGAGTTTATTTTCAGATTAATATGGATAAATAAATAGAAATAATCGAATCCCTGCTCCAGTTTAATTCATGTTCTCACATATCGATATTTAAACCTTATGCTTAGAATGAGTCATGATTCGTTGAACTGACTCGTGAACTCTTGTGAACTCTGTTTCTCTAACGTTAAAAAGTATTCAGCATCGAAACAAGGTAGTGTAACTTTACATCTAAAGGTAAGGTTGGTTTATTATCTTTAGCTAACGTTGTTAACGTTATTCCTTCAGTTGTTTCTGTTTGTCATATTTTAGGGCAGTGATATTGGATATTGTTATCGCTCGGCTGACTGACATGCACTGGTGCTTTCTACAATATATATTGTGATATTGGCACTGTTGGATTGACATGGTGTTGCAGCTGTGGATGTGATATATGGATGACTGTTACTTGTGTGGTCGCCGTTGTTTGATGCTGAGTATTTTCGTATTGTCGACTCTTATGTCCCCACCACTTTTCAACACAAAGTGACGCCCTTGCATGAGGGGCACAGAAGAACCACACTTCTTCCCACACTTGTGCGTCAGACCAGTGATTCTCAAACTTGTTTTTGGTCTCACAGACTGACGGGCATTTATGGTTTTGATCTCAAGGAAAAATAAAACTATTATCCTTAAATCAAATCATACAAACAACATCCAACCTTGATAATTAACCAGCAGGACCACTCTGCAACATCCTTGTGGGCAAACGTCCGCAGTGTTAGACCACATTGTTATTATATAAAACTATAGTGGTGATATATGAATGATTTCTGCCCTTCTTCATCTCTCTATTTCTCTATCTCTCTCTCCATGTTCATGTATATTTCCACATACAGGGTGAGGCCTCTGAATGAGGATGAGCATAACACAGGGGAGGAGAGTTTTGTTTATTGGACAGACCAGTCTGCTCACACACTTCTTATCTACTATTATCTACTTTCCCCTGTCTCTCACCTCTTCTGATGTATACAAATATTAAAGCATTATCTTGTACATATGGACTCCTCTGGTGCATATTTCTGATATTTACAGCTGTTTATGTATTGTTTAAATATAAATAAGTATTTTTTACTGCTTGGTTTGGAACTGGGCTCTATGAGAGCTAAAGCAGAGGCTGATGTGTTTTTTGTACTATGGGCTGATGTGAGGACAGCAAGGAATCTTTTATCCAACAGAGGGTGCAACTCTTCCAGGAGAACAACTGTCTGCTGGACAAACCAGAGAACCTGGAGAGTTAATATCTAAAACTGGTTCTATCCACGGATGTGACTGTTCAGATTTGTTTCCATGTTCCAGATAATTTGGACAAACAACACTCATTTATTCTCAGACACATGCTATTATCCCTTCCCCTATTATTTCCAGATTTTTGTGTTGTCCTGATCATGTCCCTGTATACCCGTGGGCAGAACTAAAACAGAAAGATTTTATTTCAGCAGCATAATGCCAGACATTTCAATTCAACTGACTGAAGTGACTGCGGAAGTTCAATTTCCTCCCCTCTTTCCTTCTCCCCTTCTGTACTGTTTGCCTTGTCCTCATCCTCAACTTATCCTTGTCAACATGGTCCTTCATTCTCTTCCTTCCTTCTGTTGTTTCACAGAGAGAACTGAGTTGGACATTTGTAGCTGACCAGGAAGAACAAATAAACAAGATTCACGACACTGTCTCCCTGTTGGTTACTGCCTTGCTGGATGGGATCTTTTGAAGTAGTATGGTCACTCTTTTTTGACAAATGCATGCATACTTATGAATACTTAAAATAATATCACACATTGACTTATACTCATCTCAAGTGCAGTTGTTTGTGTCAAATACATATGTGCCTGTCACTCATTTTGCAATATTTTGTGTTGTATGTGTGCCTATGTGTATGTATGTGTGAATGCGCACATGTACATGTCTGCATGTACCATTTGGACGGATAATATTAAGACACTAAAAGAAATGAAATCCCTCAAGTTTATTGACTCATATAGAATTTCAACTAATCAACCTACATTCAACACAGAGACCATTGGTATTTAGCATGTTTTGAGGAAAAAAAAAACAGAAGCTAGTTGTGTTTCTAACCAATTAATGTGCTGGTTACTAAAGAGGTGTGTTTAACTTCAAGAAAAACAACCTGTAGAGTAAATTCCTCCTCATCTCTTCTGAGCTACTGACTCTGTTTGCCTATCTCTTCTCTGCCCGCTGATCATCAGACGACCCTTCACGCTTGCAGCCCAGCCAGTATTTCGCAATGGATCGTGGGTAAGGAGGGTTAGCGAAGTCCACACGTTTTGTCTGCAGATCCACCCTGTAGTATTTATCTTTAATGAACACACAAAACAGACTGTTAAAGGAGGAATTGATTTTTAAAATGCCTTTTACTAGAGTTATGAATATTTGTAATTGACTTATGCCTATTTTTGTTTATTTTTGCTACACTATTTTACAGGATTTATGCCTAACAGCTTTACAGTTGAATTTGTTTCATGGCATTGGCCTGAATTAGGGATAGTGAATGAGTATAAAACATATGGTGCATGCATACATACCCCTCTTGAAAAAGAAGACATTTTGAATGGGCATGCTCTTCTGCTGCTGTGTGGTGGTGTCGTCTGTGATGTCGCTGAAGTCGCTGTAGTCACTGTAGTCACTGTACCAATCATCATAACCCCAAAAATTATCAAAGAACAGAGAGCGGCTCTGCCTTCTTCTCTGGCCACGCCTCTTGCTGGGCTTCCTCTTCCGACCGACCCTTCTCCTCCCTGTTGGAGGAGTCGGTGTGGCCTTGGGACTGAGGTAGACGCGTCCCACCAAGGCAGCATCTACAGGGGGCTTGATGCCCACCCAGTCCCTACTGATGAAACGAGGACCCTTATGGTGACCGCTGACTGAATAAGGAGGAAGGAGGAGGAAAAAGAGAGAGTTTGAGATAGGGGGAGGAGGGGAATGAGGGAGAGAGAATGGGAGAAACAGAGAGGATGAGAGAGAGAGAGAGTGAGAGAAAGAGAGGTGGAGAGATATTGGTTTGGAACAGGTTTGTACCCATTAAAGGATTACACTGACTTTTGGGGAAACTGGCCTGTAGGTCAATTTACCCTTTATGTGAGGAGAGGACTGGAAGACAAAAAACCTGGATTCCTAAAAGATTCCTAAAATCTATCTTCATATGTTAGATAATGCTAGTTGCCTACAGCACTTACCGTACTGTATGCTAACATGTTAGCATGAGCACAGGACAGAGATATCTACCAGAAACACAAAAGATGACATTGCTGATACTCCCATTGTAACATGAAAAAGGTAAGTTGACCAATGAGCCAATTTCCCAAAAAGTTGGTGTAAAGTTGGCTGTCTCACTTCTCACTCTCTCTCTCTCTCTCTCTCTCTCTCTCTCTCTCTCTCTCTCTCTCTCTCTCTCACTCACTCACACACGCACACGGTCTGGGTCTTACTGGAGTCTCCAAACAGCTGTGTGAAGAGGTCCTCCCATGTTTGGTCACAGTAGAGGTCTGTATAGCGCGTGAACTGCACAGAAGGGGAGGACCTGGTCATGTGCACACACTCCTCATGGGAAGGCTGGTGCTTGAACTCATACGGGTAATATCTGTCCCCTGAATAGAGAAACAAACAATCACGTAGAACACATCTCTCGCTCTTGGCTGCCCTAAGTGGGTTTTGCAGGCCACGTTTGGCCCTCTACCTAAAAATATAACGCCTACAAAGGTACAATCCAGATGAATTTGCATCTGACTAAACCTATACTCCCTAGATAATCAATAAATGTCCAATAAGATTACAGCCCATGTTAAGTTTTGGCCATTAATGCTCTGTGCCAAAAAGTGCAGGCTTCTTGGTCTTTCCTCAGTACATTATTGTGGTTCGTGTTTACATCCTAAAATATAGCATGAAATGATGGGTGATGAGACAAGGAGAGGCCACGTGAGAATATTGAATGTAAAACATACATATACAATACCTTTGAAAAAGTAGGCCTTCTCTTTGCCGTTATGTCCTGGTGCTGGTATGGCGAACGCCGTATCAATGTCATCTGGAACTTTCTCGAAGCCAACTGAAATGTCCCGAGGGAAGTCCTCATCCAAAACATAATCCTCAAACCTCCAGTACTTATTACCCTGAGGGCATAAACCCAAAGCAGTGAGGCATGATGGTACCACCATGATGCTCAGTGTTACTGCAAGCTAAGCTATTGCTGTGGTCTAGGACAGCACAGCCAGTGTTTGTGAACATGAAAATCTCTCTACTCCATTGACAATGAATGGGAGACTCATTTTGTGAACCTGAAAATGTATCTTTATCCTCAGAAAACCCTCAAAGTCTCCTTTACCCTAGCTGAAAGCTTCAATTTGAGTCCCAGTTCTTTGGTTTCTGGCTTTTCAAAGAGAATCCGGTTCACAAATATTGATTGGCCTGTCCGAAACCATAAAAATAACAAATGAGATTTCTTAATTTGAGTTGTACTCCCCTGTAAATAGTCGTCAGAATAGCCTAGAGAAATCCACCTGATGAAGATACTCACTGTTCTCCGATTGAAATCACATTCCCACAAATACAGAAGCCTGGGTGCATTAGTTTACTATGATCTGCATCTGAATTTCAAAAGCAGAGGATCAGCTCTGCTCGTCAGTAGAGATAGAGATGGTAGAGAGAGATCGAGATGATACCTTAAAGATGTAGGTTTTGCCCTGGCAGTTGATGCGCGTGAAGGCAGCGTCGATGGGGCCAGAGATTCCCCACACGTCCTTGATGAGTTTGGGGTAACCAGGAAGAACAGCCCTCTCATCCAGCTCAAAAAAATACTCACCTTGGCAAGAAAAGCAAAGCATGAGGTGTCTAAAGAAAAGGCTGGCTCCCATAATCAAACATACACACAGACTGAGAAAAGACATGGAAGGGACAGTATAGGAGTAACAGTCAACTGAGTGTGGGGAGGACAATGTGAGTGGGCCATAGGAAAAGAAAACCTCTTCCTGTATGAGTTGAGAACGTTCTACGACTCCCTGGGCTGATGAAAGCCTTTCAAAGCCGGTTTTATAAACTCAAAACATGCATGGTGTTAGTTCCTGAAAAGTTGACATTTGGGAGATACAAGGTTTTCACCTGACAGCGATGAAATAGACTGCGGTAGACTGAAATAAGTCTTGCACCTCACTTCGTTGTCAAGTCAACCCATCAACATTTGTCAACTAGCTTACAGACCTGCTCACCGACTGCTTTCTCTAGTTTTGCACTAAATGCCTCCAAATCCTGTGTGGTTGAACGTTTACAAGCATCCACTTCATTGCATACAAAATGATGGGACATGGGACTGAAAAAAAAGGTAATGTCCTCCTCAAGTCACAAGAAAGACAGACAAAGGTGGATTCATGAGAGAGGAAACACTCCTGCAGGACTAGGCCTACCTCTGAAGGCGTAGATCGACCCATTCTTCAGCTGGAGGAAAGCATCAAAGGGCCGAGCACTGCAGGGGACGGCGTCGGGGTCTGAGGGTGGGGTGGGTTCATGTGTGGTGGTGGGTGGGGGGGAGGCAGCGGTGGTTGTGTTGAAAGTCGGCATGGCAGTCGTGGTTGTGTCGAAATTCGGTATGACAGTCGTGGTTGTGTCGAAATTCGGTATGACAGTCGCGGTAGTTTCATAAGGACTTATGGACGATCGGACTATTTCCTCTGGTTCGAAGGTGTCCCCACGAGCGACTGAGGGAAGGACAGAAGAGGTTAATGTCACATAGGAGTCTCTATTCTGCCCCTGCAAAGCCAAAGAGCAGTATCACGTGAGAAGTGAAACTGACAATTCAATGTTTATCTCCAGATGTTTTGTCGATATTAAATCTACACCCTCATGATATTTGACCTTTGACAAATGCACAAAAAGCAGTTTGTTTGCTTTTAAAGTGCAGAATAAGTGATGACCCTAACAAAACAAGACCCAAATTCATTGAAACACCATACTTTTATTCACTGGAATATGTGTTTTTTATTGTACTGACTTTTATTAGGGCAGGCCGTGTCAATGTCTTCACAGCAGCTCCCATAGTACACACACATGGAGTCACACTGACATTTCGTCTGGGGGTTGAAGGAGCCACAGCGACCCACACAGGACTCTGTGGAAATGCAGCTTGTTGTGTCAGCATGAAACAAAATGCATTGGTGTGGTGGTGCAGCGCTTGAAGAGGTGAAGGTGAGTATAGTGTTTATGCACCACAGAGGTTAGTATATCCAGCTCGATGGATTGGATTGTGATGCTACATCTACTGCGTTTCAGGAACCGTGAGCCAAAAACATTACTGTACAAATGACAACATCAAGGACTCGGGTATAACTACTCTACTGTGTCAGTACATGCTGATACAAAACCAAACGCCAGTGTTGCCGCTCTACATGAGGCTCAACTATTCCATTAGAGGAAATGGTGCAATTATTATGACAGCCTTCAAAGCAAGCAGTGATATTGTTTAGTCTTCTCTGACGTTCAACTTTTGAAATTTATTTTGGGATACGATATGCCCGTATAATATTTTCAGAGCTCATATAACTGGTCAAACTAGAAAAGAGATCTATTAAAGACTTACCCTCTGCAGCAAAGGTGGTGGCCAACGCGAGGATGAAGGCCAGCAGAACCGCTGCCGGCTTCATGTTCTCTCACTTTATGGAGTGAAAAAACTATTCCACTTTGATGCGACGAGCTGGATAAGCGATAAACTAAATATGTAGCGGTTATATTCAGCTGAGAACCGCGTACTGCTCTGCCAATCTGCCCCAGTGAGCTAGTTAGATATGTTGGAGCGGAGTGGCCCACTTTTGGACTCCGAATCGTGTGCAGATGATCAATAGGTATTTACCAGAAGCCGCTGACCTCTGCCTGTGTTCCCCATTGGTCAACCATTGCTGTGATAATCATTAAACTCTGAAAGCAGATCTCTGACCTGTCTCAGGAACACAACGCTAAACGCTCATTCTGACTTTTTTTGTGTGGTTTTGCCATATATCTGGCACCGAGTTTGCCTATTTGGGAGAATAAAGCACGGAAACTTTAATCAGTTGAATTGTATTTACAAATTTGCAAATGTTTGCAGGTTCTGGTTGAGTGAATGGGTAGGGGAGGGAAGGAGGGAGCAGGCATCTGAGTTCAAACATTGTGTAACTAGGGCAGACATTTTCCTCTATTGATCCATGGTGTAGAAAAACAACCAAAAGCAAACATTGGGCCTTCTTCCCAATTTGGCCCTGACAACCAGAGGGAGATATTAAGAAGAGAAACAGCTACAAAAATAAATATATTATTGCTATAGTCTGTTGACTGCCTGGTCCATCACTTTTGGAAGATGCACTGATAAAGCACTCATGGGATTCAGTACCATGGAGAGTGGTGCCCAGGCTGTAGCACCTCACCACTAGGCGGAAAGCTTGAGCCTCCATAAACTTTTGGTCTTCACTTGTAAACAACATAAAGGAACATTATGACTTCCTCATCAGTCAGTCATTTAATCTCCAGGGCATCTGTTAAACATTGAAAGATCTGAATCAGTTACTTCATGTTTCTAGTGAAACAAAATGTCTCTTTGGCCTATTGTATCTCTGGCTCTATCTTCATTACATTCAAAGTGAAGCATGCTAGGCTCTGTAATACTGGTCCAGTGATGCCTGAGCCAGTATGGTGAAGGAAGTGTGTAAAGGGTATTCTGTACTTGATGCAGTGGTTTGACACGTGTGTTTGATCCAAACTATATACACAGAACCTCTATGGAAACCTTCCTCAAACATGGTTAGTACAGATCAGGGTGATCAAGTTCACTGCTGGTGGACTTTTGTTCTCAGGAGAGCTTCTAACAGTATATCTTCGTGAGGACTATTACTTTGGCTTGCCTGTAAAAGAGTAATAACAAGGCAAATCCAAAGTAATAACGTTATGAGAGAGTCCTTCGGCTATCTCTAATGCTGTGCTTTCACTTAATCAGACAAACTATTTTATTAGGTCGGTTTCCATTGACATGTGCCGTGGCAATAAAACCTGGAGGAGTACAGTTGTAAGGAACATGGAGGTGTTTCATGGAGGTGTTGCATAATCCACTGCTACCTTACCAGAGTCGGGGTTGTAAACTGGCAGCAGGACTGTTATCTTTACTCTCATGAGTGTGTGCTGGCGAAAAAGGCCTGAACCTTTACATCCAAATCAGCTTTACATTGTAGAAGGGATACTGCAGTATTGGTAGAAAGTCCACCCGTATTCCTAGAAAATCATCCTGCGCTATCACAGTCAGATTTTCCCCCTAGTTTCCAGTTCAGTCTTGGTGGTGCGTTTGTGAAAACTCAAATTAGAAGGTGACTTTTTAAAGGTAAACTTTTTGTCTTATTTAGGCCATGGGAGACAGAAGCAGTTAATGTTCATCAATACAGTACGTACTGAGAATGACAGTGCTAATTCTCCTCAATGTACACTGAGTATAATACAAATATTGATTAAACTATGATTAAAAAATGAATTTATGGCTTTTAGAAGGATGTAAAACTGAGCACTGAAGCCAGTAGACTTTGTGACGCTTGATACAAGGTATATTACCTTTTACTACTTTTTTTTTTTACTACTATATTTTTTTACTACTATATTGGTAGAATACAATAGGAGTACGTTCCTTTGAACCAGTACAGGACAATATCCACTGAACTATTTTCAAGAAGTTCCAAAGCAAAAAGACAAAAGGAAATCAAAATACACAGAACATACATGAAGTCAGGCCGCTGACAGACCACACAACAAAAAGGTGCTACGAGTATTTATTCTTCTGAGGGATGAAAACTAATTTTGCTTCCTGTAAGAACCGTTTTGGGGAAAAAGATTAACTTCCATTGGAACCAAAAAAGAAATGGTTTATAGTAATTCTTCAGGTTTTTCACAACTTGCTCTCTGTATTTAAAACCTTCACAAAAAAATGTACAGAACCTGTTGTTCTAGAGCTGGAAAGTAATGGTGTTTCTTTGGAGAACTGCAGGCAACATGCAGTATAATAAACTCATATATAGTTCCACCACCTTTTACATTAGAAATTATATTTACATTACATTAGAATTACTATATATATATATTTCAGGAGATTTGTGGTTTAGGGAACACTGTAGCCACAGTAGTCTACCAATAAGAGTTGTTCTCACTGTTAAAGGTAACGCTGACCTGAGTCTGTCCCATTGTGAGGCAGAGTTAGCTTGAATCAGAAAAAAGGATGTGATGTCGCCACTGAGCAACACAGATCACTGCAACTCCTTAACAAGGCACCTCCTGAGGTTTAAAGTAGACATTGAATTTTGAAGCTATCATTTAGTTCTGCTTTACTCCAGTTACAAGTCAGAGTTCATTCTCGTGGGAATTGAAATGGCAATCCACAGGCATTAATCTTTATTTCGTTGACCCCGGGGTGAGCTGGGGTTGCTGCTTAGGTAAGATAATGTTTTGCCATTACACATGGTTCCAGTCTTGATGGTTTTTGCTTGTGCCCAGAAGTATTGTGTTTTTAACATGATGTCTAGTCATTACACAAGTCGCTTTGTCAACCGAACAAACTGCAGCAAGTAGTTCATCATAAACAGAGTTGATTGTGTAGAAGTGTACTAGTGTGAATATAACTAGTAATTATTATTTTTGTTACCTTGGACTGTGGACTTTGATAGATTTGCGGCAGCCATGTTTGACATAACTTCCCATATTTCCTATTTGGAATGACCACTATGAGGGTGATGTGATTGTTTTTCCCCAAACAGCTCATATTTACAGTAACTCCCATATAACATGTATGCAGCATCAGCTGTGGGGTTTACATGTAGGTGGAGGGGGCTATAGCACTAGATGTTGGTGAAAAAGGGAGAGTTGCGGCCCTTTTGCAATGCAGCATGTCTTGTGGCTGCATTGCATTGTGGTCTATTGAGGCTACTGTCACAGGAATATGAAAAATACACCGTCAAACAACAAAATGGACCCAGAAATACAAGGTACAAAGTATTTTAGAGTGGACTTTCCCTTAATGATGCAAACTGAAGCCTAACATTAATAACACTAACAACGTTTCTGATCGTATGTCTCTCAGGGTTGTAGAGACTGAATGGTAACTTCTGTTTCATTCATACCTCTCCATACAAACGTAAGTTACAACATATGCTATGTTGTGATTCAATGTCACATTGTACTCATTGCAAGGCGTCTGGACCTGGTTTCCTTATTGAGAGTTTATTAGATGTGGCCTCTGTAATACAGCATTTATTTGGATTTCATATGGTTGGCAGTGTGTTTTATGACTTCACTGAAGCTGTGCATGGGCCTTATCTCCAATATAACCTGTGGGAAAACAATAAAGAGATCCTGTTGATGTCCTTGAATTGTGTAAGATCATAAAATATTAAATGAAGACATTTCTCAAGATTAGAGACTCAAGACTAGATTGTGCAGTGCTAATCAGGAACTGATCAGGCTAATCAGGAATTTGTATTTTCTGCAGTTCCTTTTCTTCTTGGGACAAAACGTGTCCGTTCTCAGGGTCATTTTATTCACGTTGCCTCTAATCTGTTTTTTTACAGATTTATTATAATATCTATGAGATATTCTATCTGTTAAATTATATGTGTTCATTTCATATAGAGTGACACGTTGATAAACACACACCTTATATCCCTCTTGTAATGACTCAGTTTAGTCTGAAGGTAAATGTCAGATCTTGACTACAATGACTACACCGTATACAGCGTACCATCAACTGATCCTTTCTGAGAAGGGAAAGAAACACAATGAAACGCAATTTTAATCAAATTACCGTTTGCCCGTCTAAAATTAAATTTTCACTTTAATTTTCACTACTCTCATGTGAAGCCTCTGTTTTTTGTCATTACATTGATGCTTAATGCTTCATGGGTGTTGGTCATCTTAATTCAGATTATCACCCATAAAAATTTCAGTAGCAGCCATCGGATCCTAAGTGGTTGCCTCCTCCATTCCTAAGGCTCGGCTGGCTCTGTGTAGACTTGACCTTTGGTTACACCTGAGAGACATGCATCCCTTTAGATGATAAAGCTCTTTATTGTTTGGCTATCTCTCTCTCTCCCTCTGTCAACCCCTCCCTCTCTCTCCCTTTGCTTGTACCCTCCTCTCTTTCTCAACAGCTACACCTCTGCCTCTATCAAGGATTATGATCTCTTTGGAGTTGGGTTAATGTTTGATACCAGAGATATAAACAGTAAATACAATCTCATTATCTCCATTATCTCAGGTCTCAGCTTGGAACACACTCCTTCTCTTTAGCATGTGCTCACCTGTGCTTTACCTTTAGGTTTCCTGGCCCAGGTGTGTATCTCCAGGTGCCTGTCTGCTTCCCAAACGTCTTCACCCACAGTAGTTGGTATTCATCTTGCTGTGAGTTACCTGGGATTACTGGATCGCTTTTCACCTCTGGGTTGCTTATCTGTTTTGTTGGGAGAGTCATGGATCAGTGGCTGAAGTGGCTGTGGTACCACAGAAACTACATCATCCTCTTCCTCACGCCAATCCTCTTCCTTCCCCTGCCTCTGGCCATCCCTACATCGGTAAGTGTGTGTGTGAGTGAGTGTATATGTGTGCATGTTTGATGTGAGGTAAATAGTGGGGTTACATTTTTAACTCAGCCATTTGACTTGGCGGTAATGTTTTTTTCATCATTGAAAGAGCAATAAAAGCCTCCACTGAAGGTCCAGAAGTGTTTTGGCAGTTCTGCAGTTTAAGACAGATACCATGTAGTTGGGGTGTGATGGGTTTGAACGTGGCTGAAGATCTTTGTGGCATCACCTCTCTCTTCCACTTTTTCTGCCCTTATCCACTTTGCATCACCGAGGAGTATTAAGCAGTAATTTTGGACCCTCGCGGAGGACAAGGAAAAACTGGCACAAACCCTTTGGGGGAAAAAAATGTAAGAGATCTTGGGAGGGACTACCCAGAGAGGGATCCCTCTACCAGGACGGTCGGGCGTGCAATAGATCAGCGTTTCTCATCCCTTGGCAAGTTTTGAAAGGGTTGCGAGCCCAAGTTGGAGATTTTAATTTTTTTAAACCAGCTAGCTTCTAAATGATGATCCATGATCAGATTTCCCAGCCCCAATCCTAACCTAACCTATATTAAACGGATACTGGATCTGCAGTAGATTGAGTCCAGTAGATTGGTGTAGATTGCTGTAGAATCTAGATTGTAGTGTATTGCACACGTGATTACTGCTTCGAGTGTAACAATATGGAGTATAATTCCACTTGGCACTTGTTGAGTTTATGTTATGTCTGTGCTATGCTGCCCCCTGCTGGTGGTGTGTGCCTAGCTGACTATTAGTGTATGAGATTGGGTGTAGATCTGCCCAGTCGGTGAGTGCACTGATACCGTGTGCTGGCTAACACAGGCATCGGCAAACTGATGGAGCTGTATGTGTTTTGTGTTTCCATCAGAAAATAAATCTGGCTTATGGCCTAAAATATCTTGGAGAGAGAGAGAGAAGATTTGTCGTCATACACAACGCAACAGTTACACGAACTCAACTCAACTCAACTGATGAAATGGATATAGCAACACATCAGCTGTACAATAATTTACTAAAGTGTTACATATATATTTTTATAGGTCAGTTTTCAAGTGCCATGACACTGAGTGCATGGCCTGCTGAGTGCAACTAGGAAGCATCGGTGTGGCAATGGAAGGTTTTGCGTTGAGCTGCACAACAAACTGTTTGCTTTATGATCAAGGGTTACTGCTATCTGCATGTGTAAAGTCTTATAACCTTTTAAAGAGAGGGGGAGATAAGATACAGTAGTTGGAGTCGCTTCTTGAAAGCTGAGGTGTGTGTGTGTGTGTGTGTGTGTGTGTGTGTGTGTGTGTTAATATTGGATGAGACATGAGAAAATGCTGCCTTGATGCTGAGGTGTCTTGTGTGTGTGTGTCAATTGCTGTCTGGATCTGTTACTTCGCATTACCCCTGACCTAATGTGTGTGTGTGTGTGTGTGTGTGTGTGTGTGTTTGTGTGTGTGTGTGTTCACAGGCGGCGCGATGCGGCTATGCTATCATCCTCATGGCCTTGTTCTGGTGTACAGAGTGCATACCTCTGGCTGTGACCTCCCTGCTGCCAGTCGTCCTTTTCCCTTTGATGGGCATCATGCAGGCTGAAGATGTACAGTCATCATTCACATTCTTAAGCTTTTTAGTTTGTGTGTTATGTCTTGGGTCATATGTTTGTATTCCTGCATAGAACAGAGTAATAATATGATACTTTATTGAAGGGAAGGGAAACTTTCTGTCTGGCCTCCCTCCACAGGGAGGTCAGAGGTCAAGGTCAGCTACAGAGCAGCACCCCTGGAGCTGGTAGGGATTCAGTGTCTGGGAGACTTGGACAGTTGTGCTGATTCCAGCGCTTTATGTTTGTGGCTCATAAAAGCCGTAAGATGTAACACCTTTTCTGGGTGTGGCAGTGGTTGCACAAGTGACATGGGCTTGGGCATAAACGCAACATGCATACATTTTCTGGCCCTTGTTTCTTCTTAAATCTGTGTGTGCATAGTTTCTGAAGTGTGTGTATATATCTGTGTCTCTGTTTCAGGTTTCTATTGAGTACCTGAAAGACTCTAACATGCTGTTCATTGGTGGCTTGTTAGTGGCCATTGCAGTGGAGCGCTGGAACCTTCATAAACGCATCGCCCTCAGAGTCCTGCTGTTGGTCGGCGTGCGACCTGCGCTGTAAGAACCCGCCTGCGTCACCAGATATGGGTCAAATAGGGTTTGCAAATACCTTTAAAGTCACAGTGAATATATTGTTATACGCTATTGTTTTCCATGTCATAATAAACACGTATTAAACAGTACATTACAAAATTACACCAGTTTTATTTTCTCATATTTTCATATAAACGGTGGAGGTTTAGTGGTTGCTTCGTCACACACTAGTAGGCGTACATGAAAATTCCATCACATAATATCACAGATTTTTGAACAACCCCCCTCTGCCCTTCACATCACATAATCCTACCTTTCTCTCCCTATACGATGCTGCTATCCCATCAGTTTACATCGTCAGCCACATTTGAATTTCATAATTTCATAATACGGGGGTCGCCACACAGGACAGTGAAATGAGTTTAAGCGAAGTATTTGAAGTCACTCTCCTTCCCTGTACCATGTAATACTACTCTCCCTTCATATTCATCTTCTTTATCTCTTTCACCTCTCGTCGCCGTGACCCCCCCACCCACTTACCCAGGTTAATGATGGGCTTCATGATTGTCTCGGCCTTCCTGTCTATGTGGATCAGCAACACGGCCACCACCGCCATGATGCTGCCCATCGCCAAAGCCGTGCTGGATCAGCTGAAGGCCACAGAGGCCCAGGCAGATGAACGCGATTTCCATGCTCCAGGGGTGGACAACCACGGCCTCGAGCTCGAGACCAAACAAACTCAACAGGAAGTGACACATGAGAAACAGCAAGTGGTCAAGACTCCGCTGGATGACAACGTATGTAAGTATAAATGTCTGAAGTAGATAGATAGATAGATGGATAGATAGATAGATAGATAGATAGATAGATAGATAGATAGATAGATAGATAGATAGATAGATGGATGGATGGTTGGATGGATAGATAGATAGATCAGGTATTCAATTTTTTTATTTTTGACCCGCCCAGGTGAGACCCCTCAGCACGGGTGTGTTTCAGACTCAGTCCTGGAGAGAAAGAGGGAAGAGCTGGAGCAGAAGTACCAACTCCTGACCAAAGGGATGAGCCTGAGCGTGTGTTACTCTGCCAGCATCGGAGGCACGGCCACCCTCACCGGCACGACGCCCAACCTCATCCTAAAGGGACAAGTCGACGAGTAAGGCACTGATAAAAGTAATGAAACATGCTGAAAAAATCATGGACATAATGTTTCCGAAGAAAAGGTGTCAGACATGCCGCGGCCGGAAAGATGGATGGACAGACATTTTTGCTACAAAGAGTAATAAACCTTGTTCTTAAGCCAATATATATATATATATATATTACCTCTTCACTGGACGTTTCTCTTGGATCACTGCTCTAATTAGCTAGCTTACTTCCTTATTATCTGTGGCAAGTGTAGGCCACCATCACTCAAGGGGATGGGAGGGCTGGGGTTGAGTAGGAGGAGTTCTACATTACAATTCCTACTGGTTGCCAATAGAGATCAATAAACATCATAAATGACTTAATGCTCTTTAACCCTCCCCTCTTTTCTCCCCCTCCCCCTCTGTAAAGGCTCTTCCCCGACAACGGCGATGTGATCAACTTTGCCAGCTGGTTCGTCTTTGCTTTTCCCAACATGGTGATCATGCTGGTGCTCTCCTGGATCTGGCTGCAGTTCATGTTCCTGGGCTTCAAGTAAGACCCTCTCGCCTGCAGGGGTAGGGAGTAATGAGTGACAATGTGCTCAGCAACATGTTTGAAGAGGACATTAACTGATTAACTGATTCACTGATCTAAGTCCACGCTCATAAATCATAAATCATAAATCTTCAATCATCTCCTTGACCCATTGACCAATCCTCAGGCTCTCTCTCTCTTTCCCGATCTTTGACCTTTGTACTTTTCAGCCTAAAGAAGTCATTTGGCTGCTGCATAAATAACGACAGAGATAAGGAGGCGTACCAAGTGATGAAGGACGAATACAAGAAGTTGGGGCGCATGACGTTTGCGGAGGGGGCGGTCCTGATCATCTTCATCCTGCTGGTGGTCTTGTGGTTCACCAGGGAGCCAGGATTCATGGACGGCTGGGCATCAGTGCTGTTCAATAAGGAGGGAAAGTGAGTCTCTCTCTCTCTCTCTCGGACCTTAAACTCTAAGAGGCGTCAGAGGCGCTCTTTCCCTTTCTCTTCACCCGTTCACTTTCTCTCTCTCTCTCCCTCAGGGTGTGCACACATAATAATAATCTCATACTCCATTGATATCAATAGGGAGATGTGCTATTTCCTTTCTCCCCACATCAGCTTGGGAGATTCCTACTCACTATGCCACCCTGCTGCATCAGACACAAGCATTCAACACTCAAGAAACAATTTGACATAGATGATATACACTGACATACATCAATACATGCCTATTTGTTCATACACAAAGCGTTGTGCTTACATGCTTGCACCATGACTACACAGTGAAACAGGGCGTGTCTAATACTGTCTGCTTGTCTCCCTCAGGTTTGTGACAGATGGGACCGTAGCTATCTTCATGTCTATGCTCTTCTTCGTCATCCCCTCCCAGCTGCCCCGGTTCGGAGGTTATGGTTACGATGAACAGGGTGAGGCGAGAAGAAAAATGCCTGAAATCATATCCACACATTTTTTTTTTAAAACACCACCAATCACTTTCAGGGACAAATCCAGTGCGGTCGTGATCTTCAAGCAACCTAAATTTGGGTTTCAGCTCATCAGACCACCGGGCGATGATTACCCAGCAGACATGGCACTGCTCCTTCAAACTAATTACTGCTTCATATTTAAACTTAATTTCCTTCTCACAGGTAAGATGGTGAAGGCTCCCCCTGCTCTGCTGAACTGGCAGCTGGTCCACGAGCGAATGCCCTGGAACATCATTCTGCTGCTGGGAGGAGGCTTTGCTCTGGCCGCTGGCAGTGAGGTAAACATTGTTTCATGGAAATACAGTAGTTAAATGCCTAATGGGTGACTGTACGGCATCCCCCTGATGTCTGTACTTTTGATACAAGTTCTGATGCAACAACTAAACAGTCTTATGTCTTTTGAGTCTCTAAAAGCTTGTTTATTTGTAAAGCTGGGGGTAAACAAGACCTGCATTTTGAGTTGTGATGGGCTTAGAAAGCTCTTAAAAGCTTATTTTCCATCAACAAGTCAGTATTAGGTAGTATGAGGAAGCAGGTTGAGGCAGGATGTGAGATTTAAACTTCCCCTGAGACGTTTATTAACACTCCCATCATTTGTGTTATTCTCAGCATTACTATCTCAATAAAGGAAAAAAGTACAGTATTTTTTAAAGGAGGATGGAAAGTATAGACAACTCTACTTCCGTGTGTTTGAAATATTTTGTTGCATCTGTTCAGAAATCGGGTCTGTCCCGGTGGCTGGGGGAGAGCTTGGCCCCTCTGAAGAGCATCCCGTCCTTTGCCATCTCCTTGCTGCTCAGCCTGCTGGTGGCAACATTCACTGAGTGCTCCAGCAACACAGCCACCACCACCCTGTTTCTGCCTATATTGGCTTCAATGGTATGGATCAACTCTCTGTATGAATGCACACACACAGACACTACACTCCTACCTATTTCTATGTGTCTAACTGTGTGTGTGTGTGTGTGTGTGTGTGTGCTCCTCAGGCCACAGCCATTGAGCTACACCCCCTGTATGTGATGCTGCCCTGCACCGTCGCTGCCTCTCTGGCCTTCATGCTGCCCGTGGCTACACCACCCAACGCTATTGCCTTCGCTTTTGGAAATCTGAAAGTCATAGACATGGTGAGACTCGCACATATACGTAACACATACACATAATTAATCTAACATTCATGCTAGCAAGGACTGTAGCTTGCTGTTGGGGTGAAGCCTCATAGTCTCGAACCCCCCATTCCCCAGTGTGACATTATTATAGACAACCAGACTAGTGATCAAGCTAATTCAAAGCACACTGCCTAGTGAGACAAAGGCTTGAAGGGATGCAGCATGAGTTCCTGCCGGCTCCAGGGGCGCTGTGTAGTTGAACATGTGCTCTGACCTCCCAGTGAAAAAATAAACTTCCCTTTGGGGACCATTCAGTTATTTACACGTAATCCTTACCAACCTAAAACCAGTTCAGACAACAGCGTCCCCACACTTCTGTATACCATATATGACAACGTGTCTCATATTAAACCATACCTTATGCTGATCTAATGGCTTTGTCATCGTCTGTATGTGACTGTCTGTCCCTCCAGGTGAAGGCTGGCTTCATGCTGAACATCATTGGGATTCTGACCATTAATCTAGGGGTCAATACCTGGGGATATGCCTTTTTCGAGATGCATACCTTCCCTAAATGGGCCAACATTACAGTCGGCCAACCTTGAACAAAGAGAGACAGAGAGAAAGAGAGAAGGTAAATGTTGCATTGGATGGAAAGATGTGTAGTAGAGGCTTTGATGTATGTAAAAGAAACAGAAGTGAGAGTAAATTAAATGTACAGGAAATGTGAAAACATGAGAAAAGTGAGAAAACGCGCACAAACAATCGCACCGTTTAAACCCAGAGTCCTCTGTATGTCATTCAGCGGCATTCAGACATATCAGGAAACTGCTAGAGAGAACCGTGTACTTTACCCAAATCTTCCTCTGCAACACAGATAAGCGTAGTCCTAAAGTTAATGTTTTTATTGCTGTGGAACCAAAACTAAGATTTCCCCCAAGACACCTTGCCTTTTAACAGTGTTCAGTATCTCCACATGTAATTTCATTGACAAAAAAAAGGAAACAACGCTTTGATTTTATACAGAGCTCACTTTCCATTTATCATTAAAGAAAAATACGAGGAAACAGTATACTATCAATGTGTGTCCTAAGTGTTGACCAATAATTGGGCAGATTGATTCTTCTGAGTGATGTTGTGTTTACAGACACCATATAGATGAGTTGAACTGAGTTAATTGAATCAATTGGTTTAACTCATTACTGTGGTCCTTTTTGTCAGATCAAAGTCTTTGTTGTTTGTTGTTTGTCAGTATTGTTGTCACACTGTTAAGCACACATCAGGCGATCATGTGATTTGTATACCTATATTAGGAATACTTGATGTTAAAATGAAAATAGGCTCCCCAGGTAAGTTCAGGTGAAAGCTATGATCATTTATTTATTGCTCTGAATTAAATCCACTTCAATCATGAGAGGAGAATGGGTAAAGAATGCATTTTAAGCATTGAGACAGTTGAATCACAGATGGTGCAGATCAATATTAGGGAGGCATTACTAATATTGTGTTTAGTCAGTGTAGATTAAAAGGCTGGTTGAAAGATACTTTCCAGATATGAAGCTGCCAGCAGGATATGACCAGAGTAGAGGATGTGAATGGTGACTATTATGTTTGGGTAAATGCAATAATAGACAATGAAACAAGACAGGAAATGGAGATGATAGATGGATGTGTCAGCAGATCAGTTCCCAGCACAGTGCATGAGACACTGCTACCATGTTTGTTTAGCATTGGATTTTTATATGCCATAACTGTTTGTATTCTGAAAATAAAGCATCAACTTGTGAATAAAATGCTTCGTCTCTTGCATGCTAATAGGCAATGAAGACACTCTGATATTTCAAAAATTCCCATAAACCTTTATTTTTTCTGTTTTTGTTCAGTCACACCAACATTTGATTTGTCAAAAACTTTACATCAGTTCATTTCAAAATAATTTTTACATGAGTTATAATCAGTCATAAATAAATCTGTTCAACGTGTTTGACTAACATTCAAGTGAATCCATTTCTGATTGGGCTTCGGCAGCCCCCTCCCTTCATTTCACTAGTTCTGCTATCGTATCTCTCACCTCTAATCCCCCTACCAACAATCAGAAACTTGTGCAGGCCCATTAAACCAGTTAAATCCTTTGGTAAAACCAAAGGTCATCAAGAGTTTCAATCATTCAGTGACAGCCGATAAGGAGAACGTCAAGCAGACGCTGAAGCTCTCAGTGACAACATTTTTTGCTGATCTGAACACACAAATGCATCCAAATAAGGTGGTAGTTTCCCACCGACTGCTTGCAGTTCGTCAGTATCACTCAGACCTGGCTCAACTAGTGTTTGCAAATGATTCTTTGTTTGTTTTAACCCGGGTGGGGTTTACCGTATCACGACAGTTCAGAACCAGCTATGGTGTCAAACACAGAAAAGTATACTAAATTAACTTTCCTGTGATTGTTTACACTTTCTGGCATTCATGCTGAATTATGTGTCAAGTTCCACCCACCTGGCAGGCAGATGGTATATATGCTAAAACAAAGTATTTGTAAATGCTATTTGACCCAGGCCTGGCATCCGTGCAGACGGAGCGATAAAAGGAGGACAGGATGCTAATTAAGACTACTAAGAGGCATCCCAAGACACTGCAGTTACAGGTTGTTCATCTGTTTGATCTGTGTAATGTATGCCACGTCTACGGCTTAACAGACCAACACACACAGGTCCTAACTCACTGGAATGTGTCAGTGAAAACAGTGAAATAAAAATACGGGAGAGGCAGAAATCAGGTAACATAAAGACAGAGGAAACGTAACGAGGACTGAAAGAAAACGTTAAATATTGGTTGCACGAAAAGAAAGAAAGAAAAAGGGGGAGGATAAGGGTGATTTGCTCAGTAAAGCACTTCTGCTACATTCATCCATCTTCAGCTCATTTAGTTTCCTTTTTGCAATATGTTTCCCGAATGAAAAATATCAACATTTGCGGATCAAAGTTTTCCCAAATTTCCTCAACGAACAAACACCAAAACGTTTTCAAAGTTACGTAGTGCCGACTAACACAGTCATGATGCCTTTATCATCTAACACTAAACGACGTGGCTGGAGAAACAGGGTGACAAAGGAAGCTTATGGTCACATCAAATGAATTTTCCTCATTGTTGGCTCCGTAGAGATGTTGTGCTTTGAGCAAATACAATAACCACACAGGCCCTACAACAAATACAAGTCACACATAAGAATGAATAAGGAACAAGGAAGAAGGAAAGAGGTCTGCAATAAAATTGTATCTAACTGTTGTCTATTGTGTACAAAATGTGCTAACAGGTTTTGGAAATCTATTTGACCAGAGTGAACCAGACGACCACATTTGACCGTTACTGAAAATAAATTATATATTTTACAAGACCTGATCATGCTTCAAACTGACATACCGACACACACCTAAGCACACAAAGACAATCATACAAAATACAGAAATCCACGCACAAAAAAAGGAAGTACATAATATGTGCTTATGTGCACACACACACACACACACACACACACACACACACACACACACACACACACACACACACACACACACACACACACACACACACACACACACACACACACACACACACACACACACACACAAACACACACACACACACACACACACAGAATCTGGAGAATCTTTTCCCCAAACCTCTGTTTGACTTCTAAAAACATGTTATGGTCCTTACACTAGTTTGGACACGACACCGCATTCCTAGCCCTAACATTACAGTATATAGGGGTGAAAAAAATAACTTCTGTCAATATTTGAAGATATAGAGGTTTTTTGTTTTTACTCTTTACTTGGCTAGAGAGTGAAACCCTCTCATATTTCCTAAAAACGTCCTGTCTGGTTACAAACGCACCCTGGAACACTCTTATAATCACCAAGCGGTATACTGTGTGTCCCTGTGTGTCCCTGTGTGTGTGTGTGTGTGTGTGTGTGTGTGTCTGTGAATTTCTTCAGGTTTTGACATGTGCAACCATCACACATGTGCGCGCACACACACACACACACACACACACACACACACACACACACACACAGTTGCAACTGATACATATCTGCATGGGCGTTTTTTGAATGGCATTCTCTCATGATGAGTGGGACTACTGTTCAGTGGGAGAAAAAGAGGGAGAGAGAAACCGAGAGAGAGAGAGAGACAGAGAGAAAGAGAGAGAGAGTACTGGATCAATGGGATGTTCACCCCACCAGTGTACTCTGATTGTCCCTCGGTCAGCCCATACATCCATCTGTCCCGCGTCAGCCTGTTGTCTCTAGGGTCCACCACTGTAAGAGTAGTCTGCCTTGTTGTGCATCACCAGCTTATTGTCCACGAAGTAGAAGCTGTCAGACTGTGTCTCATATGGGTGCAGGATCATCTCTCTCACTGTAGGGGGCGACAGACACAAAGCCAAACCATGAGCACAGATAAACACATCACTGATATTAAACATTTTCAGATAAATAAATGTCTGTTTTGCTACTATCTTTCACCGACTGATATAACACAATAAGATTCAAGATTCAAGATTCAAGAAGTTTAATTGTCACATACACACACGAGGTATGTAGTGAAATGCAAAGTGGCAATGCTCAGCAGAAATGTGCAAAATAACAGGTTCACACTATTTACAATAACCAACACAATATTTACAATGTCACAGTTTTTAATAGTGATTGAATTTATTGAATTTATTCCCAGTTCTTGAAAGCTTTTACACTTGTTGTTCTAAACACCCGGTGTCTGGAAAAATGCTTCCTCTGCTGCACAGGAAGTGATGTAATATAAATTTCCCGCAGCAGCAACAGTGTTTTCTTTATTGGAATGTATAGAAGAAGAACTGGGTAGTTAGCATGAGCAGCGATAGCCACCATGACTGAACAGACAAAGATATGAGCTCCACTTACAGAAACCCAAACTCCATCAACACAAAACCCAAGGAAAAAGACGTCACAGTGCTGGACACACTCTGTGATTGACAAGTGATCTTTGGAAGTGCAGTGCAGAAACACCACAGCAACTTTGCAACTTTTTTTTTTAAAGTTGCAAATGCATTTCTGCTTTATTAGATAGTGAGCAGGAAAGATGGGAGAGAGAGGTGGTGGCATGCAACAAAGACTGTGGTCCAGATTCAAACCCACAACTTTGTACACGATATGCCACTAGGAAACCCTTACACCGTGCTATTTCTCATGTGTGTGTGTGTGTGTCCACTCACTAATCTCCTCAGACAGAGGGGGGAATTCATAGATGTGTTCACAGGTGTTCTTGCTGCTGGGCATGCAGAAGCCAAACTCAAAGTCAAAGCTCTTCAGCAGCTTCTCTCTGAAATAGTGCCTCTCGATCATCCTGAAGTTGTCTATCGGCATGTCTCCAACAGTGAACTCAACGCTGGAGGGATGGAGGCAGAGACACAGGAGAGAATGAGAGATGAGAGAGAGGGAGGGAGGGAGACAGAGAAAGAAAGCAGAGAGAGAGAGAGGATACAGTAATAATGATATTGGTGACCTGATGTTGACTCATGGTCTGGCCCTTACCAACATATGACTGTACTGGTGTGCTCTCGGTCATGCAGCACGTTACATGTAAACAAAGACTTACACACATACACACATGTATTCACACTTACGTGGCTCCCACTTGCCGCAGTCGGAGAAAGGCGGGGGTGAACTGGTAGCGGACAAAGCGGCCGGCGTTTGGGTCAATATCCTTCTTCTCCCCTGCTTTCTCTGGGGTGAAGCGCAAGAACAGAACGGAAACTTTATTGTTCACACGTGGAAATTTGGCTTCACATCATCCAACAGAAGAAAGACAGCATAACAAACCTTCCAGTACAGTACATATTCCAGGTCATATTTATAAACAAGAGCAAAAAGTGAAATTCCTGGTGGAGAATTGGTAGAAATTCATTTTAGGAACTCAGTAAGTTAATAGTATGTGGGATGTAAGACCTCTTGAATCAAATCTCAAACCTTTTGAAGACATTCTCGTTCATTAAAACAAACAATCACCAAGCATGAAGCACGTCCCGGAAAGGAAATCAGTCAAAGTAACTGAATACTCTATAAACACGTCTTGTATACATGTATGGATCTCTTTCAGATGAGTGGATGAGCAATGGTCAACACTGTAACTGAGTATGAAGCAGGATGTTGCTGAAAAGGAGCACAAGTCCTGAGCAAATGTTTTCCGGGTAAACCAGGATAGAAAAAAAAGATTATTCCATTGTGAATGTTTTTCGTGACCCACCTGTGGACGGGGGCTTGGTGATCTCAAACAGCACTGTCCCCGTCTCCATGTCTCTGATCTTGAACCTGGTGAAGTCGATGTGGTAGACGTTCTCATCTGGTCCGCACAGATAATCTGAGAGAGAGAGAGAGAGAGAGAGAGAGAGAGAGAGAGAGGCATTGAGAATTAGAAACCACTTCCGTTTGCTGGAGAGAGTAAGAGAGATTGAAAGCATTTTACTTGATTAGTGCTTCAGTGAAACTAGGATGAACGTTCTTGCTAATACAGCGTGTACTTTCATCTTCTGCTCAATATATTTTACCGGGAATGGGATCCAAATACAGTTTCAGTTACTTTTCAGTTACTCCCGTTATTACTGCTTATTAGGTAGTAATAAGGTGTACTACCTTCTAAATTGCCGTTCTCCTTTTCTCCATTTGCCAGCATCTCTCTGGTGTGTCTATGTTGCCATAATAAGTTTATCTGTTACAACTGTTAATGTAATAACCTCACGTTAATGTAAGGTAATGATCATTTTCAGCTGAATAGAGTAATAATCCTCTTAACGTAATTCATTCCCATGTAATGTAATAAAAGTTACCTAATATTAAGCTAATACGTTTTTTCCTGCTCACATCATTACAGCATTATTGGGTTTTATTACATCAATGGGAAGGTTGAATTTTTTGAAATTTAAACCATTTGACGTAATCACCAAAGACCTCTTCCATACAAAGAGAGTGACAGCTGTATGTTGCATTTTGACTATTATTATGAGTTCAAGTACTACATTTTTGAAACCTGGAAATTTCAACCTTCCCAATAGTAGTAATTATCAGATTAACAGGAAAAAATGTTTATATTATATTAACGGTAGGTAACCTTAATGACATTAATGGGGAATTTATAACGTTAACAGGATTATTACACTAATAATTATAAACTGTTATTACGTTAGTGGTTTATTACATTAATGGGCTGTTATTGCATTAACAGTTGTAACATTTATCAATGTTTCACCTTGAGAAAAGTAAACGACAGATCAGTTTGTTTTTAGCTTACCCTCGAATCATCAAACCAGCAAGTGTTTCTTTACCACCAGTCATACTCTCTCACAATTACGAAGCTGTAATCTCAAGAGTTTCCTCCCATTTAATCCTCTGCAGTGACCACAACACTCAGAGTGGACCACACACACACACACACACACACACACACACACACACACACACACACACACACACACACACACACACACACACACACACACACACACACACACACACACACACACACACACACACACACACACACACACACACACACACACACACACACACACACACACACACACACACACCTTATATTTCTTGACATTTCACTGCATTGTAAGTGATTTTTTGAAGTGAAGCTCATTGCTAAATTGTGTTGAAGTCAGAAACACACACACACACGCACACACACACACACACACACACACAGCAAGAAAGAGAAGAGTTATTTTTACTCCTCTAATCCTTCCTGCCATCACCAGGCGGTGTCACTGCTTATTAGTGTTCCCCAGCACAGCAGACACTTCCTGCTTTCTGCTCAACCCAATACCATTGGCAGGCAGGTGTAACTACAAAATCTCTCTCCCGCTCCCTCAGCTCTCACCCCGGAAACCACAAAGCTCACAAAACACTGGTGGCTGCAAAATAAATCCCAATGAAATGAAAGTGAGATAGGATGGTTTCAGTGATTTCAGTGTGTCACCGTGGGTTTATGCAGCCCTGAGAGATGGTGAACTACATGCACTGAGAGAGGAAGAATCCAACTGTAACACATGATGATTCCCTGTGTGTTAAGTTGCCGGTGAGTTTTAGTGATCAGTCAACCATTAAAAGGTGTGCTAAGCTCCTGACCCTGTGACGCCTGCGCTCCCGTGTCAGTCTGAACGCTGAGGCGACCACATCAGCTCTTCACACAGCGCTCTTCTTGCCGTCGGAAAAAAGGAAGCACCTGCTGTTTCATGCAGTGTCCTCACATAGACACACACAATCACCCACCAACATTATTTTGACTGATAACATCCTGCACAGGTACAGCTCCAACGATCAGGACCATTCATAATTGTTTTGCATGGGTTGTAAGTGTGTGTGTGTGTGTGTATGTGCACGTGGCACATCTACACATGTGTATAATATACCATACCATAAACCAGACTCTTTTGCTATGCTAGTGCTAATAATTACGTTTGAGTTTGAGCTTGAGGTGAGTGAGTGAGTGAGTGAGTGAGTGAGTGAGTGAGTGAGTGAGTGAGTGAGTGAGTGAGTGAGTGAGTGAGTGAGTGAGTGAGTGAGTGAGTGAAAACATGGGTGAGTGTTTGTGTAAGATAAAGTCAGTGTGGAGGTGATAAATGTTTCTTTTTGAGTGCCTGTCTGTGCTCTCACTTCACCTCACAAAGCCTGAGGCATACTGTAGTAAATTACTTACAGTCTGTTACCCAAGGTGTAACACACACACACACACACACACACACACACACACACACCCGTGACAGTGAGTGTGTGTGTGTGTGTCTATAGGACTGACCCAACCATAAGGCAGAGAAATACAACCACCAAGTGTGGAATCAGGAGTCTGTTCACCGCCACTCAACGTTGAAGAGTGTCACACATACTATGAATATGAGCAGCTAAAGCTACGTTAAGTTAGCAATGGTCAGAAACCACAGGAAGCAGGAAACCCATTTGAACACCACTCATCTCGTCAGCTGTTTTGGACAACCGCTCTTCAGACAACATGTCCTCACCACTGGGAAAATGTCGGCTCGACCTCCTGATGCACTGTTATCAGGAATATTTAGGCCTTGCTTGTGCCATGTCTGATGGGTGTAGTAAATGTAATTCTGCTGACAGTCTGGTTTCATTATTATATGCTATAATTATATTTGTCATAAGGGCCCACGGGACAAATTTAGCCCTCAAAACAGAGTGAGAGGATATTCCATTTACTCTATTTTGATACAGGCATACAATAGTGATGCCTCTATGATGTCACAGAGGCATCATTGTTTGGTGTTGTTGGAGGGTAAAGCCCTAACAGCTACTGCGAGGTTGACTATAAAGAGTGAATCTACCAAAGTGAACTCAGAGAGGAGCAGCCAGACAGAGAGCTACTGTATTAACAGGACAGACACAAACAGAAATCTCACTTCATTAACACCACAGCGCATCACTGCCGTCCTGTCAGTAAGAGAGAGGAAGTGAACTAAGTCTGCTGCTTTTTCTGTTTCTTTGTTTGTCTCACACTCACTCAGTCTCTATTTCACACAAAAACTCTCTCTCACACACACACACAGCTATGCATACAAACACAAGTGAAAAATATGAGACTTTTTTTTGTCAATATCACACATAACCTGTAGCAGTCATGCATCCACTGGTCTGAAAGCCAGTCTCCTTGTCCCCTCACTGCAGATCTGGCACAGATGTTACCAGTCTACAACTAGACCAGGTCAGGTCCACAGTTCAACACATATATAACCGAGTTCGGCCCAAATAAACAGAGTTCATTTCATCACTTCACCCAGAAAACGTTGCGGCTGCCCAGTCCAAACCAAGGACAGCTGTTAGGAACCTTCCAGTTTGGGGGCTTAAGATCACTGGCATATGAAACCATATTATAGGCTTAGAAACTCAACATGCATGCTGGCTAAAATTACAGCTGACACTGATAATGGGATCTAGTTTAGTCTATCCCACTGGAGGACATGGGACTTTGCTCTGGTGCTGATGGGTGGGTGCTTCTTAGTTGTTTTCACCCCATGGAAACATGTTAAAACCTGACAGCCTCGATGAAGTCTGTTCGTATTTCTCTATTCAAATATTTATCACAAGGCCTGTTTCTCAGGCCCACGTGGCTGGTCATGTGATGTCCGTCCGGTCCTGTGACAGAGGTGGGTAAGGGACATAGGATTGTGGCAGAGAGGAGGACATTTTTAACTACTAATCCTCTAAGATTAGCCAGATTGTTGTATAAGAGAAGGAGGAGAAGGAGAGATGAGGTTGTTCAGTACAGCAATCAAGACTTCTAACCATCATTTTCAGGTCTGTTTGAGCCGTAGCTGTTCAACTGTCCTCCTAGTCTAATGTCAAGATTATCTTTGTATCATCAACTCCACTTACCCTTGACAAACTAAAAGGTTGCCTTCAGCCTTGTGAGTGCTCTGCTGTTGTGCATAATCTCTATAGCGACCTCCAGCGCGACACACAAGCTCCCATTCCCACCGGAACGGTTTCTGGCTTGGAACCTGTTGTCTTGTTGGCATGGAAACTACACACTGTCATACCGTCACCTGCGCTGTTGCTCCCCTCACAGCGGGAGTCAGAGCTGCAAATGATATGTCAGACGCTGTAGTGACACATATAGCAGACATAACACTGCTTTCCTTTCAATACATCTAGCACCTAGATGAGGATTAGCATGACATCACCCCCTCTTCCCTCCCCTCCTCCCTCCCCCCACCAGTATCCCACACACACACACACACACACACACACACACAGTTGATCCTGTGACATGTGATTCTGACTCCAACGTGCCAATCACTGCTGTAAATACACATAGATTACGCAAGACCATTCATGTAAACGAGAAAGTGCAAGCCTAGTGTCGAAGCACTGCAATGCAAGATGGCAAGAAGAAGATGACGTGAAAAATCAGAGGGGGGAAAGCAAAAAAAAATCCCCAAATTGTGAGAAGCTCGTATATCTGTTCACGGTATGCATGGGTTTGTTGTTACAGTTCATGCTAACAACAACACATTATTGCCCCTGATGTAAACATAAGGGACTGATTACATAAGGGTACAGCACGGGGGTGAAGTTATGATAATAATGTGAACAATGACCACTTAGGTCCGTATTGGGGGGGCAACCAATCAGGTGAGAGAAGCAAGGCACTCTGGCCCAGTGCAGCTCAAATGGACTAATCCGGTTTAGTGCCTTGCATGAACGTAAATCCAACTAATCATTGGAGAGAGGGGGCAGGGGTAAGAGAGAGAAGGAGGGAGGAGGGGGATGGAGATGGAGACCAGGGGAGTGATGTAGGGCTGGAGTGAAGAAGGTCAAGAAGAAAGCGGGATGGGCTGGGGAAGGGGACAAACTCACAGCTCTTTAATTCATTTGAAAAATACCAGGCAGCTTAATAAATGTAAATAAATGTGACTCTAGAGCCTAAAGCACTGGAAGAGAAAGGTCTTCACTATCATGCTGTTTAGTTGGAAACAAACAATCTCTCTCCTGTTCTCTGTGTAGGCCAGAGGAGGGTAGGAGAATCACAGCCACAGATATCTTTAGGATGTGCTAGAGATTAAAAAATACAACAATTTGTTCACATACTTTAATATTCTTTGGGTCTTGATGCCATGTAGCTGATTTAGAAATTTTGATGAATCACTTTTTTTTCACGATTGTGCAGAAAATGTTTTTCTATCTATTTCTGGGTGGCTGGTGATGAGGTTGACATCTCCGCCCTATCAAGCCATAAGTTTGGCATAACAACATCAACTACAGTAGCACCAAATGATGCATTTTTCAATTAAGAGTAGAAAGTTGTGTTTAAGAAAAAGGTTAGCGGTGGTTAGAAGCCACTGAATGTGGGAAACTCTTTTATGTCCTCTTCACATTATCTTACAGAGATTATGTTTTATTCTTTGGACACTTATTTTATAGCAGAGTGTCTGCAAGTTTCATTAACGTGAATGTAAGACTTTTTAAGACCTTTTAAATTAGAATGAAACATGAGACCAATTTCACATTTGAAACAACATGAAAACCAAAACAACTGTAGACTAAGAATATGGTCTGCAAGACTGGACTGATTTCTCAACGGGAGAACAGCGCACCAAGAAACCACAATATTTAAAACTAATTTAAGTTTAGATAATATAATTTAAGACATTTTAATTTTTTCAGGACCTGTACCCTGGAATAAATTATTTTGACTCTGGCAGTACCAAGTTATACCCCCAAGGTTTAGGGCTCAGTAATATGTGTCACAGTACAGATTCTGTACAGTCCTATGGCGCATTTGTTGCGATGGCATATACAGTAGTTCTTTCTGAGAACACAAAGAGGATTGTGGGAGAAAAGTTTCATCGTTAAACTTAAATGTTCAAAATAATAGAAAGTTTACTTCCTTTTGTTAATTAGACACTGCTCAATCAGTAACAGACACAATTTATAGCAAATGATTTTCTTGAGTGCTGTAAACTGTGATGGAGTTTGATAGTGTGCAAATGTCTCATCCCTTACTGACCCGAATTTGCCTTTTGATGACCATGGTGCCATGGCAACAGCAGCAGCGCTGTGGTAAAAATGGGGATGATTGTCAAGTTAGGGACACTGGAGAGAAGAAAGGATGGAGAGACGGGCAAAGTGGAGGAAAAGAGCCTAGGAAAAAAAGAGGGGGATGCAAAGAGAAAGAGGCAGGCAGAGGACGAATCAATCTGGCAGAAAGGAGGTTCAGTTTAGGGCCAGGGTGCTGAGACGGGGGAAGGGTGAGCTGGAGGTCGGCTTAGGCCTACAGACATGGATGAGGTTCAGGACTGGAAACAGCAAAAAAAAAGCAGGGTGGAGGGGCAGTTGTTAATATGTTTTTTATCAGCTGCTACCTCGTTCATACAACCGAGGAAAGAGCATTTAACGATGTCAGGTCTGCCAGTATTTGTGCACCGAAACACCCCTGAAGGAGCTTTGGAGGCGTACGCTTCGTTCACAATTGAATCTGTCACGTTCTATGTACGTCATCTCCAACACAATGTCGCCCCCCCAGCTAGTCAGAACACCGGACGAGTGCAAGCGGAAGAACTCCATGTACGATGTCGTACATTTGAGCGGATGGCTATATATCACAAAGCATTAAAAATACATTTTATATTGTTGCCAAAATCGTCTCCCATAGGAATGAATGGCATATCGTAACGGACTAGTCAGTTGTGAAAAGTTGTCCGTGACTGTGGGCTGTAAAATGGAGTTGTATAGATTAGTTCCTATTCAGGAGTTTATTCTGTGCAAAAATGGGCCTCGCAAGTCACAGATTCATATACAGTGTAGTGGCCTTGTTTCTGACCTTGTGTGTGTGTGTGTGTGTGTGTGTGTGTGTGTGTGTGTGTGTGTGTATGTGTGTATGTGACTCTGCTGCTCTGCTGAAAGAAAAGCGACTCTCATAGAAGTGAATCCTCATTACTCCTCAATATTCAGGAAAAAAGCCATTCAAAACACATGACTAATGTATGTGTGTGACTGATAGTGACTGGTGCTGAACTTAAATTATGCTCACTACCTATTGATCATCTTTAGATCGATTAATGGATTGTCTATTAATATGGGGTAATGTATTTGAATGCAGAGGAACAGGTGCTGACTGTATAACTGACCAGTTAGACCAACGCAGTTTTAAAAGAGTGTGCATGTGTGTGTGTGTGTGCTGGTCTTTCTGTTAGAGCCCAGTGTTAACACATCTGTTTAAACATACTTCTAATGTAATCCAATCTGGGCCCATGTGTTCGTCTCACAACACCACACAGTGCAACAAAGTCGTCGTTTTACCACCGCTGTAGTTGGAGTGAAAACGCAGTTGAGGAGTCCAAACTTAAAGCAACAAAAAACAGGTTTCTGAAGGGCATGCCTGCTTGCAGCTCCCAAGGCTGTGAAGGACGACACACTAACAGGACAGTCAGATTATATCATATGATATTATACAGCATTTGAGAATACAGCAGAACGCCTGTACTGTCTGTGGTTAACCAGCACTTGTTTTGGCCTGCGTGGGCTACCAGATAGATGGGGCATGACACATAGGACAATACAATGAGTGGCAAGTTTATATGATTCGAAGGCACACACTTGTCTGTGATTGACAATTTATCCGACACTCTTTGAACTGTCCCATCCTGTATCCCCACACATCGTGCGCTCCAAGTAGGTTAAAACAAACACTGAGCTTTATTTGCAAACACTGTTTGACTGTTGTAACGTCTGGTGCACCATCCAGGCATAGTGTATCATGCCACTCAGAGAGGGAATCAATTCCAGCCATTTGAGAGTCTACAGCAGCAGCCAGGACAATAAAGTAAAGACAGACACGTCTCAAAACAAGACGCAAGCTTGAATGACTCTCTCTCCTCAGGAGACCGCTCAGGTTCTTTCCTTTTTTCTTTGACAGCAAGAAATGGTGTCAGCCCTGAGGAGAGAGAGAGACAGAGGAGGACAGAGACAGAGAGAGACAGAGAAGGACAGAGACAGAGAGAGAGAGAGAGAGAGAGAGAGAGAGAGAGAGAGAGACAGACAGAGAAGGACAGAGACAGAGAGAGAAACAGAGAGAGAGAGAGAGAGAGAGAGAGGACAGAGACAGAGAGAGAAGAGAGAGAAGAGAGAGAGAGAGAGAGAGAGAGAGAGAGAGAGAGACAGAGCAATATCATCTCCAGCAAGAGGGTAAAAAGAAGTCCATCAGGCAAAGAGCCTCTACTCTATCTGACACACAGAACCTGTAAGTATGAGTGTGTGTGTGTGTGTGTGTGTGTGTGCATGTGTGTGTGGTGGGACTGGGAATTTGTTTTTTCTTCAGCCTGCAAAAATGCTCCATAAAGTGTCTGACTTGATGAGGGAATTTGACAACAGACTGAAGATATGGTCTGTTTATGTGTATGCTCGCATCTGTCTGTCTGTCTGTCTGTCTGTCTGTCTGTCTGTCTGTGTGTGTAATTCACAAAATGTGAGTACAAGAGGCAGTAAAATGTTAAGAGGCGCTGCAGGAGGAGAGGAAAGGAAGAAGGGAAAGTAGAGGAGGAAGTGTGTAGGAGGGGTAGGAGGGTGAAGCGCGGTAAACAGAGCTGCACGCTCCGCTGACTGTAACAAAGGGGACTGTAACCAAGGGGAGATGCTTCACGTTGCCGTAGTGATTCAAGCGTGTATCCACGTTGCTGTGGTGATTCACACATGCCTGTCCTCGCCTCCAGCGATGACGCCGGGAGTGAGGAAAGTGAGAGTTTCCAAGACCATAATAAGGTCCAGCGTGGGAGACAGACTCATTATGATATTCCTGGACGGATCGCTCTGCAGCTGGGCCGTGATCCCACCGCAGACTCACTCATGGGCAACGATAACAAGAGACTCAGATAAAAACACCCGCTCATCCTCACATATGCAGCCTCACACACGCTCACACACTCACACGCACGCGCACATACATTCACTAGCATGTCAAAATAGGTGGAAAGAGTACTAAAATATCCTAAAATATCCTGCTCAAGTAGAAGTACTGTTACTATGCTTAAATTTTACTTAAGTCTGAAAAAGAAAATGTAGGAAATCGACTTAAGTAAGTAAAAAGAAGCATTTAAAAGTTACTGAGTTAAAAAACAGACAGCGTTCCATATGATCTGAAGAGTTAAAACTACGAAGAAAACCACAAAATATACTGCATAAATTCAGTTGGAAACAACACGACAATTTATTGTGTGATATGATTATAGTACCTCAGTGAGGTGTTTCCTCTACTACTAGCTATCCAACTAGCTAGCACGGCTAGCAAACTAGCTAGCAACAACCAGGCTAACACAAACCAATACTGGAGCTGGATGGATGTTAAATAAGGTAGTGATTTCAAATGTAGGGGTGAAATACTACTGAAAAACATACTTAAACAAAAGAGAGTCACTTCATCACTTCCATACTTGATTAATTACAGTTTCAATTTAAACTACTAAATCTAACTTGGATCATCAGAAGAAGAGGGAGGAAAGGGTGAGCTAAAGAATGTGCCAAGAACAGGGGCTTTTTCATCTCCTTAATAAGCAGTGAAACTACAGTATTATCTTGAACTATCTGAAAATGTGGTGATAGGGCGATTATGGAGAGCGTTTGAGCTTTTGAGCGTTCTGAGAATATTGAGTGTCATCTTAACAGACGTGCAGGACGGGGAGGAAAAAAATGACAAGAAGACAAAATAATGATGTGAATTCACTAAGAGTAAGGAAAATGTGTGTAACTGTGTTCAGTATGCCTGGTCACCAAAGTTATATCAGTAAGAAATCCAAAACTACTGGTGCTTCTCCACAGCGACTGTGTTTTTCAATAGTGTTCAGGATGCTCAAGTATTCCACTCAAGAGGTGGTGCATGTCATGCCATGCCATGCCTTTTAAAATAGCTGGAAGAAATGGATGACCTTAACCTTCCAGCCGGTGTCTGGAAGGTTCTGTGCATGTAAACGCGATCAGTATGTATTGTAACGGCCAGTAACCGTGTTGTGTAAGGTATTATGACGGCCTTTAAATAGTTGAATACCCTGCCGGCCACCTGTTAGCTAACTAGTGGGTTAAGACTTGAGGATGGATATAGGTGTTCCTGTGCACAAATAAGAGCTCTCTCTCTCTCTCTCTCTCTCTCTCTCTCTCTCTCTCTCTCTCTCTCTCTCTCTCTCTCTCTCTCTCTCTCTCTCTCTCTCTCTCTCTCTCTCTCTCTCTCTCTCTCTCTCTCTCTCTCCTCTCTCTCTCTCTCATGGTGTAACAGAATTTAAAGATCAAACGCTGTGTAATCACCAAAGTTTTCATAACGACATTATGAATTACATTTGTGTCTCAATAAAGACGAGGGAGCAAAGGAAAACTGTTATCTTCTATTCGACTGGCTCCAAAGTTGCAAAGGCACTCTACTATATACCAAGTGAATCAACGTATACTTGGTGACAACTGAGCTGAAACCCACTTCAGAGAGTCAAAACTCAAGACAGTTTCCTGAAACATTGTTTTGTGAGACATATACACGCTGCGTTGCGGTACCACACAAAAAGTTTTGAAACTACTATGAGGTGTTTTGGAACACCGACAAAAATGAATATTTTGCAACATCAGAAATTAGGAAGTCAAATCTGTAAGTTGCAGAAACCTTTCCTCCTACATACGACACAACCCCAGCCCTCAGGCAGGCCTTGGTGCTAATTTTATGTTGCTAAATGCCAAGCTGTGAGCTGACCACAGAGTGAACCCACAAACTCATAAATTCAGGGTGATACACTCATCCACAATCACTGGATTCTTCTTAGTTTAGGTTATTGTGAAGAAAAGTAAATATAACTAAAGCATCCACTACAACATAATGGATGAAGTCTGAGTTTTTGGTTTGTTTGTCACCTAATTCACTGAAAATGGACAAGAAAGAAAGGATGAAAACAGCCTGAACTTCATATGAACGGTGCCAGGGCGAGAAAATGCATTTATCCACTCAACCACTTCAGTACCTCATTGTGCACCTTTCTAGCCAAATCACATCTTCATCCTGGTGTGAAGACGTGCCATACACATAGTTCCATAAAACTGCAATTAAATTAAGATCATAAAATTCAACTGATGTGCATTAAGCCATTAGAAATATTATTTTTTGGCAGACTGCTAGACAACGTTTTTTAGTGTTTTGACATTAAACAAGCTTGCGGTACTAGGTGATATTTTAAACCACATTACTGTGTCAGCCCATCTGCATTTGGATACACCTTCAATCAAGCAGCATTTCCGTGTTGTTTTTATTACAACCACAGCCATCAGCACACTCTTCACTCCTCATCACTGAAGTTAACCCTTACACCTCCAC
The DNA here is from genome assembly GCA_034670405.1 of Hoplostethus atlanticus. NCBI lineage: Eukaryota > Metazoa > Chordata > Actinopteri > Trachichthyiformes > Trachichthyidae > Hoplostethus > Hoplostethus atlanticus. Next base: position 503,405 of record JAXDDX010000155.1, on the reverse strand, counting down.
AGGTCACCAGCTGAGTGACTTAACAGGTCTACCCACATCTTGCTGACACGTTGCCAACAATTTGCCTGCATGGAGGAAGAGGGGTCTGGTTTGCCCCAGTGATGCATTATTAGGAGCTGGGTATACATTGTGACGTGATAGAGGGGACACAGTAATGACGTGATAAATGACTCATCCATAGGAGCTGTAACATTCGAACCCCCTGTCCTCCTTTGTCACTCAAGAAGCCTATAAAACTACCAACTTACTCTGTGTGATCTTCTGTAAACCCAATACATCCTCGGGAGTGATTATCGTGTTGGCGAGCAGTTCTTCCTCCGTGGTCACCGGGACCCCCACGTCCGTCGAGTTGCAGCCTTTCTTCACTTTCATCGCCGCCGTTTGGTTTGGGGTGCCTCCGGTAACGGTAGTGCTGCTGCTGTTCGTGCTGCCGCCTCCGGTGTCTCTGCCTGGATTATTACCGGCGGGCTTCTTAGCGCTTGACGGGTCCTGGCTGTTGCCTCTGCTGGTACAAGAATAGCTCATTCTCCGTTCCTCCTCCCCCTCTCCTATCCAAGGGCTTCCAAGATACAAAACAGTTGCCTCCCTCCCTCCCTCGCCGAAAGATGCACGGTTGCTGTCTATTATCCGGTGCTTAATTTCAATCCGCTCTTCTTTATGAGCCTGCAGTCTGTCTGCAGACGGGCTGCGTGCAGGGCACCGGCAGAGCGCTATGAGCAGGCGGTTTCCGATGAGCTGCCTCTAAACGGTATTCCGCTGGGTGCAAGTAAAGCTAGAAATCTGTGCAAATAATCTACCGGGTTTGCAGTTGAGAAAGAGGCAGCAGATGGCCGTGCTGTCAAGGAGGGGGGCGTCTCAGCTCACCACAACAGCCCCTGGACGGCTGACACGCAACGGCTGATGGCTCTGCGCACAATCACAAGTGTAACTAATAATCTGTTTTCACGCGCAGCAACCGAGGCGACATCATCGGTGATCAATCCAAAGGTCCAAACTGTCGCCATGTCGCCCCTCTCTTTCAGATCGTGGTATGGTCCGCGTTGATGGCACTTAAAAAAGTGGTAGTTTCTAAATCAGTTTACCCTTAACGAAAAATCACAATATTATTCCCATAATATTCCTATTGGGACTTGCAAACTGAGGTAATCAATAGTGAATTTACAGTGACCCTAAGGTATCACTATAATACTCCTATAGGATCTTACAGTGTGTCTGTTGTTCTCAATAGTGAGTCTATCTTACCATCTGGTATTTTCTATCTCTTATGGTATCACTATACTACTCCTATAATGGCCATATGTGGGATATCCTTCTAAAATTCCTTATACTTAAACGCTCCTCATCAGATCCTTGTAACCTGGTCTGAAAGCTGAGGAGGAGGCAGAGTGTAAAGCTCTCCTGAGGGGTTTAATCCTCTTCATCTCTGTTTTTCTACCGATGCAGGTCCCTGTGTGACTCATCCTGGAGATCTCACTCCAACATGACTCCAGCCATTTCAACATGTTCTGACAGTGGCACTGTGTGGGATGATACCAGCTGAACCAACACAACCCTCAACAACAAATATGACTACTGAAGACATTATAGCTGTCTAAAATGTTGACATTTACAGTATAAGGAGACGCCCTGCTTAACTATCTTGACAACAACTATATCAGTGTTTCAGACCCTAGAAAGCTGAAGAGGTCCTGGAGTGTGTGATGATTCCCCAGATTAGTTACCCTGGAGGACTTCAGGGTTTTTTTTTTGTGGAAATGTTGCGCCCTAGAGGCAATCTGCATTTACTACAAAACTAGTCACAAATATTGACACTGCCTTTCCTGGGGAGCTGGGGAAGAAATAAAAGTTCATTGTTACAAGCTCATTTTATAGGAACCTGCGAACATACACATTGAATAAATAAGGATAAATACACATTGATTAAATAAGGATAAATAGTGACTGTACAATGACCATCAGGCTTTCCACCTGCTGACCCAACATCACCTGGAGAGTCAATACAGTTCTTTCAGGACACCAAAGTGAGAGCAAAGTCCGTCGAAGAAGAATAAAATGATTTATAATTCTTCCAATTCTTCTGTATTCTTCAAATTTATATATTAAATTCCAAAAATCACCTGACCTAGAAATACGTTTTTTATACCGATATCACAACAAAGTTGCTTTCCTTGTAGGTGGTTTACAGGTGATTTGTGTGTGTGGGGTGTTTGATTCGTGCGTTTTGACTGGTTTTAGTGGACATTTGAATGGGCTAAATGGGTTTGTGATGTGAGTGTCTGTCATGTGTACATACGGTTGAGCGTAGGCTATATGGTCACAGTGGGCGCTTGACATAGGCCTGCTGAGTTTGCTTGTCCCTTTGTCATCTCTGAGCTGCTGCTATCATCAGCAGAAATACACGCACGCACACACACACACACACACACACACACACACACATAAATATATACCAATCCTGTATCACTTTCTGATCTAAACTAATTCACTTAGAACAGGAATATCCTCAGATAAATACAATTTGTGATTGACTTAATTGGTGATTGAGTTTCTACCTTGCACACACACACACACACATACACACACACACACACATGCACACACACACACACGTACGCACACACACACCCCACAGAGAGAGTCTGGGCAATGTGCTGACCTCAGTAAGCTGCTCCTAAATGTTCATTGTTCAGAGCAGCTAGAGGAGAGAGAAGGCTGAGGGCGGTTAGCTGTTAGCATTGTGCAACCTACCAGCCTCTCTCTTTTTCTCTATGGTGTTTTGTCCATTCTCTGCCTGTTTGCTTTAATGACACAATGAAAAGAGAGCAAGATGCAGCGATTCATTAAACACAGCACTTTACAGTAACCCCCCTGCCCTGCTGTTGTACAGTAGGTAGTGCTGTCTTGGTTATTTGGATTAAAATATGTTTGGAATAAGGGAATGACATAAGTAGTAAATCAAAAACCTCTGAACCGCTCAAACTGCTTCAACAAAGTTTGGTGCTTTTTGAATAATGCTAGTCGAAAAGTAAGATTCATAGCATTAGAAATATACAGAATATATATGTAATAAATATAAAGAAAATATAAAATAATATAAATATACAGAGTTTATTCAGTGCGAGTCAGAGTTAAATGCACCACAGTGTTGTCATCCTGCTTCTATCAATAGTGTTTGTAAGTGCATCTCACTTTTCAACAGTGAACAACCCAACGTCAACCTCCTCTTTTATACGATCCCCTGTGTAATAATCACCTATTTACATCCAAGTGACGCTGCCAATTACAGCTACCCAGTGAAAAGTCCTGCCAGTCCTGCCAGTCCTGCCAAAGTGGCAATTCAATCTGTGCCAATATTAACCTACTCCATTCATTGTCCACTGAATTAGCTGGATACAGATATTCCAAAAATAGCAACAGGTAATTCCATTCACAAATTATCTTAAAACCACACAGTAAAAAGAAGGCCAATGCAGTGCCGTACCCTCTAATGGAGAATTTTGACCATTTAGTAGGAGTTCAAGCACTTGAATACAGAAGATTTCCCCTCTATGTCCACCGGTTTCCTGCTGCCATTTGAAATTTCTGAAAAACTGTTAACTCTTTAAAGCTCTTCCAGTTTGCGATCAGTCGACACCAAACAGTACATGCCATTTCTGGACTGCAAAATGCCATTAAAAAAAACCCCAATCAGGTTAACTACATTTTCCTATTTCATATCTGATGTCAAGTCCATTTATCCAGTTTGTCTGATTATCACAAAACTTGGTACTCATGTTTAAAGAGATTAGATTAAACACATTTCAAATCAATCAATACGGGACAGGGAAAAACAATTGATGTAAGTCATGACAGCCAAATGAAATCTGATACGCATGATGTAAGTACTCAGTGTAGTTTGGTAGTGATCGGTGACTAATGGCTAATAACTCAAAGTAGATGGACAGTAAGTTTTCCAGTGTCAATAAGGGTTAAATAAAAAAAAATATTTGAAGATGACAACTGTTGATGGGAGTGTTGTTTGTTCACTGTGTTAAATTAACTCTGATGGGCGTGGACTTCTATCAATTCACTTTTCTGTGGTTTAATCATCATGAGGCTTGATTTATATTTTCCAAGGATGTCCGAAAAGTGTTTGCCCCTTCACAGTAAGACAAAAGCATATACATCGAACTGTCACTATCTCATCAGACGGATCATCTAATCACTTCCTAAAGTATTTAACATTCCCTCATGGGCTTGAAACCTGAACCTGAAACAGCAATATAAAGTTTAAATGTGACTCCTGCATTGCAACGTGGGCCTGTTTCTGTGATGGTAGAGCTACATATTGTGGGGAATATGCTTATTTCTTTGTTTCACCATATGGATGTAACAGATAGGGGTATGTAATGCAGTATAGACTGCGTGTGCCTGCGTGTTAACCCCTCTGTGGCTCAGACAACAAAACAATGGAGTCCAAAGCAAAGTGCTGACATGAGTCCAGGCATGCCTCCCCCCTGGCCCCTGGCATCCAGGGGTGTATATATACCCCCGCACACACCATCTCTGCAGACCGCTCAGTGGAACCCCACGACACACAGCTCACCATTTTGGGTAGGTCTGATCTGGCCCTTGTTAAATGAGGACTTGTGTGAAGTAGTTAACAATACAGTTTCCCAAACTATGGACATGATGCAGTAGAGGCCACCTCTCATGTCATCTATCATCTAACCTTGCTTGATCCGACTCAAGCCAGAGTAGCTGGTCTTGTTTATGTGGCTACCTTTACTGGGAATATCAAACGGGAGTGATTTTGAAATTAGGGATTATAAGAAAGCAAGAGCAGGTAACAGGAGGCTTGAGGTTGTAGGCCTAGTCGCTAGCCTGAGACTTGTCTGAGAGGTAACTGGGTGACATGGTGAACAGTACTAGCCCTCGAGATGTCACCCGGTGGTATGAAAGAAGAAGAGAATAGATGACTAATAGACTATGTGGTGTTTGGTTGGAGCATAATGCAGAGTTGCTTCTGAGTGTTTAAATCCACCCTTCTCTCTCTTTCCCTAGAAGTACTGCTGACATAAACGACATAATGGCTCTGACTAACCCCACGCCCATGGGCCCTTGGAAGGTGAGAGATGCTTGACACTACATTACCCATGAGCACAGGGTGCACCAAAAATGCATTAGGCGAAAACTAGATGCTCCAGGGTTTCAACTGATCCATGTCACATAGAGTAGACACTAACTGCCTTTATCTACTCTCGGTTCTTTGGTGTTTTCCAGATCACTGTGTACGATCAGGAGTACTTCCAAGGAAGGCGTATGGAGTTCACCGCCTGCTGCCAGAACATCATGGAGTGGGGAATGGAGAACATCCGCTCCCTGAAGATCGAGTGTGGAGCGTACGTATCCGAATCAGAAAACCGTATCCGTATCAGAAAACATTTCTCCAGTTATGGAAACTACTGGACTGATTTCAAGCCTGACGTGGAGGAGCCTTTCAAGACATGATCTTACTCTCTCCTCTGTTATTTTCTCTCCATTTGTAGCTGGGTGGGCTATGAGCATTCCAGCTTCTGTGGCCAGCAGTTCGTCCTGGAGAAGGGAGACTACCCTCGCTTCGAGGCCTACAGTGGCAGCAACTCCTACCGCATTGAGAGGATGATCTCCTTCAGGCCCATCTGCTGCGCTGTAGGTTCCATTACACCCCACTAACATCCCTTATCTGAACATTACCTCACCGCACATTGTGTTGCATCTCAATGCAGATCTACATCTATAGGCTGCACCAGCACATTTTACCACAAAATATCAAATTTGTACTTTTTATTAATATTAAGTAACATTTTACAAGGTAATGCTAAACCTCCCGTCTCTTTCCCTTTCTTGCCCTTCATGGCGCAGAGCCACAAGGAGTCCCGCATGACCATCTACGAGATGGAGAACATGGTGGGTCGCCAGTTCGAGCTGTGTGACGACTACCCCTCCCTGCAGGCCATGGGCTGGATGAACAACGAGGTTGGATCCATGCAAGTCCAGTGTGGAGCGTAAGTCCATCTTCGTTTGATCAACAGCTGCGTTACACACCTTCAGCTAAACTGGATACTATAACATTACAGTCAGGGAGCCACAGCTTCAACACAGGTTCAGTTGATATCACACAACACACTACCACCAGGGTAGAGCTACTGCTGCTGTACACATTGTCAATTATAGTCAGAGTGTTATGCCGCTATTACTAACTATTAATACCCAGCATGATATGTTTCCATGGCTACTCTGATGACCCTCAGAGTTTATGTGTAGATGTTGAGTTTAACTGGCCTGTTCTTGTCTGCTCCTGTAGCTGGGTGTGCTACCAGTACCCTGGCTACCGTGGCCACCAGTACATCATGGAGTGTGACTGTCGTTCAGGAGAGTACAAGTGTTACCGCGAGTTTGGCTCCCACTCCCAGACTCCCCAGATTCAGTCCATCAGGAGGATTCAGCACTGAGAGGGGAACATCTGCTTCACACCTCCTTTTCTCCTCCTCTCCCTCCACCTCCTTCCCCTCTTCCTTCAGTTCCATCCCTCCTTCTCTCCCTCCTCTTCCCCCAAACATCCCGTCTGCGCTGGTCTGGCTGATCGAAAGCAGGATCCCGGGCCGGACTTCAGGTGCTTACTGACGGCACTTTTTTTAAAAGAAAAAACATCACAAAAGAACGGAAAGATGAATTTCACTGTAAGAAAGACAGAAAATAGGGAATGACAGAATTGAGAAAAGAGTGAAAAGGTATGAAAGAGAAGCCTTGTCTCCAGAGGTCGGCTGCAGAACGGTGAAACACCTCGGACGTTTTGCTCCTCTTCATCTCCAATATCAATGCCATCATCATCATTGTCTTCACCATCATCAGTATTGCTACTGTTACTGTGATATTCATGATTGCCATGTTCACAACTGATGAATAAAGAGAATGAGCAAAGAAACCGAGATTCACAGTATAACGAGTGGCATGTATCTCAATCACATCTGTGTCTGGGTCTTTCTCTACTGACATTCTGCCTCAGCTGGTGAGCAGCAGGGCGACAAACAACTCTTATATAAAACCATCTCATGAGGGTGAGTTGGAGACTAATCACATTAACCTGTAATACAGACCTTCATACCTGAACATATGAACATGTTAGGTGAATCTCAGCTCACGAAGGCAAGGTATTAATGAGAATACATTTTCATTCTCCTAAAAATACCCTACACACATGTGCACATGAACAAACCTCTATCAAAAGCGAGAATCAATCAGGTCTGGTGTGGACCTGCTCTTCTACTGACCATGGATAGACCAACTTTTTGGACAATGTGAGAGTACCAATAGTGATTTTTCAAAACACTTTGTACTAGTGTGGAAAGCTCAAACAAAACATTCTACATGTGCACAAGTATACCACACCGTCAGTCAATGCCAATGGAGAAAAATCCAGAAAATATCTCTTTTGACATCCAAGGGTCTTTGTTTTCTAGATTGCTAACTTTGGGAGCAGGCATAGCTTCAGGACTGATGGAAGAAGAGGACAATTGTTTATGAAGGGATAAAACATTCATAGAAAAATCTATATATTTTAACACACATTGATGATGCATTAATAATAAATGATTATATCATTATATTATAATTTTGAATGTTACTACATAAGTTATATTGCACAATTACAATCATGGTTAAACTGTTTGGGCTTGATTCATAGATTGGTACTTATAATTAAGGAGCAAATTACCACTATCTGTGTATATAGACTTGATGTGATAGTCCTCCACGTGCTGGCATTAACTAATACAATTTTTTGCAGAAAAGTGTTGATGATGATGTGATAGCTCTGTAATTCTACTAATGATTTGTGCAAAAGTGCCATGTGAGTTCATGGGGATGCATGGCCACTTTTGTGATACAGGGCAAGCAGTTCACAACAGTTTGTCCATGGATATTGCACTTGAATCAATAGGCCTTCTTACCCATAAGCCCATTAGGCTTCAATCAGCATGTTTCACATTTTAACCCATGGGAAAATAAGGGGATGTCCTGGATGGCCTTTATTGATTTGGCCTTGAAGTAGCTGAACATAATGAGAGGCGTTCTTGCAGCTAGGCGCCACGAGAGGCCGCTGTTTCTCAAAGAAGACTTGCGACAGTTGTTTCTTCTTTACGGCCGATGAAGGATATGTCAACAACAGACATGGCGACCAACAGCAACTACTGGGAAGGTAAATTATTTTACAGTAGTTTGAAATAATTAGCCGCATGCATACCTATAACAGTTCTTCTCTGGTTCAAAACAACCATTGTTCTTTAATAGATGAGCTAACGACCCTCGTGTCTTTATCGACGACGTAGTTGCTGTTGCTTCCACGTTTACCTGCTAGCTTGTTAGCCATCATCTAACTTTACAAGCTAGCAGCTAGTCAGTACATTATGAGTCAGGCTACCCTGCCGGCTTACTTGATTGGACTGAAATGTGCCTGCCTGTCTTCCTGTCGGTCTATCTGCCTGCCAAGTTTGTATGCCTGCCTACCTGTCGATGTGTGTCACTAATTTGTTGCTTTGTTTTTCTTCACCCAGATCTGCGTAAACAGGCCAGGCAGCTAGAGAATGAACTGGACCTGAAGCTTGTGTCTTTCAGTAAGCTCTGCACCAGCTACAGTAGCAGCAACCCTGACCACCAAAAAAGAGACAGCAGGTAAACATGCCTAGCAAGGCAGTTCATGCCACCACTTTGACATTGATGTATTACTGACTTTGTCATGGCAAAAGGAACCCATAAATTCAGGTTGTACCACCTGAATGCCTTTATGGCATGTAATCTATGGCCATTTCTTTCGTCTTATGAGGTATCTTTGGCTAAAAGTCTGTGAATACTAGGGGACTGTTTCTTTTTTAATCTAAAGTTGTTGTTTTTTTATCCATTTCCTACCATAAACCCAAAGCAGATGTTTTAAGAATCTGCAGGTTCTGTTTGATTTGGATGTTGTCTGTATTCTTACCTTAAGACATCCATAGCGCTTTCTATCACTCCCTCTTTTGCTTAAACAGGTCAGACTCTGGGAGTTCATCTCAAGACAACATGCTGGTGGCTATGACTACTGAGCTGGAGCAGCTCTTGGCTAATGTAAGACAAACATCACACTCACATGTGGTCACTTGCAGCCATATCCTAGAGGTTTGAGGGTTTCCTTCAGAAAGGTTGTTAGACCCAGTGGCAGCTGTCTACAAAGAGGCCCAATGCCTCGAGCCTAGCTGACAGAATTGACATACATTCCATCAGGCAATACATTTATGTAATGCTAAAATATGGAAGGGGATTTGAAAACATGACTGCATAATCAGTGTCCCCCAACAAACCAAGACATGAGAAGATAGACCTTTTAGTTATCCAGAGTGGGTGTTGTTTTTTCTGCCAATCCTTTACTTTTACTTTGACGTTCCTTATGGATTTATCCAGTAAAAAAATGATTTGTGTGTGTGTGTGTGTGTGTGTGTGCCCAGCTGAAGAGTTACGTCAGAGAGTTGTGGCTTGTAGCCCCCAGACCCCTGCAATAGAAATAATAATTCAGATATAATCAAATCAAAATATCTCATCCCTGACTTGACTATACTATACTATACTATATTATACTATATACACTAAAACACTTGATCTGTGGCTTGTCTTGTTGTTGTCAGTTAACAGCCGTCAATGACAAGATGGCAGAATACACAAACACCCCTGGAGCTTTGTCACATAACGCAGCGTTGATGCACACCTTACAGAGACACCGAGACATCTTACAGGTAAATATAATACATTTATACCTCCATTCCTTTCTTTTTCATCATCTCTCTGCTTTCCCTCTAAGCATATGCTGTATAAACCTCAAACTTCTGATTCAGCACAATGTTAGGATGTGAAACACTTAATTGTTGGGTGTTCCTTGTTGGTACATCTGATATTTTCATTTTAATATTTTAATCTTTGAAGAAGCATCAGTCTGAAATTCCAGTTACAGTTCAGTGTGGTGAATGTTTCAGACCTCAGATCCTGGAGGTCTCAGATAAACTGTGTACCTTTACCTCTGACCTCTGTCAGTATCACCCTGTCTGCTGTAGCAGTTCATAATTCTTACCTTTTTCCTGTAGGACTATACCCACGAGTTCCACAAAACCAAGACCAACTTCCTCAGCCTGCGAGAGAGAGAGGACCTGCTGGGCTCAGTTCATAGAGACATAGAGTGAGCGCCTTCATACGTTCATTGGACATGAAATTCACCTTCCTTTTTTCCTTCCTTCCTTCCTTCCTTCCTTCCCTGCTTTTTCTTCCCTCTCTCCTTTTATTTCTTCCTTCCTTCCTTCCTTCCTTCCTTTCCTGCTTTTTCTTCCTTCTCACCTTTTTCTCTCCTTCCTTCCTTCCTTCCTTCCTTCCTCCCTCTCTTCCCTTCCCTTATTCCTTCGCCGGCTGTTGGCAACTCCCATGCCTCTTGTTATGTTGTCCTTCACCAGCAGGAGGCAGACATCGCCGCTTAGTTGCAGAACTTCCCCACCCTGTAATATTATTCCTCCCTGTTATCTTGTATTATCCTTTTTCCCTCTCCTCCTCTTATTACCCCCATCTCTCTCTCTTTTCCTTTCTCTCTCTCTCTCGCTCTCTCTCTCTCTTTCTCTGGGGATATCTTTCCTAAGTGCCTTCTACAGTAAATCAAACCGCAAGGCTTTCATTCAGGCAGAGCTGAGGAAGAGTGGTTACGTCTCGCCTGCCTGATACAGAAAGGCTTTATCAGAGGATGATAGAGAGAGAGAGAGAGACCGAGAGACCGAGAGAGAGATTATACCGATTGAGATGTAGACTGATTATAAAGACACTGAGAGTCAATATAAATGATGTGAGAGGTGTGGAGAAAAGGTTAAGAAAGAGGACAGCAGGACAAATTTGAGATGATGAGTAGATGAATAGTCCAAATAAGGAGGAGATGGTGTAAGTAAGAGATGCAGCACAGAGCTGTGGGTAGATGTAAAGCCCAGCTAATTACTTAAAAGCTTTAATGCAGGAAGTCCCATAATCACCGTCCAGTCACCAGTTAAAAGGAGGGAGTGGAAGAATGAATGACAGAAAGAAAATCTTGCAGATCCAGAAAGTTAACAGCATCTTGACAGCAGTAGATAAACAGCATCATCTACTGCAGCTCAATCATGCACTATTAATGTATAAGCTTTGTACAATGTCAAATACACAGTACCAAATAAAAATACCTTTTAATCAGATAATTGCTTCATCAGAATAGTAAAATTCAACCAAACATTTATTTATGGAGGACGTTGATAGATTTCTCTCTTTCTCTTTCTTTCTTTCTCTCTCTACCTTCTACATTTCTAATAGATTTGGTGAATAGTTTTTTATGAAGTGCGTCTGCATGCCTAGACACTTCCTGTACATCTATGGCTTTCTGTAGACTTGTTAATGGGATTACAAAGCACTTTTTGTACATCCAGAATACAGTCTATGTTGTGTTTTTCTCACTTGTTATGTATTGCAAATGTGTTCATACTGTCATTATTTTCATTCATGTTGTTTTGTTCATATTGTACATATTTTTCATTCATTTTTTCTTTTCTTAGATTGTTCTACTGTTATTTTGCACACTTATACATGCTGCAATTCATATATATTTTCATGCTTTTCATTCATGTATTTCTTAAGATGTTTTAGTGTTGTAATCGTAGGTTGCTTTTGCTTTATTCTTATTTATTTTCTATTTTATTCTCTGTATCTAATTACTATTTGCTGCTACATCAACCCAATTATCTATCACTTTTTCCCATTTTCTCATGTTTTCTTATTCAGGTCCTATAAGAGTGGCTCAGGGGTGAATAACAGAAGGACTGAGCTCTTCCTGAAGGAACACGAACATCTGAGGAAGTAAGTCAAAAATCAACTGGAACATGGATGGAAATAGAAATACGTCTTTACATTTTCCGGAGTTTTAGCTTGTATTTCTATAGTGTTGAAACTGAGAAAGATGTGGGGTTTCATTTGTCTGAGTATGAGTAGATGTGGTGTGAAAGAGAGTGTGTGTGTGTGTGTGTGTGTGTTGGGGGGGCGCTTGTGCACACACGCATGTCCATGATTTAATGGATATCTCGTTACTCACCTCAGCTTGTGGCTGATGATGTCTGCCTCAGTCTGTTTCCGGTAACCGGACTGAGAAAGAACAAGATGTTTGTTTTTTTTAGTTTTTTTTTTGAAGAGAAAGAATGAGAATAGAGGAAAATGGTGAAAGAGGAAAATGTGGTGACAAAAAGGGTGGAATGGAGAAGAAATAAAGTGGATGATGGAGAGGGAGAGAAAGCAGAGGACAGCAGTAGATGGATAGTGGGAGAGGTGGACGGATAGATGGAGGAAGTGTAAAAAGCAGTATTGATTTTTGGTCTCCAGTGGAGTCCGTCAGGATGCAAGCTGCCCTTATATGCTCTGCTCAGCCCCTGGACTGAACACTTTGTCTTTTCTTTTTGTCCATCACTTATCTCAATAGCTAATGGCAGCTGATGTAAACCGTGTCCGAATGCGCTTAGGCTATGCGTCGATGCCGCCTATCTGTGTTTCGCTTACCGGCACTTGTGACTGAGTTGCTTTAAGAAAGGGTTTGTTTCCTTTTCTTTCATTTCAGCTATACCAAAAGAAGAAAAAACAATAGGAGTGTTTTCTTTTTCTTTTAAAGGTGTTTAACAATAAATCAGAAAACAGATTGCCATCCAGAAATGTATCTCTCTGTGTGTTCAGGGCTGGAGATTAATTAGCTATAATCATAATGGGGTGGGAGTTGACCAATCAGATCCGAGCTTTCACAAAAATCCTCCATTAACCAGCACTTTCCTCCGTCTCGCAGGAATCACAGGAAGTGCTCTTTTAATGATAATAGGGCCAAAGAGCTGTGTGGTTTCATGGCTATGTAGTATTATATTATTTTATTTTATTTTATGTCTGTCAGCCTTGCAGAAAGTGTGTATTTGAAACTATCTCACATATTTGAATGAAACGTTTTGTCCTAGACTGAGATAAACCACTACTCTTACAAACGGATAGCAAAAACAGTACAATAAATCATGGTAGTTTTTAAAGGATTGTAGGTAATTTAAATCCTTAGCTAAATATATCAGTTGTTAGATGTATAGGATTTCGGAAATGAGCTCTTAAAATACTCTTGGGTTTAGGTATTTAAACTGCTGACACATCTTTTTTCCTCTCCAACATTTCATACTCACAGCTCAGATCGTCTTATTGACAATGCAATAAGGTAAGCTTTATTGCTCTGTTCTCCTCTTGCTCTCTCTCTCTCACTCACTCACTCACTCTCTCTCACACACACACACACACACACACACGCACACACACAGGTCTATTAAAAGAGACAATCATTTCCTTCTACTTTTTGGCTTCTCGGTCGAAACATTAAAACCAACTTAATGTGATGCTGTGAAGACTTCAATATGCCACTTTCCTGGCACTAATCCCTATGCTCTCTCTCCCCCAGTATCGCCATGGCTACCAAAGAGAACCTCACATTTCAGCGTGGGATATTTAAGTCCATTCAGACCAAGGTCACGACTTTGGCCAGTATCCTTTTACCTGTTTTGTTTTTTTACAAACTATGCAGAGGTGTCACTCATCCTTCCCTCCCTCTGACTGTATCTGTCTTCTTTTACACAATCTGCTATTTTTTGCCTTTTTGTAGAATCAAAATCTCTTCATTTGGCAGGTATAATATATGTACAGGAATGTGTCTGTGGCATTGGTGCAGAATAAGTCCCACATACATGATATAGGGATAGCATCACCTCACACACAGTGCCAGGGGACAGTGTAAGGCACAGTAGACTTGAACTCCCTTCATGCCTTTTCCTAGTTGTATTATGACTCCTAGCTCTGGATTTTTCTATCAATTAGTCTCTCTAAACTTTCCGTCTTTCTCTTCCTCCCTTCTTAATTCAGCCTTTTCCTTCACCACGCTTTCCTGTCCTTCAGATCGCTTCCCAGCCATCAATGGTCTCATCCAGCGAATCAATTTGCGCAAGAGGCGAGACACTTTCATTTTAGGCGGAGTGATTGGAGTCTGCACCATCCTCCTGTTGCTGTACACCTTCCACTGATTTGCTGGTTAACTGACAGTGCAATGTGACGGACAGTCCCTCTTGTTTAAGAACAGAGAAATATCCATTTTAAACCGGGCCAAGGCTTTGTTTATATTTTCAAATATTCTTTTGATTCTTGTAATTTCTTTGATCTCACAAACAAAAGTTTAAAGAGAGAAAGAAGAGAATTTCTATTGGAAAGGAGAAAAAAGAATCTTAATGGAAAGATTGAATATATTTCAACTTTCAGATTGGACCAAATAAAATCCTCTAATGAACCTGAGTGTATCTTTTATCTAGATAATGTTGAAGAATTGAAGAGATCATGATTATTTATTCTAGAAATTATAGAAATTTGTATATTGCTGCATATGTCCTGTTGTATTTTTTAAAAATCTTTCTAGCTGGATGGAGTAATCATTTTGTGGGACTGTAATGTCAATCTCATACTTTTATATGGTATTGGTGGTGCCTAATAAAATAATGGTTGTGAGCTCACATTCAAGTTCCTCATGCTTGTTCAAGTTTATTTCAAACATGCAAAACTATGGCACAGTAAACCAGTCATACAGTATAAATGTATAAACATCAACAGCAGAGTGCCAAGAACAGTGCATACAGGGAACATCCCCTTCATATCTTGCAGTATATTGTAAACTAATGAGGTTTAGAGATCCAGGCAGTCCAGTAGAGTTTTAACAGGTAGTGCAATTTCTTGACCACGCAAAGCTATCGAGCTATAACTGCAACCAGGAGTTGTTGTGGTAATCTTATACACATTACATGATTTTAAACTTGTAAACGGTGTATGAAATCAGGTTTGACAACGTCCCACAGCCATATATTTCTTGTGCCATTACAGAACAGGAAAAAATATTGTAGTACATATTAAGACAAAGAGGGCAGGCACTGCCGGGATTGCAGATTGATAGTTAAACATTTTATTAGAGGAGCACTGACTTGCTGACCACATACAAGAATGAGCATTTCATTCTGAGTGTTCATTGGTACCAAATAACCAATCATAGTACTTTTCTTGATAGGTTGGCCATGCCACTTTATTCTGTAGAATATGACAAAAAAAATCTTTGATCTAATCAACTAATCAAATGGCATCTTCCTGTCTAATTGTGTCATATCTCTATATTTGGTTCTTGGTATCCGTGGCTTTCATTGATACCAAGCGTGAGTGTCAGGATGATACCGGTATCTGCACCACTAATTTGGACTATGAATAGTTACTTGGCTCCAAAGAATGATGATGGTCCCACACAGTTTGGGTAAAGCCTTCACTTTCCTTCATCCTGTTGTTCCTGAGTTTGTGGGGAGTGGGTTATTGGACATGCCTGTTCCAGAAATAGAGAAATGGCCTGCGCCTTGTTTTCTCTTTCTCTTCTTAGTCCATAGCAGAAATAGTAATGATAAGTCATAAGTTACAGTCCCTTTGGCTTGTTTTCAACCCAGCATTTTTTTTCTCTTCGGTGATTTTGTGCTTTTTCTTCTTCAAAATGCAATTCATCCTCTTCTCTACTGTGCACTTTGAGATCAAATGAAGTTAACATAATGTAATCTTTGGAGACTACTGCTTCCATCCCACAGTTCACTGCGCGGCCTCTGCGGGACAGAGAGAGAGAAAGAGAGAGAGAGAAAATAAGATTTACAGCTTTACATGGAGGATGCTGTGCGTGTGTGTGTGTGTGTGTGTGTGTGTGTGTGTGTGTGTTTTCCATACCTATGGTAAGCACTATGAAGATGATGACAGCCACACCCAGCACCATGGCAATAGAGCTAAGCAGCAAAGAGAGACGCCCATATTTCCTTGCTCCTGCAATATCTCCTGTATGGAGAACAGTCCTCGACTAAAGGGAGGGGGGGCAAGGAATTAATCAGGTGCAGCATAGCTGGAAAACATCTGCAGTGTTTGAAAAGTATAACCTTCCATGCAACTGCATTTAGAGTACACACACACACACACACACACACACAAACACACACACTCAGAAACAACCACCACCACCACAATCAGATACATGAAAAAATGACTATGAACAAAATGAACACACTTACCGCATGCGAATACCATATGGCGAATATGTTCAACGGGCATCCAGGAAAGAAACAGGACAGCAACGCAAGCCAGAGGTAACTTGGGGGCTCGGAACCGGGGGGCACCGGGGATGGCGCGGGGCCCAAGCTGAGCCGTGAGGAGGATTTGGGTGGGGTCGCCAGATGCCCGACGGAGCCCGACTTCAGCGGTGATCTGTGTCCATTCTGGTCCGCGTCTAGGGAACGGATGCTCCCTCTGATGCTGAGGGAGAAGGTGTCGGACGGTTTGATGTTATTCTCCCCGGTGGGCTCGGTAGTCGTAGCGCTCAATAGTTTCTCCGTGTCCTGAAAGTCGGTGGGATGGGAAACTTCCCTCTCGCCAAGAGCGCTTTTCCCAAAGGCAGCATCAGTGTTGATAGCCATTGCTGAACGATCTGACAGATCGGAGATCTCCAAGTTTTAAATTCTGTTTTAGTGAACAGTTTTCCTTTGGATGGAGAGGCAGGATGAAGAGTCTTCCTTTAGATGTTCTCCATTGGGTGGTCATCAGATTAAATATTATAAATTCGGAGAGCCTACTAACTTCAAGACAACCTATTTAATTAAGCAGTCTAACTCCATCAAAACGATGAGCGAGGTGTTATTGATGCCTCAGTTCCTGTCGCGTTTAGTTTGTATTGAGCGTCCTAACGCACGCCTTCCCTTTTACCCCCCTCTATTGTGTAGTAAGGTATTACCGCATCCCTTACATCTCCACAGCACATCCTCAGTGTCTGAGGCCTACTTCTGCACTATGCGAGTCGTGTGACAATGCAAAAACAACAATTAAACCTCTCTTCAAGTGAACACACGCGGTGCGTAAAAGCTTTCCATTTACGCGCGGCGGCGTCAGCTGGATCAGCATGTACACCCCCGCAGAATATGTGTGTGCATCTGTGTGTGTGTGTGTGTGTGTGTGTGTGTGTGTGTGTGTGTGTGTGTGACAGAGAGAGTGAGAGAGAGAGTGTGTGTGTGTGTGTGAGAGAGAGAGAGAGCGAGAGCGAGAGAACAAGTTAGTGTACAATGTGGACAACAAGCTTTTTTGCCCCATGCCCCATAACATGTAGCCTCTCCTCATCACACACACGCCCTGTTGGCGCTGACGTCAGGTATAAAGTCTTAATGTTCTGCCATTCTGTATACTATATGGACTTGCATTAGCACTCCGGGGTTCAAGCGCCACAAGGCCCCCCCCAAAAAAACTGATTTTGTCTTTCTCCTACTTCTTCCTTTTCTTGCTACTGATTAACTGGCCCATTTACTATAATTGCTAATCGATATAATAATCTGGTCCAACAAATGTTTTGAAATTTGGTCCGCCTGCTATAGTATGAACTGATATTGTTTTAGTAATTGTTGCAAATGACTTGTAAATCAAAGTGGCCAAAGTCACCAAAGTGCCTTACAAAAAAGCCACATGTGAAAATACAAATGTGAATTCGAGCACATGTACTTTTTCGACACGTTGAATTCCCTGTTGGATGCAAGAGCTGGGGCACCAAATCATACGATTCCATCTAAGGACGAGTGAATTAGGACGCTGTCTCATTCACACTAATGGTAATATAAAGATGGACGCATGCCAAAGAACTGTAACATAAAACATCACAAAACTTGCTTTGCAGTGTTAAAATTGAATATTTCCGTACAGATTTTGCCCTCTTGAAAGCATTTGACTTTCCAATTTGTCTTGGGCTATTGAATTTCTTAGTGGACCCAGGCTTGTTGCCATATGGAAACCCAACCCAGGTAGGCGTTTTGGGTCCGGCCACATACTTGAAGAAAATGTGCACTTTAATACTGGAAGCGAGTTCATTGGAAAAACTTGGTTTGCAAAAACTTTAGAGATTAGGCAAACCGTATTTCAAATATGAATTTAGAAATGTGGTTCATCCGCACATCGTTTATCAGTGAGGACCCATGACTTCATTCTGCGCCGTCCGGCTCACTGCTGCTTTCAGGCATGCTTTAGTTTTGCTTAGACTATCCTGCCGTCTAGTGGTGATGCTGAGGAACTGCACCAAACACCTGAAGGACTGCAGTCCATTCCGTGTTCACTCCAATGTCATCTTGCTTTCTCTTCCTCACAGTCATCACGCACGGCTCATTGCTTCCTTGTAACTTCATACTCATGAAGGGAAGTTTACAGATAAAACGAATCGCAGTATTATATGAGGATATTGCACAATGTACGAAAGCTATCCTACACCGGGAAGAAAGCTGTGAAATTGAGAAGTAGTTGTCTTTCCTGTAAGGTCTACTTGTAGGACTGATCATGTTACATACCCTTAACTGCGCTGTTAGCATTATACTGGTGTTTGTGTGCTTTTCCTTTTTGTCCAACAAAAAGGTTTCCTCTTGGCTGTGAAAGCTCAGCACAGCCCGTCAGATCTGTAAAGAAAAGTTGATGAATGCACACGATGGGAACGACTGCTGAGAGAATAGTTTTATTTAATGATACACACCAGCAATCAATGTGCAGAGTGGTGAGCTTTGACACCAAATACTGAATTTTATTTTATTTGAATAGTTATTGCAGAAGCCTAGAAGCTGCAAAAGGGATTCAAATATAATAATAAATTAGTGTATTACAAAAACATTTTCTACATTCAATAAATCATTTCACAACCCTTCAAAATCATCTGTGACGCCCAGGTTGAGAACCACTGTATTAGTAGTGTGTAGCGATAGTAGTTACATTAATACACATTAACACTAACACAAACTGGATCTTCTATAATGTCAAAATGTTGAATGATGAACTTCAGAAATTATTTTTCCCCCCAAACCAGATATAAAGTGTTTCGTAAATGAGCTCTTCATATAGTCACAAGAACATGATATGAAAAGGTTTGTTCCTCTGCAAGCCCTGAAGAAAGCAACATTTTCTGTTCCTCTGACTTCACATCTTACGTGTAAAGATGACTACACCAGGCTAAATCTAAGTGTGCTGATGCCAATGTTGCCATTACCAGAGAACCAAACCAGGATTTTCAGTTTTACCCGGTTCTCACACAGCTCATCTCGGTGCTATAAGAGCTGTCAGAATATCACATGAAAGAAATCAAGCATCTTCATTTAACCTAATCTTTTCTTCTCCCCCTGTATTGACTTCACGTTTACATTTCGTATACTGAGATAATAAAGCACCAGCATTACACAATTCTGCATACACCCAGTGTGCGTCTTTATGTTGGTGTGTTGCCATTTACTTGACAGAAGTGTATCCTTGTCATTGTGAGTACTCTTTCCTTTTTAACACTTTTTACTCTACATACTTAAAAACATGCATCATGTACAAAATGTAAATGTAACAACTGTTATTTCCTGCTCACAGTGAAACATTTCTAATCAATACATTATAAATAGTTCCTCACAGTGAATAATACATCAATTTAAACTGTGTAGTCACTCAAATGTGTCAGTTTAACGTCCAGTCCGACCAGTGTGTGAAGCATCGCACCCCCCACCTCCACCCACGTTCACTTCCTTCTCTTGCCTCGTCCGGGGCAGGGCTGACCAGAGCAGTTCTTCAGCTGGCAGCTTTAGCGTGTGTACAGGAACATAAAGCTTGCCAGTGAAGAACTGCTGTGTGTCAGCCATTCGGGGCCAGGGGTGAGGGAGGGCTGGGAGTCAGCCAGCGAGCGTGAGAGTCAGCCTTTCCGAAACAGAGCCTTGAGCGAGGGACAGCCCAGTTAAGGGACAAACGCTGACTCCTTCTTCTTCTTCTACTTTTTCTTCTTCTTCTTCTTCTTCGGGCGCACAGATTCCTGGTGAAAGAGAAAAAAGAGATGGTTAATCTTCCCCTCTAACTCCCTGCTCTAGTGGCGTGGGTATGATGTAGAGGCAGTCACACGTGTAAGTGGGTGCACACAAGCCACAGTGTGTGCGATCAACTGCGAGTAAATGGGTGAAATGTATGGAAGAAAGACTGGGAGACGCACACAGGATCATGCATCAGCAACTCAGCTCTCCAACCGCACGATAAAGAGTAAACCAGTATGAAATTTTGCAGTTATTTATTTATTTATTTTCAGTTTTGTAGTCTTGGTTACCGTGGTTACGGGCGATGAAGAGGTGTACACAGCCTATGTAAGCAGAGATCTCAGAATCCATTCAGAGGTCCAAAGAAAAAGTCAGCTAATCACAATGTCGCTACGCTGACTAAATGAACACAAAAAAAAAATTGCGGAGAGTTTGTCAAACCGACCACTTGACGAATAACACAAGTAAAACTCTGGTCTGTGCCTTTCCTGCCCTCAAAGAATGTGATCCTTTGATAATCTTGAGACATGCTCCACTTCTCTGGTTGACGATGAGTAACACATACTGTACATTCCAGCGGAGAGGATAACCAGAACAATCTCAGGTATTCCTGTGGCCCCGTAGCCTGCAGAGTGGAGAGGAGACTGTGCACAGCAGGGGGTGGATCACACGGGACAAAGAACATGACTTATGAAAGTTTTACCGACGCCACCTCGGGGAGAATTCATTTTGTCTCAGACTCGGTTTTGGATTTACCTCGCCGTCGTTCTGAGAATCTGAGGAAGAGAGTGGTTTCCACCCAGACGGGAATTATGTTAAAGATAGCTAGAGATAATTTGAGCTACACGGGCTGTAATAGGAAAAAAAACACTAATGTGAAATTATTTTCGTCCACCTGCTGATGCTGATTTTTCTTTCCTGACAAACGTGAATGTGAGTCAGGATCGAGAAGTCGACACTCTGCCTGTTCTGACTTGTGACTGGTCCACACTGCAAAACGTTTGCCTTGCTATGATAATGACACTTGTAACTTGTAATTTAACATAATGTGATAATGAATGTGAGACTACATGACTTACTTAGGTGGACATTTTTTGCAGTGTACACAGCAAAGAAGGGGGCAGTGATCTTGAATAACTTGACGGTGGAGCTCCAGCGAGAGAAGGCCGTCGTGCGTCACACTGCTATCACGGAGAGAACCAACTGCTGTCAAAGAGCTGCACACACACGTCCACACCCAACCTCCCCCTAAACACACACACACACACACACACACACACACACACACACACTGCCAGGCAGGCCTACACACGCACTCGCGCCAGCTTTAACTTGTATGTGAAGATGCATTTAGTCAGGGAGGACATGCAAGTCCTCAGGCCACAGGACCTGACAGGCATCACTATTGACTGCGGCTGCCACAACCTTAAGCTGAATTCGGTATTTGCGTGCCACTCCCTCCACAAACAGTGGCTCTGTATCTTTATGTTCACAATGACCAGCAGTGTTGAGCCCCTGACTCTTTCGCTCTGCCTCGCTTCCCCATATCTCGTCTCTCTGTCTTTTCTCACTTGTCTATCCTCCTTCTCTCTCTCTCTCTCTCTCTCTCTCTCTTTCTGTCTCTCTCTCTCTCTCTCGGTCAGATCAGACTGTCCTGCATTCCTGGCATTCCGGCTGCGTATGTTAGAAATTCCATCCGGCTGCTGTGGGCTCTTGCAGTCTGCGTCTTCCTCCTTCTTTTTCCATCCCTCTATCCTCCACCCATCTCCAGCTCTCTCTACCTTCACAACCTCCATCTGGTCTGCGCTGGACTGTGCAATGCTGGCGGGTGGGTTCACGCCCTTTCACTGTCACATTCACCCTCAGCTTCATAACTCGATCCTGTAATTCATTCATTTTTGTTCCGAGTTACCGTGCAAGAATCCCTCGCTGCATTTTGCCTACGTGATGACACTGCGCTTTTTTCTCTCCCTTTACTGTCTTCCCTGTATTTGACGATTCACTCGGGCTTGTTTCTTTTACCCCCTCTCTCCCCTCATCTGTCAATTTTTCTCTTTCTTTCTCACCTTGTGTCATCGCCCTATTTGTCTCTCTGCTCCATCCAAATGAGGGAATCAGACAAGAGTGAGGCCACATGGCAGTCAGTGTGGAGGGCCTTGACATGGGGCAACAGTGTAAGATAACACACAATATAATACACAAAAGACTGCACTTATCTGGGACTGGGGAACGTGCACTCTCTACCACAGCAGGGAGGATAAGAAAGAGGAAAGACACACTAAAGTAGAGTGGGCAGGATGTGCGTGTCTTAGAGAAAGAGGAATCATGATGTGTAAACTGCTTCTTCTGCTGAGGATGGAGAAAGAGAGCAAGAAAAAAAAATGAGAGTACGATGGAGAGAGTGAGTGAGATGGTGGACAAGGTGTCAGAGAGAGAGAAAGACAGCCCAGTCATTTAACCTTTTGGACACAGTATCTTGGTGATCAGATCAGATGATTCATTCATTAGTCTGTCAGGGCATTCTTTGTGCATTATGTGACCATCGGCTAAAACACGGCAAAATATGTGAAGCGCCGCAGAGTTTTTCACCCACAATGTCAGAAAGAGTTACACATTTACTGCCGCTACAACGTCGAATAGGGTAACACACTGGTGCAGCAATAATTACACGTTGTGCATCTATTACATATCAATTCAGGTACATTCCTCTGGGTGGGTGTGGCCCAGTAGGAATGTGTTTACTGACCCCAGATTGTAGTCTGTAATACAGACTGATCATTTTAGACTGGGAATGGGGACAAAGACAGGGAAAGGGCGGTGGCTTTGGCAAGACTCTGATCATAGTGCAGAGAGTCTCTTCTTAGCCTCTGCTACTCCACTGTTTGCTGGACTTTGAAAGCTACTGACTTAACAAGATCACCATCTTCAGAAGCACAAAGCTATTTTATTTTCTAATAAGGGTATTCTCAGACCATTCTGAATTCACAACATACTGGTAAACCACAATGTATAAGGCCTGTGAGCCTATCCTTAGTCAGTCGGTGCCCTTCTTGCCCCATCCTCCCGTGACAAGACACGCAATAGGAATGAAGGGTGTAACCCAGTTGAGCAAGATGGCTTCACTTCTGCAAATATAGGCAATAAAATGGTGTGATTTTCGTATTCACGTGGATGCAAGACATAGAACAGATGTAGATAAGACAATAGTCACCGCAAAGTGTCATTGCCATGTGATCCACATTGACAGGGTGGCGTATGTCGCACTCTGGTTGCAATGGCACAAATGCATCTCGTGACAGAGCCTATTGCGCATTCCTACCGGCGGAGTGAACTCTAGCTGCACAATTATGTAAGAGGCTCCATCGATGCAAACAGGCAGTATAAGATACCCTACAATAAGCTTTGTCCCCCTTTCCATTTATCCCAAAGAAAGCCTATATATTCTCACTTTGCTTCCAAAGACGTTATAACTTCATAGCCTGTCTAGAAGACCATAGTTCTACAGAAGTCAATAACGATACAACGTTGTGTGTGTTGGGACTTGAAGGCCCTACGGTGGAGGGGAAACACAATATTTTGTTATGTCACCTGCACCTATGCCTGCTTTAAACATGATTTGGCAACCCTTATGAACATCTAATATGCTTGTAGTTGTTATAATGAGAAAGATAATCTTATCTTTCGATTGAAGAATCTTCTGTCTCTGCCAGATGACTCCCGATGCCACTGCAGCTCTTGGTCAAAGTCATAGTTATCTTCCCTATTTTCACCTATTCCCTCCTAGACCATATGGTTTTTCTTGGCCTAATGTGACCTCTGCAAATGTCACATGCTAGGAAGCTATCTGGGGTTTTGAATTCTATTAAGACTTCTTCCACTTTTTGACCAATTTTGGTGATATAAATGCAGACATCAACTTGCAGCTGCAACACCTTACTATATAAATCCTGAATTTGACAGTTACTGCTTATAAATATCAAAATGAATTCCCTAGAAGCTTTAATACAAATCATATGTGACAGTCATACTGTAACAGAGAGGTTGCCTTCCAGATTTTTTAAAGCTTTTAGTATAAACATATGCTGTCTCAACATGTATTTCTGTTCATTCCTGTATTTAGAAATACCTTCAATACATAATGGTGCACAGTTGATAGATGAAATGAATACACTTTTACCTGCTACTGGACTATAATGAGAATTTATGAATTCATGTATGTGCACAGACATAATACATTATATTAAATAAGCTTTGGCCTACTGTTTCACTATGTCATTCATCCAAATACTGCTTACAGGTTTGCAGAGACCAGCTAGCAAGGTGGGGGTAGTGGCCCAATGTCAGATCTTGTCAGGGTGCCCAGAATCCCTAGCAGCACCCCTGGGTCAGCGGGCCTGGATAGTCTGCATCACACGCAAGGCCTCTGTCTATAACTGCTTCACGCCAATTCTGTTTCCAGCACAATTTGATCACGCCAATTTAATCGAACCTACCAAGTCAAGAAGCCGTAATAGACGAATTTACTTGAAGAAAGTCATTTAGGAAGGTTTCACAGCTGTCGTTCAGTAGAAACTGGGTCATAAAATAGCCACAGGCTAAATAAGACTGGCACGAACAACCATTTAACCAGCAGAAACAGACAGGCAGACAGCCGGACAGCCGTTAGCGCCCCACCTTGACCACCGACCGGCTCGCTCCTACTCGGTCGACCGACCTCAACGGTCCAGCGGAGTTCTGGGTGCCTCGCCCACTCCTTGCGGAGTCGGGAGCCTTCACTAATGTATGTCGTTTTTAATCCACGATATATTATACATACGTTTTATCAACATTAATACATGTAATATTTGAAGGCAAGCTTACTTTTCAGCGCAGTGGTAGTAGAGAATGTAGCCCAGCACTTCGGTCCCCTTTTACAGAACTCTCGCTCTCTCTCTCTCTCTTTCTGTCACGCTCTCTCTCGCTCGCTCGCTCGCTCTCTCTCTCTCTCACACACACACACACACACACACATGCACGCACAAAGTCAGACACACAACCGGCTTCCCACTCCGATCAGCTGGCAACGTAATGACGTCGACAGCCAATGAGAAGCGAACGTCAGAGTCTGCGCGAATCTGACGTCTGCACGCAGTTCTTCTGTAACTAGTAGGTTACATCCCCGCACAATGGAAAATTGTATCGGTTATAAACACACGTACAGCTTCCAGATTGGCCTGTTTCGGTTCCGGCTTATATCACTCAAGAGCTCTATGACAGAGGAGATTAAAGTTTACTTTGAAGGGGCTTAGGCCTTGACTGCAACGTAGACCGACACTGTTTCAAGAGCTGTTCGTAAAGGCAACACCCAGCATCCTCAATGGCCAGGACATCTTTGATGAAGTGTTAGGGGTTCAGGAAATTATAATAATGTTCCATAGAGCATCAAATTCAAGTTGTGCATAACAAAGCACCAAGAGGAATGGAAATAAGTGGTTAGTGTGTTTCAGACATAGACTGTTTTCCTGTTATGATACAATGGCCACTGTATGCTATCATTACCAGATGATATATTTCTCCTTTTGAGACAGCAGGTTTCATTGCCGTTTGTGGTAGGCCCTGAGTCGCTACATGGCTATTTATAACTCTGTTGAGCAAGAAGGAGTTTATGAGACAGTGAAGCATGACTCTTCTCGTTCAATAGCCATAATAGGATAGCAAGCTTTTGGAAAGTACAAAAGTGGTGATATGTGCCTGTCTCATATGAACAGGTCTCACTGTAAATCTGCTTTGAGGAACATTTCCTTAAAACATTTCCTTTTTTTTTTTTTGAGAGTATGACTATGCAAAATATCTTCCTATTGACCAGACAGAATAGTTTTACAAGCATTTAAGAAAAATGAAATGTTTATGAATGTTTATGTTTTCTCTTTACAACAAACCATAATTGTGTCTGACAGCGTTTTTTAGACTGGGCCTTCTAATCAGAATAGATTTATTACTGTAGGTGGGGGCCTGAGGGGGCCGCTGCCTGCTGAATGAAACTGAGCCTGCAAGCAAGTGGCCTGCAGAGACATCAGCAGGTCAAGATGAACTTGTTAGCCTTTGTATACTGAGGCACACACTGCAAGGACTCTGAGGCCTGGGTGCAGAGTGCTCACTGCTCACATGCTCTCTCTCTGTCTCTCTCTCTCGCTCTCTCTTTCCCTTTATAAAGAATTGTCTTGTTCTTCCAGTCCCTCGACAGAAATGGGACGCAGCCAGATACTGTGAACCTGGCCTTGTCAGTCAGAGTCCTGCGGCTTAGAGGTTGCTGAGTCATGAGATGCCGCACACTATTTCCTCACTGTCACCTGATGGAGTGAACACACGCAGCAAATCCTCACGAGACCAAATCAGCTGCCTCGTTTCCATGTGTGGTTTCTTCCCCTACCTGCTTTTTTTTCTAGTGTCATGTAATGAAGTGGCCCGAAACACGTGTCAGAAGGACCGCAGAGCTAGAATATTTTTCATGGTTGTACCTGTAATAATTGTTCTATAATATCTAATTCAGATTTCCACCCAGGCACTCAGCCTAGTTTAATGGCACAAAGGAACGTTACATCACATCCTGCATATAGGTGAATTGAATTATGGGATGGGCTATAGAGCTGAAATGTCATCTCTATATCCATCCATTTTGTCCACAAGGAATTTGATTATTAGCCATAACATTTTAACAGTGTAAGGTAGACTTTCCATGAGCTATCAGATTGTGAAACCACTGTCTATATATTCCTGTAGAAGCCATCAGTCCATCTGATTTCAGCTTCATTGTTAAGAAATCGAGTTCCTTGTGAAATGCTACACTACCCACAAGCTTTAGCAAGCTCCCACTAATCGGAGAGGTCACTGTTACCATAGAAATGTTAACTGCTCCAATTGCTCATGGTTGTTAGCCAAAGTGAAGTAATGTTAGTCGGCTAGCAACCCGTACCGGCGGTTGATGCTGCTCCACCACGGTTTCCCTGTCTTTTTTTAGGGATGAGGAGAATCACTTTTACATTATTATATTATCTAGCATCACTGTTACTGTTGAAAATGAGAGGGATAAATAGTTAATTCCCTCTTATTTTCTGAACTATCTATGGAGAAAATTAATCTTTCAAAAACATCTGTATCAAGTCCATTTCTCACTTTGAACAATATTGCTCCTGTATGGATTTGTGTATCCTTTCTGACTCAGTGTTAATTACTGTAACTCTCTTTCTTCCTGCATTAATGACATTTTTACTGGAATGCCTGACGTGTGGAGGAAATGCAGAAGCAGGATGAACTTGTCTGAGCTCAGAGTTTGGGCCTATTCTTAGCACTGGTGGGTGTATGGTTAATAGGAGCAGACAGAACATAACATCCAAGGGCCAAATTTAGTAACCTAC
Source organism: Hoplostethus atlanticus (assembly GCA_034670405.1). Taxonomy (NCBI): domain Eukaryota; kingdom Metazoa; phylum Chordata; class Actinopteri; order Trachichthyiformes; family Trachichthyidae; genus Hoplostethus; species Hoplostethus atlanticus. The sequence continues at coordinate 476,050 of JAXDDX010000155.1, read as the reverse complement.
AAATAACTAGAAAGGTTACTGTGTGTGTGTGTGTGTGTGTGTGTGTGTGTGTGATTCTTTGCACAGGTTTGTGCTCCATAGCATCCAAGGGCCAAACATATTAATTTAGTAATTACTAGAAAGATTACTGTGTGTGCATGTGTATAGACGTTTGTGTTTTTGTGTCTACGTGTGTGTGTATGGGGTGGGGTGTGTGTGTGTGTGTGTGCGTGTGTGTGCGCTTCAGTGTGGTGGTATGTGGTGGAGAACTGCATATTCTGTTGGACAGGAATAAGATGGAAACTCCCTGGGTAATACAGTGCTGCGTGCTGAGGATGTTGACAGAGCCAAGGGGGGGCTGCCATCTCATGTGAAACCCCACGCTGTTTATTTAAAAGGACATATTGTGTTCAATTCCTTGAATGTGTCAAATAAGGAAAACACAATGGCAGGGAATTCTTTTTTCCACTTTTGATTTTCACTTTAGCAAATCAGCGTAATCTGTTGCTTCCCACTCCTCAATCCAGTTTGTATGTCTACAGGTTTTTGTCATTATTATTATTATTAGTAGTAGTAGTAGTAGTAGTAGTATTGTTGTTGCTGTTGTTGTTCTATCTATCTATCTATCTATCTATCTATCTAACCTTTTTAAACCTTTTTAGGTGTGCTGACAGATTGAAAGTAAAAGATCTCACCCTGGCTCTTCATTGAAGTTTTCAGCTCATGGCCAACTAGCTAAGTCCATTTGGCTTGTTCAGTGGACCCATCAATGACCAAAGGTCCATTGCCCAGATTTATCCAAGGGCTTAAAATAGTTCCGACCAACAGGTCTCATGCTGCTCTGGTTTCAACTGATGGTCATATGTGCATTTCATTTCACTGTGATGATTGAGAGCATGCCACTGATTTTTATTGGAGAGATGGTACATATAGGCACATATAGCTGAATATAGCTGATTTAAGTTTGACTGTAAGATATGTACAATGTCTGTCACCTGCAGATCTATTTAACCTTTTTTTCATGCAAAATGCTGTTGTGTTGTGTTCTGCTCTGTTCTGCTCTGTTCTGCTCTGTTCTGCTTTGTTCTGCTCTGTACATTTTAACAGACCTCGTGGCGCAACGGTAGCGCGTCTGACTCCAGATCAGAAGGTTGCGTGTTCAAATCACGTCGGGGTCAACTCTTTGCTTGGTCGTGTCGTAGAATGCAGAGGGTGCACATCGCACCGCCCGGTCTCTTGATGTGTCGCTGTTGTTCGTCTGCCCGCTGTGTTCCGCAAAAGATCAAACCCCAACCTGAGGAAATGAAAGAGGTAAAAAAACAACAACATATAAATATACCTTGACTTTGTCTGGCCCGCCAGGGAACTGTATCGCAAACCTAAATAGATTTGACTACAAACACCATTTAACGAGATTTTGTTAGATATGATTTGGTTCAGACTATACTGTATATACTGTAGATGGGGTGATAACGGACGAAACTCACTGGGGGGAGTTTCATCTTTGAACACTCTCTCTTTGTGTTAACTTCTAGTTAGTGAAATAATAAAGAAATTATCAAACCCCCTGCTGGTCCCCAAAACCCACTTCTAGAACCATTGTCTCAAACTACCAGAACCTTTTATATAATAATAATAATAATAATAATAATAATAATAAACAGTAAGTATAAAAAACATCGAAAACAACAGTACATTTAAGCAGTAGGTATACATTGAAAAATAACATTGTGTCAGAGGGGTGTATATATATTTTTTAAATTACTTTCTGACTTAGTGTAGTATGTAGTATGAGTTCGCTGACCAGAGCGACGAACTCTTTTTTTTCTGTAAAAATCTGCACTTGTCTCTTCAGTAAACCCAAACAACACATTTTATCACTAAAGTGAAAATCGCTTGTGTGTGTATTGGCAGTGGGCTGTGTCCTGTTGCTAAGGAGACGCGTCACTCAGCAACGTGGTAGGTCAAACGTGATTCTACAGTCTCGGAAAAAAATACTAAAATGTTGCAGCCAATGTTTCTTTTAACGGCATTTTCCAGTTTTGTTTGATGATATACGATCTAGAAAAATATAAAACCTATTTTAATTCAAGAAAATAAGATAATTTAAAAGGCGTCTTGGGTCTGAAGGCCAACAACAACAGATTGCTGTCTGTCGTACTCGAGCCTGCTGGTGCGCACACGAAGATTTGCAGGTTTCTGTTTACTTGTTTATTTCAAAGATGCCTTGCAGATTCTTTACTTAACCTATTGTTTAATGTGTCGCACAATACGGTGGTCTGAGCTGGGACGTTGAACGAGTCGCACATTTTATGAAGAACGTTTCCCACAGGCACCGGATTACCCCAACTTCTTCAACCTCAACAGCCAGGTTTAAATTCATTCAACTTGTGCCAAGCTTACAGCATGAGAGAAGACATTTCCTCCAGTAAACTACTGCTGCTGCCCAGGAACACAGAGAAGAAAGAGAAGAAAAAGAAGAAAAGAAAGCAAACGACTGGGTCTAAGAAAAGGGGGCATTCCAGCACTCCTCAAACCTCAGAAGGTACAGGTGAAGTATGGAAACATTATCCTCGTTATATTTTGCTGACCATTCAGCAACACAGAAGGTATTCACCCACTACTTGTCAAGTAATGAAAAGCCTCCAAGCCCTAAAACACACCACAAGTTTATCAGTAGTCACGCTCTGGGGTCATGGAGAGGTAGCAGAGACTCAGTAACAGGAACAGTTTTGAGTTTACCTATTGCATTACAGCTTTAACTATTCAAACAAATGTCACCTTTCCCCAACGATAAGCTACACAAGTATACACATAAGGATCATGTGCTGGTGGCAGAGGATTCCCTGTGGGGTTGAATAGGTCACTAGAGAATAGGTCCCTAGTGTCACTTCTCTCATTAGCCATGTCTGTTCGCTCCATAGGGAATCATTAGTAACCTAAACCCAACCTTTGTTTCTTTGTGTGTGTGTGTGTGCGCCCACATGCATCTGCCTGCATGTTTATGTTCTCTCTTTTTTTGCTCCTACAGAGAAACCTCAGACCATAGCTTTGCCTCATGAGACCTCGCCTGTATCTTTACTGCCCCCACCATGTCCAGGCCAACTCAGAGACCAGCTGCCTAAGGTGAGAGCGTGTAGCAGAAAGGATGGAGAGAAGTCTGGCGGCGGTGGCCGGAGGAGCAAGAAGCCACCCAAGGATTCGACGGTACTGTCAACAGGGACAAACAAGAGTAGTTCCAGTGGAGCTCCATCACAGGGGGATGTGGCAGAGCTCAGTGCCCAGGCTAGGGAGAGCCTGAGGTGGGAGGGAGTGCTGGCGGACCCACAGGCTGAGGAGAAGAGGCTGGAGCTGTACAGGGCTAACAGACGGCAGCGTTACCTCGCCCACAGACAGGCTCTGTCAGAGGAAACCTAGGTAGCCTTGAGACAGACCTTTCCTAAAGAAGAGGAGAAGGCTTTCCCTGACTCTGACCAATAGCATGATCTGCTTGTCTATATGGACCATCAGACTATGACCCTATTGGATGAACATTTTGGAGGAGATTGTGTCATTACCGAATTTCAGCACAGATTGAGTAGGAGAAGAAACCACTATAGCCATATTATCTTATAATACATTTATTGTAATGTTTTTCATCTCAGGAATTTAAGTTTGGGATAACTATGTATGTATATTTCTTGATATGCACGACACGTGATAAATATGACCATTACAAAGAAGTAGTAAAAAGTTAGAATAATAGTTCTAATGAATGGAAGGTGGTGCAATACATAACACGACCTTTAGGGGTCGCTGTTAGACAGTGGACTGACTGTGAATGAGCTCAAAAACAGTAACTAGGGGTGTGTTGCCCCTTTAATACCCTTTAAAGCACCTAAATAGAGAATGCTAAATCTGTTAGGTGTACAATACACATGCCAAGACTGACCACTAAATCTAAATCTTCAAACAAATTGATTCCAGATTATGTTGTCAATGGAGAAGGACAGGGCTGCTTCAGTTTCCCTGCTTCCTGTCGAATGGCCCTGTTTAAAACTTAATAGAGGATTTGCACAGTTTGTCTTGTGCTTCTGAATTATGTATCACTTTGAGAAAATCCCCAAAGCTGATCATTCATGACTGAAACCCAATCAGAATAATACTTAAAATAGTTGTGCACACCCCTTCCACCTCTGTGCCCACAGGATCAGGGAGTAGAGGTCACTATCCTGAAGCAAACCTTAGAAACATTACCGCTGCTAGATCATAGATCAACTTCATTTTCCCTGAATGAATCGTCTGACTCTGATGAATCTGATAAATCAATGAATGAACAGAAGATAATGAAGAGCCTGAGAACTTTATGAATGAAAAATTTGAAACACTGGACACAATTTTGAAATGACAAGTACATCCATGTTATTTGTCCCTTGGCATCAGGGTTCACTTTGCAGTTTTAAGAAAATGTTTTCTTACAGGGAATTGATATTCACCATTGTATATTTTGCTCTGATTTTATAAGAGGCAGTGACAAAGTATATCTTTGAGATGAATCCATGTCCACGTCATGGATTTATAATTCACAAAATGATTTGATAAAATGTTTGATAGTGTACTGAGTAAGGGTTAAACCTGTTCCTGGTGGCTTTCTGTAAGATTAAAATTTAAAACAGTTACTCATAGGCTACTGATCAACATTAAGCTGTGAATGAAATGCTCAGAGAGATGTGAAGTTAAATCACAAGTTAAACGAGATATAAGAAGGTTGTGATTATCAGAACAGATACAGGTGAGGTTAGACCGATATATCGGCCAGTCAATGTTGCCCACTGCCAGTATGATGGAGGCGAGGATATGATTTTACTCAACCAGCTTCAGGAGTGGAAGTCTGTAAAACCTGCAATGAAACCTGCCTCACACTGCCTTAAGGATTAAGGCATAGGTTTTAATGGAGAGTTTTAGTGGTCCATGATGGTCTAAATGCTGTTTCAGAGACTTTCCCATCCTGCAAAGAATAAACTTCTGGGGGAAACACTGAGTCCTTGTAATTTCTGGCCCAAAAATTGTACAAATTCTACATACAGAATATCGGCACAAACTATCAGCTATCGGCAGCTTCAATCCAGATGCCGATGTCGGTTGAACCCTAGATACAGTAAACTGAAGCACGCTGTCGATGGAAATGAGGAGGTGTTGAGAAGAAAGGGTGCGGAGAGGGACACTGAAAGTAAACGGTGAGGTGTGAAGTAAAGACAGTGATAAAAAGGTTGAGAGGCCGAGGGAAAGAGAGAAAAACGCAGCATTTCTTTTGTGAAGGTTTTGTTGCGGTCTCTCTGTGTGCTGTTTGTCGACGGCCCATTGTTCCAATTGGTGTGTTTTGTTGCCATTGCCTATTTCAGCATCTCTGCCTCAAAGAGCTGAACACTCCCCCTCTGTTCTCCTAATCCTCCCCTCCAAGCCACTGATTGGACCGCATACACAGCCACAATGGCTATTAAGGTCACTTGTGTTTTTCCAGCAGCCTCATCCATAACAGTAGAGAACATATAGAGGCATCTTAGGTTTGATTTGTCCTTTACCTGTTACCAAGCTCAACCTGAAGACAAAGATCCATAGAATTCAGAAAGAAATATGAAATAAAATAAAATAAAATTATTGAGACTAATAAAAAAAGTTGAAAGCCCCAAAAGCTGCGTGCATCTGAGGTATCTGTTGTGTGCGTCGTGGACCTCCCGCCTCCTCCCTAGCCTCTCCGTCCCAACAGATGCAGGGAAAAAGCCGCCCTGGCGTGAACACTTACAGCATACAGTACACGGCGTAAATGCATAACTTCTACCCAACCTGTGTCAGAACGCTGTACTGTAAACATAAACTTCACCACGGGTTGTGCTGTTGTACACCAGGTGCCATACATGAATAGAACATTTTGATCAAGGTCTCCAAACGCCTTGTCCTCTCTGAGAAGATGGGATGATGAGAGTGGGATGACGGAGGGACAAGATGGAGGACTTTCTGAAAGTATGTCGACGTTGTACTGATGATGTAGCCAGCGGATGAGTGGATGGAGAAATGGCTCAGGACATCTTCAGCCAGCTCAGGTCGTCTGATCTGTCAGGGAGAGGAAGAGGAGGAATCTGTCTCTATTTCTGTCTGTTTTATTACTGCTTTTTTTTTAATTTTTTTATATGAATTTGTGTCCATTGGTACCTGCAAAACACTTCTGTTTGTCTGCCTCACTCCTTTTCTAACTTTGTTTTTGTTTATGTATTTCATTCATTCTTTTTCTATATGTCTGACTGCCTAACCCATTTTCTGCATGTGTCTTTAAAGGTGCTACGTGTAGCATTTTAACATCAATAAATCATAACCACATTCATGGTTCATTCATGATTCATTCTGATTCTGATTCTCATTCTGATTCATTCATTCTGATTCATTCATTCTGATTCATTCATCAGAATCAGAAACAGGTTTATAGCCAAATATGTTTACACAATTCCTCGTATGTGTAAACATATTTGGCAATAAACCTGTTTCTGTTTCTGATTCTGATTCTGAGACACTAGTAGAATTATCGCAAACAAATGAGACCATCACTGAGAAAATTGCCAGCTTCTACCATTACACTGCAGTGTACATTGTGTGGCACTGGGTTGGATTTTGCAGGAAATCTAATGGATTGCGTTATGGCACAAAACAGGAAGGGGGCGCTGTTGTTCCAGCGCCAATTCAGCTAAAGCTTTCAGTTTGTAATTGCAGATGCTGAAATGAGTGGAAGACTGATGGAAAAATCACTTCCAACGTGTTCATCCTCTTCAGTAATGTGAATGAGGAAACAAACGCATATGGAGCGGCGGAAGGGAGGGGGGACGAGTAGAAACAGGAAGCAACAGGATTTATGGGAAATATCTTAATTTTGAGAAACATTAGCACTACCAATACCACTGGTGTGAGATGGCGGCTACGAATCATCCTGACCATGGTCTCATTTGTTTATAGTAATTGTACCAAGGTGTCACCACTAATTTGACAATGATGTGTTGATGTTTAAAATGCTACACGTAGCACCTTTAGCACCTCTGCTCTAACAGACTCACTTAAATTCTTGCCTTGTGTGTCTGAGAGTTTGTTTATGTGTCTGTTGTTCTGTATGAGTGTGTACCTGCCTAGTCATCTATCTTTCTGGTTGTAAGTGGCTGTCTTTTCTTTCACTCATCCATCACATCTCTCTACCAACATATCTTAGAGTGAATCAATAATAAGAGGCCACAATCATCCAAAGATGGAAAGACAATAAAAAGGGGGGCATGACGACAGAGGGATATTACGCACTGAGCCTGTTTCTTCGTGATGATGTTCCCTGCTGAGAACCGCTCAGCTACTGCAGACACCGCTGGGTCATAGTTAAGGCTTGCTGCCGCTGTGACCTCATCATCCCTACGGGTAAACAAGGAGTAAATGAACACATTAAAACCATAAGTAGAGCAACAAGTCAAGTAAGACATTGTCAAGATTACGGTTTAGGTCTACATTGTGAAAAGAGTAATATTGTTCTAGGTGTATGAGATTCATTTACAATGTTCACAGTAACAGCAACTTACTTGATATAAAATGCCAGGAACGTCTTGTCCTCAAGCTTTCCTTTCATTACTATCTCAGTGTATCCCTCTCCATAGCCTGTGCACAACCACAACAGAAATATAAAATATAACACAACCTCAGGCTCGGAGGTCGGCGGCAGCAGCCGTGACTGAAGCAAAGCAGCGGGTGTGGGAGAGGTTCGGAGAAGACATGGAGAAGGACTTTCGGTCGGCACCAAAGTGTTTCTGGAAAACCATCCGGCACCTGAGGAGAGGGAAACAGGGGAACATCCAGGCTGTTTACAGCAAGGATGGTACACTGTTGACCTCTACTGAGGAGATCATCGGCCGGTGGAAGGAGCACTTTGAGGAACTCCTGAACCCGACAGTTCCATCCTCTACGATCGAGGCAGGGCTGGAGGATGATGGCGGATCAACATCAATTTCCCTGGAGGAAGTCACTGAGGTAGTTAAACAACTCCGCAGTGGCAAAGCTCCAGGGACGGATGAGATCCATCCGGAAATGCTGAAGGCCCTGGGGGTTGAGGGACTGTTGTGGCTGACACGTCTCTTCAACATAGCGTGGAAGTCGGGGACAGTGCCAAAGGAGTGGCAGACTGGGGTGGTGGTCCCACTCTTCAAAAAGGGGGACCAGAGAATGTGTGCAAACTATAGAGGCATCACATTACTCAGCCTCCCTGGGAAAGTCTACTCTAAGGTGCTGGAAAGGAGGGTTCGGCTGATAGTCGAACCTCATATCGAGAAGGAACAATGCAGATTTCGTCCCGGTCGTGGAACAACCGATCAGCTCTTCACTCTCGCAAGGATCTTGGAAGGGGCCTGGGAGTTTGCCCAACCAGTGTACATGTGTTTTGTGGACCTGGAGAAGGCTTACGACCGGGTCCCACGGGAGATCCTATGGGAGGTCCTGCGAGAGTATGAGGTGAGGGGGCCACTACTCAGGGCCATCCAATCTATGTACACCCAAAGTGAGAGCTATATTCGGGTTCTCGGTAGTAAGTCGGACTCTTTTCCGGTTGGGGTTGGCCTCCGTCAGGGCTGCGCCTTATTACCAATCCTGTTTGTGATCTTCATGGACAGGATATCGAGGCGTAGCCATGTGGGGAGAGGGTTGCAGTACGGTGGGCTGGGGATCACATCACTGCTTTTTGCAGATGATGTGGTCCTGATGGCACCATCGGTCTGTGACCTCCAGCACTCACTGGGTAGGTTCGCAGCTGAGTGCGAAGCGGCTGGGATGAGGATCAGCACCTCCAAGTCTGAGGCCATGGTTCTCAGCAGGAAACCGGTGGACTGCCCACTCCGGGTAGGGAATGAGTCCTTACCCCAAGTGAAGGAGTTTAAGTATCTGGGGGTCTTGTTCACGAGTGAGGAGACTATAGAGCGGGAGATTGGCCGGAGAATCGGAGCGGCAGGAGCGGTTTTGAGGTCACTCTACCGCACTGTCGTGACGAAGAGAGAGCTGAGCCAGAAGGCGAAGCTCTCGATCTACCGGTCAATCTTTGTCCCAACCCTAACCTATGGTCATGAGGGATGGGTCATGACCGAAAGAACGAGATCCAGGATACAAGCGGCTGAAATGAGTTTCCTCAGGAGGGTGGCTGGCGTCTCCCTTAGAGATAAGGTGAGAAGTTCAGTCATCCGGGAGAGACTCAGAGTAGAGCCGCTGCTCCTTTGCGTCGAAAGGAGTCAGTTGAGGTGGTTCGGGCATCTGGTCAGGATGCCTGCTGGGCGCCTCCCTAGAGAGGTGTTCCAGGCATGTCCAACGGGGAGGAGGCCCCGGGGCAGACCAAGGACCAGGTGGCGTGATTACATCTACGCATTGGCCTTGGAATGTCTTGGGATCCCCAGGGCAGAGCTGGCGGATGTGGCCAGGGAAAGGGAAGTCTGGGGCTCTCTGCTGGAACTGTTGCCTCCGCGACCCGACCCCGGATAAGCGGATGAAGATGAAGAAGAAGACAACCTCAAGTGACAAGTGTGGGCTTCCTATATATAGCCAATAGCGCGTGAATGCTTTTTGTTTAGATAGTCTTAACAGTTCCACTTTTTCCAGTATGGTAATGTTTAAAGTATCCATAGAGAGTATACTAGTATTAATCCCTATGCATCATTCTTTCTATTAGCGTTACCATAATTGGCTTTGCACTCAATGTTTGGCCAGATTTTAATGAAATTTGGTATCTCGAGAGGTCCTATATGAACTGAGTTTAACAGAGTATAGATGCAATTGTCTTTTATAAAACTCTAGGGTGAGCTGTCCTGCCCACACGTCCAATATATTGACAAATATCTAACCCATAGGTATCAAAATGTATTACATTTAGTCCACCAGATGTGTTTTTTTTAATGTGTAAAACATGTGTACCAGGTTTTATGATGACTGGAGTAACTGTTATAAGGTTATGTATGTACAATTTTGTTCAGCGGTTGATGAGGGTGCTACCTTTCATCTGATTGGCCCAGTTATACAGTAGGTTTGTATAACTTATATAAAACCATGGTGGGAGCAGCTCTGTTGAATAATGATAGCTGGAAAAGTTCCTGGCCAACAGGACAAACAGTGTGGGTGGTATCGCATTTTATAGTTGTCAGTGTTGATCTTGACTGCAGCGCCCCCATCTGGTCAAGCGGGGCCATATTGCATATCAAATAGTGCTGTCACCGACTATCATGTGTCTGCCAGCTCCATCTTGTAATGGCTGCTCAGTGGCCATAGTCACTACAGAGTATTCTTGGGATGGTTTCATTTTTCATGCAGGTGGGTACCTCACACACACACACACACACACACACACTGAAACTGAAAACTGATTTATCATTACATCCAGGATAAGAGGCTGCATATTGTGCTTTGTGTGTGTGTGTGTGTGTGTGTGTGTGTGTGTGTGTGTGTGTGTGTGTGTGTGCGTGTAAGGTACCCACCTGCATATCGGATGGTTTTACCCAATAGGACGGTCCAGTAGAAAGGAACTGAATTGAGTTCAGTTGGTTTACCCAGCATGTTCAGCGCTGCTATCCTCCCTAAGCAACAATAAAAACACATTCACATTCATGTATTGTAGAAAGAAACTAAACTAAACTAAAGTCATTAAAGGTGTCATGTGTAGCATTTTAAACATCAAAACATCATTGTCAAATGAATTGTGATACCTTGATATTAGCAAAGAAGGTATTTCTACTTGTCCTTCAGGAGTTCAGGAATTCATTGCTAGTTACCGTGTGCTTGCGCCATCTGCCAGTGTCCGATGGAGACCCGCTGGTTTTTGGCCATCGTCAGGGGGAAGATGGCCAGGTCACCACCACAGAACACCCCAGGGATGTTGGTGCGCATGTACTGCAGGAGGGAGACACAACCAGCAAGCCACTCTTTATGATAAGCTCATCCATCAAGACAGACTACATTCAATAAGAGAGTATGAGTACAGTAAGAAAGAGTAGGGATGACATGCAACAAAGGTCACGAGACAGATTTTATCCAGTGAGTATGTGGCACGCGCCTTAAGGAAGGAGAATCTGGCCAATTTCAGCCAGGTTTCCCTCCGTCTGAGGATCGGGCCGGCTTCCCGATCGAAGACTTCGTTGGGACGAGTATCAGCAAGGATTATCTGGTAGTGTGAAGCATTACAGACTAAATCTGAACCATTTAGTGTGTGACCCCTGGCCATAACTCTGTCGTCTAGTGTGAGTATTTTAACGACTGGAGGACGCCCCAGGCTAGGGACAGAGTACGATCTAGATAGCCAGGAGAAAAGCAAGTTGGTAGCTCACCTTATCAACTATGACTGAGCTCTTTGAGTCCATCTGTATTTTACTGCCCTGAAGGAACTCTGAGTTGGGAATTACACCTAGAGGAGAGAAACAAAGAAGGGAGTAAATAAATAAATACGTTCTGTTCTGTTCTTGTTTTTCCAGTGCAAACAGAGAGAAATCTTCCGGAGTTTCTCGCAATGGCAGATGGTGGAACAAGTGAAAGGCCAATGGAAAAATCACTACTAATCGCTGCCAATCTTCTTGACCATGGTCTCATTTCTTTACGGTAATTGTACTACGGTATCACCTTTAAAAGGAAGATTTCCCAAAATATAACAATAACGCCACACGACTGGAAATGTCCATTGGATAATGTAAAATGATTGAAGAGCCATGAAGGAAATACAGGGTTTATTTCAGTTCCTATGTTATACGTACCAATTCCAACAATCAAAACATCAGCTGGAACAACGGCACCGCTTTTAAGCACAACCTCCTTCACCTTGGGGTCGAAGGGAGAATGAGAGGAGAGAAGCACTGATCCATTAGAGAGAGTTAGAAGCTAATATTATCCCAATATTTAATGGATCGTGTGTTTTACCGCTTTACCTTGCCATCCACTCCTCGGACTTCGGTCACTACATCATTCATGTAGAATTTCACACGTTTCTCTTCTAGCATCTGCAGAAACAACAGAATCTAAGATTAAGAAAGTTACTAGCAACAAAACTACCCAAATGAAAGGGTCAGACGTCAGCAGAGGACACAGGACTTGTAAAATGATACATTATTTATTTATCCTCTCTCTCTTTCTCTCTCTCTCTCTCCCCCTCTTTCTCTATCTCACCGTCATGGTGACTCTGCCAATTTCAGGACCCAGGGTCTTCTGATACGGCAGTTCACTGCTGCCTATCACTGTGATACTGGAAGCCTTGTTTGTCATATAAGAAGCCACTTCCATGCCTGAAAAAAAACAGTGCTGCTCAGATTTCACACGGATAATCACCACAACTGATATTGGATGAAAAAGCCTGTTAAGGAATTTAGAAAAACAGCCTTAATGTCAGTTTCATGACAGTGCATTTTTGAAACTTTAAACTTTTAAATTAGTTTCAACAGGCCTGGGGTCATGAAACCTGCTCTACCTCTAAAGTACCATTTAATTCATTCTGTTCAAAGAGAAACTGCTGAACCAAAACCTTTTTTCTGCAAAAGCAGCGTTATGTTCCCCTGTCGTGATTTAGATTAAAATAAAACGTGGTATTAAAATGTATGGTGTTGAGTTATTTCTCGTACCTATTTAACTTTCTTACATATCTCAAGTCCTGACAATGTAAAAACATGTCCATATTTTACATCAGTACCAACAAAAGAGGTTCCCACGATGACAATGTGGCAGCCCATACAAGCTGAGTGGATTTGCCTGGCGTCCTCTGGTGTCTCCAGCATCTTGACATTCTTCAGCTCCTTGCCGGGGATATCCAGACCCTTTGCTCTAAAGGACAGGCCATGACTCTGTTCATAAGCAATGCAATGTCCAGTGTAGTTCCAATATCGACTATCCTCCTGATACAAGGTTAATATCATCACACCTGATGTTGGTAAAACAACCAAGTGCAGGCTATTCGATGGTGCTTAAATTGTGTTGACTCAAAAATCACATTAACCAATTAGATGGAAGGATACCGTTTGATTATTATTTGAAACATGTGACTGTGTTTCTACAGATTTGTTTCACAATTGACTATAGAATAAAGCATTGTGGGTAAAACTGTTGCTGTCAAGAACAATATTTGGATTGGTAATCAATGTCAGCAGGTGCTTAAAATTAATTCTTGCAAATATATCTATCTGCAAAAACTTATAAGTGCATCTTGAACAAGCAAGTACATAAATGAGTGCATATGCATGTGTGTGTGTGTGTGTGTGTGTGTGTGTGTGTGTGTGTGTGTGTGTGTGTGTGTACCTGCAGCCTGTCGAGATAAGGAGCTGGTCATAGCTTTGGACTGAGCCATCATCAAACGTTACTGTCTTCTTGTCTGTGTCCAGCGACAGCGCCTGCCATGACAGCAAGAGACAATCAGTATCACAATGTGGCCATTAAGACCGAGGCATATGGATCCGTCCAAACTCAAGGACTAATCTGTCCACTTTTGATGAGCTAGTTCCCAATACAAGACAAAACTATTTTCTGTCCTGAGAGAAATTCACTTTGCATGGCCAGTACAGAAAATAAATTGTGCACGAGATACAACAGTGTGCTAAATACAATGCATCCACAATGTAAATGGTCACTTTAGCAATGCATAAGGATTGACCAGCATGGAAAATAAAGTGTTGAAAATACTGAGCAGCAAAGTGGTTTCATGTGCAGAAAGATTGAAGATGTGAATTGATAGGAGAGACTAAAAGGCACTCACTTCTTTCCTGAGCCACACCTCAATGTCGTATTGCTGGAAGAACTCCATCCTCCTCAGCAGAATAGTTTCACTCTCCACATTCATTACCTGGAGATGGGTACAGGGTGTGTGTGTGTGTGTGTGTGTGTGTGTGTGTGTGTGTGTGTGTGTGTGTGTGTGTGTGTGTGTGTGTAGAAAATACAAAAAAATAGTTTGTGGCTTGGTGTTGTTCTTAAACAAATGATTGAACAAATTAGGTCAAATTAGGTCAAACTAAGCTAACCTAAGCGAAGCTCATCTCATGTTATTTCATGTTAACTCAGATCCTCTGCTACAGCACCTTACTGAGTCGAGTTTTGTCGTAGGGCAAAAGGTCGTCCCTGGTGACCATGATGATCCTGCCACCGTAGTTCTCCTGCCGCAGGGTCTCCGCGCAAATCAAAGACGCAGCCCCTGCGCTTACAGAGAGAAAACACATCATCACACACACACTGGTGCATGTACCAGAGACTGGACTCACGTGAACTGTACATACAGGAGTAACACATCATATAGGTCATATTCACTCCAGACCTGGGGCAACTTGTATTTGCACATACCTTTTATGTTTTGTTTTGCCATGTAGGCCAGAAAAGTTGAGACAATTACATCTTTCTGTGATTGACACACTTATCTGACACTGTTTGAATGGTCCTGATGTTGTAAACCCGACCTCTAATAATCTGTAGATAATATCATTTGACACACACAAACATTTGCATTACTATACTTGTGAGGACCTTCATTGGCTACATTCACATTAACCCCTAACCCTGACCTTAACCCTCACCTAAACCTAGTCCTATTATTTTTAAAGCAGTTTAAACCTTTTAATCAAGTAGCTTGTATTTCCCTTCTATTTACAGGATAGGCCTACAACTTCTCATTGAGTGGCCTGTGCTCACCTCCTCCAAGTAATAGAATAGTGTGGATGACGCCTGGTCCTTGGGCTCCCATGCTCTTTATTCTTTTCTGTCTGAGAGTCTGAATCATGTACAGCACAAAATTACACCATCACATGAACTGATCAATAATATATGATTTAGTCATTACCACAAATAAAAAGGTTAAAATAACATTCTATCACAGATAGTCCTATGTAAAGGATGTATGCATAGTCTACAGTGTATCACAGAAAGTATCGTATATCGTAATTGGAAATTCAATCAATTTAAACCCCAGTTCAATACTAGTCTGTCTATTTGTTCTATTCTTTATTTGTGTACCATCACCAAAACCTGTTGGACAGTTCCTGGGGCTAAGAAACCAAACTGTAGCGTTAGACTGATATTTTGGTTTGCCGTTAATTGCCTTTTATTAAATATCAGATATTGACCAGTTCAATGTCAATATGGTGGAGGTTCCTCCCTGACCACAGCTACATAAACAGTAAAACCTCCAATGGAAATGTATTTTCTCTGCTCATTTTATTTATTCATTAACGAGTTTCCCTGTCATTGAATAGTACAATATCAGTTATCGGCAGCTTCAATACAAACATACTGGTCAGTATCGGCCTTCAAAAGCCCATATCAGTCAAACCCTAGTTTCTAGACCCTGCTTTGAATCATGTAACAACAAAAGGTATCGGTCCCCCATACGCTGATGTAAAGCTGAGTAGATTACTAATGTTGTAATCAGGCAGTAAGGACCATGACTTGATTGAAAAGGAAAAGTAACTTACCTTTTTGTTTACAGTCACATACACTTTCTTGTTTTGAACTTTGACCTTCAAAAGAGAATCGGACAAATGAGTCAAATGACCAGCCAGAAGTTGAATGTCTGTCTGTCTGTCTATAAATCTCTAGCCTTTCTCCTCCTCTTCATCCCTCTGTTTCCTACCTTATGGCAGGGTAGACAGTCCATGCCAGGATACTCCTCCAGATCTCCTGTATGGACGTTGAAACAGGCGCCATGCCACGGGCAGCGCACTCTGTGACCCGAAAGAACCCCTGTACACACACACACACACACACACACACACACACACACACACACACACACACACACACACACACACACACACTCAACTACAAAACACCTTGTTTTCATTGAACATCATTCTCATACCTTCCACTATAATGCATACTATGATTGTAGAGCCTAAAGATTTACATGATTTGTTTCCAAAAAGCTTGTAAACTGAGTTAAGGTGTGTTTGTCCTCCACTGCATCTCTAAACTGGTAGACACACATCGTCCTTCTTTACCTTTGCTGAGCGGAGCGCCGTAGTGCGTACACTGGTTGCTGATGGCACTGTATTGGCCTTCAATGCGCGACAACAGCACGTTATGATGTCCTACCTCAACCTCGATCATCCTGACAGAACACACACACACATGCACAAACACACACACTCATATAAATTGCAAAAATGCATTCCTGATGGCACCTCTTATTATTAATATATCATAATATATCATCACCCCCATACACACAAACACGCCACCACCTCCCTCCCTTCCTTCTCTTACTGTCCATCCATTAGGTCCGACTCCAGACACACCAGTTTTGTCAGCTCTTCTAAATCGTTCTCTGGGTCAGTGCCTGGTGACTCTTGATGGTCTGGAAACACACACACACACATGAATACACACACACACACACGAACGCACACTGGGTGGTGGTGTGTCGGGGGAAGGGTTTAAGAGTTTAACTGAGTTCTCCGGCTGCGTTTCATAAAGATGCATCTATCTATATGCACTCAGTGTGCAAAACTCCTGAGGAACTCCTTCCTACTGTTGAGTTGCTCCCCATTCTGCATAATCCATGTCCATTATTGTCAAGAGGAGTAAAAACCCTCTTTAATGTCTCCTCACCTTCAACTCCATCTCTCCTTCATGACTCAAGTGGATTTAATAGGTGAAATCAATAAGGAATCACAACTCCCTAATGTTTTGTCCACTCAGTGTATGTGTTGACATCTACATGACAATCAAATTAATGTTTTTAACACTGATAAAATCCAAATGTTAGAAAATCCTCAACACAGAAAAAAGTATTTCAGGCAAACTGCAGCATTTGGAAAACCAACAAATGTCCCAGGCCTGAAATTCATGGTGTTTAAAATGTGTTTGAAATTCAAAGGTATTAATTGAACATCTGACCCAGGTCGGGAAGTCATTTGACAGGTGACTTACGCGCAACTCCATGATGGAACTGGCATCTACTGACTAACTGATCTGTAATTCAGACAAAAAAAGTTCAGTACTCACGTGATTTGTCCGCAGACATCTTGCTGATTCAACAGTGATAGCACGTGGATAAACAAAAGTCCTCCAGAAACATGAAATATTAGTCGGGTTATACTTTGAAAAGGCTTCTCCTTAAACTCGGACAACAGACCGCGTTCACTGTTTCTATTCCTCTCATCAGCTGAACGCATTCATTGCGATGGGACAGGAGTCCGTTTCCACGGCAACCAGGCCATCCCAACCCTCATCCTTTGATCCTGGGAAGCTTTGATCGGCCAGGACAAGATTAGATTTAATTGGACAAAATAATTTATCAGCAGCCACAATAAGTGACTTCTTGGTCTCAATTGAATAACCAGGTTCGGTAATGTTTGGTTATGTTCAGCCTCCGTTATTGTTCCAGAGAAAAGCGATGCGTTTTGTGTTTCACAACAGCAGTAAAGAGAAAGGCTGACGAGGCAGCAGCCCTCCGCAGTGAATGGACGCATGCACAAGTAAGTGACAATGCACAACTTGCGTTCATTCAAGGTTTCAAACACAAAGTGACCACTGCGTGTGTGAAGTCCAGGTTGGTGTAAGATCCAAGGGTTTAGTAGGCCAGCCAGCACTAAATGAACAACAAGCTGTAGGCCTCGATGCGTTGGAGAAAATATACTCGATTAGAAAGCGATTAGAAAACATGTAGTTTATTTTCACGTAGGTTCTACTTCAGGTGAGACTCCCCCACCAATGCGCATATGCAAGAGTGTAGGTTTCAAACTCACACTGTCATACATACCATGGGCATAGTAGGAGCCTAAATGCAACTCCATTTTCCCTCAGTTCATCTGCAAGATTGAACCAAAAGATACACATTTATATGAGAACACAATGCAGGTACGAGAGAGTGTGAGGAGAAGTATTGATTGATCAGTGTGAAAAACAGTGAGACATTACTAAACTGAATCTGAAGGGCGAACACTAATCAAAATATTAAATATGGCAGTTCAAGGGTCGTCTACTACTTTGATGATAATCAAATGAAGTGGAGTTGTAACCAGATTTATAGGATTTATATTGCTTTCTATATTTATTGGCCACATTCACAACCCCTGGAGAGGTCATGCTACACACTTGCATGTGTGCTGATGGGACAAAAACTAAAAAGGCTCGGGCAGTGCAAGAAGCAAATATAACAGTAATGTAATGGACATCTGTATACGTTTCATTACTATTTTACAAACTGTGTGGGAGATAAATCCTTACACATTTTTTTAAAGTTACAACTTCAAATATATTTTATAGAAAGAAAAACTGGAAAGTAATAACATGTTACCCCAACAGGTTTATGCCCTTAAAATCATAGCCTATATCAACATATAGTATGAGTCTGTAAACACACAGGCTCTCTCTCTCTCTCTCTCTCTCTTTGTCACACACACAGCACATTGGTTGAGTATAACCTGCTGGTTGTGACACATGGCAGTAACCTATTAGCTACAGAAAAATTGTGGTGGAAATGGTGTACAAAAGGAAAACCATGTCATGATGTCGCCACAACCCCTTCACCCCTTATCAGTGGTTGGTTTATCATTTCACGTGAGCAGAGCAATCTGTGCAAGGGGTCAGGAAAAGCAAACAAATGCATGTTTTATGTAGTTTCAACAGGGCTCCTCTTCCTCTGCCTTTGTCCTCATTTTTGTCCATAGAGTGCATTTCAGCAGATACTATCCAAGCTGAGCTGTGCATTGAACTCAGAAACAGGGTCACTCATCAGGGTCCTGGGTGCCAGGCACTGTGGCAGAATTTAGTTATGGATTTGAGGTCAGCGCTTCTGGTCACTGGAGGATCTGCATGCTCTTTCAGACTGGTGAACTCCATCGTCAGATACCTGCCAACACCGGAGCCTGCGCGCAAGAAAGCCTGGAAGTGGCGAAACATCACCACGTCTTTAGCTCACAGCTCTCTAACAGGAGCGTGGGCTGTTTTATGGTGCGTGAAGGTAATCATGTTTTACAGAGCACAAGTATCGGCGCTGTGTTTGCTGCCCAACTATAGGACCACTTGTCTTTGAGAATTCATTTTATAGCATTTGCGTTTATTTTCATATGTTCTTCCTGTCTTCCTTCCTGTCCTCCCAATGCAGTTTCTACCTCCATCCAGAGACGGCAAATAACCTGATCTCCTCTCACTCCTTGCTCTCCCACAGCCTTGTATCTGTGTCTACAGGTGACAGTCTTGCTCTGATACAACCTCTAATTTCTCCTACAGTTATACTCAATGACAGGTGGTTGTGGTTTTCTCTATCAGAGCATCAACTCACTTTCATTTCACTCAATTTGAAATGGAAAATGTAATTAAATAAGATTTTAATTTAGTTTCATTCAAAATTCATCTCCTGAATTGAATCAATTGACTTCCACTCTGCAGACCACATACTGATCATTTGGGTTAGACCAATGTGGTTTGCTGATTGGGTCGATATTGGTATTTTATAAAATATCAGATATAAGCATCAGCTTCCTCATCACAGCTACATAAAAACAATCTGCAAAACCTGCAAATTTCTATAGTATGCCAGAGTTTCCCCTACCACTGAATAGAGTTTTAGCATCCCATGGTCTAAATGCAATTTCAGGGTTTGCATAAATGCCGAGAATAAAAACACTGAATTCAAATTCTTTGACATGGAACATATCAACTACAAAGATATTTAATATCAGCACAAAATTATATAGAAATATTGATATTGGTCAAATGCTACTGACAAGTGAAACTTTGTCGAGGGCAAGAAAGACAGCTGCCCAACCCAACAGAAGTATGTTAACTTTAACTGAATGAGCCCCTTCCACGAGTGTGCTGAAGGTCACTGGGAGAGAGTTCACTCAGTCGCCATTTAATGTTTCCATGTCTGTGTGTGTACGTATGTGCTTATGTGACCAGCGGTGGGATCGCAAGTTCGGATTCGTCAAATGAATACAATTGTGCCAGGGTAGACTCGTCACACTGACCAAACATTCAGACATATTCCACCCCTCAGTAGTAGACACTGAGCATGTTAACGCAACTATCTTCAGATTTGTCAGAAATACAACTGTGCCAGGGTAGGAGAGACACGCCACTCGAACTCAAATACCGGCTACCTTGAGAGTGCAGCTCTTCTAATAGCTTATATAGCCCAATTACTAATTGGGAAAACCTGGGAGTGGGAGTGGCTATGAGGAAGCCAAACCTGTCATTTCATTTCAGCCGGCTACATTCACGTACAACACGTGTGTTTTCTCCTCTAGGTTATTTCATCCATGACTTATTGGACCTGGCCTTCAACCAGCCATTGAAACGGTGTTGGGAGCTGCTCCTCCACCACTCTGTGGTAATGAGTTTAGCCCCTTGTGTGTGTGTCTGTGTGCATGTATCCAGTGTCCATGTCTATGTGGTGTGTGTGTGTGACTGGTCAGTGAATGCACCAGACTGAGTGGCCGTCTTTCACTGCTGTGACAGTTTAATGTGCTTCACACCTCCAGGGCAGCAACAGACTGTCCCCTCACTGTACGTGACTTCACTATAACAAAGCCATACCACACAAGACACTTTGAAACAGCACAGATTGGCAAAAGGGCAATAGGATGCTGATTCAAATGTATGTGGATAATGTAGTAGAAGTGATATAATCAAGGGTGGAAGTAACTCATGACATTTACTCCTGCTATGGTAATTGACTGTTTGTGTGCTTTTGCTCTTTTGAGTAGTTTTTAGAGTTAGTAATTTTACTTTTACGTATGTTTTGACTTAAATATTGTACTTTGTTTGTATACAACGTTTGTATTGTCCCCATAAATATCAGAAAGTGGCCAATCTGCATAAATCCTGCTAAAGCGGGGCGGAAATGTGACGTTAACTAACTGTAACATTAAATGTCATATCATAAGTGTCAACAAGTGTCAATTTGCCTTAAAATGTTACTTGTGTATCATTGCCTTTAGCTATAAAGAGTAAGTTTGTGTTTATTTCTATAAAGTTGTTATATTTCTTTAAAGTTGAGGTTCCGCTCTATAAAGTTGTTGATTGGACAGACGAGGCTCATTCCACCTTGATCTCTTACACCACACTTTATCTCCTCGTAGTCCAAGGTTTGTTTGGTAGCAAGCTACACACCAAGAAAATGAACTTGCATGAACCAACTCAATTGATGCTGTCATGGTTCAACAGCTATGTGGGAATTTTATACGTTTCACAGCATGTTTTGCAGTAACAGAGAACCCCTAGAATGAGACTGTAACAGTTATCGTGCACCCACCTTTATATTACCGTTACTATGAATGACATGGAAAGCATGTGTGAATTTGTTTAAGGATACGTGTGTGTGTGTGTATCTCAGTGCATGGTTGTATGTGCATAAGTGTGAATTCACATGCTTGTGTGTCTGTGTGTACTAACCCTATATTCCACCCGTACTCAGGTGATCTCCTGCTTCAGCCTGGCTCTAACATCACGCCTCTATTTGGGCTTTGCTGTTGTATCTCTGCTGGTTGAGATCAACTCTGTATTCCTCCACACCAGACAGCTGCTCCTCCTGTCTGGAAGGAGGAACAGGCCAGGGAGCGGAGTTACACCCCCCCCGCCCCTCCACGGCCTACCGCATGACCAGCCTGCTCAACCTGGGAACGTAGGTGACTGTGTTGTTCAAGATATGATTTTATTCAACCAGCTTCAGGGGAGGCAGTCGGTAAAACCTGGAATAAAACCTGTCTCATCCTGCCTTAAGGAACTGCTAACCCACCTAAAAGCTTCATGATTCATGAGGCTGGGTTTCAATGGAGATATGGCAAGCCGTTTTAACATTTAATCAGTAGGGCTGACTAGTAGCAATTTAGTTTTCACTAGTGGAAATGTTAATTTAAGATATCTGTAAAACAATTTTGACATGTTACAAATATATTTCCACATGTAGTAATTACATTTCGACTAGTCAAAACTGATTTACAGATATCTTTAATTTAATTATAGATATCAGTAATTCCTTTTTCACTAGTAAGAATAATCATTACAGATATCTACAATTGAATTTCCACATGTTGAAAAAGGATTGTAACTAGTGGAAATGCATTTCCGATATGTCCGACATATCAACAAACCATTTCGGATATGTGGGCGTCATCGTGAAAGTACAAAGCCATTGGTCGACTTTTAAATAGGCTACGCCTACCTCATGAATATTCAATAAATGCTAATACAACACAGTTATTTTCCGTTGGCACTGGCGCCATAAACTGTCTCGGAGTGGAAGATCGATTCGCCACATTAAAATGTCTGTCAAATGCAGAAAATGCCGTCTCCGTATTACGAGACATTCCGTCGCACTCCATTTCCGCTTGTTATCGTCACCCTAATTACCATATTCATTTTGGATATGTCGCCCTAATTACCATATTCATTTTGGATATGTCGCCCTAATTACCATATTCATTTCGGATATGTACTGATTAAATGTTAAAACGGCGTGCCATATACGTACGTCATTGAAGATATCTACAATGACATTTTGACTAGTGGAAATTCAATTCTGACTAGTTATGAAAGGAATTGTAGATATCTCAAATATAATTGTTACTAGTAAGAATATAATTTTCACTAGTTACAATTGTATTTCAGATATCTGAAATGCAATTCTAGATATCTGAAATTACATTCTTACTAGTTACAATTCCAAGCCGACATATCAATAATTTAATTTTAACTAGTCAGAATTGAATTTTAGATATCTAGAATTCCATTTATGATATCTGTAATGTAAGAACAATTGTAGATATCTACAATGAACATTGCCACTAGTAAGAATTGAATTGTTGATATCAATAATTAACATTTCCACTAGTAAGAATTTAATTGTTGATATCAATAATTAACATTTTGACTAGTGAGAATTGAGTTGTAGATATCTTTAATTAGAATTGCAACTAGTCACAATTACATTATGGATATGTCGACTTGGAATTATAACATGTCAAAATTGAATTATAGATATCTGCAATTGAATTTGAATAGAAGTCAATGGTAAAAGTTGACTAGTTGTAATGAAGTTACAGATATCTACAAAGAACATTTCCACTAGTAATAATTGAATTGTTGATATCAAGAATTAACATTTTCACTAGTGAGAAATGAATTGTAGATATCTTTAATTAGAATTGCAACTAGTCAAAATTACATTATGGATATGTTGGCTTGGAATTCTAACTAGTCAAAAAGCAATTGTTGATATCTACAATTGCTATTACTGCTACTGATTAAATGTTAAAACGGCTTGCCATAATGGAGAGGCTTTTCCACCCAGACAAGAATAACATTCTGAGTGAAACACTGAATCCTTTTAATGGTTTTGATTTCTTTTACTTTTTGGCATTAAAATGGTCAAATATATATTTATATATTGCCACAAAATACTGGATATTGGCAGCTCCAATCCAAACATATTGCTATTAGCCCCGCACAAGTTCTTCTTTTTGTACAAATGAAATCATTGCATGCATTTCAGAGGAGACAAGATATCCTATGATCTCAGATGTCAGGATGTGGTGGTCTTAGATGTGTTTGCATCACCTCGCTCATTTAGTAACCAGCAGTTTTCTCCCTGGCTTGTCTTCAGGTTTTTGGTTTTCCGTGTGTGTACTCTGGGTTGGATGAGCCGCTGGCTGGCCGGCCACGGTGAACATATGCCTTGCTATGTCCTGACATTGGGCACCGTAGGCCTGAGTCTCATCACCACCATGAACACAGTACTGTTCTATAGGCTGCTGAGAGCAGACATCCTCACTGACATATGCAATGCCAGCAAGGACCACTAGAGAGAGCCAGCACTGTGATTTTCATTGTGAAAATGAAACAGTGGTCAAGTCAACCGCATTCATTCAGTACTCTACCTCATGATGATTTAGGGTGGGCGGCTACTGGGTATGACATCATATGGCACTTAGGAGTGTAGTAAGTCCACATTTGATCTTGTTGTTTTTGTCATTATAATGGAAACATTTGCACAAGGGCAGCATTCAGGAGCAATGTTCCCTCTAAGCCCTGTGCAACTGTGCAACATATAGTTTGGTGAACAACATCTAAAAATTGATCATTCACCAAATAACATTTTGTGTGTCATCTGTCAATACTTCACTCTTCCCCAGAAATCTATTTGATGCTTAGTGTCTACAGAGAAAACAATTTCCCAAACTGCAAATCTATGGATTTACTGTATATCAGAAGAGCTTGGTGTGAAGCAAAATTGCTCTTGATTTATCTTTAAAATCCAGTGATGACGCAGCAGAGCTCTCTATCATGACATGTTACAAAGAGCCATGTCCAGGTCCATACACATACATGCTGGCAGCTTTCCTTTTCTCCCATACGTACCTCTAACACCATGAGCTGCCAAACCAACTGTTTTTATCACACACAAACATATTGTCATTCACTATGTCCATTATTATGTCCAGTGTAAAAGTACTGTACATAACATTGCTGTTGTCTGGTGTATTTTTTATTAAAAAGAACTCCATGAAATAACTTTTAGTGGCGTGTCAAACAAGTTGCTCTGCTCACAGACAGTAAAATAGATTAACGTCTTTATGTATTTCAGTCAAGGGAAAAATGAGCATATAGTCAGCAAAAAGAGCAAATACATTACAACCAACAAAGGAAAGAGATAAAACATCTTTATTAATGACACAAAAAACACATATTTTTATGAGATGTTTTTCATTCAGCCTCAGATAAAATGTGACGTTTGTCATTAGCCTAGATTCAGTGCACAGCCACATAATGATTCATGACAAAACCTGTCAGTGCAGTAAAATAATCAGACAACTGTGAGTCCTAGAGTCTTGATACCTGGGAAGGTGTTCTCTAGTGTGATTATGGGTGCAATGAATGATCCAAGAACATCCCCCTGGGTATTACTGCTTTTATATGACGGCTACCAAAGGTTTTTTCAAAGTAGCGTACATAAAAACAGGAGAAAGCAAGAAAGACTGCCGACTAGCTCCCTGGTTACCACAAGCGTTGGCGTAGAAACCATGGAATACGTCTCCGACCAATCAGATTGCTTGGCTGATACTACCTGTTGTATAATAACACATTGGAGCAGCATTTGACAGTCGGCTTTATACTACGTTATGATTTTGTTCTTCTGGAACAAGCTAATGCAGGGGGGTTTGCAGAGGGTTTTAGTGTGGATGTCTCCCCTGATGCGTGTCAGTAGGACGCGCTCGGTTCTGGACTCTCTCTGGTAGTAGGGACATACCTTTAGGTGCTCGGACATGGACGGGACGTCTCGGAAGCACCACGTCTCCACTGGGGAGAACAGGGTGCTGAACTGCCATACCTGGAGTCAGAGAGAGTCAGAGAGAGAGAGAGAGAGAGATACACACTTATAGTTAACATAACTGAGAGTGCAAAATATTGCCAATTTTTTTGTTGCCTATTGTTTATTGTATGACAAGATGAGCATATGCGAAAGCTCCAATCTCATATTTATCATGCCAATTTAATCTACTTCAGTAATGAAGGTGTGTTGTAGATGAAGGGGAAGAAAGATTTTTAAACCTTGAGACAGTTGAGACATGAATTGTGCAACTCAATATCAGGAGGGTGTTTGTGACATTTTTCATCATATCAGTAACCAGTGTGGTAACTAATAATCATCTATGCTGTATCACTATTGACAGATACACTGCCTCTCTTAGTGACCCACCCTCTGCTTTGCCCTCCACTTGGCTCCACCATGTGAGTAGCTCTTCTTCTCCCAGCGGAGGGTGACCATCCCTCGCTCCTGTAGCAGAGAGGAGCACACCTCCCTCATGAGCCGGGACACCAGGGCCAGCTGGGACAGGGACAGACTGTCCAGGAAACTGGCCACGTGGAACAGCACCTCGTAGGGCAGGGAGCTCAGAGAGTCCTCCCCTCCTCCTCCTCCTCCTCCTCCTCCTCCTCTCTTCCTCTGGGTGGAGGAGGCTGAGCTCCTGGGAGGCTGGGAGGTCTCCCCTAAAGAGGCCGGTAGGGTGGGACGCAGGTTGAAACTGCCCAGCTCCTCGCTAGAAAGTTGAAAGAAAGTTACAGTTCTTAAAGGGGAAATAAGTCTGACTTTTACAAAATAACCATAATATATCTGCAGGGGGTCTCAGGTGACAAAGCAGGATCATTACCACAGCACTATTTTAGCTGTAATTAGCTGTGGTGTGTGTGGAGGGGTTGTGGCTCTGCACAAAAGACTAGCATAGGAGGAGAAAAGGTCTATCGATGTTGTTGCAATTCCTACTGGTCACCAGTAGAGGTTGATAAAAGTCATAGATTATTTAATGCACCTTTAAGTAATTCTGTATGTACTGCATGCAAGAGTGATGGTCAGTATTATTACCAACACACATTGATGAAGATGAATTCTGAGTTTTTCCTCACTTGTAGGTGACGGTGGCCTTATGCGTGGAGGGCTGGAACCTCTTCTGGCTGTAGGTGCAGCCGAGGTACGCTAGGGGGCATCTCTGCTCAAACCAGCCATTCACACACATCTGGATGTCACTGTGCACATTCCTGGATATGAGGGTAAATGTATAGATGAGAAAACACTTGATAAAGCCGTTTCTCTTTGTTTGTTTCATGTAGCATTGAGTGGTAGCGTTTGTTACCTGCGTTTGTTACCTGCTTGCAAAACCAGATGGGTGTTGTTTAGCGCATTTGGACAATTCAGACCCCACATCACAGAACATTTTACTAAATTGTATCGAAAAAACTTTCTTTCTGTCATTGTATTCCAATACGGTAAACTCTATTTTCTACTCTAAAGACCTTGAAAACAAAAAGCTAATTCTATGTGATGCAGGTCTGGTTTAGACGTAGACTCCTAATGACTACATCCCAAGGGACCATATACACAGCATAGACAGGAAGCTAAAAATTGGGGAGATAGAATTAGAGAAGATGAAATTAGATAGATTCAAAAGAAAATATAGGTTGGATAGAAAAGAACATCCACCTGTAGTGTTTGCCATATTCTCTGCGCTGGAAAGTGTGCCCACAGAAGAAGGTGAAGGCGGAGCTGGCCTTGTGGTGTCGGTTGGTGATGCTCTCCACCTGCAGCTGGAGGTGCAGCTCTGGCGGTTTGCCTGCCGTCAAGTCGGCCAGAGACGTGTCTCTCCCGAACGGAGCAGACAGGAAGTTGTAGGTCTGCGTGCCTTCGTCTTGTAACAGAGCATCGATGCATGTACCCTCGGCGATAAGGTGACCCCTTTGCTCCTTCTCCAGGGAGCACAGCAGAGAGGCCTGGGGAGCAAATCAAACGTACCATGGGATAACTATGGGCGATATTGTTTTGGAGTCATTTCTACCGATGGTTATTAAGTTTATTAAGAGTGAGAATAGAGACATGGAGGTGTTTCTGTTAATATAATGAGCCCTGAAAAAAACAAGGAGGCCAAAGTATGTTTACACATAGCAAAAAAAATGGTCACACAGAGGATGCTTTGTTTTAAAAGGTAGTCACTTCAGAAAAACTCTTCTAAAGAGAGCGAAACTGAACTGAGCAGTGAAATTATCTTTTTTTTTTGCTAGATTAAGTGACATGTAAAAATTTTTTTGCAGTGCACAATTTTATTCCATAGTAGATCTTTCTCTCACCTGAACTTCCTCCCAGACAGGCATGTCCTCTAGCGCCACCCCCAGGTCGCTGGTGTCGACTGCTTGGCTCTCTCTCTTGTAGAACCCGGGGTTGCGGATGCGACCCTGCTTGGCCACGAAGCTGGTGGGGATTTTAAATGAACGTATGGTGATGATCTTCATTGGCTCCACGTATCCGTACACAAAAGTCTTGCTTTGGCTGCCGGTGTGGTGGGATGGGGGAGATGTGATGCTCGCCTGTCTGTATGGATCCATGCATGTCTTTGGTGTTGTGGCACCTATGCCACTATCTGCTGTCTCTGGATCTTCTTCCAACAGAGCGCCCAGCTGTTTCCCTTTCCGTTTAGCCATCCCCCGTCCTTTATCGCCTGCTGCAGCCTTCCCACCAGCCTCCCTGCAGCCGCCCATCTCCATGCTGAACATGCGCTCCCAGGCACTGTAGTTCTCTAATAGCTCAGGATTCACCTCTGACGATCTGGCAAGGGCCTCCCTCTCCTCCTGGGTTAGCGCCTGCTCTGACTCAGCCTCACTCTCATCCTCTTTTTCATCAGGGATACGGACGCTAAGCCACTTCATAGGATCCCAGGTATAACCACATGCTCCCTCAGCTGCTGCCCTTTTTGCTGCTTCAACCTCCAAGGCAGCCCTTTTTTTCTCCTCTTTTTCCTTCCTCCTCTCCTCCGCCCTCCTTTTTTCCTCCCTCACCTCCTCGTCCACAGTCTGGATCAGTTCAGGAAAGAGTTTCTTCATCTTTAGGGAGTGGAACAGGTGGTCTTGGTCTTTCAGGGCCATGGCCAGGTCCAGACATGTCCCCTGCTCTCTATCCTTGAGCAGATTTTCATGCAGCTCTGTGTTTGGGTGACTGTGGGCATCATCAGCCGGCCAGCGGTTCCATTCCATGGAGCAACACACCACACTGGCCGGACAGACCTGGAGGTGCGCTGCCTGCCAAGAACGGGTCATGGTGACTGGGCAGCCATACTCTGCGTTGAGGCAGGGCACCCTCACATTGGGGCAGAGCAACAAGTGCTCTTCCTCTTTGCACAGGTGGAAGATCGCCCCACAGAGCAGGCGGCAGGGGATGACGGCACAGCACACCGAGGCCTCCACTCGGGCCCTGCAGCGCCGGCTGTAGCACGACTCACAGTGGACATGCAGTCGCACTTTGGAGGCCCGAGAACGATGACTCTGATTGGTTTGGGAAGAGAAAGGAAAAGAGAGGAGCAGGGGTCAAAAAGGACAAAGAGAGGAGCAGCGTAATATTTGTCATGTTTAAATTTAACATGGTAACCCATTACTCCATAAAAATGCTTGAGCGTTCATTCAACACAAAGAATCATCTGTGACTCACCATATCCACACAGCTCTGTCAGTATTATCTACTTCTGGAAGGTTACGGAAGCCTGCAAGATTCAAACAATAGAAAACAAACATATAGATTTACCTCTTTATGCTTTAACCTATAAAACCCATCCTGAATTGAGAGACAGCAACCAGGTAGACCACACAACAATAGGCAGGACAAAAATAACACAGCTATGAGCAGCAGCCACAGTCGGTATGGTGCAATAGCTTTGGACCGTCATGCAGTGAGCAGAGAACAAGTGTGACTTGACTTGTGTCTTGCATTCTCAATCCCTAAGATTGTGATAAAAATGCATTTAAGTTTCTGCTGGTTTTCCATTTCCACTAATATTAAGCATAATAAACTGTAATCTATATCCCAGTTGTTATAGTTTAGGTAGGCCTCCTGGGACACTGTGAAACAATAAAAAGTACACCAAGAAGAACACAATAAAACTAAAACAATAAAACTACCGGGACAGTTTTTCTATAATGCTGTTCATTAAACTGTTCACTAAACTAACACGCCCTTTATCAAAGTATTTCAGCAGATCACAATGGGACTAAGTCTAATCTGACAAAGGTCTTACCAGGGTGCCGGCGTGGACATGCATTCCCTTTGGTTTTATAACGTCAAGTCACTGAACTCGTACGAGGACAGGCGGGTTAAATTTAGCCAAACAACATTCTGGTTCAGGAGGGATATAACTCTCTCTCTCTCTCTCTCTCTCTCTCTCTCTCTCTCTCTCTCTCTCGCTCTCTCAATTTCTCATTTTGCAGCAGTGGCATCAGGTTACACCACGGGGTATCACACGTTCACATGACCGTACAAACCTTACAACTATAAAAACGGTTTATGCTTCATTCTGTGGCTGACCAAGTGACTGACCGAGTAACTGTTTCCAGTAGAGCATAAATAGCTAATCTTCTGTTGGACTGACCCCGATGAGGTACGCACATACAATATTTTGATGACTGTAAAATCTCCACCACTAGGTTGCACTGTATGGACTCTAAGTGATCTGGTACAGCTCAACCTCACTCACTGGCCAGTTTGCCAGTCAGGTTCAGCTGTTATCCCAGTAGGAGCACAGTAGGAGCCCAATGGTGCTGAATGGGACTAAGGAGAGAGAGATATCCTCTGATGCAAACGACTGAGAGGTCTGGAAACCCAAACCATGTCAAACCACTGCCGATGTCACATTTCTCAGTTGGAACACAGGTCTATTTATAACACACACACACACACACAAGCGCGCACACACACACACACTTGGTCTTTAAAGCACAAGACGTGGTGCAAGGAACATGGTTCTCTCCTTTCCTACTCATACAGCGGTAGGCTAAACTCTGTAATCTGCTGTTCTGATTGACTGATCGTGTTTACATGCAGTGTTTGCACTACATTGATTCCATAGGAGATATGTTTAAACTATTTATTCTTGTACTGTGAGAGAATGAGACTGAAATGTTCCCTTCGATTTGTAGGATCGATCTGCTTAAGATAAAAAGTGTTCTCTGAGGATCTAAGGCATGGTATGTTCTTTATTTTGCAACTGTGACACACAACCTAATAATACATTTGATCAAATCTTGTTTCTAACCATATGAATTGTTGATAGAATGAAACATGTTTACTTAGTTATATGAACTTAATGTGTTCATTTTGAAAGATGAGCACTTGGGACTGATTCAGAAGTTAGTCTTTTATGTTCATACTGAGCTTAAAATCGATGTGTTTATGAAAACATACATGATGTACAGTATGATATACATGATAGAATGACTCTTCTTCACAATCTATCTACCTCTTCTCTCTCTTCCCAACCCAATCAGAGTCAGCGTTCTCGGGCCTCCAAAGTGCGACTGCATGTCCACTGTGAGTCGTGCTACAGCCGGCGCTGCAGGGCCCGAGTGGAGGCCTCGGTGTGTTGTGCCGTCATCCCCTGCCGCCTGCTCTGTGGGGCGATCTTCCACCTGTGCAAAGAGGAAGAGCACTTGTTGCTCTGCCCCAATGTGAGGGTGCCCTGCCTCAACGCAGAGTATGGCTGCCCAGTCACCATGACCCGTTCTTGGCAGGCAGCGCACCTCCAGGTCTGTCCGGCCAGTGTGGTGTGTTGCTCCATGGAATGGCTCCGCTGGCCGACTGATGACACCAACCCACATAGCAACACAGCCCTGCAGGAGAACGTGCTGAAGGAAGGTGAGGGGCAGGGGGAGGCCCTGGACCTGGCCATGGCCCTGGTCGATCAGAGAGACCTCTATGCACGACTGAAAATGAAGCCCCTCTACCCAGAGCTAGTGGTGGAGGAAGAGGAGGAGGAGGAAAACACGGTAGAAGAGAAAGAGGAGAAGGCAACGGGAGGGCTCGTCAATGGTGTCCTCACAAACAAATCTACCAACAGAGGTGAATCATGGTGCTCTATACTGTATATATATGTACACATAACAACAATAAATTGTAATGATGGCTCTTTGCTATTTTTCCACATACATTACAATGTGTTCACATAATAATCATGCTCTACTTTTCTCTTGCTCCTCTGGTATTTTAACATTTCTCTCCCTGGTCTCCCATAGATCTCCCTACATCCATTTCTGGTTCTGGAGAGAATGGTGTTAATTTGTGTGAGAACGGTGTTGGTGAAGAGATTATGGAGAACAATGCAGGGCAAGGGTCAGGCATCAACATAGAGAAATACAACCTGTATGAGATGATGTTCAGCAAGGAGAAGGGCGGCTGTGCAGTCGCCCAGGCAAACCAAGACAATCCCAAAAACAAGACAAAACCTAGCGAGGAGGTGAAGCCCCTATGCAGGGAGAGTGGGGTGAAAAGGCCAGGTTCAGACCAGAGAGAAACAGAGATGGGTGGGGGTGCTGCAGCCAAAAGCTGTCCCCCACCAGACACGACTAAGACAGGGCTGGCCCCGTGGCAGGATGGGGTACTGGAGCGCTTGGCGAAGGAGGTCAGCCCCCAGGAGTTCAACATGTACCTGGTGCACCATGGGCGCATGCTGCTCGCCTTTGGACAAATTGCGGGCTGCACACCAAGAGAGAAAGACTTTGTCTATGGAAGCCTGGAGCCTATCCCAGTCCAGACCCTGCGCTCTTTCAAGGTGATGATTTAAAGCTGCGCTAGACAAGATTTTTCCCCCCTAATTGAGACCCTGTAGACTTGCCCTATTTGCCTAAATGAAATTCTTGTGTTGGGTATGGACACTTTCAACTGTCCACCAGAAGTGACAACAGTCCAGAGAAAGATGGACTCACCTTTGGTATAAATCGATCACAGACCGGCAAAGTTGGTAAAGATGAGCGTGCTGTGTGTGTTTACTGATGATATGTTACAAGGTTTCTGGGTTACTCTCTCTCTGCCATTTGGAACTGCCAGCGTGCAAAATCGCCTAGTGCAGCTTTAAAATAAGTGTCTTCTTTGACGATGCTGGTTATATTCAGCATACAACCTGTCAAAATAAGCCATAGGTTGTTATGGCCAAACAACCATGCTTTTATTGTACTTCCTTGTATTGCATTCTGTTGTCTTCCCCCCACCAGGTCCCTGACAGTTACCGCCACAAGAGGCGGGTGCAGCAGTACGACACATCAGCGCGGGTCCAGAGTGAGGCTCGCAGCGTGGACACATCTGACCTAGGGGTCAAGGAAGAGGACTGGAACACTGATGAGGCAGAAGCCACCCTGCTGGGGTACGCAGAGTTAGAAGTCATGGGTCACAAGGTCAGTCAAAGGTATTTTATAAAGATTTGTTCTTACCAAACTAGTATCGACATGTAACCCCAATACAGAATTGTTTATGTGCGCCAGACTTCTGACAGGGTTAAAGTACAACACTAATATGAAGACCCAGATATAAACCAGACACAGGACCAGATGAGAGTGTAGATGGTGGAATTCAATCAAGCATCTGGGAGCGTCACATCAAAATAGACAGAAGTTCAGAAAGTGAAGCTATAGGATTTATAAAGTTCATATTTATTCTGTTCTCGTATTTTCACATATTACCAGAGATTACATGGATAGTATGCTTTTGTTGCATAGCTGATGTGTGGTGGTAGAAAATTAAGTTCTTGTAGACCTTAAGTGATGATAGCAAGAATAATGATTGATTTGATTTGAATAATAATTGATTTGAATGCCTGCCTTATTGAGTGCATAAGGCCATCGCAAGAATCAAATAATAGCTTGGATGTTTAGAAACACCCACAGTAGATAATGGATATTATACACACATTCATCACTGTGTTTCAAGCTACTGTTCGGTAGGCTTACTTGTCAGTGGACCTATGAGAGGGGCTCCTCCTTTCTACAATTTTGCTAATTCTGAAGCAATGTAAAACCTTACACAGTGTCACTTATACACATTCACACGTGGGAGCTGCAAAATACAACGTGCTGTCTTCAAGCAACTGTCCTTGTACCTCCACCAGAACAACCTCTTGGATCCCCACCAGTCTGGGTTCAAAGTGGGTCACTCGACCGAGACTGCCCTCCTGGCAGTGACGGAGTCGCTCCATGCCGCTAGAGCGAACTCTCTCTCCTCTGTCCTGATACTCCTGGACCTGTCTGCAGCGTTTGACACGGTGAACCACCAGATCCTCCTCTCCACCCTTGAGGGGATGGGTGTCTCAGGCTCTGCACTCTCCATGTTTGCATCCTACCTAACGGATCGCTCCTACCAGGTGATGCTGAGAGGGTCTGTGTCAGAACCACGCAGGCTCACTACTGGGGTTCCGCAAGGCTCGGTTCTAGGCCCTCTCCTCTTTTCCCTCTACACAACATCTCTTGGTTCTGTTATCCATTCACACGACTTTTCCTACCACTGCTATGCAGATGACACCCAGCTGATCCTGTCATTTCCCCCCTCTGACACACAAGTAGAGGCACGCATTGCTGCGTGTCTGGCAGACATCTCGGAGTGGATGTCGATGCACCACCTGAAGCTCAACCTGGACAAAACTGAGCTGATGTTCCTCCCGGGGAAGGGCTGTCCGCACCGAGACCTGGCCATCACCATTGATAATGCTGTGGTGACGTCAACTCGGACTGCGAGGAATCTGGGTGTGACCCTGGACGACCAACTGTCGTTCTCGGCAAACATCGCATCAGTGACACGCTCCTGCAGATTCCTCCTCTACAACATCAGGAGGATTCGCCCCTTCCTCACTGACAAGGCAGCACAGGTGCTCATCCAGGCTCTTGTCATCTCCCGCCTGGACTACTGCAACTCCCTCCTTGCTGGTGCCCCGGCGTTTGCCATCAGACCTCTGGAGCTTGTTCAGAAAGCTGCAGCTCGTCTGGTGTTCAACCACCCCAAGTTCTCCCATACAACTACCCTTCTCCGTTCTCTACACTGGCTCCCTGTAGCGGCTCGCATCCAGTTCAAGACCCTGGTGCTAGCCTATAGGGCAGTGAAAGGAACAGCTCCTTCTTACCTCCAGGCTATGGTCAAGCCTTACACCCCCGCCCGACCACTTCGCTCTGCTGCCTCGAGGCGACTGGTTGCCCCGTCGCTCAGAGGGCCCTGCGGCCGATCTACACGGTCACGGCTCTTCTCTGTCCTGGCCCCGCAGTGGTGGAATGAACTCCCCACTGATGTCAGGACAGCAGAGTCGCTGCCCATCTTTCGCCGCAGGCTGAAAACCCACCTCTTCAGGAAACACTACCCTGACTCTTCCCCTTAGCCATGCCTATTTGTCGTCAATTATGTGTCTGAGCTCTTGTTTATTGGCTCTTGTTCATTTGATACACTTATTTGTCTTAGCTCTTGCTTATTTGGTTAACTTATTTGTCTTAGCTCTTGTTTATTTGATTCTCTTATTTGTCTCATTTGTTTAAGATATAGTAGGTTGCTAACTTATTGCACTCTTACCTTAACACTAGTTATGCTCTTAGTTGCTTGTTTAGGAAGGAAATGCACTTACGATTTCTGGTGACTAGTAGTTTTCTTGCCTACCTATGTTGAATGCACTTATTGTAAGTCGCTTTGGATAAAAGCGTCTGCTAAATGAATGTAATGTAATGTAATGTACAAGTTAGTGGCTCACTGCCTTGCTCAAAGGTACCTTTAAAGTATTTGTTAAGGGAGGGGAGAGCATTTCCCTACCAAGAACTTCCTAGTTGGCCTAGTCAGCAACCTCCTGGTCACAAACCTCTTCTCCTTTTATGCTACCGTCACCCCACTATAATTAATTAGTATTGTGTGCTTCATTGGATTCATCAGGGTTTTGTGCATTACTGACTATTGTGCAGATCAGTGACACAAAGGGAACCGATGGGCTCTATGTCGATGTGGGAACACAAACACACTCATTCTGCACGGCGCCGTTTGAGCGGAAGACGACCCTGTCGGACGTGACGGTGGAGAGGCCGCTGAAGCTTTGTCTCCAGCTGCAGGCAGAGACTGTGTCCAGCAGACACAACAAGGCCAGCTCTGTCTTCATATTCCTCTGTGGACACACCTTCCACCGCAGGGAGCTCCCTGCACACTTCAGGTGGCTGTTAATGCTGTTAATGTGGTTATACCCTGTTTGTTTCCTTACCACTTTTACTTATAGCATTTTTCATCACATCCATTTGTCTAGTTTGGAACAACACAGAACTGTGTTATTTTACAAACTAAATATCTTAATAACTACACATAG
The DNA here is from genome assembly GCA_034670405.1 of Hoplostethus atlanticus. NCBI lineage: Eukaryota > Metazoa > Chordata > Actinopteri > Trachichthyiformes > Trachichthyidae > Hoplostethus > Hoplostethus atlanticus. The sequence continues at coordinate 440,465 of JAXDDX010000155.1, read as the reverse complement.
ATATGGATGAAACATAATGTTCTTAATGCTAGACACATGGATGTGTTGAAAACGACACTTCCTTTTTACGTGTATATTCTATGTGGGACTTATTCAGGTATTTCAGATGAATGCATGTAAAGTCATGATATGGAATTCAAGATCTGGGAATAAAAAAGTAGTATGGGTACTGAGTTAGCTATTAATGAAAACGTGTGTTTGTTGCATTTATCTAAGGACTACACCGACTTTTGGGGAAATTGGCCCGTTGGTCAACTTACCCTTTATGTGACGAAAGGATTGTCAGACACCAATACTGGGTTGCTAAAAGGTTCTCATTACGTTAGGTAATGCTAGTTGCCTATGGGCACATAACACACGGTATGCTAACCCGTTAGCATGTGCACAGAACAGAAATATCTACCAGAGACACAACAGATGATTTTGGTGGTACTCCTATCATAACATTTAAAAGGGTAAGTTGACCAATGAGCCAAATTTCCCAAAACCTCGGTGTGGTCCTTTAAGAGCATATGATGCAGGCTGTCCTCCTTGTGATCCAGGAACGTGCACAGTGACATCCAGACGTGTCTGAGTGGCTGGTTTGAGCAGAGATGCCCCCTAGCGTACCTGGGCTGCACCTACAGCCAGAGGAGGTTCCAGCCCTCCACACATAAGGCCACTGTCACCTACAAGTGAGGAGAACTCATAATTCATAAATTCAGACTCACTCTCAAACATATATAGACTCACACAGATTTACACACACACATACATACACACACACACACACACACACACACACACACACACACACACACACACTAAGACTCAACATTAAAACTCAAACCTGAGTTTAATTAAGCTAAACATTTTAAACCTAAGACTTAATTAAGCTGAGTTTTGAGATAAGTAGGAAACAATGCATGAAATGTGTTAGCTGTGTTTTTGGGTGAACTGCTCCTTTAACCCTGACACTCAAAGTGTCATCATTTAACCACCAACTCAGAAGGGGGCGATCATGAGCTGATTATCCCTAAACTGTGTGTCCTTTGTACTAAATCAAACCCAGAAAACACAACAGAATCTTGATATTTCAAATATAATAATATTGGAGAAAAATTAGATGTCTACTAAACCATTTTTAAATTAAGAATACTTTAAAAGTACCTTACTTGATCAGCTGATATTGCATGGTGAAACAGAATATTCAAACATTGACACAAACATAGACCAATACTGGGACATGCTGGACACTGTTATATGTTGTATGTATTCACAAACAGACTCACACCTTGATAGACACTAAAATAAAGCTAAAATTCAAACCCTAGTCTAGACCATACTCACGTTTTCCTCCCTCCAGCCAGGAGCTGAGCAGTTTCAACCTGCGTCCCACCCTCCCGGCCTCTCTAGGGGAGAGCTCCCAGCCTCCCGGGAGCTCAGTGGAAGCCTCCTCCACCCAGAGGAAGAGAGGAGGAGGAGGAGGAGGAGGGGAGGACTCTCTGAGCGCCCTGCCCTACGAGGTGCTGGTCCACGTGGCCAGTTTCCTGGACAGTCTGTCCCTGTCCCAGCTGGCCCTGGTGTCCCGGCTCATGAGGGAGGTGTGCTCCTCTCTGCTACGGGAGCGAGGGATGGTCACCCTCCGCTGGGAGAAGAAGACCTACTCACATGGTGGAGCCAAGTGGAGGGCCAAACCAGTGAGATACCTACATGCTAAAATCATTTAAATAGCTATTTCATTTTTGTCATTTATTACGGCACTGCTACCGTGAACCTCCTCTCCTCTCCTCTCCTCTCGTCTCCTCTGTCTAGGTGTGGGAGTTCAGTCACCGCTTCTCCACAGTGGATTCGTGGCATTTTGCAGACGTCCCTCCGATATCGGCTCATCTAAAAGTCTGTCCCTACTATGAGACCTCTCTCCACAGCGAGCCTGTTCCACTTCCCAGCATGAATGAGCAACAGGCGTGCAGCCAGGAGAGACGAAGGCTGGTCGCCCAGTTCAGGGCAAACAGATCGCAGCACTGAAAAGGAGATTCTGTTCTACATGCTGAAACTATTTTAACATCAATATTTGATTCTGTGTTATTTAGTGAGGTTATATAGTTATTATATAGTGAGGGACTAGTGGGAGTGATGCACTGCACAAAACAAATAAACTACAGATAAACTAAACTTGTGCTGTGTTTCTTGGACTTTCATTTTCTTTGTAGCTAATATTTAGGATTATCTAATTGATAATAATCTATCAATAATTATTTTTACTACAACTTATTTTAAACATAGATTTAAATCCACAATGGGGGGAAAAACTGTTTGGCGTGTGTCTGGCATGATTTATGATGCACATGGGCTGCCATGGGTGATCCCCCCCTCTCTTCCCCTCTTACCTGCCTCTCTCGACCCCCTCCTGCCTCCCCTGGTAGTGAGGGAGGAGAGGAAACCAGCAGCCTGGTGTCGGACACAGGGATGCAACCCGTGATGTAGTTGTAAACCATAACCTCCAGTTGGTGATCATCATGAGGCAAACAACCACCAATATAAACAAAAAGCAAGATTATTTTCAGAAAAGGATTCATTTCTATATATAAAGGATACTGTCCCTGGTTCAGGAAAGGTGTGTGTGTGTTTGATTGTGTGCCACTCTGCCTATGCTTTACTGACTAGGGCACTTACCTAGCTAGCAGTATAGACCCCTCTCAATACCATACTACAATACAATACCACACAATACTACACTATACTGCACAATGCCACACAACATTCAGCTTTGCTCAATACAACCTTACCTTACCTCACTACTTTAGTGTGAATTTACTTGTAGATGTTTTCCCTCAGTTGCTGCTGCCAAACATTTCAACACCTGGCTATGTTGCCAAGTGTATCACTCCTTAAGAAAGACCCTGACAGTATATGTCTGAGTGTACATACACTGGAACACAATGGGCAGGCAGCATCCTCACCCGTCCACTGACTAAGATTTTGGGTAGATGGCAGCACATCATAAGTAGCCCCTATAATAATAAACATTTATGTCAGCCTAAAATAGATGGGTAAACTCAATTGTGCAAATATAAACGTGGGTGAACTGGGTCTTAGATGGGTTTCCCCTCCACTACATCTCTGGATGTAACCTATAGTGAAGTGTATGAGGGGTGATAAATGCCACAGAGAAGGAGGGGGAGAAGCTGGAGAAGCATTGTTAATGTCACCACTGTTTTAATGGATTCAATAGAACAGTGGTTCTCAATCCAGTCCTCAAGGACCCCCTGTCCTGGAGGTTTTAGCTCCAGCCTTACTCTGGCACACCTGAACCAATTAGAGGCTTCAGGTTTTCATGATACTTTAATTGGTTCAGGTGTGCCTGAGTAAGGCTGGAGCTAAAACCTTGAGGGACTGGATTGAGAACCACCTGCAATAGAACATGCTTACTTTGACTTGCAGCAAAGTAGCACCCTGCCGCTAGATTTCTAAGGATTTTCCTCAAGTCTAAGATTAGCATGTTTTGATAAGAGTGTGGAAAACTGCCGCCACCGTTGAGAAACTTGAAGATGCTAATAAGCGTCATCGCTGTCACTATTGAGTAATTGTTCCATCACTTCCCACTTTTTCAAATGAAACCCACCTCAACTCATATCCTATATTCCATAATCTTGTGCAATTGTGGCATATTTATCTGCTTTAATCTGCTGTCTTGTATTTACTCACCAGTTATAGATTTATGGTTAGGTTAGTCTATTTCATATCCAAATTAATCATGTATATCAATAACTGTCAATAATTGCAAATTTATTTTTCAATATTGCTCTCTTCCCAAACCCACTTGCACATGATCAAGTCTCTTCATTTGCTGCAGTGTTGTTTCACTTACTTTTACTTTTTCTCCTGTCACTATCAGGCTAGCCGTTTAGTTTCCATGACTACTATGCTCCTCCTCCTCCTCCTCCTGTGGCATTATCCACCCCTCATACCAGCTTTGTTATGAATACGGCAACGGCACCGTATAACCAGAAGGTTATGAGGAGGTTATTTCGAGTCTGACTGCAGCAGGATTTGTTCACACTCCGAAAGACGGCAGCCGGTCCTACAAACAGCTACACGAAACATGACCCCGTAGGCGTGAAATACCCACGTTACCTGCAAGCAAGCGATGAAACGGACCGGTTGTGGACTGGACATTTTTGCACGGGTCTTTTGTTTCCCCCATCTCCGCTAAATCAAGGACCGATACCACCGGGAGACGGAGAATCCATGAGAAGCGCTTTGAACAGGATCACGCTTGACTATCACGGTAGGCCACGGTCAGTGATTGCACAAAGTTACAGGTATACACTGGCTACTGGGTTATGATGAAGTGGCCCACGATGCAAAAGGCTTTTCTCAATACAGGCGAGGATCAAACTGCACGAAATAAAATCTGTAGAGAGTAGGCTCGAGACTGTTACGAAATAGTAATCCTATAATATATTGTAGAATGATGCAATGTAAATATCACAACAAAACTATAAGTCTAGGAATGCTATATATAATATAGTGATACCATAGGAGATGACAGATACCATAAAGTAGGATATGGCTACTATAAACTCAGTATTGAGTAACACAGACATAGCCTACTATAAGACGTTATAGGAGTATTTTGATAATATTAGAATGATTTATCAATAGGGGGAACAGAGCATCAACAGTAATCTCAGATAGCTGGGTATAGCCTATGCACTGCTCCTGTTATGTTCTCTGTCTGTGCTCAATTTGGGACAGTAATATATTAATTTGTACTGGGAGCTCACTTATTCTATCATATCATGTCCAATTACCTAACAGCATCTCTGTTTGCAGGTACTGTGTGGGGTCAGCCATGGAGACAGGGAGGCTGGAGCAGCAGGTGGCCAGTGTGGAGAGAGGCATGGCCTTCCTGAAGCAGGAGCACCTGGCCATGCTCACCGGTCTGCAGCTGGAGATCACACACCTCAAGAGGCGCTGCCACGGTCAGTCCTGCAGTGAATATCCCCCCCATCTCTTATTTGGTCTCTTACCCGTCTCCCTGTCTGTCTGTCTCTCTCTCTGTCTGTCTGTCTCTCTCTCTGTCTGTCTGTGTCTCTCTGTCTATTTGTCTGTGTGTCTAGCTAATGTGATTCTTTTCCTCTTGTCTGCAGAACTTAGCTGTGAGCTGGACTCTAGTTTTCCTGACCGGACCACAGCAGGTAGGAAATTACAACTCCTCGCTGACGAGCTGGAAAAGTGATATGGTGTTAGAGATGCAGAAATTTCATATTGTAATTACATGGGCATGGAAGCACAAAGGCTGTGTGCAGTAGTACTGGGTATTCGCAAGTCATGATACAGTATGACTTGGATACAATGAGTCATGATGCAGTGTGATTTCAATACATTGTGATGCTGTGCATCTTTGGATATATTTGCACCCTATTGTAAATATTATATATGTATTCATACTAAATGTAAGTCGTGCATGTTAGAGGACAAAACATTCAAAAAGACACTGTGTGTGCTGCACAGAAAGGCATGGAGACAGGAGAAAGTGAGAAAGGTAATGTGAGAATAGATTGATTAAACAGATGAAAGGGGAGAGATATTGATCAAAGTAAATCAGAGATCAAAGACTGATATCCTAAGAGAGATGCCAGCAAGATCTACCAAGTCTGTGTTTATCTGCATTGATATCCATATTAAGTGTGTGTGTGTGTGTGTGTGTGTGTGTGTGTGTGTGTGTGTGTGTGTGTGTGTGTGTGTGTGTGTGTGTGTGTGTGTGTGTATCTATATTCCTGCCTATATGTGTGTTTGTGTGTGTGTGTCAGAGGAGGAGGCAGAGCTGGCAGCACGTTGTGAGGCGGCGGAGCGTCTCCTAGAGGAGCAGCAGTGCATGATGGTCGCTGTGCGCGGGGAGCTGCGGGCCGGCCGGGCCCAAGCGTCGGCGCTCGGAAGGAGTCTCAAGGAGGAAGAGTATTGTTTCCTGGAGGAACTGAAACGGCGGAGCCACAAGATCACGACGCTGAGCCGCGAGCTGCAGCACCAGACCGTCACCACAACAGCCCTCTGCCACGAGCTCCACACTGCACGCCTAAAACTGTACCAGCAAAGCCAAAGCACGGAGGATGCTGCAAAAGGAAAGGAGGGAGCCCGAGGAAAGGAAGAAGAAGTCAGAGGAGAGGAGGATGAAGAGGAGGAGGAAGACGATGAAGATGAGGAAGGGGAGGGTTCTGACTGGCTTCTGTCTCCGCCTCCCCCAGCCTCTCCCAGCCAATTGGAGGAGAGACATAGAAGGCGTGTCAGTGTGAGGGAGGAAAGGGTCAGAGCTTGTGTTCCGCAGGAGAGAGTGACGTCCCCGCAGAGGCCACACCCCATGCCTGACCCCGCCCTTTTCCTGGTTCCACTGAGGTACAGGCTGCTCGGGTGGAACAGACCAATCAGAACGAGGGATAGGGAAGAGCTGGAGGACGAGTGGGAGGATATAGAGGAAAGCAGAGTACATAGGAGAGTGGACATGGGAGCAGGAGAGGGAGAAACTGCTCTGTGACGAAGCGGAGACGGAGAGCTGACATTGTCTTCCAACACGTCTCGAAATCAGTCAACGTCATTCAACATCAGATGCAGTTATCTATATCTGTTCCCAGAAAAATGGTTTTCATTGAGACCGAAGAAGAGAGACGTAACCTTGTGGTGGTCTATAGATTTCAGGAAGTGAGTTAGATAGTGATAGTTAGTTGCACAAGGGTGTTTAGTGTTAACTTCAAACATACAATACAGTGTGTACTTTACAGATGAGAATGGATGGGTGTGTAAAAATACAGACACACAGACTAGTGGTACTATTTCATATGAAAACCTTCTGATTTAACACTGTTGAACACGGCTTTTGCCTGTAAGTAGTCGCCTTGCCTCTGGGTCTAAGAACACGTATGATATATTGTCCAAAGTGGCAAACTGCTTATTCACTGCACTAGCCTTATTGCAGTCATTGAAAGTTACATTTTGTATGATTTGCACTTTATTAAATTCATGCAATGTGCCTAGTAGTGGCAAAACAGAATATCTTTGTCATATTTTCTGTTTTCCAACCTCTCAAAATGGTTATTAGAAAATATCTATTACATTGATGTTGTGACCAGTGCTTCTCTACAGGTTATCTATCTATCCATCTATCTATCTAAACAATATTCACCTATCTAGGTTGTTCTTTGTCATAACCCTGTCAAAATGTCTCACAACCCACCACTGGGTCCCACACCAACAGCTGAGAAACCTTTTCATATGCAACAGCACCTGCTGCTGACATTTCTTGTCAAATGCTACCATTGGGTGGCAGTAGAACCAAACCAAACTAATAATGAGTCAGCCTTGGATTTATATTTGACAATCAAGGTGCTGGCAGTGGTATAAAAACATCAATTACATAAATTAATTGATTTTGCAAGAATAGAAAAATAAGGATGAACAAGAGAAGTGACAACAGGGTGGAACATACTGCACAACCACAGGTTAGAATATCATTAACAAGTGAACTACTTCATTAACAGCTTTGACTGGAATCAAATTGAACTGAATCAAACTGAGCTTGTGTACTAAAAGCTATACATTTGTGTTATATGCAGTGTTGGGGAAGCTACTGTGGAACTATAGCTTTCTAAGCTACCAGCTACTTCACACTGGAAGAAATTGAACTACAGCAAAGCTTCCCTCAAGAAAATCTATTTTGAAAAAGTAGTTAAAACTGCTTTGTAAAAATGAGCATATCTACACCTGCGGTGTCATATAATATAAAATCACATGACACACAAAATACCACTGATTAGGTAACCAGTGAGTTTTGGTGGTGGTGGGTGGATAGGATGCAGTTTTCTGGGCCTTTGCAGTGGATGGATGAAAGAAAAAGGGGAGGAGGGGTCAAAGGCGGTTGAATCAAGACATAAGAGGCTTGGAGGAAACATGGAGGAGGATTGTAATGGTACACGGTCAGGTTGGCGCTCCACCTGGTCTGTCAGACCAGGCTAAGGTAGGAGGATCCCCGTCCCTGACATTGTGCTGGCTTGTTAGCATTAGCAACATGCTATAACGTTCTGACTGAAACAGGGTGTGGGGGAGAATCCACAGGACAACAGGTGGCTAATCAGGGCTCCTGTTACTTCTCTGTGGATTGTAGTCCCTCTGTTATTATTAATATGGGTGCATGTCAACAAATAACAAGGAAGCATCTAATAATAAAGTGTTGCCCCACCTGGAAGTGTAAATGATAAAGCAGTTGACAAACCTCCTATGAGATGGAAATCAAGTTTTCTAAATGGATTTATAAATTCCCCATTCATTGATTAAAGACAGAATTGAGAGATGGAATTATTAATGTAAGGTAGATGTATAATTACCACTTTATTAATTGTTGTAAACAGTTAATAAACAGTTGTATTGTGTCATTTAAATGTAAATTTAATTAATCATAAACAACTACAAACTACTAAGTTCATTACATGTCTGTTTTATTGTATTAAATTACTCCCCAACACTGCTAATATGTAAACAATTATCTTCTCTCTTCTTCATGCTGTTCTGGTCCTGTACACTTGCAACTTGTCCCATTCTAGAATGTTCCCACAGTTGTCGTAGAGACCCTGCTCAGAATGTTAATGTCTCTCTGCAGTGCTGCCATGGCAACCGAGGAGAGTTCCAGCCCATGCCAAAGTGGTGGAGAAAGGGAGAGAGAGAGAGAGAGAGAGAGAGAGAGAGAGTATTGCAGGGATTTCCAGGACCTCGTGTTTGGAAAGCGGTGTAATCATTTATCAAGGCCCTTGTGTTGTTATCCTAGAGGACAAAATGAGGTGTCAGACTCTGATACTATTTATATACTGGCCTCTCTGTCTTTCTGCACGTGTTCACATTCAAGGTAGATAGAGAGTGCATGGATCAGTCTGGATGCAGGAAGTTACATCATAAAAAAGCAGAGCGGTCGCCCTCTTCTGGACTCAGGTGGGTATTAAGTCTGTGCGTGTGTGTGTGTGCGCGTGTGTGTGTGTGGGAAAGAGAGAGACTAGTTGTGTAGGTGAGTCGAGGCCGACAGGCTCTTTCGCAGCTGCTCTTCACCCCTCACACGTTCAGGAACATCCTATGAAGGGCAGAGAAGGACACACACACACTGACACACAGCCGGTTTGTGTAACGTGGTTTCGCAGTAGGGAGAGGGGAGTCTCCTGCTCTACAGGAGAGCCTGGCTGGGAAACTCAGCACTGTCATTGTAGCAGGATGAGCAGCAGAGGAGCCTGAAGAAGATGACATAGACTAGCAGTCTCTACACTGGCTGGTAGGGCCTACAGATGGACGACACTGACATGATACTGATGCTGTTTTATACTTTTGTTGTTTGGTATATATCCACTGATGTTGTCACCCTCCCTTGTGTGTTTCTATGAGCCTGAATAGAGTGCTGTATCTTCAATGGCACATTATTTTCATATCAGCGCTTATGACATTTAAATTGTGTCGGAATTGTGTCTGCTTTTGTTTTGGATAGCCATTTTTAGGTATCTTGCATTCAACTAAACAATTACAACTTAATGTTTTTTACTTTTAAATTGTGGTCTTGCAATCTGTGTTCCAGGATTCCAGTGATTCCAGTCTCATTCCAGTGTTCTACTACTGAGATCTAGTATCCAAGGTATTCCAGTTCTTTCCACTGTAAAGTGACACCACTGCAGTGACATTTCATAATCTTCATGCCATCAGCTGTTGTCTAAGGCTCTTACAGACACACTCACATGCATGCATTCACAAACACACACACACACACAACACTGACAATGTCCCCCTATCCAAACTTTGCAACTTAAGTAAGACATTGAACTTGACCTATTACTTTTATATTTTTGTATTTGTACTTTTTCTTTTTTTTCTTCGCAGGTCAGCAGCACAACGCTACTGCTGCGCTGGTTACAGAGGCATCATGGGAAACGCAGTCCAGTGCTGTCATACATTATCAAACTACTTCAAGTGTAAAGACACACCCGCAGAGGGTGGGGCAGAGAGGTCCCCTCTGCTATCCAACGAGGGGAGTGAATGTGACTCGCTAACCTTCCCGGATGACCTGGAAGACGACGTGTTAACGGTCTCCACCAGCATGAGCAACCCCACTCTGGAACGAGAACACTTCCTGTTTCCTGACATCATCCTAAGCAGCAACCTCGGAGGGGATGTGGCTCTGGTGGAACCAATGGTGTGTCTCTTGGTGTCCGAGGACGACGAAGGAGGAGTTGATGGACTAAGGAGGGATGAGGCAGGAGACGAAGGACAAGAAAGGAGTGATGGAGGTAGGAATAGGCTGTATACTGAGGTTGAGACTCAGACCGAAGCAGAGACACAGCTTGGAATGGGGGTACAGACACAGACAGACTCAGAGGCAGAGGTACAGACACACACACAGATACTGACATGCTATGATAAAGTTGTGGAGGGAGAGAAACACACCGGTGTTGCAAAAGGGACAGTGGCAGATTTTTGGGAAGCTCATAAAATACAGAAACAGGTGGATGTACTGCTGGAGGCACAAACAGATATACAAACACAAGTCGAGAAACAAGAGAAAAAGTTGGACACCAGAGCCTGGATAGATGCAGAAGTCCACGCACAGTTGAAGGTGTCAGCAAAAGTGAAAACACAGAGAGGGAGAAACACTTTGGGCCTTGGAGAACCAGATAAGAAAATTGGTAATTATACAAGTCAAGTGAAGGGAGACCTCATCAAACCGACCACCACTTTACCAGATCTCAACAGTGTCACCACACCAGACAGTACATTCCACATAGAACAAAATATTGGACTCATGGAAGAGGTAATCGCTGTCAAAGAGCAGAACACAAAAGAAAGGAATATCTTCAAGTTGCAACAGAACGCTGTCGTAACGGACCTTACCACCGCTCGGGAAAATACGTATTTTCACCAGACAGAGCGCAGCACTTTGCTGACACAGGAGAATGTCAAGGAACCAGAACAAAACACTGACCCAACGGAGCAGACCTCAGCGGTGCTGACAGAACACAATGTGGATGAAATGGAAGAGAACACTGTCAAGTCACAGCAGGATGCTCACCTGACTAATCACAGCATCGACAACATTCAACTTCATATTATGGAGAAGTTTGACCCTACAGATTGTAATGACGACCAGATTCAACAGAGTACTACCCAGACAACTCAGAATGATGAACAGTTGAGACAGGGGACTGTCCAGTCACATCACAATATAGATGAGAAGGAGCAGAACATTGTCTGCACAAAACTGAAATCAAATCTGTCTCCTGACCAGACGGATCAGACCATTGCTCGTGCACAACACATTGTTAATCAGAGGGAATGTAATATTGTCCAGGCAGAAGGCAACGAAAGTAAAACGGTGCAGAGTATTGACCAGACTGAACAGAACAGTGCCGATACTGAGCCGATCCACACAGAGCTACGTCCAGCCGAGACGGAAGAGACCGATGACAAGACTGGTCTGCAACGGGCTTTGGAGCTGGAGAGAGCTACGCCACAGGAGGAAGAGAGACGAGATGAGATGAAGCAAGTGACCTTGTTTTTAGTTGACAGGCTGTTTCTGGCAGCACCACATGTCAAAGGTGTGTGAATGCATGTGTCTGTGTCAAAAGTGGTCCTCAACCATTCACTTAGAGCTCATGCAATAAGCCATGACAGTGCCCGTTTTCATCTTCACACTTTTTTTGTCTTTGCTGCTCTACTGTCAACAGCACCTCCCAGTCAAAATGAGGAAGGCCCTAAGAGTGATGGCTCGGAGCAGTCTGATGGCAATAAAATGGAGGAACCTAGCATCCAAGATGTAGTCAACCTCCATGAGTTGAGCTTTACTCTCAGAATCCAGGCTCCTGGAACAGAAAGTTTTGAGCTCCAGGTAACGACATGCTATTTTCAGCCTACAACACCTGTTATGCTTTGATTTATCAACCAGCTTCCCGACATCTTTTCTTTCTTTGTACGATAATTCACAACTACTCTCTCTCTGTTCCTGTTTCTAAATCTGTCCACCCCCGCCGTCTCTGTATATCTATTTTGCCTCTCAGGTGTCAGGCCAGATGCTGGTGGCGGAGCTGCACCAGGTGCTGATGGACCACGAGATCACCTGCCACCGCACATGCTTCTCCCTACAGCTGGGAGGTGCTGTGCTTGACAGTCTCACAGAGCTGCGCTCCATCCAGGGCATCCAGGACGGAGCGCTCGTCAAGGTGGTGGAGGGTAACGGTCTTAACCTTTTCCTCTGTCTCTATTCTAACCCTTTCTGTGATAATAAACTGTGGAGTTCACTTTACAGTGCAATATCTGCATCTCACCTCACTTCAAGCTCCTTGGAAACCCACATCACCGAGGACCTCACATGGACCTGTAACACCTCCTCTCTGGTGGTTCACTACTTGAGAAGTCAGGAAATGGTCAACAAAACTGTTATTAACATCTTCTACACATGTACAGTAGAAAGCATACTCTCTCGTTGCATCACAGCCTGGCATGCAGTGTTTACCCACAAGGACTTGCTAAGGGTGGTGAAAATGCTGCGATACATTACGTGGTGCACATTTACAACAGGTAAAATGTGAGAGGACAGCTTGCTGCATCATTAGCAACCCACCCCAACCAAAAAGTCATGAGCCTTGCCATCTGGCAAACAACACTGCACCATTCAGTCCAGTACCAGTAGACTCAGGAACAGCTATTACCCCCGAGCTGTTAGGATGCTGAACACCCCAGTGAACTTTACTGAACACCAGAAATCATTTCATTCTGATGCACCAGTCACTTTAAATCTTATTATGTACCAGCCACTTTGCACTTTGTTAAAACGGCAATACTTTAACTCTATGCACCAATCAATATATACCTAAATCCTGGATTATGTTAGTGCTGTAATACTTGACTTCTATTCTATTATAGTCACTTTCACTTTCTCTCTTATATTCTGTTACAAGAGAATGGAATGGAATGACAATAAAGCTGCATTGAATTGAATTTGCATCACATTTCCTGATCCTGTTACAGATTCTTACACCGTGCGTGATGCTCGTCTTCATCTCAGACATGTCCGTGATCTTTTGAGGAGCCTTGACCCCACGGATGCACACAACGGTGTCAACGGCAGCTCACTGTCCTACCTGAGCCTCTACACCCGAGGAGAGATGGGTAATGTTGTTCTCTCATATTTCCTCACGCTGGGCCTTCTCTGTATTTCTGCCTGTAATCATTCAACCATTTCTTTGCCATATTCTTCCATACAGATAGTGAAAGTGGTGGAAAGAGACGGGCTTCAGAGAAGGAGTCTGTTGACTGCAGCCCTCCAGAATACATCCTCCCTGGATGCAAGGACCGCCTCCTTACTCCACTGCAGCCAATAAGAGATGATTGGAAGGTGAGCGATTAAGTGGAACTGTCCAAGTCAGTGGCAGCAAATTAAATGAGTTGCTGACACAAAACAATGGAATCATATGAAGGTTCAACTTTGAAACCCAGTTCTTGTCTTCTTCCTGGGTCCTCTGTCCTGTGTTGGGCAGCCCTTGCAGTGCCTGCGGGTCTTGACCATGAGCAGCTGGAACCCTCCTCCAGGGAACAGGAAGATGCACGGAGACTTAATGTACCTCAACATCGTGACCGTGGAGGACCGGGACCTCAACATTACATCCTCTACACGTGGCTTCTATCTCAACCAGTGAGTACCAGTAACCCAACAGATCTACAGTGGATCTTTATCATGAGAACTATGATTAACGAATAGGACAAATTGCATTCAAAATGGCCTCTGAGCTTGTTTCAAAGTGTTGCTATGCTGACTGTTCCAGGTCAACTGCCTTCACTTTCAACCCCAAGCCTGCAGTTCCCAAAATCCTCTGCCACTCTCTAGTCGAACTGTTGAGTCAGGTCAGCCCTGCCTTCAGGAAAAACTTTGGCGCCCTGCAGAAGAAGAGGTGAGCAGTCTGTCTGAAATCAGGTTGGAAACCTCAGCTACCACGTGCACTGTAACACAGAACCTAACATCGGTAATATCTATGCAAAATGTGTAAATGTTCACTATTTGTTCAAAGGAGGAGAAATTAATCTGGATTTTTGGAATATAGGGTGAGAATAATAGAGATTACGATGGAAAGAAATACAATTCTGGGTTAAATGATATTACCTTCATTCAAACTTTCATCTCACAAAAATCCCCTCTCTTGTACTAACCTAAAAAAAATGTCCACTGCTTGTTGTCATCCAGGGTCCTGCAACACCCCTATGAGCGGATAGCTACTCCTTTCCAGGTGTACACATGGACGGCCCCTCATGGAGACCACGCCCTCGACTGTGTGAGAGCGGAGGAGACGCACACCAGCCGCATGGGCCAGGACGAGCACACAGCTGGACAGGTGGCAGACACATGCATGCTCATGTATATTTGGACAATAAGCGCATACTGGAGCTTGGTGAAAAAACTTGAGGAAATCAACTGAAAAATACAGAGGCTATCTAACATAGCACACACACAGACAATGTTTTCATCTGATGCAATTGATGGTGATGTTAATAATGTGTGCTATGAACTCAGAGCCGGGACTGGAACGAGGAGCTGCAGGCGTGCAGAGAACTCCCCAGGGGAAACCTTCAGGAGAGCCATCACAGAGAGAGGAACATATTTAAGGTGAGCCCACAAACTGTTAGCTTTGACCTCCTTTTCACTCCAATTACTCCTCCAGACTGTTTTGTCTGGAGGGTTAAAATCCTTCCTTCCCCTGGCTGGGATTAGGATTAGGTTGATTAGGTTGGGATTGGGATTAGGTTGCATTGCTCTGTACTGAAACCTAAGAAAGTAGATTCTGTTCATCAAGGCACTCATCAAGTATCTATTCATCCCTCCAGACCAACAGTGACTTTGTTGGTGCTGCGACACGAGGTGCCATAGCAGTTGTCGATGGTAACATCATGGCGTTGAACCCCGGAGAGGAGCCTCGTATGCAGATGTTCATCTGGAACAGCCTCTTCTTCAGCCTGGGGTTTGATACGTCTGACCACTACCGCCCACTGGGGGGCAACGCTGCTGCCCATGCTGCTGCCATCTGTGACCTGAGAGGGGTGCAGGTAGTGATCACTTCTGTCCTACATAGCCAGAGAACAATAGCTGTGTGAATATTGAAACTGAGAAAAATTACTTAATGACAACATTGATCTCCTGCTCCAAGAAAAACATTGCTTGTACACAAGCAGATTGTATTTCATTTGATAGCATGAATGGGTATGTTTGTTGATATTGAAGGAAACATCCTAAAAACTATTAAGAAACAGCTACTGGTGATGTACCTTGCATTTCTGGACCCATTTTGTTGTTTGGTGGTGTATTTTTCTTATTTCCGTGGATAAATAGCCAAACGTAGACGATGTGATGTCACATCAAGATATTTCCAGTGCCGCTATAATGGAGTTTGATAGCAGAAAAAAATTCAGCTCTAGACCCACCATTTTCCACCAACGTTCAACAATCATACAGAGAGAAATCCATCCTAGAAATGGAAGCAATACCAATTTCTCCATCAACAGTAGAGACCATAAGGCAATGCAGCCAAGACTTTTGATTATGGGGCAAAAGCCTTTCCTGGGAAACATAAGAAATCCCTACGTTAAGCACAAGTAGACGAGGCAGGTTGAGGGAAAAGTACACCAGAAAAGTAAATTGCAACACTTCATCAGAAAATAACTCCTAGCATACAATGAACATCACAGATTGATGATAAAACTGTAAGATCTGAGACTGGACTTTTCCTTTAAATCTAAACCCTAGTCAAGACCTTTGACCATTAAACACACACTAAAAGTTTACTGCTGTTTGCCTTTGTAGGGCAGTATTATAGTACAGTCCTATTTCATATAAACAGAACACATACAGCTACACTGTTCACCTTCTGGTATCTTCACTTTCTGATTTATCTAATCTAATCCCTTGCCCCATTATTAACTACACTCTTGGGAAAGCCAGGCAATAAATGCCTCCATTGCCTTGCCATCACACTGTGGATATTTATAAAACATGTTTTGCTCTGTTACAGGCATATGCATCTATTGACACAGAGGGGCTACACACACTGGGAACAGCTGTGGTGGATTACCGTGGTAGTCGAATCATCGCCCAGACCATTGTTCCTGGGATACTGGAGAAAAATCAGGAGCAGAGCGTGGTCTATGGTTCTAATGACAATGGAAAGACTGTTCTCACACATCCCAGGTAACACACACACACACACACACACACACACGCACACACACGCACACACACGCACACACACGCACACACACGCACACACACACACATCAGCTTAGCTGCTGATGGAAATGTGGAGATCCAACCTGGGACCTTTGAGTTCCTAAAGCGTTCAAGAAAGCTACGTTTTACCACAGGTTTCTGGAGCTGCTTGACAAGACCAGTGGACCGATGAGAATCCATCGCCACCAGGTGCTCGACCACAACCACAGCCCAGTGGAACTTTGCTCCTGCATTGAGACCAAGGGCATTCTGGGTAATGACGGACGACCCTACATCTTAGACCTTCTCCGGACCTTCCCCCCAGACCTTAACTTCCTGCCGTCAGAGCAAGGGGAGGAGGCGGTGCCAGAGGAATGTCAAAGCTTTGGTTACCCACGGCAACATCCTCACAGTCTGGCCAGTCTGAGGCCGGAGCTGATAGAGGCCTTTGTCCAGCACAGGTGGGAGAGAGTAGAGAAATGACATCTCATAGACTATGTAGCCTAACTTTTTAACCTACAGGATGAACCGACCTACAGAGATTAATGCATGCCCCATGTCTGTTACCGTCTGTCACAGGTATGAACTATTCGTCAAGATGGTGTCCCAGGGGCTCAGCCAACTGGAAGCAGGTCCCGAAAGCCAGGAGGGGGCGGGAGATTCAGCAGGCAGGACCCCGGCTAAAGACACGGGGCAGGGTGAAGGGCCGCTCAAAGCACCGGAGGCTGGCGGTGCAGCCACAGCCAGCGCTGACATGGGTGAATAAGATCAGCTAACTGAAGTGAACTGATAAAATGGATCGATAACCGAGGAGAAATCAGGTCACTGCAGCAAAGAATAGGGATTAGGTTGGAGAACAAAGAGTAAAAAGATACTAATGGATGTGATTAAAGTGAATAAAAGATAGAAAAAAATCTTACAATGATGGCTATTGACGGATTTACAGATTCACAAATGAGGAAAGAATTGAGGATGATGAGAATTGATTGATTGCATTAATTGTGCATCACCAATGTCTTTTCTTCTGTAGATTTTCAGAGAAGACAGATGATCCTGAATGCTTGTAAGGCTGTTGGCTCAGTGAGTGACACTCACTTTGATATCCGCTTCAATCCTGATGTTTGCTCTTCAGGTACTACCTTGTACACACACACACACACACACACACGCGCACACACACACACACACACACACACACACACGCGCGCGCGCGCACACACACACACACACACGCGCACACACACGCACACACACACACACACACACACACACACACACACACACACACACTCAGACAACTACACATACAATGTCATGCATGTAGATTATATGTGATATAAGTATTTCAGATTCAGATCAAATTGTGTGTCTTTGCTGAACGTAGGTGTGCGTTTCCCCTCTGAGTGTGCTGAAGAGGTTCAGAAGCAGAAACAGTTATTATGGGATGCTGCTGCCTTTCTCCTATCAAATCAGATTCCTGCAGTGGTGAGTGGTGATCTTCAGGATCCTTGTGTGCATGAAGTTGAAGATCAGTTGAAGATCATGTTAAGAATAATGATGAAGATAGTGACAATGCTGCTGCTTGTGTGTGTGTGTGTGTGTGTGTGTGTGTGTGCGGTAGCTGAGGGACTGTCTCGACCAAACGGCAGTGCCTATGGATGGAGCAACCCTGACGTCAGCGCTGCACCAGCGGGGTGTGAACGTGCGCTACCTGGGAACCATGCTGGAGGTGCTGGAGAGGGTGGAGGAGAGAGGGAGGCTCAGCCACGTACAGGTGCTCACCACACTTACTATTACACACATCACATGTCAATGCAACATGGATGCTATCCTCTGGCTGTGAGATCACTACAAGACAGTCCTAGCCCAGGACTAAGCTCAACTCTTACCATTGTCTTTAGTAACTGATCAAATATTCCCTCACAGAGAATTTCCATCAGTGAACTGATCATCAGAAGTGCAAAACACATCTTCAAGACCTACCTACTGGTGAGGTGCTTCAACTATTCACAGAGTACTCTGAGAAAATAGAACAATTTTAAAATGTACCTATTTGTAATATAGCATTAATGTTATACTGACAACCTGTTTTCCCCCAGGATGTGGAACCTGCAGCTTTCTCCGCTGCTGTCAGCCACTTCCTAAACTGCCTCCTAAGTTCCTCCTCCTCGTTCCCTGACTCCACCTCAGACGAGCTACTCACTCGTCGCAGAAGCCGACGTCGGCGTAGCCATGGAAGTCGAGTTGCCATGGTGATGGACAGTGTGTGGGCTAGGCTGACCCCCGGTGACCTCTGGAGCAAGATCAGGACCGAGGCTGAGGATTATTACCACTACAAACTTCATAGGTGTGTGTGTGTGTGTGTGTGTGTGTGTGTGTGCCTGCTTGTGACAGGATTTTTCACTGTCATCCTCTCTGTGTTTAGTGGAAGTATAGGTGAAGTGATAGAGAAGCACAGCCTTCAGAAGATCTCCCTACTTAGAGAGATTGCCATGAAAACAGGCATCCAGGTAAGACATGTTTACATGCTTCTCTCATAATTACAGTTACCCTTGAAATTTGTCTGTCTTAAAGCTGCACTAGGCCAGACTTGTATGTACAAATACATTATGCAATAGAGAAGAGCATCCCATCCCCTCTAATTGAGACCCTCTAAATTTGCCTTATTATTGCTCTTGCCAGACCAATGAAAACACGTCATGGGTGGGACTTGACTAGTCTATCCCAACTCAGAAGGTCATGCCACGCCCACCCTCTGCATCGAGGGGCTTCTCTGTTATTCATCCAAATTATTTTTCAGGTGTCGGATATGGTCACTGGTGAGAAATCTTCTAAGCACACAGGAAGTGGTGAATAAAAACTTAAGAGCAAAATACCAAACTTTTTCCTAAACTGCAGTAAGCGAGTGCTCTGTTGTGGGAAAGTTGGGATCTCCAACAATGGTTGAACCTGCTTCAAAACGATTTTTTTCTACCAGTGACTAAGAAGAAAAAAACTTAGGTCCAAGGACTCAAATCACGTTACATGATGTCTGGGTAATTATCTCCCACTGCCACTTGGGGCCGCCAAAGTGCAAAGTTGCCTGGTGCAGCTTTAAAATACTTTCTAAATAATCTCTCCCAGTACTCATGCTGTCTTTTACTCTCCTTGTTCCGTCCCTCTCTCTGCGTATAGGTGCAGTTAAGGGAGTACATGTTTGAGTCTCGTCACAGGCCAGTGTTTAACGAGGAAGATGTAGTCAACATGTTCCCAGTGGTGAAATATCTCAAGCCTACAGCAACTCATGCTACACAGCTCATACAGCATGCACAGGTCACAGTACAGCAGGGTAAGAGACACAGACACAAACATGGACACACATACATGTACAGTATACAGACGTGTATACAGAGTAGACAATACAGAGCTGTGAGTCCTGTGATTTCACCTACTAAATCCACTTCAGTCATGAAGAGCAGATGGAGATGAAGGTGAGACGTGGAGAGGGTTTTTAGTCCTCTTGACAATAATGGACATGGATTGTGCAGAATGGGGAGCAACTCAACAGTAGGAAGGAGTTCCTCATGTTTTGTACACTGAGTGTATATTTACCACAAGGCAAGGTGGCCTTGTGGTTAGTGAGACTGTCCCATAACTGAAGGACCTGGGTTAAAGCCTCCATGTCGGCAGGCATCCGCCCTGCTGAAGTGTCCTTGAGCAAAGCATTGAATCCCTACCAGCTCCAGAGGCACTGTTCTGCAGCTGACCCTACACTCTGGACTCCCCGTGGGAAGGGGGAAGTGGAAAGATAACGTATCACATTAATAGTATACACAGCACAGGTTTACATACCAGTCACCTGATACACACTGAGCAAAACTATTATGTTTACATGACAAACTGTACATGCTGTCATACAGCAAAGAACACTGTGGCAGGGTGCCACATAACCGGGGTCCTTGACAGACAGAGACATAGGCAGGGGAGATTAATGGGCCAGCAGGGCCGTTTTATTGTCCAACAATACCGCACACAATACCAACGGCCCGGGTCTTGACGGCAGCGCGCCGTCGGCGCCGTCTCCCTCCGCCGGCGCCCTCCTTCGGTCCCGGTGGGCCAGCCGCGGAGCCCCAAGGCTGCCCCAGCCTGCCAGGCTTCCAGGGGCGTCCTGCCCCAACCCCGACTGGTCAGCCCTTGCAGGTGGCTCCCGACTGCGTCCTCCGTGGACCTCCGCCGGACGCCGCGGCAGGAGACGGCCCGCACCCGCTCCGTCGCTCCCGCTGGCGCTGGCCCCCGTCTCTCCGCATCCACGCGCCAGCCTCTCACACTGGCGCGTCCCTCTCACACTCACACATTCACACACACGTTAAAAAGGCCCCAGCTGCAATCAGTCCCAACTGGCTGCAGCTGGAACCGGATCCAGGAAAGAAGCAGTCCACTAACTCACCTCTCTCCTGGATCCAATTAAGCCTCCCCCCACCCTCCCTCCAGTCCGCCACAAACACATACACAAGTATTAGGAGCACCATACTAAGAGTTGCTACTTGAGTTACACCTCTTTTTACACAGTCCATGCATCAATTGTCTCAAGGCATAAAAATCCTTCTTTAGTCTGTCCCCTCCCCCTCATCTACATTCCTTTTCATGATTGGAGTATTTTGTATAGGTGAAATCTTTCAGGGATTAGAGCTTTCATCAGGTTCAGTCTATTTCATGTAAAAAGCAGGTGTCCAAAATTATTTGTGCACTCAGTGTACATCATCATCTGTGTTTGCTGTTTCCTTTTAGGGCTCATCAAAGATGGCTATGAGTTGATAAGCCAGGCCCTGACTCTATTCAGCAGTGTTTGTGGGGTCCTGCATCAGGATGTGTGTATGTGCCTGCGTCTCCTGGGACGGCTCAGCTACATCTTGGGAGAATATGCTGATGTAAATATACAATCTTCTATAATGACCTATAATACAAAATGACAAAAAATGCCTTAGATTAGTTTTCTTACAGTAATCTTTCTCTCTCACTACATGTTTTATAGGCCGTCAGCCACCAGGAGAAGGTTGTCATGGGTAGTGAGAGAGTGCAGGGTATCGACCACCCACAGACCACACAGGACTATGTAAGTTCCTTCACCTTCTCATTGGTCCACCTTGCAGATCGTTATGAACCAAAACGTGTTTTCTATCTTTCTATGGTTCCTATTGAAATGTTTAGGTTTACTCAACTCTATCATGGTCTTTATACTGTAATATTGTACTTGTGTCTCTTCAGACTTACCTGGCCCTGTACTGCTTTGCTGGTGGCCAGCGCTCGACCTCGCTACGTCTGCTATATCGCGCTCGTTACCTCGCTCTGCTTGTGTGCGGAGAGGACCACCCACAGGTCGCACTGTTGGATGTAAGATCTCATCTGCAAATTGTTCCTCTACTACAGCTTTCTTTCTTTCTTTCTTTCTTTCTTTCTTTCTATTCCATTGTGAATTAAACTAAATTTAATGAATACAACTTTTTCAAATAAAACAAATCAAGAAGGAACTTTCACCCAAAAAGGTGGGGCAGGTAAGGAATTGGGAAATGCAAAAAGCCATAGGCCAGGAACTGAATGTCTCGCCAGATCACCAGAAAAGAAGAATTGAATCGGTACTGTGGTCCAACACTCAGTGGGCTGTTCACTTAGTAGAGCTCACTGTGCCAGTGGAAGATGTGGTGGATGGTGCATATGACAGAAGCAGCTCAGAGCTAGCGGTGACGCTGGAAAGTCTCTTGATAACCCAATTGCGTATGATCACTCAGCCCCATCCAAGCATGGTTTCTACATAGGCACTTTCCATAGATAGTGGTAGAGGGGATAGTTACATCCAACCTGTGTGTTGGAAATGATGTATTGATGTCCCTGTTCTTCTCTGCTCTTACTCTTTAGAGTATGCTGGGTCTGGTGCTTCATGGGCTGATGGAGTATGAGCTTTCCCTGAAGTTCCTACAGAATGCCTTAATTTTAACCTCAAAGTACCACGGCGCCACATCCCTTAAACATGCACACAGGTAAGATAGTTGACCTTTTTATTTTCATTATTTAATTGAACCTTCATCTAATCAGGTTGGTCTTTGAGATCAAGGACCTTTTTTTCGAAGGGAGACCTGGCCAAGAAAGCAGCACATTTAGTTTCAGACAGAACAACAAAAAGCATAATAAGGAAAGTGTGACAGAAAGATACGATTAGAAAATGTCTTGAATGGTTGCTGTGATCTTCCCCTTCTCCTGCTCTCTTTCTCCACGTCCTTTATAGTTTCTATGTCATCCTTACCTCTCTCCCTCTTCTTCTCTATCTCCTGTACAGCCATCACTTGCTTGCCACTTTGTATGAGAGTAAAGGAGAGTTTCGCTCAGCCCTGCAACATGAGAAAGAAACTTATTCAATATATAAGAGCCAGGTATGTGCTTTAAAACACTGGAAAGCTGTCCTCACTAGAATAATGTGTTTACTGTTATACATTCATGGTTTTTTCCTAAGAGTCTTTGTTGTTGTGCACATGAAGGTTGGGGAGAACCATGACAGTACAAAGGAAAGCTCAGAGTACCTGAAGAGCCTGACTCAACAGGCAGTGATTCTGCAGAAAGCCATCAACCATATCTATAGTAACACACCCAGTGCCTGTATTCCACCACCAAAGGTATGTACACCTAGCATGCAGGCATGCAAGTATGCACACACACACACACACACACACATGCACACACATTCCTGTAATGTGTTTTGGCCGGGAGTTTATCTCATTTCTATTTCTCTCTAGTTTTCCACACCATGCCTTCCCATAATCCTGCAGCAACTCAACCTGACCTGTGGAATCATTCTCATTCCACTCAGGTGAATAGTGAAATAGTCACAATTATTCATATTTGATATTAATATTTTAACATTTATGAATTTATTTTATCTACAATTGTAATGTGTTAATGTGGTACTTGCAGCTTCCCCAATTTACTGCAAAGTTGAATCAACAAAGCATTATTACATCTAGCTGATGATGTTGATAATACTGAGTCATGATCAGTTTTGTTAAGAAATGATGATCTATCATACATAGCCTCCTCCCCTAACTCTACTCTGTTCGTTTTTTTGTGTAGTGCAAAAGAAATTGCCGATCTGAGGACTGAGTTGAAAAGAAAAGATAAGGCTCAGGTGCAGGAGCTGGAGAACCAGCTAAAGCTAAAAGACTTGAGCTCTGCAGCTGATGGACAACAACACTGAACTCACTACAGCTACAGTCACAATGGAACATTCAGTTGGCCTTCTGAAAATCATCACTGATGATGAGGAACAATGAGAAATCAGAGTGACATTGGATACCTGCTACTTTGTAAAATAGTTATAGTAAAAGACACATATAATGCAGCAGTCTTGTATTGGAAGAGGAATTAGTTCTGCTGCTTCCTATGGACGTCTCAATTGGAGGACTGGGTGTGGAAGACAGCCGGAGCCTTACCTAGCCTATTTCACCTGCTGTGGGCCTAACCGTAGGCAAGGAATACCTTACTGAGACGGAAGGAATGGACGGCTTGTATAGGGAAACTCTGAGGGTTATAACCTTGATGGCAAACTATGAACTACACATAACCTTTTTCTGCCGGGGAAATGTTTAAACCCATAAGCTTAATCACTGAATAATACTCAGAATCATTGCTAGATAATTTGACATACTGAATATGCAGTGGCCTACTTGTATTGGGTTAATTCTACTCTCAATGCTCCTGAAAAACAGTTCCTTTGATCTTGAAATGGTATTCTGTCTTCTTGCAATCCCCTATGTCGCCACTGAGTTGCACTCTTGTACTATAAACAATTGTCGGAACTTATTGGTTGATTTGTGTATGCAAGATTATTTCAATAACGTGTATGAATGTGTTGGACATAGACCTACATACTTTTCTAGGGGGTTGGAATTTCACATGTATTAATCTCAGCTGTATAGAGCAACAACATGCATTTTATGCATTCAGACAACAGCTACAATGTCGGCTACCCATTTAGCCTACTCACCAAGTCATCATTATCACAAAAATAGTCGCAGTTGATGATTATTAGATTGGTTCCCAAATGAGATAGACGTGCACGCGGCGCGCCTCCGCTTACTTAACGTACCTCGACGTGCGCGTAGCCGCTATGCACCGCGACCGTTAGGGAGGCGAATGCGGTGGTACCAAAGAGGAGAAAAAAAATCTGACCGACCGTGCCGGGTGATGTGAAAAGTCATATTTCCAGATCAAAAACAGAGTTTTCCTTCGCACGCCTTGATCATATAAGGGGACATGAGACTCAATATTTGTCAAAGGGTGAGTTTGTTAGTTTTTACACGAATACAGATATTTGTTTTGGCACTTAGAAACAGTTGTTATTTTTGACGACGATTTGCCTGCAGTATCTGCGCTTTCCCGTTCCAATCTCAAAATGGCGGAGAGGCCGAAAGCTAAGCTAGCTAGCAGAGGAGCTATCAGAGGAGCATCGATTCAGAGGCTGGAGTTAGTAAAATGATCGCTACGCTAACTTAACGATGATATTCTTCAACTTGGCCGAATGTGCCTGCAATTTTGTAACCAACGTCGTGCTGTTCGGCTAATGTATAACCTGTATCGCAGACACTTGTTGTTAAACGTTACTGAAGATTTGGCTACGTCTATTTGTGGAAGTTCTGTGAGGAGCTAACGTGGTAAGTTAGCTAGCTAGGTGGTGTCAGCTTGCTGCCATATTATCCACAGCCGGTGCAATTATTCTGACGTTGCGAATACGTTAATTTTGCTTAATGTTTACAATTAGAAATGCTAATATTAGCTGATGTGTCTAGCTGTCGCGAGGTAGCTCACCATATTGTAAATATGCTTGAAACTAACGTTATCGTGTAACGTTACCAGTGAAAATTCAGTCCCAAAATCAAACTTGGATTCATTGCTAGTCAGAATCTCTCAGAATCTGGTATTCGTGGCAAACTAGTGTGAAGCTTGCTTGAGGGATATGTCTAGCGCCCTATGTTTGTATATTATGATTGCATGAAAGTGTTGTTCTCAACTGCCTATGACAGTGACAGATACAGTTAACGTGCGCGTTACAATGCTAAGCTAACGTTTGCTAGCTAGAAAGGGCGTTGCTGAGACATTGCTGCAACCTTGCCCTTGTGGCCAACGAAGCTGGGCAAGACGTCATCTAGCCAGCTTTTGAACTCACACCCTACTTTGAATTGAGCTGTCTGTAGCCAATTTCCAAGTTGTTTAGTGATGATTTTAAGCCTTCTTTACAGCTTCTCGTGTAAGGTTTGAGAAATAACCAACGGGGTGGAGACTAGTCGTGGACCTCTCTGAGTCTGAGGCCTACAATTCCATCATTGAAAATAAACAAGGCTTTGTCATACGCATTTTTCAGGTCTACGTTACTATCGTATGGCTTGATTTTACTTATCCAATTGAATGGTTAATAATTGGTCAGTTGCTACTATTAAGCACAAAATAAGCAGGCCTGTGGATCTGGAATTGTTACTGTTCAGAGTTGATACAAACCTTGTAGGGTATTCACCTACTGCTCTCAGAAATCCTGAATATGTACTTGAGCAACATAGAAATTCTCCTAAAATTCTCAAATCTTGACTTTCTATCTTTTTTTCAAATAAGGTCCTGTCCTCTTTTCAAACATTCCTGTGTGCAACAAAGGACATGATTTAACTAAATGACACTAGAGCTAAATGTGAGAATACAACTTGATTTGTGCCGTAATGGGTCTTTTTGCTGTCAAAACCTGGACATGTTCTTAAGGAAAGGTTAATAAATCAAGTAGTAATTCAAAGTATTTGTAATGTCTGAATAAAAAAAACAGCTGTGTTTTGGGAAATCTGCATTAATGTTTGCTAAACTGACATGGCCATGATAATCCAAGAAATATTTTTGAGGTAAAAGCTTCAGAAAATTTTGAGCTGATTTGTAATTATTTTTGAAGCTGGGCAATACTGAAATAGTCTTTACTTAATTTATTGCAGAATAAATAATACTATGGGTAGACAGCATTAACGTTGGTTTGCTATCCTTTCATCCTTTTGATGAAAGCAATCAGATTAAGTTTGCCATGTTGATTGATTTGTAATCACACATTGCCTAATTGTTCAGTTTGTTTGACATGGAGGGATTGTTTGGCATGATGGTCACCTATAAGAAGGGGATGAGTTCAGTAGCTTGCTGCAAACCGTGATCAATGGCTCGTTTATGTCATAACCGCGAGCCATTGTTAGATCATAACCACAAGTTATGACAGTAGTCAATTTCATTGTCTTTTATTTGTCAGGTTTAGGATGATTTCTCTCTCAAATTCAGAGTGATACATTGTCATTTTTATTTAAAACATATATTTGGTCTTTGTAATAGAGAGCAACTTTAGCTGATTTATATTTTTGTCTTTCAAACCCATGTTTCAGTCCAGGAAAGATTTAATTTGAACAACTCTTCAAGAATCCACCGATCAACATCATCACATTCAAAAATTAATCAAAGCATTTCTAGAAATCACTGTCTTTTAAGTTATACATTGCACATTTGGAGAAGAGAGGCAAAGTCTCTTTCACAGGACAGGTGTAGATGCAGCCTGTGAATGGCTCTGTGCCTTTTACAAAGAAAGCATTCACAATTTATCTTGGGTGGATGCATACTATAGTTCTAAATGAATTAATCACGAAACCTGCTGTCCCAGGCAATTTCAACATGACGGCAGATTAAATGACCAGAATCATAGGTGGCCACCTGGCAGTTTAGTTTTGGAAGTGTAAAAATCAATCAAGATGGTGTAGAGACACAGACATAAAATGCAATAAAAGTACATATATCAACCGTATTAGTTTTTGTATGCATTTTGTCTGACTTAGATCGTCAGTAATATTACTAGTCTCTGAAAATGGATTTGAAAAATGGTCTGCACACTACACTTGCACTCCCATTTGCTAATTTATTCATTACCACCTTATGTGATGTTTCAAGCTATCATGCTCTTTGTCAAACTGGTGGTGATCCATGATTCCTGGAAGACCCTTTCGTATTTTGCTTGTAAAGAGTGCTCGCCTCATTCCTCGCCTTTTTGGGTAGAGGTACTGCGACATTAGATACCTATACATTATGCTATAATGCAAAAGTTTACTGTTGTCGCTATGGCCATTCAATCTTCCGCTGGCTGGGTGTAGAGTAGACACACCACCATGTCTGTTGGTGTCCTAAGTGTGAATCAAGTACCCTAACCCTGGTGGCTTTTATCTTTTAAGGCTAAGTGTTCGTCATTGTCATTATTACATAGCAGCAATGAAATCGGTTTGATCGCCTTTACTTAGTTCCTCCTTAAATATCTATTTACCTCTTAGTGAATCTGACTCGCCCGATGAGCTAGTCATCTTCATATCTGACTTGCCCAAGATGAAAAACACTAGCCAGCAGGCGCTTATTATTTCTAGCCCTGCACTACACCATTGAATTCATGTCACAATCTGATTTTGTGTTAGTGGGAGCTAAATCTGGTTTTAAAAGAAGTTATTTTTCATAGTTGAAATTGACCCGCTTTGGTACCATCTAAATGTACTAACGTTCCCTACATATGTCATGTGAGAACGGGAAATAAATGTGTGAGCTGAAAGCAGGTCTGTGTTGTGATTATTAGCTAGTTGATACGGAGAGACTGGAGGCTGGTCCTGTTTCTTAGTGAGAGCTCTGTCATATTAACTGGCAGGTAATCACAATGCGGCCTTTATGCTAAAGCCATCTCTGCTCTCTGTGACCTGGACGCACACACACACACCACAGTTCAAGATTGTTTTCAGATTTTTTTCCCAGTCTAAGATGCAAAAGTAGCTGACATTTCAAAGCTCTATTCTTCTACAACCATTTCTTCGACAGATAAAAGGCATGTTGAATGTTGAGAGATTTAAAGGAAGGATTCACAATAGAGCATGGAGAATGTATTCTGTATGCCTAAATTAGCAGACAGGTTATAGAGTCATCATTCTACAGGTTGTTGTTCAATTGTGGTTAAAACATTGTGGTTAAAACATTGTTATGCCAAGACAAAAGAGATACATTTTGTGTGTATTTTTCATCTTACCATGATCACACTGAATCTATGCAGGAGGCATGATGTATATGAAGATAATCTATCACATAGACATTTGCATAATATGATTCCCTCCCCGCCTTAATATTTCGTACACACACCTTCAGTCAAAATTGACTTACTTTTTTTTTTTTTATCTTGCTCCCCCAGATGGGGGAAGCCCTCACTAGTAACTAGGCTATCATCTTATTGCTTGCCCAGTTATGATTCGTCTACTTTTTTTTTTTTTTTTTTCCCCCTACCAGGCATGTCTGGTCATTCTTTGTCCTACGGCAGGAGTGTCTAAGCTGCAGAGTGCTGTGGTTTTAGAAATGTATGAATGCTATTTCTGCAGTTTACATGCTTCTGTTCAGGGTAGCTAGATTGGATAAGGGCTTAGCCATGTACTCGAGACACCAAGTGAATTTTAAGCACCTTACAACATGTGAAGGAACCAGTGCAGTCTCAGGCATGCACCACTTAACTTATGACTGTAACTGGGTTCTCTTGAGCATGCGCTTGTTATTTATTGGATACACAACTGAATTGTCCTTTTAGTTAAATGGAAAAAGAACAACCTTAATAAACCTTACAGAATTAACAGAATTGACATGCTATTCTGATGATCCTAGTCAGTTAAATCAATATTTTTAAGTTTGAACAACTCTGCTTTTTTCGTCAATGAGCTTTCTTTTATTCTGGTGCTAACAGTTCTAAACCAGAAAATGTATTTGTATCACTAGAAACGGACCCTATGTACAGTCACAATGTCTACAAATTTAATCCCTTATTCATTGTCAATAGAGCACCTCCAAAAAGTGTTGCATGATAACATTGCAGAGTTGGTGGCCACCTGGCACATGTCACCAACACACAGGGTTATACAGAACTCCCTTTGATAAGCCTAGTACATAGTCAGGACTTTGAACCCCTTTTTAAATTTATAACCCTCTGACCATGAATCCACTGATTAGTACTAAGCCTAGATAACTGTAAATTTGCCTTTTGACTCAGTAAGTGGATGATGCCTGCAGGATTTCTGGAAATAGATTTGACTGAGTAGAGCAATAACTTCACAGAACTTCCATAACTTAGTTTCTTTATTTTGCAAGATGTGGAACCCCCCCTCTCTGTTTACATGCTTCCTAAAAATATTTCTCAAATGTGCAGTTTCTGGTGTGGCTCAAGTGTCTCAGGCATATGTAAAAGCTGCTGGGACCTTTTGTGGGTTACGTAAGCGTTTAGAGGTTGGTCTGATTTGGTCAGCTGGCTATTTCTGAACCACGCTGAGAGTGGGTTCCACTGAGTGCTGTTCGGTTAAAATCACTGGCTCTGTCCTGTCAGCTCAGGGTAGTCATATTTTTTGCAGGGCAGAAAACAGGAGGGCTTTCTAGGAAACTTAGGCATGTCCCAGACTAGATGTTTTTTTTGTCTGCTGCTATGCCTTCACTGAACGAGAATGTCAAAGTACTCATACTCAACTAATAAAAGTATTGAGATTTTCAAAATGTGCCATATCGGACATAAATGACCAGCTTCTAATTCAGTATTGATCGTTTTTTTATTTTCCTGAACCTGAAGTGATTTGTAGTATCGTTCTGCTGTGATGTTCATTCATGAAGGTGGATGTTAAGCTAACAGAATAGCAACCAGCAACAGACGGTGAAATGGAGAGAGACAAGAACACCGCAACAGACAGTGACACAAAGGCGGCTTGCTGTTAAGGTCTCCTCTCTGTGTCTAGGGATAATCCTGTTAGCCACTGTCGAGTCCCTTTGCATTGCAATGTCAGCTGTATGGAGGACTAGTGGTCTCTGTCACTTAGACACACACATATAGACTCTTGGTTGTCTGGTCTTGCCACTAAGCAGCTTAGTGCTATTGTGGCTCCAGGTGCCAGCAGTGTTTAAGCTCAGGAGGTGGTTACTCTGGTTAGCTCCACAATCACTGAAGGAGTGTATTTGACCTTTCATCCTTTGTCCAGCAATTATCCCTGTTAGGACCGCCACTTTGCCCCAAAATTTAGGCCTAGTTCAAAACCATTATTAGGCAAGAAATTGTTCAAAACTCCCACAGTTAAGAAAATAATCATTCACCATCGGCTTGTTTGAGCTATTGAAGCCTACAAATCACAAGTTTCATGAGAAAATAATTGTTACAAAGTTGTGCAGGTAATAGCGAAATCTGCTGGCCAACTGAGGGGGAAATTAAGATGTTTTGATGCAGCATCCAGGGGCGCTTTTTCACAAAGCCATCCAAGGTTACGAGTTGCCCTAATTTCTCAGTTTGAAAGTACAGTAAGTTTCAGTAACTTAAATACCAGAGGTGGAAACCTCTAGATCAGAAAGTAAAAGTGCTGCCAGGATTTTCTTCCCCCTGTGCTCTTAACCAGGTGATCGCAGTTCCTAGTCCCTCCCCATGCTGTAGAATGGGAACTAATTAGAAAATCAAACTCTGGCAAGTCTGTTTATTTTTAACCTGATTATTCCACCTTAACTTCTAATGTTAAATGTTAATCAGACCTAAGTTGTACAGAAAACATATTTTCTCCAGATGTGCTTAAAAATAATTGAATGCAATAAAGCACACCCATAGTCTGACACAGCAGATTATGTGGTTGGCAGTTGAAATGCAGAAGCCCTAAGATACATGCACCAATACATGCAATGACCAGGCCTAACACAAAGGCCTCCTAAGAGGTAGTTTTACTTGTTCCTACATTGTTCATACATTATACATCATTGAATACACTATTGAAACTTGAGCTGCCGTAGAAATTCAATTCTCATGCAAAACATTGTTTACTGAAAGACAAAATCAATCATATGTAATTAGTATTGAACGGTAAAGGGCAGGAAGAATTCTCCAAATTGTAATTCTTCATCAGGATGAATAGTGTTGAACTTAAAAAATGAACTAATATTAGAAAAATACTATTTAATCACATTTTAAACCTGTTGATGTGAGTTGTGACTAGTTGTGAAAGAGGATGCATTTCATTATAGTGGCCATAAGGATTAATACATTACATTACATTACAGGCATTCAGCAGACGCTTTTATCCAAAGCGACTTACAATAAGTGCATTCAACATAGGTAGGCAAGAGAACTACTAGTCACCAGAAAGTGCATTTCCTTCCTAAACAAGCATGTAAGAGCAGAACCAGTGCTAGGGTAAAAGTGCAATAAGTTACAAATGCATAAGAATTTATATAGTTTCAACATTTTATAAAGTCTGTATTAGTGGCAGCTCTTGATTAAACAGACTTGTAAGTGCAGGATGTTGAATCGAACCATTTAATCACAAATCTCCTCATATAAATACAAGGACAGCTATCTGTCTGACGCTGCACTTGTGTCATGGAACCAAGTCTGTTACATACATTTGTGTCAGACACACAAAAACAACTGATTGAAAGACAGAATCGTAGACTTTTTTTTTTTTTTTTTTTAATTATTACTGGCAACTAATTTTCTTTCTTTATCCACTCCTCAGGTGATGGGCAGGTCTGATTGGTGAGTGAGATTTGGACCATCGGCAATTTCTCGTGGAGCTTCAACCAGACAATTGACTTAAATCAGTATCTTCAGTCCACCTACCTTTTGCGTGGCACTTTCTCACCCCTGGATCTCTGAAAGAAAGACATAACTGAGGGACCAGAAAACTCCCAACTGCACACTTCCCACACGCATCCAACCCGTCACCTCACCCTCACCTCCCCCTGAGGGAGAGAACAGCAGCCACAGCCACCATGGTGCTGTCACAGAGACAACGAGATGAACTGTGAGTACATATCCATATGCAAACACAAGAACAGACATGTAGACCTAGACAAAGGTGATCACGTTGGAGAAGATGTGGTACACTTGCATTCAAGTGCACATAGACATAGCTTTTAAGTCTTTTCACAAACATAGATGTGCATCACGTTTTTACCACCCGTATGAGATAAAATTGTTCAGAAGGAGTTAATGTAGATGTGTGTATGTTGTGATACAGTGCATTCCTTTACAGAGTGTGTAATCATAGAGAAAATGTGAAGGGATGTGAGCTTCAGGGTGCTTCACAGGACAGCTAGTTAGTGTAAATATTTCATAACCCACATGACAGGAGCAAAGAAGAGAGGGGGTTGGGGAAGAGGAGGAACCGAACAAAATGATGCTTGGTTAATGTAAGCAGCTCTGAAGTGGATTCTGCCAGCTGACCATGTGCCATGCTTTCTGTCTTAATACAACCAATTCCACACAGTATAAAATAGAAGATCTGTTGTCTTGTTATCATTAGTTAACCCTTATTAGTATCAGTATTAGTAAGGACTGATGATCAGTCATGTACAAGTGATTGACTTGACCTAGTACTAGTGTACTAGTGATTGTCTTAATTAAGCTGGAATCATTATGGCCACAATGAAAATGGATTGTTTTGAATGCAGAGTGTTGCCAATCTTTTACTGTAGTCATGCCACATTTTTATTACCAGTCCTGGATTGATTTCTTGTTAATATTTACCTTTAGACACCCCTATTGTATCAATGTTCATTTATGAGTCAATGCTGGTCCTCTTTCTGGTCCGCTTTCTGAAAGGATTCTCAGCACCAAGATCTTTCAGGTTGATTGCAGCGTAATGTCTACCATTGAAGCTGCCTGAAAATCACTATGGTGGCCAACTATTTATTCCCCTCTCCAGTGGCTTAGATCATGCAGGAGTTGCATTATAAAGCCACAACGGTCATTGTGCTCTATACACTGGGATCTGCCTGTGAAATCTCCCTTCTCTTTGCAAACCCTGTTGCCAAAGGTGACCTAATGCTCTAAATCCCTAACAGACGGATCCGTAGGCCAGTAATAGACACACTTGCACGGTGCACCCAGGTTGCAATTATTGGCCTGCCAGTCAAGAGGTACTGAAGCCACAAACTAAATTTAGCACTGTTGCTCATAAAATATTCACCTCATTTCAGCAAGGAATTGTTTCATTCATTTATATATGTGTGTGTGTGTGTGTGTGTGTGTGTGTGTGTGTGTGTGTGTGTGTGTGTGTGTGTGTGTGTGTGTGTGTGTGTGTGAGTCTGTCTCTATGTTTAACTTGTATTTTCATGTTTGTGGTTGCCCAGTCCTTTCCTTGTCCACGTTCATACTCCATGTTGCCTTTGTGTGGCGGGTTTCTGGTATCCATGGCAACCAAAACACACTTTCCTTGTGATTCAGTCCTTAATTTTTTTTTTTTTTCCTTCTTTGACGAATCTGAATCTTTCTGGGCACTTAGTCACACTTTTCTGACATTTAAGGTGGAACCGTGTAACTTGAACTACAGTGCTCCCATCTGCCAGACAGGGTGTGGTCCTCTCTCTGTTAAGGAGGAACTAACATTTCTGTTAAGGTGGTGCTAATATCTAATACATGGCATCCTCCTATCAACTTTATCTTCCAATTATTAGATGGTCATAATTTTAGCATTGTAAAATGGGTATGTGCTGACACTCATTTCTTGTATCTGTGTAAGTTCACAGATACAAGAAATGAGTGTCAGCACATGATTACTGAGTACTTTTGGTCTGGCAATGAGCTAATACCAGCATCTCTGAGCTGTTATTGGTGAGGCGTTAACACCTGAAACAGCTATCTATACCTGAAACATCTGTCTATTTTTTTTTTGTCTCTCTCTTTCTCAGAAACCGGGCTATAGCAGACTATCTCCGTTCCAATGGATATGAGGAGGCCTATTCCACCTTCAAGAAAGAGGCTGAGATAGATATGGTAAAGGCAGACTAAAGCATTAATATGACACATAATTGTACACATTAATCTTTACTTCTAGGAGTTCCTTGTCCAGACTTACCTGGATTTGTAAATGCCTGCTTGTCTTGCTCTTTCTCTGTTTTCATAGAATGAAGAGGTAGATAAAAAGTATGCAGGGCTTTTGGAAAAGAAATGGACCTCGGTCATCAGATTACAGAAGAAGGTGAGGAATGTTGGTGTTTCAGCTGATAATGAATTGTAATGTATTATTGCGGAGATGGTTTGGATAATGCATTTTCCTGTGTGGAAGGTAGACTGACTTAAAACACTCCTACTCTGCACAGTACAGCTACAATGTGGTTGTCACAACATACTTCTATGGTCTGAAAAGATTTCTGCTATAGGTTCATTCTGCAGGACAGAGTCTGGGTTTACTGATTAAGTGTGCTACAATGCTGTTGGAGTCACTTTCCTTTACACTCCTGTAGCATTGGTGGCCCCCCACAGCTGGAAAATATGTTTCCACGACTAGAAATAATGTAAATCTAGAAAAATCATCCTGAGGGCTTGTTTCTCAGCCTGTCCAAAAACAAAACACAGCACAACTTGGCAACATATAAATATCCAAAAAATCCTTAAACTGCAACACCTACTAGAACTGATCCTGGAGGACTATGGGCCCAGGAGTGAATCTGGGTCTTCGAACCAAAATGATCCCCAACCTCCCACACAAAGACCCACACCAGGTTGAAATGTTGCATAAAGCTTACTGAGAGCACGATTCAGTGTGCAATATGTTTTCCTCTGTTCAGTATTGACTTCAGCTTTGACCCGGTGCCCAAGATAAAAATCCAATTGGGATGTGCATGCTTCTTCTTGTGTCTTGTATATTCTGTCCCCTTCATTCATCCTTCTCTTCCTCTGCTCCTTTCTGCCTCCGATTCTTCCATCCCTCCACCCATTTTTCTACTCCAGGTAATGGAGCTGGAGTCAAAGCTGAATGAGGCGAAGGAGGAGATGACACACGGGGGTTCTGTGGGCCAAAAGAGGGATCCCAAGGAGTGGATCCCCCGTCCCCCAGAGCGGTACGCCTTGAGCGGGCACCGCGCTCCAGTCACACGCGTTATATTCCACCCTGTCTTCTCTGTCATGGTCACAGCCTCTGAGGATGCTACCATCAAGGTGGGTCTATGTGGTTTTCAAAACATCTATTGCAATACATTCTACAAAATGTAGCCTGCTGACTAGTGGAGCAACATAACATGAACAACATGTTCATGAGTACATGTATATGTTTTCTATACGCGATTCTCACCATAGAGAGATCATCTCTCCAGATGGCATTACTATTACCAGGGCAGGTCGGTAATTTGATTTTGCCCATACAAATCAGTAATTTCAGCCGTCATCCGGACGGTAAAATATTTAGCTGAGGAACAATGGTAGTCCAGGGACTTGATCGAATGTGAATGTGCCACACAACGTCACCCACAGTACAGCAAAACTCATGTGGCTCCATATTGATGTAACGCCAGATACAGCAGGTCCTACACTCTTTTCCACTCTTTTTCCTGGCACCAAACTGTGCTTAAATGCTTGTATGTGCTTATATTCTATTCTCTTTTCTCTGCTGAATCCTATTATTTTGTTGATCCAACAGCCTAATTTCCCCATAGAGATCATTAAAGTTTCATCTAATCTAAAGGGTGCTGCTCAACCCTGACACTGGTTATATGGCCCTTGTAATCCAAATGGCAGGTGTGCAAATTAGTAATTTTTAATCCCGTCCAGATCGACGTGTCATGTAATTACCAATCACCAGACCTCCCATGGTAATACTAATGCTGTCTGGAGAGGGCTTATGTCAATTTCTTTCATTGCACAGGAGTCACATTCCCCATGTAGGGGCCTCTTCCCCACTTGGAGAAATGTGTAAACCTCTTATCATGTCTCTAAAAATACATTATCAATCTTTAAATAATGGCACTTATGTATGTGCAGTTTTTATCCTGTGGCTACTGACTGGAAGTCAAATTTCCCTTTGAAATAATAGTTATTATACTCTACAGTTCCCAGTCCCCTATGCCTATTTTGATGTCCCTTCAAGGGGATCTTCTCGATTAATTGATCATTTTCCTCTAAACTGTATAAAAGGATTGCACAGATTTTCAGATTACAGAATGTAGATCATTCTGTGATCTGTTTTCTATGGTCATTTTGCATTTTCCTTACCAAGAGAGCCATTCATATTCTCTACCTATCATTAGCAAACTTTACAGTTACCTTTTGTCTAAACTGTCTGCCGGCAACCTCGGTGGTATGTTGTCTTCCGGTTTTCAGGTTTCACCGAGTGGTAGCAGTCTTATTGATCCTGCATTGATTGATGGATAGCCCATGCCTCTTCATTTCATAAAGCTGGAATATTGACAGAATCACAGTGTTGTCATGTTGTAGTACCATGATATCTATCAAGAGGTGCCTTGTGTGTTTTTGCTAAACAATTTGATTGTATCTTTATTCTCTGGCTCCTAAATAACACTTCCTGATAACTCTTCAAAAACAAAGCACACTAGTAGCTTTGTGCAGGAGCTTTTACAAGCGAATTCTGTGACTGTTGCAGCATACTGACCCTTCGGATCAAAGCTGTACTGCAGATCTGAAGGCTGTTCTCCCTTTCTATCCTCAGCTTTTGCTTCAGCATGTTTTTTTTCTCCTCTGCCTCCTCCCTTTCTCCTCCTCCCTCCCTCGCTCTTTTTTTCTGCTTTGTCACTGCTCATCTACGTGGAGATGGGCTGATGCTCTTGTTGTCAGAGGCAACGCTGGCACGCTGACAGGGCACAGCACCTTGGGAAACATGTAAATCTGTTTCTCTTTCATCCCTTCCCTCTTATTTCCTCCTCTTTAACACTCTTCATGATCAAGAGAGCAGACTATGTCAACACATTGTTTGATAATTTATATTACTTTGAATAGAATAGTATAGCTGTGTGTGGCAGTGCATTTTTTACATACATATGCATCTGTCTTTGTCTGTGTAGAGCTGTGGAGGTTTTGTTTTAACAGTTAGACCTACACACGTTTACCTGCGTAATATGAGTGTATAAGTGTGTGACACTGACCCATGTCTGTGTCTGTATCGGTAGGTGTGGGACTATGAGGCAGGGGACTTTGAGCGAACCCTGAAGGGCCACACAGACTCCGTGCAGGACATCTCCTTTGACCAGACGGGAAAGTTGCTGGCTTCGTGTTCAGCTGACATGAGCATCAAACTGTGGGACTTCCAGGGCTTTGAGTGTATCCGAACAATGCACGGTAAGCGATAGTTATAGGGATAGTTACCGGGATAGTACCCTATCAGGGGGTCCCCAGCAAAATTAGGAATACTTTAATTTCATTATAATCTAATTCACTAGAAATTGTCCCAATTAGATCCCAACCATGTATATGAATGACGATTCTAATTTTAGGTTTCACTCTCACCACTATTATCACTATTATCTCCCCACGACAGGGTGGACAGTTAATTAGATACCAAATGGAAAAATCTTCCCATATGGGTGTCGCTAGGACAAAATGTGGGCAGATCTAGGAGAATCCCACTGGGCTAGAATATGCCATTGAGGTTGTAATGGGTGAGAAATATTTTGTCCATGGATCAGTTTGTGGAACTGAATTCTAAAAATATTCAGATGTTAGTTATGTGGTTTAACTGCTAAGATGAACAGAGACCAGCTACTCAACTAAACTCTTTCCCGTATCACCCAGGCCACGACCATAATGTCTCGTCTGTAGCCATCATGCCAAATGGAGACCATATAGTGTCTGGTTCCAGAGACAAGACCATCAAGATGTGGGAGGTGGCCACTGGGTAAGTACCCTGTGCTCTGATACGGACTTAGACTTTTTTTTAGACCCATTCATTTCTAATGTGGGATCTGTCTTTTCTCTTTCCTTCTATTGTTCTTGTTCTCATCCCTGACGTAATATTGTGTTAAATTACAATTAATTGCTCTGCTCATCCAACATTACACATGTCTATAAGTTGCCGTGTACAATGCTCCCGTCTCCAGGTACTGTGTGAAGACATTTACGGGCCACAGGGAGTGGGTGAGGATGGTGCGTCCCAACCAGGACGGCTCGTTGATCGCTAGCTGCTCCAACGACCAGACAGTGCGTGTGTGGGTGGCCGCCTCTAAGGAATGCAAGGCTGAGTTGCGGGAGCATGAACATGTGGTGGAGTGTATCGCCTGGGCCCCCGACACTGCTCACCCCACCATCCTGGAGGCCACAGGATCAGAGGTATGTATGTATGGTTGCCATTGGTGTTTGGATACCAACATTTTGTCTTCAATACTGATACAGCTTTGGTACCTCTATTTCTTATGAAATCAAACATGAACTTTGCAAATCAAAACTTCAAAAATGTGTACATTTGAATGGAGGGCTCACTCACCGATGCTACTGAGATGATTCAGATCTCTGTGATGGGGAAAGGAGGACTAATGAACTTGAGGAATATTATTATTGACTTAATCCATGTGAAATATGCTCATGTAAATGACTGTGTGGGTAATATCTTTCCCCAGAATCACATGGATTAGGCTTGAACCACTTTGTATTCATCAAATGAGTCGGAAAGGGGTCTGAAGTGACTCGCACGTGCAAGCACTTTGTGTACAATAGCACAATTACCAACTATTTATCAACTGTTGGGCTTTGAATTCATCTAAGAAATTGGGATGATTGACAAATGTTTCCTCTTTGCCTGCTTTACAAAACAGACTTGGGAACATTTTTACAAATAGCTGCTTTAATATCAGCAGGTTCACTGCCATTATTAGCTTTGTAGGCAAAATACTACCATATTTCACAAAAGCTCCCTGCTTTTCAACAAGTTGGAGACAGCACATTGGTCATCCAGTATGTTACTAAGGGGAAACTAGAGGTGTGCAATGCGCATAACTGGTTTCTGAATAAAAAGCTTTTTATTTTTTATTTTTTATTTTTTTCTGACGATTCAGCAAAGCATGGTGATGCTGCAGAGAACAATAGATGTTTATACAAAGTAGTGCAGCACTGAACTACATGATCAGTGCAAATGTATTATATGATTTATTATGCTAGTTTTTGTGATTCTACCCTAGCTCTCTATCCTTTGTTGCTATCATATTTTTCTGTGTACTGTTCAGGTAATCATAGGTCTACCGCCCACACTGCTATGCCATCTATTGTCTGTACACACTCATCTGTACTGTCTCTCTTCAAGGCCATGTTCCTAGCCCTTCTGTTCCCAAGCTCCATGTTGGCTAACGTAGTGATGCAGTTCACCAAATAGTGGCTGCAGTTTTTTGAAAACTTGAGGCAAAAATGCTGTAGTCCTGCTGATACACACAGTAAAAATAGCACTTACTGTATATTAATGTGCGGTTTGGCAATTTTTAAAAACTCAAATGTACAAAGCCAGTGTTTCCTTTGCAGCCCAGGGCTCGGAATTAACTTTTTTACTTAATAGCAGTGGTGCTCCCAACCTCCAAAACTTAGGAGCACAAGCAAAAATGTTTTTGTAATTTATTTTTATTTAATTTTTACTTGGAAATGTCAGTGGTGTGGAGTGGTAGTTTTTACAGTGTGGACCAAGACCCATAAAAGGGCAGCTTTTTTTTGATGGAGAGCTTCATAAAACCCCACATTCTCTCTTATCTTATCTCTCCTCCAGAATAAGAAGAGTGGAAAGCCTGGCCCCTTCCTGCTCTCCGGATCCAGAGATAAAACAATTAAGATGTGGGACGTCAGCACTGGCATGTGCCTTATGACTCTGGTGAGCTGTGTGTGTGTGTGTGTGTGCGTGTGCGTGTGTGTGTGTGTGTGTGTGTGTGCGCTCTCTTTTTTTTTATTAGGTTGGTCATGGTAACAAAGTTTTCCATTTCTTTTAACCTGGCTAGTGCAGTGAATGTGTTTGAACTGGTGGTTTCTACGACTGTCTCAGTGCTATTGCTTGTGTAAAAGGAGTGATTTGCAACCGGTCTGTATTATTTCTCCAGGTGGGCCATGACAACTGGGTGCGTGGGATATTGGTGCATCCTGGAGGCAGATTCATAGTGAGCTGTGCTGACGACAAAACCCTTAGGATCTGGGACTATAAGAACAAACGCTGCATGAAGACCCTGTGTGCCCATGAACACTTTGTTACCTCTCTGGGTGAGAATTATTAAAGGAAATAATTTTGCAACTTCTGCTTCTCGACCTCTGACAATGACCTACACAGGACCTATAGTAATGCTGAACCTAGGCCTGAATTAAGCAAGCTGAAATACTCTCCTTTGACTTCAGATTTTCATTATGTTGGCTTGTTGGTCGACTCTGAGAACAGGAACAGAGCTGTGTTTTAAATTATTGAATTCATCATTAATGCATTGCACCTGACCTGATGTCTCTCCCTCTCCTGCAGATTTCCACAAGACCGCTCCCTACGTGGTGACGGGCAGTGTCGATCAGACAGTCAAAGTCTGGGAGTGCCGCTGAGACTGCCTCAAAACCCGCCCTGCCCCGTTTCCCCTCCCTACTCCAACAGCAGCCCTATAGCCCCACCCTAACCCACCCTTGCACCTCAGTCCTCTTCCTCCTGCCCTCACACCCATCCAAGCCCCACCTCTCGCACTCCAAACCATAGTTTACCTTGGCTCCTTCCCTCCTCCCCATGCCCTCAGCTTCCCCCTCCTCCCCTCCTCCCCTTCTCCCCTTCTCCCCTACACCGGTCCAGCCCTATTAAGATGACTATTGTCCTTTTATGTAAATTATTCTGGATGTAGGGTACGCTTAATAAATGTCACGCAATCTCTGACACATAAACACACTCAAAAGAAAAGAAGTATTCCTTGCATGGTGAATCAAACAAAAATTGTATACTGTTGAATTTGCCTAATTTGCATACTGTTGTCATGACTTCCTATCGGGTCAAAAGGGTAAATATCCTTGTGTGCTGCCGCAGGTGGATTCTGGGTAACTGACAGTGCACGAAAAAAACCAATTGCACCCCTTGTTGAAAGGGTTTGTTTAGCTTTTGTTTAGTTTTGTTTTATTCCATCCCTCTAAAGTGGTGGTCTGTTGCTGCGTGGATGGC
Organism: Hoplostethus atlanticus; assembly: GCA_034670405.1. Taxonomy (NCBI): domain Eukaryota; kingdom Metazoa; phylum Chordata; class Actinopteri; order Trachichthyiformes; family Trachichthyidae; genus Hoplostethus; species Hoplostethus atlanticus. The sequence goes on along the minus strand of JAXDDX010000155.1, from coordinate 399,281 downwards.
GAAAGAGAGGGCGTGAAAAAAAGGTTGAGCGTGAAAGAAAGGGAACGTGAGAAGACGAGCGGAATATATCTAGGAGAAGCTGGAAATGAGGAAGATGAGAAAAGATTAAGCAGGATGCAGCCCCTTCGTCGAATCACACAGGAGGTTCTGTGGGTGAGCGAGCGTGTATGTGTGTGTACACATTGTGTGTGTGTGTGTGTGTGTGTGTGTGTATCTGTCTATGTCTGTATATTATGACAGGAGAACCTCTCTCCACCATCTCTGCTCTGATAGTTACGAGGTAAGGGGGTCAGAGGAGAGAGGGCAGGAGGAAAAGCTTCTCACCCACTGTGTTCATTCATGCTACTTCATCTCTTTAACAACTTGCTTTTAGTAGACACTCACAGGACCTTAATGATCCCTATGCTGCTGAGAGCACAGGCACACACCCCATAACAAAGGTGTGTTTTACAGAGGGGAAAAAGTCTGCTCACCTTTTATATGAGGTTTGTGTGTGTGTGTTGCCCCAGAGAATCCCCCAGTGCCCTCTTGCTCGCTATCTCTGCCTTGTTAACCCATTGAGGGCTCCCTCACACGGGATTTTCATTCTGCTTTCTGTGGTCTCACTGCTCTCTTTACACACACATGCACATACACTCACAAATGCACATACACACGCACAGTAAAAATTGTGTATCAATATATCTGGATGTCATTGTTTGCAACATAATGAAATAAAAATCTGTAAATATAACTTTTCTTCTTGTCTTGTGCACTTTGTTTGAGGAGACAAGGTGAGGTGAATTGAACTGAAAGGAAACTACTGGGATTCAGACAGGACAAAGTAGCATAGAAAGGTTAGAAACATGCAGTTCGCTCTCCAGCCCTTCTTGCTATTAAATGTATGGCCATATTTGTATTTTTACTAGAGCTGCTCTGACCACAATAACCTACAGCAATCAGGCCTGCTGTGTTGTACAGTACATTGCTCTCGTTAGCTCGCATTTAATACCTTAATTCTGTGGCAGGTTGGTATGCTTTCAGTCTGTATGCAAAAGTTTGGGAACCCTTTACATTTCTGTTGTGATACTAAATCATTCTGAAATGTTTATTAGGCCTGCGGCTGGGTTCATCACATGAAAAGGATTGCTTTGTGTGGATGCATTGTCATCACCTTTTTGTTAAAATTCATGTGAGACCCATAAAGGGTTTGTAGGAGGTGTCTAGCAGCTAAGGTGAGACTTTGATGCTTTGGAGAGTTTGAAATGTATTGATATTAAATTACTATATGAAAGACAGATACGCAATAGTTACATTGTGGGCTCAGCTGCCCAAAAGCTGGTAATGGTTGGATGGTTTGGTGCCACACTATTGCCTCTTACCACCCTTAGGCAGTTACCCTTTAACCAGGGGTCAGATGCTGTCTGTCAAGTCACAGGTCAGTGCCCTTTTTGACACACATAGTGGTGTTATGGAAGATGTATTGGGAGTTGGGGAGGATGATACATGGAATGTGGTAGTAAGACTAAGGGATTTAGAGAGGGGCCTGACAGATCTTGTTGACAATTTAATAACCCTTGACATTTTATCCCTCAGGTACAGCTTCATTACTTAAACTGAAAGCTCAGACTGTCTGGAGAAACACAGACATCAAGAGGCAGCAGGGAGAGTTCAGGCCCCCTTATCAATTATGTACGGTACCCCAGCCTACTTCTTCACACACACCTGCTCACTCACCCACACAGCCATTACTCTCTCCCAGTGCTCTGTGGTATCCTGGCAACAGTTGCCAAGATGGCAAGTGTGTTAGCACCACACCTTGCACAGTCCTGCAGGTCTCTGAAGGTGGAGAATCAGGGAGTGGTAGATGAATACACAGTGGAGTGGACATGCCAAACAGGAAAGGGGGTACAAAGTTTACCCAGGAGTGTGTTTGATAAGGGAAAAGAAAAAGGACATTGGATATGAGGTACAGAGAATATGGACTTAAAAGGAAGGAAGGATTAAAGGGTGACGTGGTTACATGGGAAGTAATTAAAGGATAATAAACCTGTCCCAGACTGGAACTCGTTTCCTCATCAGAGGCACTGGAGTAGAAACATTGGCCTACTTCCACCACCAATCTCTCTTGCTCTCATGCATGCTAAGACTCTGCAAAGTGGGGTAAAAGATGCCCAGTCTCTCATGTATACTGCTTTCAGGTCACTCATTCCTCTCTGTCCACAAGAAAACAATGAACACAGATCTGGGAACAGAGTGAGGGGGAGCTGCGGATATGTCAACGTTGATTGTTGAGAGGTTTCAAGGTCAACGTATACAATAGACGTGTCTCCAGCAGATGTGACTATATTGGTTCTCTCAGAGGATTGGACAGTTTTATACAGCACCGTGGCGTCACTGCATTTCATGTATAGAGAGATACCACTTGGCCTGTGTTCGTGGGGTCTGTGTTAATATAGGTTTGTGTGTCATCCCATTATAGTTTATGTGACCAGCATTGTAATCCCTGCAGATCCCTGTAGTGGTGGCACTGAGGAGGTTGCTGTGTGAGTCATGTGTCAGGAGGGTTGGAGCAGCCTTGACAAGGCATGCTACAGAATATGGTGCTCTCTAGTGGTAGCATGTAGTGATCGTTCTGTGGCCCTACAAGGCAGCGTTACTGCACTGTGTGTACAAAATATTAGGGCCACCTATTATTGTGTGGTACCCCCTTTTGCACAGCCATCACATACATACATCCCCCTGTCATGACTGAAGTGGATTTAACTGGAGATATCAATAAGGGATCATGGATTACTACCTGGTTCATTCACAAAGAGAAAGTGTAACTAATATTTTGTACGCTCTCTTGGTTGTTTCCTTATTCAGGCAACACATCTACAACAATCCTTAAGTAATATTGTGATATTTTGGTTAAGCAATTAAGGTAATCTGTTTCGGTTTCTACCTCATCTACCTTGAGCTGTTTCGCTATTTGTGCTTGTAGTCGTCTGTATTGCTTCCCTCTTTCTCCCTGTACTCCTCCGTCTACCTCTATAGATCCACTAGTGATGCAGCACTTCTAAGTGGGTCAGTCTATCCCTAACTCCCTCCCACTCTCCCTGTCTCTCCACCCTGCCCCCTCCTCCTCCCTCTTATATATATATATATATATATGTGTATCCCTATTGGCTTTTTCCTGTAAACCATGTGCTTAGCATGCACAGAAGCTAAACACTCCTCTATTCCCTATTCCCTCCCTCCTTTTCTGCCTCATTCATTCGCTCTCAAGCATGTCTCTGTTATGCCACTTGGCCTGTTGCAAAATTACCTCTCTCTCTCTCTTCTCTCATCACTTTTATTTTCTTGGGTTTGTGGTGTTGCAGTGCTGACAGTAACAGTGCTGATCAGACTGGGATCCACAGTCTTCAGTCTGTGCGTTGACAAACTAAATTGTAGGTTATCATATAAACTAATTTGTGGGTTTTCAATCTACATGCCAATTGTGTTAGTAGGTTTAGATTACGCATGCCTGCCTACGTGCATGTGCAGTGCGTGGCGTGGCGTGGCGAAAGCAGCTCTTACGCACTTCTGAGCTGCTGTTTTGATTGGCTGAGACAGTTAGATCCTGTGATGAGGTGGAGGGTATATACCACTGAGCTGTGTCCAATCGAAGACTGTTACCATGCGTCCATACAAACACACCGTTCTAAAGATATCATAACTTAACTTAGAAATGACTTGGGTGTACTTCTCGTAAAAAAACACAAACCACAGTATCACTCTCTCTTCACACATACACACTGTCTGAGGAAGTCCATGTGGTGTACTGTATGCCCCTATGTAAAAATAGGAGAGATAAAGGAGACAGGCCTTACAGAAAGTAAGAGGAAAAGGCAAACTGAGAAAGAGAAAGTAGATTAAAAGAGACAACTGGCAACATCATTGTCAAAACAACCTAAAAACCTATTGAATAACAAAATGTTATCACATTTGATCAATGACTCCTCAGCTTCAACCAGTAAACCACGCCCCCTTTGTTTGATTGACATGTCTGGTCCCGAGACAGCAGGGTGGCTAGTCACGCTCTCGCCATGCAAATGAGCCGCGCTCGGGCCGGGCGGGTGCCCATGTGGACAAGCACCATGCCTTGTTGTTCTCAACGCTGATTGGCCCACTGGCGCAGCTCTGTCTCAATGCGCTGCGGGCCAACGGCTGGAACCAAACTCCGGCGAGTGGATCACATGAACCGGAGCGTCCCCTTCGGCTCGCCCGGAGCGTTGAGCACGTTTACAGTGGGAGTTACTTCAATCACACAAACTTTTAATCATAAGTATCAACACCCCAACTGTATACGGGAATTAAATAGTTGAATTTGGGGGTCACCGTTGCCTCCGCGTGGTCAGCGCCACGGAGCGGGTCCTCGTCTTGAGATCTGAGGGGCAGGCGGTATCCGCTCGCCGTGTTTTGACGGAGGTTGTAGTAACAGGGCGGGGTGGACTTCGGGAGGGCGGGTCTTATCTAGAATACGACTCGCCTTGTTGTGTGTATTCCCGTGCTCGCATCGCCATCTTGTTGCAATCATCTTTTACGTATGCGAGGATCTACTTTCGTTTTGATCTGATTAAAACCCCCCGTCTGTTTTGAGGAGAAACAGGGGGACGACCAGCTTGGGTGTGGGGGACAATCGTGCACACAGCGTTCCCTGGAGGCTACCGCTCGGCCTTTTTCTCCTTCCGTCCCGGGCCACCGGGTCGCCTACCGTGAGAGGTTACGCGCAATGAGCATCGATACTCTTTTGGAGGCGGCCAGATATCTAGAATGGCAAGCCCAGCAACAACAGATCACACGTGGTAAGTTGTGGCGAACAGCGACCGGCTGGAGGGTGCAACACATACCAGCAAATACTCAAGTGTCTGTGAAATCACAAAGTGCTGGTTTGGGGGACCGTAGCCCGTTATCAACTATCAGTGTTGGTCATGCATTTCAGCTGACCCGCCTAGTTGAAGAACGGAAGCTTGTGCAGTTTTCTAATTGTTGCGCCGTGGTAAGTCAAAAGAAATGCAAAGAAGCGTCAATTCCAAATCGGCTTATTGCACATTTGTCTTCCTCAATGCGGAAATGACCAAAGTTATTTTACCGAACTACTTTGCGCGCTCTCGGTGTGTGTGTGTATTACCGAGTGAGTGACTCACTGCGCGCGTGTGTGTGACTGTGTGTGAGAGTGAAAGAGTCCTGTCAGACCACGGCGTGTTGCGCCTCCTGCTTTCTATTTCTGTTCGTTATGAAGAAGCTGTTTAGCAACTACTTTATTCAAATGCATCACATCCTACTAGCAACAATGAACCCGATTGCTGTATAATATCTCCGGTTTGTACATTTTACCGTCTGTCCGTAACGTTTCATAAAAAAAGACCCATTGGAATCGATTTGCCCCAGTTCTGGTCGTCGAGGGCCGGCAGGGCGGTGGCGAGGAGAGGCTTGCTCTTTACATAATGCCCTGACATTGCTCAGCTATCTTGTGACACACTGGGGCGGGCCCCCGCGTGCTTGTTCGGTTTGTGTGTGTGTGTGTGCGTTGTGTGTATACTCGCGCGGGTGTGTTGTTTTGTCTCTTAATAAATAAAACGTCCGTGTTGTCAGGGGGACCGCAGAATCACAGCACCGACCCTGTGTAACCCCCCTCCCCGTATAATCAACGTGATCTTCACCGTGGGTCTATAGGGGAGTGGGGCTTTTTTGTTTCTCCTCTCTGATGACGTGTCAGACAAATCTACACCCCCCGCATGCAGACCGCGTGCTTGGTCCCGCCCTCGATAACCACGTGCACACTGCCCCCTCCCATCCCCTCCCAGCCTACTGACAGTGGCAGCACACACACACACACACACACACACACACACACACACACATACATATAGGGAGGGGGGTAAGTAGGGCAACCTCCGCTGCCCCCCCTGCCTCAGTCAATGCAGAAGTTATGTAATTTACGTTTGCGTGCAGTTCCAATCTGGAGCATGGCTGAATAGTTGTGTGTGTGTGTGTGTGTGTGTGTGTGTGTGTGTGTGTGTGTGTGTGTGTGTGTGTGTGTGTGTGTACTCAGAGAAGAGGAAAACCAGAGGGAGGGAGTTACATGCACTGTCTTCCACTGCCCTGCATGCCTTGGGTAGGAAAAAAGAGGAGACGGGCCAGAATAGTTAAGCAATAAGATTCCTAAGTAGGGCTGCACAATTAACTGTCTATAATTGTGTAGTAATTAATTTCCACAATGATCACAGAAAGTCACAGATTACTGGCAATATTAAAACATTTAATTGTATTTGTAGTGGAAAATGGTAAATGTGTGTATATAAGATACTAAAGTTGCACTCAAATAATTTTGTTCCACAAATCAACTAATAAACAAGATTATTAATTGTGATCAAGGTTCAAACTCTGTCACTATGCTGAAGTCAAAAAGGAAAGGGGGCTAAAAATAACAAATATATAGACAATAAGTCAGTTATGTATGTACATATTGATCACAATGTGCAGCACAATAGACAGGAACATTATTTTAGGTAATGTTGCAGCACTGATCCCAGCTGACTGCCCTGGATGGAAAGCAGTTATGTCATGTGTGTGGGTTTGAGGAATCCCTGGGATCTTCTGTTTCTAATGTAGCTGTATCCATAGTAACTGAGGGTCCTTGAGCTTTCTTTGAGTGGTGAAGCTGTCTGTCTGCTACCGTGTGTAATAACTCATATTCTTTAGTGTGTGTGTGTGTGTTTATGTGTGTGCGGTACACATACACAAATACAGCGTGGGAGCATTCCTGACCTATGTTGTTTTTTATGATGCTCCCATCATATGTTGTCATGGTGCCAATTCTAGTTGATCCAGCTGAGTGGCCCCTTGACAACTAGCCACTCCCATTCACCAGACGGTCCTATAGTAGCCCAGGGGTGAAGGCATGCTTAACGATGGACCGGTCCAATCAGAGGGCAGACAGAGGGCAGACAGAGGGGTGTTCTCTGCAGCTAGGAAGCAGATGCAGACACATTTTCTCTGGTCACGTCTCCCAACACTCTGTCCACTTCCATGATGACGTGTGTGTGCGTGTGTGGTGTGTGCGCTCGTGTGTGTGTGTGCAGGGTGTTTCATTCCAAAAGGAGATATCCACCGTCTGAAAAAAGAAACAAATGATGGTACTTTATGAAGGATCGAAGGTATCTTAGGTTGACAAAATAACACTTTAACTCAGTGGTCTTCAACTCTGGTCCTCAGGACCCACAGCCCTGCTGGTTTTCATTCCAGCCGTCTCATCAGGGGCTGATTCACCTGATGAATCTAATTAACTACCTGGTAGGAAGGAAAACCAGCAGGGCTGTGGGTCCCGAGGACCAGGGTTGAAGACCTAGGCTTTAACTGATTGGCGCCAAATTTCTAAACATCATTTATTTCCCATTTTTTGTCTTTACTCACTTTATCCTGCCACATCCTCTGTTCTTCTGTCTAACCATATCCCCTCTTTTCCTTTGGCCCACTCCTTTTTATATTTCGCTTTCCTCTTTTCCTGCCCCGCTACAGAGGAGGAGCAGCGCAAAGAGAAGGAGCTCTTCACCAGGGAGGCGGAGTCAAGGTGTGTGGAGGTAGTGACCTCACTGACCCAGCCAGTCAGAGTCAACCACATCACCTGGGGGGATGACGCCCACCGTCAACAGCTGCACCCTGCCCCTCCTCTCCCTCCTCTCCCACTTCCTCACGTCCCCATCGCCGTCATCCCCATGGTCCCAGTTGTCACGGCGACACCCTCTGTCCCACCCCTGCCCCTTGCTAGTCCAATTGCAGCCGCAGCAACAACGCTCAGCAGCTCCCCGCCAGCCAAGAGCCAAGCCTCCTCACCTCCGCAGCACCAGCCGACCTGTCACCTTTTGTGCGCCCCCCAGATGAAGTTAGAAACCAGTCCACAGCAAGTCGGCGGAAATCTCAGCCAATCACAGCCTCAGGTTCAGATCCAGTACCCGACCACCATCAGCACTACTGTCTCTGGTTTCCAACATGCACTGGTCCCCCAGCAAGCTCCACCCACTTCTCAGCCGCGGCCCAATGGAGTGACTGTGGAGGACATGAGGGGGATGGATGGGAAGAGACGACCTGGAGGGTCAGTTTCTTTGTGTGTGTGTGTGTGTGTGTGTGTGTAAACAGACAAATAGGAGTGGGAGTGGGTTTTCCTTTTGTATTTGATCAGTTATTTTATATGCTTTCAGGGCGGGGACCAGAGAGGTGCACAACAAACTGGAGAAGAACAGGTGAGTTTTATTACCTTTTATTACCCAACAGCCTACTTTTAGTGGTTACTTTATGGCATACCAGTAGGCGTACATACAACCAATAATGCTTCACAACTTTCAACGTGACGAGCGGCAACATGGTATGGTGGTGCATTTTTGGGTGTTTACCCCCGAAAACCCTGTTTCCTTTCCCCTAAAACACCATGGTTGCATCTCTGGTTTGATGGATTTGATATATTTTGAAAAATCCAGACTTTGTGACAGTTCAAGATTATGTGCAAAGCATTTCATAGTAGATTGCTTCACCAGCTACACAAGTGTAAGCAGAGGGCTTCACTGCCTTTCTCTTTCCATTGTCCAATTATGGAAGCAAGACGCCATCGAAATGCTGTTTCCTTGTGACTTTGATAATCAGTAATGAATCTTTTCCAAGACACCCAATTAGCCAGTAAGAACCATATCCAAGTTTGCAGAAAAGTGCGACTCTCCAACTCATTTCTGTCTCGGACCTCTTTCTTCAGACGAGCGCACTTGAAGGAGTGTTTTGAGACGCTGAAGAAGAATGTTCCAAATGTTGACGAGAAGAAAACGTCCAACCTGAGCGTTCTCCGCAGCGCCTTGCGTTACATACAGGTAGAGTCCCAAAACATTCTCCGCTTTCCTGGCATGTTCCCAGAATTGGTGCTTTGATCACAAACTCTTCTCTGCCTTAGCGTTTCAACAATATTGATAAGTCCAACACAATGTCAGGTTGTGCTAGCTCCTTGTTTTCATCTTTCTCCGGTCTCTGATTGATCTGTTCAGACCAGCAGACACTTTGGCCCAGTGTAATTTTGAACTACTACAAGATAATGGTGAATCAATCCAGTGTTTACCAGAGTCTATACAATGGGCTGATGGACAATGGACAGTTTTGTTTTGGACGTATAACGCTGCTGTATTTTTGTATGTTTCTTGAGAACATTTTGAACTCTTATTCTGTAACACAATCCTTTTTAAAGTAGGCGAGTAACGGAGAATGTAGCAGTAATAACAAGAACTAAATAACTATAAAAGGAAAGACCCCTTTCCTTTTATAGTTATTTAGTTCTTGTGGAAATAGAAAAAGACTAGCATAGTCATGGTAAGTATGGGAGTAATGTTTCAGATTGAAGGAGGGGTGGTGGTTGAGATTGTATAGCATGAAGAGGTTTCAATCTACCGAGGTAGAGAGAGGAACTCGACAGTCCTGACTGGTGGAAATGAACGATGACGGTAGATGTGGTGGTTCCTTTCTGTAGCCTTGAAGCTCCAGGATTTTGAATTGGATGGAGGAAGGACAAGGAGCTATATTAGGATTGTGAGATGGGAGAATTTGTCAAGGTTCAAAACGAGTCAACTTCCAGAGAGCACAGCAAGGAAGGAGTTTTAGCAGTATTTTAGCAGTCTTGTCGGGAGCTGATGGTTTGGATGGTTGTAGGGCAGACTGGGCAACTATCACGTTAAAATGTAGCGGGACTGGGAGCGCTGCCTTCTCTCTGTCTTTCTGTCACTGTTTCTGCCTCTCGCTCTGATGCCTGATAAGCTGTACGGGACAGAGAGTGGTTATGGGAGGTTGTCACAGATGTCCTGGTCACTTCTGTGTTTCTACCTCTGCTCTGTGAATTAACCCACTTACAACAGTCGGTTAGATGTGAAAGTGCAAGTTCCATTCATTTCAAATTGGAGATCGCCCTTTTCCTGATCACATCCCTGACAGGCCGTCAATAGCGGATATTTGTGCTGATATTCATTATTTCTAAATTTTTCCATTTTTCATTCCAAAAAGTCACAAGTATTCAGTGTTTCCCCACAGAGTTTAATTCTTGGGCGAGCTGTTTTTCATACCGTACAAACAATGAATGACAGCAAATGGCTTCTTCTTCCCTGATCTCTCCAACTACGCTGGCTATGTGCACACACCACCAGGAATAATGGGAAAGGAGAGGGGCAGCCTAGATGATCGGCACAAACTGAACAAAACCCACCGGTATTATCAGAGCAACAATAAGGATTTTTTTCCCCCAGCATATAAAATCCAGTGACAAGCGTCAAAAATGCGAAGATGACGACAACAACAATGCTGCACGACAAATGCCTGCGCCTGATAGGGCAGGTGACAGATCAATCAGCTGTCCCGAACCTCTCTCATGCTAGCCCCGGGTCATCGGGCCATCCTTATTGTTGAGCCCTGATTATACTTTTAAATGATTAATTTACAAAAAACATCATTGAACAATAAAACAAATAATCAAAATGTGCCAAGTGAATACAGTTTTATTGCAGGTTTTAATGCATGTAAGATGTCAGGGGGGAACCTCCATCATTTCGGCAGTGGCCAATATGGACCGGACATATCAGCAAACCTATTTCTGCCTACCTAGGCCAGTTATAGTTATCTAAAAGATTCTCCCCATATCGTTTTGATAGCAACAATTTCAAGGTCATGTAAAGCTTTAAAATATGGGATTGTTCAAATAAGATTTCAGGTTTTTTTGCAACCCCAATAGCATTTCAAGCGATGCCCAACCCTGACTAAGACTAAATCTGTCTCCCTCTTCCTGAGCCATGTGAGATGTGAGCACATGGCTAGTGCGAGCCGAATGACGTCACTGTTGCTCACCCGCCCCCACTCCGCTCTGCACCTCCCGCTTGCAGAGAGAGAGAGAGAGAGAGAGAGAGAGAGATACACTGGGCGTGCTCCTTTGGGCATGTGCAGCAGGCGATGTGTTTCCACGACAATAAAAGAGGAAGAGACCTGTAATGGTGGTCATCGCGATCTCTTTTTTTTTTTTTTGTCTTTTAACCTCGTTCCGTCCCAGTCTTTTTCATGTCTTTACCTCTCTCTCTCTCTCGCGCTCTCTTGTCATATGTTTCCCTACTGTCTCTAGCCAATACTTGGTAACCATAGCAACAGGCGGCAGGTGGCCAGTGCACTGTAGGCAGTCTGTTCCTCGTGTGTGTGTGTGTGTGTGTGTGTGTGTGTGTGTGTGTGTGTGTGTGTGTGTGTGTGTGTGTGTGTGTGTGTGTGTGTGTGTGTGTGTGTGTGTGTGTGTGTGTGTGTGTGTGTGTGTGGCTTGTCTGCATGGTCTTTACCTCTGTTAACGCACTGCATCCTTGTTTGGGAGGTGACATGGCAGATGAAACCAATTCAATTAGAAAACATATATTGGTCTTGTGGTCTTGTTTTTAAATTGTTGTGGATGATGGTGCAGGGATGTGAGCATTCAGGATTTTAGTTGTTTTTTTTTGACACACACAACCTCCATTCATTCCTAATGGAGATGCCGGTGTTCTTGCTTTTCTTCCGTCTTGTCCTGATAACAACCTTGTGATGATGGCGATGAGTCCTCACGGGTACCTTTTCTACTGAGGCAAAGATGACACCTGCCAAGCCAGATACCACATTGTTATTTTCACCCTTTTCGTTTAGAGAGTAAGTGTTGAAAGAGGAAGGGTAAATGAGACATAGATGAAGCAGAGGAGGGGAAAAAAGGAGGGGGAAGGGTGCCGAGGGAGCCATGGATGGGGGGGGGGGGGGGAGTAGGAGGAGACGGAGCGGGGGATGGAAGGGGAGCAGAACAGAGGCGAGGGGGGTAAGGAATGATCTGAAGCATCTGACTGGCAAACGCCCAGTCACATCACTCCTTATATGTAATTACCCTGATGCTTCATCCAATTAAATCGCTCCTTATGTTCTCTTACAAACTGCCGCTCAAGCAGCCAATTCCTTGTGGATGAGGTTGCCAAGGAAACGGCTATGGGTGGCAGCTGTTTCCTTGGTGATTTGCTGAGGGACTAGTGGTGTCTGGGTTTTTTTTTGGTTTTTTTGTCAAGACCCAAGACCTTGTAATAGTGTACATGGAAGCGCACACACACATACATACACATGTGATTTGTAGTTCCTCTGTGGCTAGACAAACAGGAGATAAAAACTGAAAGTAGTAGATAGGGAGCCAAAGTGGAAGTTAACCAAGACCGAGCACTGGTTTACTAGCAGCTAGCTCGATTTTCCATAGACACGAGGGGTCACGTCTTATATCAACAAAGCAATAGATTTTCGCAGCACTCGCTGTAAAGGAAACACATTTCTAGCATTTTTGTTGAAACCTTTTGCCTGCAAAATTGTGTACTTATAAGGAAGTCACTGAATAGTCACCTCAATCAGAGCCATGCGGTTAGTAGCTTCCTTATAATCAAGTAATCTGTAATGTATTTCATGAAGTTTGTTTGAACTCCACAAACAGAGAACAATCTGACCCTAAACAAGGACAAGAGGGAGGGGGAGGTCTTGAGCTGTTATGAGTTGCAAGAGTTCACTGGGTCTGGCCTGGTAGCGGTTGCAAAGAGCGCTCTGCGTTGGGAATGGTGCAGAGAGGAAACTGGGCTCCTGTGTGGGGCCGTCACGTGCCTGCAGAGAGTAAACAGCTTTGCTCACTGAACTGAGTGTCCTGTAGTAGGATCATGTGTCCTCATATGCTCATTTTCTGCCCTCTCTCCTCTTTCACCCTCTATTCTTTTCATCCTCCTCCTCCTCTTCTCTTCCTCTGTCTCACCAACACGGCAGGAAACTAATTCTCCTACCCGGCCGCAGTGGCTGGTGTATCCCAAAATTCAGCCACTTTGACTCTCAACAAACCAACTAGATTTTTAGAATAGCATGGCGGTTGGTTACCTGTAAAAATGGCTGGTAATAACTAACAAACAGCAAAACCTTATCAGCATTTGACTGGCGGCTAGTGTCATTCCCCAGCCCTGCTTGCCAACAAAAATCCCATATTCTTTCCTCCTCTCTCAGATCTCCATCCTCTCCACTCTGTCACCCACACATCTTCCTCTTGTACCTCCCCTCTCCCCCTCTCCTTCTAATCTGCGTTAATGTCTTTAGCTTTGCCGCTCTGTTTTGGTGTTGATCCATCAGCTGACCCACACAGAAACTGGGTCACAGAGACTAGTAGTGGGAATATCGTTCTCTCCCTCTTTTATACAGTTGTGAGAGAAAATTGTGAACCCTTGAAAATATGGTCTGATCTTCATCCAAGTCATAAGAATAGATAAACACAATGTGATTTAACAATAACATACAAAAGGTTGTACTTTTACTTTTTGTCTTTATTGAACATATTGTTCAAATGTTATCAGCTTGGATTGTAAAAAGTATGTGAACCATGAGAGTTAGTAACTGGTGGAACCTCCTTTAGCAGCAAACTCAACCAAACGTTTCCTGTAGTTGCTGATCAGACCTGCACAATGGTAAGGAGGTATGTTGGACCATTCCTCCTTACAGAACAGTTTCAGTTCATTGTTATTTTGGGATGTCTTGCATGAACGGCTTGCTTCAGGTCATACCACAACATTTCAATAGGGTTAAGGTCAGGACTCTGACTTAACTTTCCTCTGTTGTAGATTTGATTTTGTGTTTGGCGTCATTCTCATGCTGCATGACCCAACCTCTGTTAAGCTTCAGATCACGGACCGTTAACCCAGTGGTTTCCTCCTTGGTATCCTCCCATGAACACCGCTCGTTTAGTGTTTTTCTTACTGTGGACTCATAGACACAGATGTTAGAAAGTCCAAGAGATGCCTGCAGATTCTTAGCTGTTATCTTAGGGTTCTTTGTCACCTTTTTGATTGTTATGTGGCTTGCTGTGATCTTTGCAGGATGCCCACTCCTAGAGAGAGCAGCAATAGCACTGAATTTTCTCCATTTGTATACAACCTGTCTGGCTGTAGACTGATGGAGGCATTGGATGTCTTTGGAAATGCTTTTGTAGATTTTTCCAGCCTCATGAGCCTCAACAACTCTTCTCCGGAGGTCTTTTCTCCGGGCATATTCCAACAGATCTGTTGTTTTTGAAGAGCAGACTCTGCTGGTAACCAAACTTTATGGGGTTTTATATGACAGGACACCTCTAACCCACACCTGAATGTCATCTCATTGATTGGATCACCTGACTTCAGTTACCTGCCTTTCAAGTCCTGGAGGTTCACATACTTTTTTTCTAGCTTAGGTTGTTAATGTTTGAACAGTACAGAACAGGACAGTTGTTAAATCACGTTGTGTTCGTCTGTTGTTAACTTAGATGAAGATCAGGATCATATTTCAGGAGCCATTTATACAGGAACGCAGGTACTTCAAAAGGGTTCGCCAACTTTCTCGCTACTATCTCTGTGTGTCTTTCTCTCCTTCTGATTGTCTTTGTCTCTCTCTTGTTTTAACTCGTCACCTCTAATCACACATGTAGACACATCCAGTGCCATCAAAGTCGTGGCGACAGTTTTGGACTTTGTGTGATTGGTTGAAACAGAAAGTGACAGCATGTTAACTCCCCATCTGACCCTACTCTCTTGTCATGTAAGCACGACATCTAGGAAATGGGAGGAGCTTAACTAAATGACACAGGCAGCAGCAGTCTGTGCATGTGTGTGTATGCTTCAGTTTTCACATGCCTACATGCATTCACACTTGTGTGCATGTTTATGTGTGTGAGAGGAAATTGGGACTGCATTCATCAGTTCAGCGAGAACTTGTTTTTTAGACTGGTGCAAGGTGGGAGAAATGAGGGAGTGGCTAAGACATACTGGACAGAGGACACTGGACCTTTCACCTATGCTGAATCGTATATTTTCTGTCTCCCCCTGGAAGACTTTGAAGCGCAAGGAGAAGGAGTACGAGCATGAGATGGAGCGTTTGGCCAGGGAGAAGATCGCCATGCAGCAGCGGCTGGCCGAGCTGAAGAACGAGCTGAGCCAGTGCATGGACGTCATGGAGATAGACAGGGTGCTCCGACAAACCATCCAGCCGGAGGACGACCAGGCCTCCACCTCCACCGCTTCAGGTACAATGAGGAGATGCAGCACACGCATGCCATTTTATGTAGCTCGAAATAATTGGACATTGAAACTTTCGGCCCATTCACATTCATCCGTTTCATTTAACATGATCAAGCAGTAAGAATACAGATATTAAAAAAATGATCATGATCATTGGCACCCTTTTCTTAAACTTGGTGGCACTGCCATTGGCATTGATGACTGCTTGCAACATTTCTTGTAACCATCAATAAGCTACCGGCACCTTTTCTGCTGGCAGTTTCTCTTCAATTACAATCTGCTCCAGTTCGTTTGAAGGATTCCACATTTCAGGTCTTGCCATAGGTTCACAATGGGGATTGAGATCAGGACTCAACGCTGGCCACTCTTCTTATTCTTTATTCAGACATTGGGAAAGTAGAGGCTGAGAGAGAGCAGAGAAGACACAGGAGAGAAAGCTCTGGTTGAATTGGGTCGGTGGGGGCGGTCGAGGTTCCAGAGGCCAGGATTTAACCTCTTCACTATTTCTTGGCACACACATCTGATAAACGCTGATGTCCAGGGTGATTTACAAGAAGTAGAGCAGAAACAACGTTAAATCGAATGTATACACAGAGCTCCTAGGAAAACACTCACATGGCACTGTATGATATCATGGTGACTAATAACCTCTGTCCTCTGCGCTACAGAAGGAGAAGACAACTTGGAGCAGGACATGGACGAGGACATCACCGCGCCCCCAGCTGCCACGTCCATCCCCAATCCCATACTCCCCTATCTTGCAAGCCCAGCCCCTCCTCACCCCCCACTTGTCAATCCAGCACACGACCCTCCCTCTTTCTGGAGTCCTGACCACGCCCTACCCCTCCGCTCCCCTTCCCCCTCAGGCCATAGCCCCGGCCCCTGGTCCAACCCCTGCACTGTGTGCTCATCCCCTCCAGGCCACGGCCATACAGGTCCAGCCCACCGTTATCGCTCACGCCGCCGTCTCCCACCCTTCAGTCATCCAGGCCGTCAATCACACCTTGCCAGCCAATCACAAGCACCTGACACACATCGCCCCCTCGCCTGGTCCGGCCTCCTCCATCCCTCAGCCAATCATAGCAGCCCCAGCTGCTGTTGCTGCTCACCAGCCAATCACCGCCCAGCCCATTGGACACATCACCGTCCACCCGGTGGCACATCTGGGGGCTCCCCTAGCATCCCACCTCCCCCTCTACCCCCAGGGGGTGTCCGTCTCCCAGTCTACCATGGTGGGCCACATCACCCACACCTTTACCCACCTGCCCCATGTCCAGGCTAACCCCCATGTTAACGCTAACGGGGCCCAGGTGAACGGTGCGGCCATTGTGACCCAGGGGAACCCATCCCTAGGGAAGCCTACAGCTGTGCTGGCTCCCCACCCCCACCTGGTGGGGCAGGCTGCTGTCCTCAACCCCGTCACCATGGTTGCTGTCCCACCCTTTCCTGTCAGCACACTCAAACTGGCCTGACAGATTGAAAGCATACATGGGATGGGGATGGACCAATGGATGGGAAGAAAAGACAGCTGAAGTATTCAACAGATTCAGGGCTTGCCCAGTAAAGCTTCTGGTCAGACCTTTGCAGTCCTCTCAAGTGATGGAGCATTTCTGACAGATGCATGGACTATTATCTGGACTCAAGTCAACAAAAAACAGTTTCACTGTTTTATTGGACAGCCTGTGACTAATATATCTTTGGTCACAGTTCTCTGTTGGTTTACCTGTTTCTAACTTGGGGGGTGAAAAATGAACCTGAAAGCAGAGTCATTGGGTCAGGCTATTGTTTGTGAACAAGGACTGTGATGTTTGTCCCTGCTGCAAACACAGGATCTTTGTCCTTCCTTCCTTGGCTCCTTTTCTCCTTTCTTGCCTGCTTCCTTCCTTCCTTTCTCCCATCCTTCCTACCTCCTTCCTTCCTTCCTTCCTTCCCCCTTCCCATACAACCAGAAGCACTAACATAATAAGCTCAGTTCATACTCAGGCATCAAGGATCTACCTTAACTATCCATTCACTCATTTAGGGAAAGTGTATAAGAGAGTCATTTCAGATCAGTCCATTGCAGTGCTGGTATGTACTAGTCTTGTATTCAGGTAATCATATGATGTCATCTGGAAGGGCCGAGCTCACGGCGTGGTGTCGGCGAAATGATGTCACTGATGCTTTTGAGAAAGTGAGAATGGAGCTGAGCGGTCAGTGGGTTTCTTTACTTATTGTGGATCGCAGCCAGACTCAGTATCCTAATAAATCACACACCATTTATGAATTGACCCGGAGCAGGGGCCACGTTACAGAAACAATCCTATCTGCGAAAACAGCATTATATCACTTTTTGGCATTACAGAAGGACTAGTGCCGCGACGAGCTATCCAACATATCTATCTGGATAAATTTACTGCGGCAACAAATCCGCCACGGTGGATTAACGCCATGGTAGCCATCGTGAATGGATTCAGCACTATAGCAATCTGGTTGGCTTTATGTACAGTTGCATCTGACGAATGATACTGGCCTTGTGGAGACGGCATGTCTACAGTATTCCCATATCGGCGTCACTGAAGCATGCTAGACACCATGGACTTTGCCTGTCAGTCACTGGACAGAAACAAGTTCCAGTCTAGGTAACCGCAGACAAGAGACAGTAGAGCAACAAGTCTGGCCGCAGCAGTCGGGCGGCATCCTAAAATAGAAGGGTAAAGTTAGACAGGGAAACCGAGTTGGATGTAGGATTCAGCAAGAATGAAATGACGCCAATCAAGACGGCAGCCATCTTTGTGCATTCGGTCCATTGTGCTCTCTTCCGTGGGATTTTAAAGAAAAGCGTTACTGTTAGAAAAGGCTTCGAAAGCCTTTCTAATCTGATTGCTCTGATTCTGTGCACACAGAGGATGGAGTTATAGATGAGACTTGACAAGCTGGTTTCTCTGGCAGACATGAAACAAAGTGAAACACAGTGATTTCTATCTATGGAGAGCATCCATTGACGGATTAATAGTCTACACATTGGATGATTATTGGTCCAAGAAAGCAGCTCATGTCATTTCATCCATAACTCTAGTGTTCACTTTGCGCGTCACTTTGGTCTTGAGGTGTCAGGCTGGTGTAAGATTGTTCATCGCATAAGATTGTCTTGTAAAACCAACCTAGGCCTGTTAGAGAATATCTGGCGAGTGGTTACCGGTGGTAAAGAGGGTCACACCATCGTGCTGAAAGAGCATCAACAACATGAAAGATTGTAAGGTTGTCCCCAAGCCTACCTTCTGTGTGGTGGGGGATCATTTCATAGAAAAAGGATAGAGCGCCACCAGGCTTTGAGGAGGAAAAAGGTGTCATGTTTTCACTCTTCCAGCATGTTGGTATGTCCCTTGTAACCAATGGTAACCACTCAAAACAGTAGGTGATGGGCTTCTAGTTACTGTTGGGTGGGTGGGGGCGGGGGGGGGTATCCTTACATAGAGCAATAGAGGTTTTCATCGGCTTCACTCCAATGCAACGGCTCCCTCTGCTGCCACATCCCAGACCTCATGCTGGTATTACTCACACTGAACACTTGGGGCACAATACGGATTTCCTACACAGGTCTAGAAAATCTGGAAAACGATGGAAAGTAACTTGAAGAGTTTGGAAGCAGCACAAAAAAAAAAAAGGTCTATCTCAAAGAATGGAGAAAATATTCTTCAGTCCTGACACACATAACTATAAACTTTACGTAGTTGTAGACCCACTGTCATTTTGCATTTTGTTATACTTATTGTGAAGAATAATCTGTTGCTATAGCGATATGGCCTTGTTGAGTTACATTGTCCAACCAACCATTAACAAACAATATCGACCAAAATCCAGTCAAGAAAAAAAAGGTCTGGGAAAAGTATGGAATCTTATAATATATCTGCTAATATACACCTACCTTACTCTGTGTGTGTGTGTGTGTGTGTGTGTGTGTGTGTGTGCGTGTGTGTGTGCATGTGAGCGTACGTTTGCACGTACATACTCAAAAGTTCATGGCTTCACAGCCTTCTTGCCAGCCTATACATGTATCTGTCCACATGTATGTCCCTCCCACACATCATCCTGTCCGTCAGTGCCCATCAGTTACTGTGTATGTAATCAATGTCCCGTGGGTCTACTCCTTGCCTCTTTTGCTGTTTCTGTATGTATTTGTGACTATATCCACTACGTCTTATATTCTGTACTATAGTTAATCCTACTGTACCTGTAGCATGGCTCTGTTTCGGTTGTAGAGTTTGCCCTGTGCATGATGGGAGTGTGCGTACCGAGTGTTTGCGAGCAAGATATTTTTTTACACAGAGGTGATTTATGATACGAGTCTGTTTGGGTGCTATCGTGTGTGCCTATACTCAGTTTTCCTGAACACTGTGACAACTCTGGCGAAACACATACGCACGTACACATTGAGAGAATGGGGGGGGGGGGAATATATTGTCATAATTGTTTTTGATGTTTGAGTTTTCCCTTTTGTGAGTTAGACTGAGACAGTGAGTGAAAAAGTCAAAACAAACACAAAAAAAAGAAATGACTCTTTTCTTGATAACACAATGTCTAATATTCAATTTGAGTTTTGTAATATTTGTATGTGTGTATGAATTTTTTGTAAATTTGTGATCGTATGCACGTTTTGGCATATGAGTGTATGTATCTTAAAATTTTACCCATGCCTGTTTTGTTTTTTTGGGGGGGGGGGGCGGGGGTTGCATGTAGATTGCCGTTTTAGTTTCTTTTGTTCCAACGTTGTTGTTTTTTTGTATGTTTCTCTATTTTTGGGACCATGTACAATACTGTATAACGTGGGCAGGATCTTGGACCTCATGCTACATTGATATTATATATGAATATAAAAACACGTTTTCCCTATGGAGAAAGTTTTAAGTTATATATCGCCTGTACATTTTGGGCTGCCTTTTAGATCTGTCCACTGTTTAAGATAACAATGATAATGGATAAAAAAATATTAATGCTGAAGAATTATGCTGATGAAATAATAAAGATTCTTAATAAATCTTAATACATTTTCAACGCACCGTGTTCGTCGTCTTTCTCTTCCAGTGGTCTAGTGTGAAACTTGCGAGGCTGAAACGCCCACCTCTGGTATGAAGGGATGATGGTAGTCAAGACTGGGTTCAACAGTTTTATTTTTGATTGACATTTTCACACAGTGTGTCATCCCCACTTACAAAATAGCAAAATTCAATTCAGATTAAAAGATGTAAAATACAAAATCACAAGGACTGACAAAGCAATTTGCCTCACGTACAGTTAAACTCAAAGTCCAACGGTACTACTATGATAGCAACATTACTCATCTTGGATCTTCCTGGGAACACGAATCATTAAACAAGTAGAATAAAGTCAAAGTGTCCCTGAACACAACACTGAACCTCTGACTGCCCACTCATTGTAAGTTGCTCTGAATTCATTATTACGTAAGTGCCATCTATTCTCATTCTTAGGGTCGGGGTAGGTTTGGTTTTCTGTTTTGGTTGTTTCACTCGCTTTCTCCTTTCCCAAGGATTGTGGGTAAATCAGTAGCCTCCTCTCTGGCTGTGCTGCATCTGCTCCTGAATCCTCTCCAGCACCTCCTGCATCCTCCTCAGCTACAGAGGGGGAGAGGATGTAAAGAGGAAGGAGTGGTGATTATATGTGAGTGAGTAAATGAGTGAGTCAGTCAGTCAGTGAGTGGGACACACCTCTTCATCTTTCTCCAAGATGAGTCTTTCCTTCTCACTGTCAACGGCGGCCAGGGGTAGAGGAAAATCTGCCCCACTCCCCTGTCGAATCTTGTCCTGCAAACTGACATACACAGACAAGAGCGCATGTTGATTCATTCATTCTTGATTCATTCATTCATTCTTGATCATCAATGTGCATGTGCGTTTTCATTAAGGTTCCCATATTATCCAGTTTTCATGATTTTGTTTTCAAATATACTGTAGCTCAGGATTCAAGTGTGATGTTCCTCAGGATGTTTGCAAATAAATGTAGTTTAGTTGCATGCGTGCGTCCTCATCCTACCCACCTGCGTTTCCTCTCCTGCACCACCATGCGTGTCATGCTCTGGATGCACTGGGATCGGTAGTTTTCGTAGTGCATCTCCCGCGTCACGTCCTTGAAGTCCTGCATGTGTGTCCTCACCAGCATGTTCCTCAGTAGCAGGAAGTCGGAGTGAGCTGGGTTCTCCACTGAGCATACAAAGACAGCGTGTTACAGCGCCCTGAGGCATGCTGGGTGCACTGTGCCTTAAACTCATCAGTTATAGAAATGCAGAGCCAAGAATGGTGCAATGATTGATGATAACATACTGTATGATGTGATCTGAATTCTGTCAAATTGTTGTTTTGTTTGTTATGAAATAGAACAACAGCAATGTGTGTGTTTGTGTGTGTCTGTGTAATACCTTCTACCACACCCCAGGGGTAGAGACGACCCCTGAACTTGCGACCTTTACTCTCCACCTGAAGGTTACTACCTATTACTGCAAATGGAATACTGTCCTGGAGAGAGAGACGGAGAGAGAAAGATTGGGAGAAGGGGGGGTGAGCAAAGTTACTACCGAAAAAAGAGGTTCAGGTAACAGATTCAGCCATGACAGTCAGCCCTGGAGGTGAAATATTGTGACTCATGTCTCAGTAAAAGGAGTAAAATGAAGAACCTTGAGTGTCTGGTCCTGTTTTTTAAACTCTTCATCTTCATCTGAATCACACTCTGGAAACTGGTATATGTTGATGGCGAAGTGCTTGATCTCCTCTCTGATCTGGAATATATATGTATCCACATTTAAAGAATAATGTGTGTCAGAGAGAGAGGGGGGGGGATTCAAAAATTGTTTAATTGTAGACGTTGGAGGTCCTTGCTCAATGCTCATCCCTCAAGAA
Source organism: Hoplostethus atlanticus (assembly GCA_034670405.1). Lineage (NCBI taxonomy): Eukaryota > Metazoa > Chordata > Actinopteri > Trachichthyiformes > Trachichthyidae > Hoplostethus > Hoplostethus atlanticus. Next base: position 377,308 of record JAXDDX010000155.1, on the reverse strand, counting down.
GAAAATAAACAGACATATTAGGCATATACACGCACAGCCAACAGAGAGAAAGGCCAGAAAGGACTCACCATTTAGGGCCACAGCAGAAATAAGCCCATTAGATTCATTGTAATGTCATTCATTGTAAAGGTACTTATTTACACTAATTTTTACATTAATACACTAACTTATACATGCAACCAAAGTTGTGATTCATGAAACGCTGACAATCATTGGGTTGGATAGTTTGCTGCAGTCTTTTGCAGTCTATCAAAACTAAAACCTTCCTTTGAATCATAAAATCTAAGTCAATCTATCGCTGCATTATCTCAAGTAAACTTTACACAGTAAATATGTAGCCTCACACCAGTTATACAGTTGAGGACCTGTGGATGTCTGTGAGGTGTGTATTTATTGTCTCGTACCTTCATCTTCTTTCTGCAGACCTCTGCCGGTGTCAGGCTGTCGGCTTTGGCCAGGACAGGAACGATGTTGACCTTTTCATGCAAGGCCCTCATACACTCCACGTCCAAAGGTCGAAGACTGAGGGGGAAAATGCACATGCATGCATGCGTGGATACACACACACAAAAACACACACACACACACACACACAAGATATTAACCAACTTTTAAGCGAGGCCCCTGGAGTACGCACTTTTTGTTGTCTTGTTAGCTTAGGTTAGCTAGGTTAGCTCCATGTGTTCAGAGTAGGTGTCAGCGTGGTGTCAGCCTACCCGTGGCCAAACGGGGAGATGAAGTAGAGGCAGCAGTGGACTCTGTTATCCTGGATGTTCTTTCTGTTCAGCCCACTCTCGTCTCTGAAGTACTGCTCAAACTGTTGGTCGATGTAGTCTTCTATGTCCTTCCAGCTGAAGCCAACACAACATGAAATCTCTATGAGAAAACAACCATGGCACAGAATTGTTTGGAAGCCTGTTTCCGCCACATAAAAAAAAAAAAAAAGTTTGCTTAATTCCCACTTTATTTCTGACAATTCTGACTTTATTTCTTGCAATTCTGACTTTATTTTTTGGACCTTTCTGTGTTGTTGATGGCATCTCCAAGCCCCGGCGTGTCTATGATGGTTAGCCGCAGCTTGACTCCCTTCTCCTCGATGCCAATGGTGTGTTTGACAAGGTCGACCGTTTGAGTGATCCGTTCTACAGACACAGAAGCATGCATACAGTCACTGGCACAGAAGCAATGGCGTGCAAACGTAATGCAAGTGTAATTTTGTACGTGAACCATTCAAGTTTATTCTGACAGAGAAGAGCACGACTGGCACCATACAACTATTTACTACAACAGAGTCTCACCTTCCGCATTAGGAACCTTCCTGTCCTTATAGATGTCTGTGAGGAACAGACTGTTGACTAGTGTGGATTTACCAAGGCCAGACTCTCCTATGGAGGGGGGGGGGAGTGAGAGAGTGTGAGAGAGAGAGAGAGAGAGAGAGAGAGAGAGAGAGAGAGAGAGAGAGAGAGAGAGATACTTATCAGTTACTTGTGTAACCCTGGTTCTTGTAATAGCATGAGTAAGAGAAGTATACATCCTCCATATTTCTCAGAATGTCGTATTTCACCACTCGCTCATGAATTCACAGCAGTCACGATGCCATCACCAACAGGGATGACACTTCTTCACATTCCTAAAGTCCTTTGAAACAAGGACACCTCACCTCAGGATGTTACCCAACAGGGCTTGGGAACATATTCTTGTGTAAGCTGGAGCAACTCGTCCCACTATCCAGTAGTAGGTGTTGCTTTGAAACTGTTTTTTACCCAGGATTTAAACCGCTTAGTGCTTTTTCCCTACCCATGACGTCCATCCCTATAAAATATGATTAAAGGTGCTTCTTTGAGAGGCATGTGGTGAGGAAGGCCTATTCTTCACCGTCCTGGTCAACCCCTCAGAGGGTCGTTACAGCTGATGCCCACTCAGCGCTCAAAAGAACCGAGAATTAATTCATCCCCCACTGCAAACACATTACATAACACACATACTGATGTATCCTTTTGTGATGTTCAAGAACTTTGCTATTCTGCACTGATGGGTACATTTTTCAGCACTGCATCAACCTACTGACACCCACTCTGATGTTATCAACTGACAGTTTCTTAATGCTTGTTTGTATTGTATATGATGGTGTGATTTGTTGTGTTTACAATACAAGAAACATTTGAATTGAATTGGTGGATGTAACCCATGGTGAGACTTTAACATGAATGCTATGAAACAGGAGATATTATAGCATTCTGTCATGACAATGGCCTCAGTCAAACCAGTGACCCAGGTAACACTCACATGGGACAACTCACCTGCCACCATGAGCGTAAAGGTGAAGCCTTTCTTCACTGTCTTTCTGTGCACCTGGTTGGGCAGCGTGGCAAAGCCCACATACTCCTTGTCCTGATCCTGGAGACACAAAAGTGAAATTACTTCACTGCATGTGTTACTTTGCAAACCACATTATATTAAACAACATTTAATGATCTATTTAAACGTCCCCTTTTACTACGGTAGCCTGTATTTAACAAAAAGAATAAAGTTGCAATCAAGTCGACTAAGTTACATAATTAGAGCAGAGATACAACAGAAACACACACACACACACACACACACAAACCCACCTCTGGAGAGTCATAGGGGTCAAAGCGTCCCCATGGGCTGCGTGGCCGTGACGCAGGGCTGAGCGGCGAGTCCAGAGACACCTGAGAGGCAAGCTGCCTCCTCAGCTGCAGGGGCTGAGGTTTGTGAGGGGCCACTGGAGAGCCAGCGGAGTTGCAGGGGAGGGGGCAGGGGAGAGGCAGCGTCCCGGGATGGCTGGGGAGTCTCCTGGTGCTTCCCATCCCAGTTCTCTCACAGTCGATGACCGGTGTCTGCCGGCCTGGTGTCGGGTGTTGCTCACCAGGGTGGAAAGCAGGAGGAAGATCCCTCATGGGGTAGGGAAGTTCTGTGTCCTCCTGGTCCTCGATGGACAGACTGGACAACTAGGAAACAAGACAGGGGGATTATAACTGTCGAGAAGTGCTACTTTTACATGGAGGATCAAAAGACTCAAAATGACAGTAATAGCTCATGAATTCATCCCCCATTTCCCATTTGGCTTTATCCATTTTCCATTTACAATTTCAACATGAGCTGTATGTAAGTAAGGGAGCTGTGGTCCTATCAGTCAACACTGTGAGAGGCTCTTAGAAGGGGAGGGTACAGGGTCCATTCACTCAGAGGTCTGGCTCTCTAAGTAAATGGCATGATATGTGTGTTCTTCCTGTTATAGTGACCGACTACACCCTTTCTTCACTAACGAGCCCTGACCTGTGACCCGTATTATACCATTAAACCATTAGAGAGGCCCTCATCCATCTGTCTAGGCAGGTTGGCAGAGCAGACCGGAGCTGGAGGTTCAGGAAGTCTGGGGCTTCAGAGAAGTTCAGAGAATGAACTACACTTGCCTGGAACCGGCCCCACTGTATTGCTGCCACGCCCACTTAAAGTGCCAATATTATTCAGTTGATTTTGTTTTATGACTCATGATAAGACTAATGTTCTCCAATAAGTGTTCTAAAATAACCTGCTGGGTGGAGGTTTTCCAGTACAAATACTGCAAACTGGCCTCATTGGATGGATTTCAGTCATTCTTTAGTAAGGGAGCCAATCAGGACCAAGTCTGTTTAGTGGAGTTGGTCTGAAACAGCCTGGATGGAGGGTGGATTTTTGAAAATGAACTTAAAATTCAGACTCAGACAAAACCACATTTTAACAATATCTTCATTGAACATCTTTAATATAATATATATATATATATATAAACAGAGGAAAATCTGAATTCCTATCTTATGGGACCTTTAAATAATTAGGAGCATACATAATAGCAGTAGCATAATGGAGCCCACACTATTGGTCTGATCAAGATTTGTCTGGCGTCCCTCTACCTGTCAGTTCTCATTACCCACAAACCTTTGCAGCAGGCTTAACCCAGTGTTCTAATACTCTAACAGGGTGGGGGTTGAAGATTTAACCCATAAACACACACACAGGCATACACACACACACACACACACACCTACAGATTTCTGCAAGTTAAATCTAAGACTTTTTAATGCCATTTAAAAAAAATTCAAAACCAATTTCAGCTGAGAAAAATTAGCCCGAGGAGTAAAAAACAACAAAACAGGGAGATTTCTCACTAGAAGTGTTGCAGTGAGAAAAAGCAACATTTGAAGACCTCAGAAACCATATTTGAGACTCAAAGGCATCATAGGCATCATGTAATTGTATATAAGACCTTTTAAGGTCTATAATTCAGATAATTCAATTTAAAACATTTCAAGATTTTTCAAGGGACCTGCAGACACCCTGACCCACAAAGTCACAATCTATAAACACTATCATTGCAGACTAGAAAGCTTTTCTGAGCCAAATGTCCTACCTCCTTTTCTGAATAGGCTGCAGGTATTTGAGGAGAGAAGACAGAATAGACAGACACAGACATTAGTGGTACAGTACAAATGAACAAAAGCTGGATCATGAAACGTATATTTATTGAGGGTATATGGATAGAAAATCATATTATTTTGAGCTTTAATCAAACACCCCTTACGAAGACGAACTATAGGAATCATTTAATAAACTTTGAAAGGAAAGTAAAAATTTAAAATGGCATGCATGGCTATATGTAAATATACCATAGAAAATGATATCGTAATACAGTCGGAGAAACAGCATAGAGACAGACAAGGTCACTATAACGTTACTCACTATTGAGTTTCAAACACACTATAAGTCTGCATGAGTATTTTAGAAATATTAGGAGTAACAGTAGTAGTAATTAATTTGGTCAACTAATAAAAGTGTACCGTAATGATTCTTCAAAAAGCAGACTAATGTAGTACCGTAGAAACAGATGTAACCTACCTTTCTTATTGCTGCGGAACCGGACGGGAGACGACATGTGCTCCATGATGCGCTGTCAGCCTGTCATACGACGCGGAGGGAATCCTGTCTGTCCAAATAATGTGTCCAGACGACTTTTTATGAAGCTGACACAATACTACACTGCCGTTTTAGGGATAGTAAGAATTCAAACTACAAAAAATAAAAAAATAAAAAGAGGCATATGGTATGTGGATGTTTAAGACTGAGCACCAAGCTCAGCAGGTCCACTTGCTGCTCTGACGTCGTTCTGACACGGGAGAGGCAGAGAGGCTGTCAGGTGTTTTGGAGGGACTTGAAGGACTGGAGGTACTGGAGGCTACTACTACTGTTACTGTTACTTCTACTACTACTAGTACTACTAGCAAAACACCCCAAACGTTTAAATCTTTCTTTCTTTTAGTCCAAATGGTCATCCCTTACGAAAATTCACTATGGTTTACATATAGTAACCATGGTTTTACTATGGTACTTTATGGTAATTGTGATTACTATGCTCCTAACCATGGTACTACCATGGTTTTACTATGGCACTTTATTGTAACTATGCTTATTGTACTCTTATCGATGATGCTACCATGGTTTGTTTTGGCTAAGAGAGAGGAACCAGTTTTTGTTTATTTATTTACCATGGTATTATCATGTCTAACTATAATCCAAATACAAAGCTCTTTGGTCATTCATTGATACACAGGATGTGATATTACTAGTATAATCCAGGGTTAAAAACATGTTTATCAACTTTAAAATGATCGACAGACAAAAGTAAGGCATATGGAATTTTTAATATTCAATTATACATCATACAGTATGTAGCCTTATTTGTATGAATGTTCAAAATGTACAAATTTAAATAGTAGTAAAAAGTAGTAAGCAAACCACAATGTGAATTCATATACAGCATACAAAAATAATTGGAGCTGGGCAATATTACAGTATCAATGTTTACATATTTGTATGAATGTTCAAAATGTACAAATTTATATAGTAGTAAAAAGTAGTAAGCAAACCACAATGTGAATTCATATACAGCATACAAAAATAATTAGAGCTGGGCAAATCTTTTTTATGGATCTCTTCTACCTGCCATAGCTAATATTTGTTTTCCTTAACGTTACATGCCCGTGGCTGTGATTGAAACAGTTGGCTAATGACTGCTTTTGGCTTTCACGTAACGTTACCCGAGAGCCCTCTGCACGCTTTCTCTGTTGGCGCTTCTGTTGCTGGGCAGAGGTTGAGAGAAGTGTGCGTGCGCAGAACGATTTGAAATTTTGTCAGTTGATCGAGCTAGCAGTTAGATAGCGGTAACGTTAGTCTCTTGTCCTCTAGCTAGCTAAACTTAGTGCTAAAAATGGCAGTGCCATCCATGTATGGTTTGTTTGAATTTTTCAAAGAGGGTTCGCTGGCTGTTGGACCCCTAAATCGGGTCAATTTAAGCGGTACTGGAGTTTCGGCTAATACCCTCAACCCAACTGACTGGAACGTAGACACAGAGGTGATCGTCAGATGGGGAACTCCTGGTCATCTGTACCCTGCTAAAATATTTTTTAAAATATATATTTTTATTTTGTTTATCATCCTTAAAATAGACTAACTGGCAATTTAAACAATGCAGTGTTATTGTGCTTATGTGTTCACAGGGTCTAACTAGCTAGCTAGCTAACATTAGAACCTTTAGCTAGCTAGCTAACGTTAGCTTAGGAAAACCATCGTATAGTGTGATTTAACCATAGTATAACCATGGGTCATAAACCATGGTATTTCTCTCTGCCAAAAAACCATAGTTAACCATATTCTACTTACCATGGTAAAATCATGGTTAATTTTCGTAAGGGATTTCTGTGCACATTAAAATAATGTGTATTTTATATATCATATTTACATCTGTTACAATGACAGTTCACACAGCCTCTCATATTATGTCATAATTCAGTTAAAAAGCAGGGAAATAGAGCCGAGTCAGGTGAATCATAAACAGACACCAACGTACAGAGAAAATCAAAAAGGACATTTATTCAGACTTCATCTCAACAACACTCGTCTGTCAGGGTCCGTCCGGATCACTTTGCACAGGTGCAGATGGAGCCATCCTGAAATATGATAGAAACCGTTCATGCAACAACATTTTATTTCATAAGCATAATATAACAATATTACTTGGAGGCCAACACCAAGTGTCATAGGATAGTATGGTTGACATTTACTGATGCACGTGTATTGTGTGAAAATCACTCTTCTAAGTATTGTACACTCATAACACTAAAAACAGGACAGAGCACTCTGGTTACTACAACAGTTAGCACAGCATTCAATTCCATTTTTCATAACGGCAAGATGTGAGAGCCAGCATGGGTGGTGTGTGTCTTTGACCAAAACTATTGCTTGGCTGAAAATAACCGAAAAAAAAACACGTAATGAGGCATCACTACAGGAAGAGCTTTTTTCAAATATTGAAAGTTGTAAAGTTTGTAGTGTCCGTGTTTGAGCCTGCTTACTTTATTATTGCACTGGGTCTTACAATGCACCTCCACTCTGTACTTTTCATAGAGTGTCCTGGGTCGTGTCCTTCAGGTCCTGCATATGTGTCATCAGCAACATCTTCCTCAGGAGTGCAAAGTCGCTGTGGGCCAGGTTCTCCACTTAAAAGTATACACATCATGGGGTCAAAGACATTGAAAGACCTCGGTGCTGCTGTGTTGAATGTACTACAGTGTGTGTGTGTGTTCAAAATGTACAAATTTAAATAGTAGTAAAAAGTAGTAAGCAAATCACAATGTGAATTCATATACAGCATACAAAAATAATTAGAGCTGGGCAAATCTTTTTTATGGACCTCTTCTACCTGCCATAGCTAATATCTGTTTTCCTTAACGTTACATGCCCGTGGCTGTGATTGAAACAGTTGGCTAATGACTGCTTTTGGCTTTCACGTAACGTTTGAGAGAAGTGTGCGTGTGCAGAATGATTTGAAATTTTGTCAGTTGATCGAGCTAGCAGTTAGATAGCGGTAACGTTAGTCTCTTGTCCGCTAGCTAGCTAAACTTAGTGCTAAAAATGGCAGTGCCATCCATGTATGGTTTGTTTGAATTTTTCAAAGAGGGTTCGCTGGCTGTTGGACCCCTAAATCGGGTCAATTTAAGCAGTACTGGAGTTTCGGCTAATACCCTCAACTCAACCGACTGGAACGTAGACACAGAGGTGATCGTCAGATGGGGAACTCCTGGTCATCTGTACCCTGCTAAAATATTTTTAAAAATATATATATTTATTTTGTTTATCATCCTTAAAATAGACTAACTGGCAATTTAAACAATGCAGTGTTATTGTGCTTGAGGGTCATTCTCATGAAACCTTGCCCAGAAATGAATTTCTTTTGAAAATTTAAAAAGACAGTGACAAGCCATTTTCTGTTGGGAATACTTAGAGTAGGGTCTTACTTTGTTTGTAATGATAATTTGGTCTTTTGTAATATACATTTATTTTATATTTTTAAGCATTTTACATGGCAACTGTACAAAAAATTTCATTACCGTAACACCAGTAAGAAGTTCATAAAAATTAACAATTATAAATTTTTCATAATATTTTAAAACTGGATTACTTATTAAAGAGTCCAAAGATAAACATGGTACCAAAAATATGCAATTTTACTATTTTAAAAATATATGAATTAAACAAATTTTCTCATTACCGTAACATGAGTCATTTTTTGAGTAGTTAATTTTGAGGTGATAATTTGTACACTTATTTATCATTTTAAATATTTACATGTATACTTATATAATTTGTCATATTTTCACTTGAGCTTACTAATTCAGTGTATAATATTCATAAAAAGAATACTTACAAAATAATGATGCATTACGCTAATGATACGGTCGTTACGGAAAATGAGAAAGTCTATTTCGGTAATGAGAACCAATTAATTTCACACTGTGATCAAACAATGACAATGTAATTTAAAGCTATAAAAGGTGGGTTTACATTTGTATTGTTTGTAAACAAGCAAATCATGCTTGTATTTTGATTTACGGTGGAGTGAGACCAATTAAAAGAGCACATTGATAACATTCTGAGATGTCGACACTTTCATAGTACAGTTATTCCATTAATCTGAGATGAACTGCTTAGTTAGTTTTGTTATGCAAATCACAATTAACACGAGACAATTTAATGATTAATTAAAATAGAACATTTTATTGTGACACTTCCAGCAAACATCTTTTTTTTATTTGGTTTTGACTAAAAGATATTAGGCTACCATAAATTAAGAGCATACTGTAGGAAGAGAACAAAAGAGATGGATACACAGGCAGACCTACAATCCAACTTCGATTTATCTCACCTCAGAACTGTCAATATCAAATGAGTTGGAACAAGAACTATGACTGACTCAAACTGATTTGTGCAAGCTTTAGAATTGAGTAGCAACATGAAGAGCATTAACAATAAGCAACATTCAGGTAATTTACACTGAATAAAAACATCAATATACTAGTTTACACACTTCAGTATGCCTACTCTTATCTTTTGCTACCCGTTAGACTCAGGATACGAAGTGGAAGTACTAAAAAAAGAAAAAACTTGAAACGTCTGACAGTCAGTCGAATGGTTTGAATGCACCGACTTAGAAGAAAAGACTCAAACTGCCCATCACTATTTGGAATGTTTTGCCCAGATTTCTGGCAAAACGCAGAAATGCCTTTTGGACGATGTCACTGGAAGTGGCTCTGGGATAACCTCTTTAATGTCTTCCGGTAAAAACCAGATTTTGTTGCCAGGGTATTTCACTGCAGGATTGAAAAATCTGTTCTCCCCTGCCCGACTCATTGTATCTACCTCGTACTGTTTGGCAACAATCTAGAAGGAAAGAAAAAAACAAAAACAAAACATCTTAATCCACCTGGTAATGAACCATGCACCTTTACTATTTTTTGTCAGTTTTTCTGCATTGGTGGTGGTAATGAATGTATGTATATATATACCTGCGTTATTGTACCGGGGTAGAGATCTGTGTCGTACTCTATGAGTACCCACATTCCGACGTCCAGCCTCTTCTCATCGGTCTTCTCATTGTCCTCTCTGAAGGTGTGGACTTTTGGAGAAAAGCAGTCACACCCTTCTCTGCAAAAGCAGGAGACTTCCCGGGTCCAAATTTGACCAGGGTTTGTGGATGAAAGCTTTGGAAATGAACAACAAATTAGTATAAAAAATATAAAAACTTCCAATGTCAGAAAACTAGTATAAGCAATTCTACATAGTAGAAAAATTGAATGGCATGTGTAGCTGAAACGTTGTAGGACTAGTAGCTTTGCAAAAAAGAATGGCGGTTTTTGACAATGAAAGTCTATGGGAAAAATTACATATTTGAACAATTATCTTAAACAGCACAAGGCAAGCCTAATGGAAGCCGGACCCAGTGGTGCATTACCGTCCCCTATTGTGCAATACACCACATTTCACATATTTCAACAATGGGGATTCAGCGACACAGCGACCCAGCCAGTTAGCCAGTCAGTGAAGGACATTCACTTGTATAGGCCGGCCCTCAGGGTCTGGCAAAAATGTTATTAACAAATTCCAATATTAGCTATTTAATTTCAGCAATCCAACACTATTTAAAATTTGAATAACATAGCTTAAATGTCCTAGGAGTAGAGTATGTCCAAAATTGGCGGAAAACAAGAAAAAGATGCAAGATTACAGAAGTTTGATGGCTGAAACATCACACTAATAATTTCTCAGAATTTATAGAACTTTGACCAGAATGACAAAACAATATATATACCATACATTTTGGGTAGATGTTTCCTTTAACAAGCATACCTGATGTACTTTCATCGTTCCTGGCACGGCCTTCAGAGATGGAAGGACCCTTTCTCCAGAGGTTTCAATGTCTTCCTCCTTCACTTCAAAGAGCCTCACAGAGGACTGTTGTTTGAGCTGGTCCAACAGAACACTCGCATTTGGAATATCTGTTCCGTAAGCGACAATGCGATCAGCCAGGTTCTTCAGAGCTCCTCCAACACCATCAGGGGCCCCCTTCCCATGGGATGTCTCTGTGAAGTTCCAGGTTACATACTGGAAACCCTTCATAAATGGTACAGTGGAAGCCAAGTAAAACGCTGTCTTGTTACGGTATTGGGAGGTCGGCCCGTCAGACAGAAAATGGAGGTGGACAGCATTGGGGTGATTGTTTCGGATGTGGTCCAGTACTGGGTCTAAATGGGCCCATGTTGCAACAGCATCGTGACGGAGGCACTCAGACACTGACGTGAAGGACTCCACTTGCCCGCCACTCAAATAAATCACTCCAGTGTGTAGACTGACTTGTTGGTGAGATCCTCCAAAGTGGGTGTCTTTCACTTCCCGGTGCATTTTACAATTATAGTTTTGACTATAGTCCACATGCACAATCACATCTTCTTCACATAGGCTTTTTTTCAATTTTTGGATTTGTTCAAATTGGTGCCGTATGTTGAAAATGTGGGTGGCAAATCCAGGGAGATGGCCTTGGGTTATGTCCAAGAGTTTCTCAATGGTGCCAAACTTCTTTTCCAGGCTTGTGGATTTCACATCAAATTCCGTCACCGTACCATCTCTATTCTTCTTGGTGAGTGGATTGGTCCTGCTTACCCACTCCTCCCAGGACACTACATTTTCCTTTGTATTGGGATCCATGTTTGCTGGAAATGTTTTTCCTCTGCAATCTTCGCATCTGCGGTACATGCACGCCATTTTGTTGCTGTCACAGACGATTGAAGTCACAAGATCTGATGGTGAAGATGTGTCTATTACACCAATTTGATTCAACTTCTTGACCTTGCTCCTGGTGTTTTCATGGATTCTGCATGCGCAGGTCTCTCTATCTGTAATCTTTGGTGGTACAATCCAGAATGGTCGGTGCCTGCAGAACTGTGCTCTGGAGAGTTTCAGTCCTGGGTTCTTGGACAGAAATAGTTTGTGCAGGTTTGCCATTGTATCGGTCAAAAACCTCTTTCTGTATATCTGTCCCTGTTTCTTCACTTCCCCTGATTTGCCATTTATCAAAGTGGAAACATCATCCTGGTGTAAGAAATTCTTCACCCTATTTCCCATACATTTCCTCAGGTTAGTTGTTGCACAGGATACTCTCTGAATTCTCTGAGTTCTGATAGAGCTTCTTTTTGTTGCCATCCTTTCCAGTTTTCTTTTCAGGTTCACCATTTCTTTATTTTGCCTTTTCAACTTCTCCTTAGAGCTCTTCAGTTTTGTTCTTAATGTTGAGATGGTCTTCTTTCGTTTGGAGGGTTTTGGAGTGGAAGTTGCTTCTGGAGATACCATGCTGGAGGACGGACTGGGAAGCTCAACATGGTGAGGTAATGGATCCATTACTTCAGGGACAATGATGTTAGGGTCCCTGTTCTCTGAAGATTCAACAGGGGAAGGTGGAGTGAGGTTTAGGACAGCATTCAATGCTTTTGTCTTCTTATAGTATCTGTTTGAATTTTCTCTCCATTTTTGTTTCTGTTTTTCATGCTGTCTGTGTGGCATGAGAGAAACAGGCTGTAGTAGTCCATTTTTCTTTCTTTTTTGGTACCTGTGGAAATACAGTTGAAACCGAGCAGTTAAGCATGGGCTGCTTCTTATACTTTTATAATACAGTGAGTGTCTGAGAAAATAAGTGTGTGTGTGTGTGTGTGTGCGCGCGCACGCACGTGTGTACGTGTTACAATGTAATTACAGTGTAACAAGGAAAACCTTTATTTTATTTAAATTATTTAAACAACTTAGTTGTTTAATAGGATGGCTTCTATTAGAGAATGCATGTACAATTTTTAAGGATTTGTGCTTAGGCAATAAGATAATGCTACTGGGAACTCAAGTGCAGGGCTCTTAAAAATGCTCTTAAAATAACTTTACAAAATCGAAATGTCTTTATGTTTCATACACACCTCTAAACATATTAGACATGTTACACTTATATAATCAGCAAGTTTAGGTAGGCTAACACCAGCAAAAAGGGGAAGAAGGTGGCATTGCTCCCAGTGGGCCAAATGTAATAAACAAAGACATTGCATGCTATTGTGTTGGATGCCAACGAGCACTGCTGTTAAAGACTGGCTGATTATACCTTAAAAATTATTTCATTTAAAGTATTTATGCCTGAAATGATTCAGTCTCCCTCAAACTACCTTTCTCTTTCCTTCCTTCTGTACTCCTCCAACAATGCTGGGTTCTCGTACAGCTTCTCTCTGTGTTTCTGCACCTTAGCCCTTGATGCTGCTTTCTTTCTCTCTCTGTCTGCCAATCTTCACAACAAATGCATTTTGGGTTAATGACACATTCTTATTTGCTTACAATAGCCTTCATATTCTAATATAGGTGGCATTCCCCTTTCCAGTTTCTCTATAGTAATTAAATTGTGCAACTTAAAGGGGAATGCCACCCAATAATAACAACAATTTTATAACTTAAGAACTGGCTTAAGTTAATTATTAACTTAATTTTAATGAAAAAGATGGTTTGATAAGAAAAAGAAGAATTCAAGTTTAATTTATATAGTAAAACCAGTTTTTCTCACTACCGATATTAAGGTTATCATTACCGAAACAGGCAATCAAATAGCATGGTAATGAGAATTGTGTGTTTCGGTAATGAGAAGACCTTAGCCTTTTTGCTAACAACTGTGTCCGCCGTGATGACTCTGCAGAAATTTTGCTATCATCACTTTAAGGCTTTTGAAACTTATAAAATGATATATAACTATATTTTTTGTGTTTTGCAGATTTTTAATAAATCAACATTACGGTAATGAAAACCTATAGTGTCGTGTACAGGCGTTACAGAAGAAATGATAGATTTTTAGAGGTAAAACAGAGAGAGCACAAACTCACCTTGTATCCATCTTCTTAATGTCTTCTTACTGATGCATCATGGGAGAATAAAACTTTATTTAAAAACTCCTTCTGATTTTGACAGGAAATTAAACAAGTATTAAGGTAATGAGAAACATGGACCCGGACACCATATTTTTTGCCTAAAATATATTTATTATTAAGAGTGAAAATAAAAATGTTGAGGTTAAAACATATGTTTTAATATTCTTAACACTATTTTAAATAGTTTTATAAAAATAATGTAATTTAAAAATATATTTTCATGCATTGTGGACCTAAAATCTTATTGCGGACGCATTACGGTAATGAGATTTCTGGTGTAGAATGTGTAAAAACTACAAAAATTTTGTCAAACTTTTAAAAAAACATGAAAGAACAAGAAACAAGGCATCATGCTCTTTACAGTGATATAAAACTTTTGCGGTTTATTTATTTTGCAACTTAATTAAGCACAGACATGGCTTATCTTGGTTTCATGAGAATGGCCCTTATGTGTTCACAGGGTCTAACTAGCTAGCTAGCTAACATTAGAACCTTTAGCTAGCTAGCTAACGTTAGCTTAGGAAAACCATCGTATAATGTGATTTAACCATAGTATAACCATGGGTCATAAACCATGGTATTTCTCTCTGCCAAAAAAACATAGTTAACCATATTCTACTAACCATGGTAAAATCATGGTCAATTTTCATAAGGGATTTCTGTGCACATTAAAATAATGTGTATTTTATATATCATATTTACATCTGTTACAATGACAGTTCACACAGCCTCTCATATTATGTCATAATTCGGTTAAAAAGCAGGGAAATAGAGCCGAGTCAGGTGAATCATAAACAGACACCAACGTACAGAGAAAATCAAAAAGGACATTTATTCAGACTTCATCTCAACAACACTCGTCTGTCAGGGTCCGTCCGGATCACTTTGCACAGGTGCAGATGGAGCCATCCTGAAATATGATAGAAACCGTTCATGCAACATTTTATTTCATAAGCATAATATAACAATATTACTTGGAAGGCCAACACCAAGTGTCATAGGATAGTATGGTTGACATTTACTGATGCACGTGTATTGTGTGAAAATCACTCTTCTAAGTATTGTACACTCATAACACTAAAAACAGGACAGAGCACTCTGGTTACTACAACAGTTAGCACAGCATTCAATTCCATTTTTCATAACGGCAAGATGTGAGAGCAGCATGGGTGGTGTGTGTCTTTGACCAAAACTATTGCTTGGCTGAAAATAACCGAAAAAAACAAGTAATGAGGCATCACTACAGGAAGAGCTTTTTCAAATATTGAAAGTTGTAAAGTTTGTAGTGTCCGTGTTTGAGCCTGCTTACTTTATTATTGCACTGGGTCTTACAATGCACCTCCACTCTGTACTTTTCATAGAGTGTGTCCTGGGTCGTGTCCTTCAGGTCCTGCATGTGTCATCAGCAACATCTTCCTCAGGAGTGCAAAGTCGCTGTGGGCCGGGTTCTCCACTTAAAAGTATACACATCATGGGGTTAAAGACATTGAAAGACCTCGGTGCTGCTGTGTTGAATGTACTACAGTGTGTGTGTGTGTTCAAAATGTACAAATTTAAATAGTAGTAAAAAGTAGTAAGCAAATCACAATGTGAATTCATATACAGCATACAAAAATAATTAGAGCTGGGCAAATGTTTTTTATGGACCTATTCTACATGCCATAGCTAATATTTGTTTTCCTTAACGTTACATGTCCGTGGCTGTGATTGAAACAGTTGGCTAATGACTGCTTTTGGCTTTCACGTAACGTTACCCGAGAGCCCTCTGCACGCTTTCTCTGTTGGCGCTCCTGTTGCTGGGCAGAGGTTGAGAGAAGTGTGCGTGCGCACAACGATTTGAAATGTTGTCAGTTGATCGAGCTAGCAGTTAGACAGCGGTAACGTTAGTCTCTTGTCCTCTAGCTAGCTAAACTTAGTGCTAAAAATGGCAGTGCCATCCATGTATGGTTTGTTTGAATTTTTCAAAGAGGGTTCGCTGGCTGTTGGACCCCTAAATCGGGTCAATTTAAGCGGTACTGGAGTTTCGGCTAATACCCTCAACCCAACCGACTGGAACGTAGACAGAGGTGTTCGTCAGATGGGGAACTCCTGGTCATCTGTACCCTGCTAAAATATTTGTAAAAATATATATATTTATTTTGTTTATCATCCTTAAAATAGACTAACTGGCAATTTAAACAATGCAGTGTTATTGTGCTTATGTGTTCACAGGGTCTAACTAGCCAGCTAGCTAACATTAGAACCTTTAGCTAGCTAGCTAACGTTAGCTTAGGAAAACCATCGTATAGTGTGATTTAACCATAGTATAACCATGGGTCATAAACCATGGTATTTCTCTCTGCCAAAAAAACATAGTTAACCATATTCTACTTACCATGGTAAAATCATGGTCAATTTTCATAAGGGATTTCTGTGCACATTAAAATAATGTGTATTTTATATATCATATTTACATCTGTTACAATGACAGTTCACACAGCCTCTCATATTATGTCATAATTCGGTTAAAAAGCAGGGAAATAGAGCCGAGTCAGGTGAATCATAAACAGACACCAACGTACAGAGAAAATCAAAAAGGACATTTATTCAGACTTCATCTCAACAACACTCGTCTGTCAGGGTCCGTCCGGATCACTTTGCACGGGTGCAGATGGAGCCATCCTGAAATATGATAGAAACCGTTCATGCAACAACATTTTATTTCATAAGCATAATATAACAATATTACTTGGAAGGCCAACACCAAGTGTCATAGGATAGTATGGTTGACATTTACTGATGCACGTGTATTGTGTGAAAATCACTCTTCTAAGTATTGTACACTCATAACACTAAAAACAGGACAGAGCACTCTGGTTACTACAACAGTTAGCACAGCATTCAATTCCATTTTTCATAACGGCAAGATGTGAGAGCAGCATGGGTGGTGTGTGTCTTTGACCAAAACTATTGCTTGGCTGAAAATAACCGAAAAAAACACGTAATGAGGCATCACTACAGGAAGAGCTTTTTCAAATATTGAAAGTTGTAAAGTTTGTAGTGTCCGTGTTTGAGCCTGCTTACTTTATAATAATACATTGGACTTATATAGCGCTTTTATAAGTACCCAAAGACGCTTTACATGGAGGGGAGAACAAACAAAACAAAAAAGAGCAAACAAAACAAAACAAACAGAACATTTTAGTAAAAAGAAAACTAGAGAAGCTGTATGGAACAAGTCATGGAATGGAGGGAAGGGAGAGAAAGGGAACAGGGGTTAGCAGGTGAAAGCGAGTTTGAAGAGGTGGGTTTTGAGGGCTTGTTTGAATGATGGTAGGGTGGGAGCCTGGCGGATGTGGATGGGGAGGGCGTTCCAGAGGGAGGGTCTTACAATGCACCTCCACTCTGTACTTTTCATAGAGTGTGTCCTGGGTCGTGTCCTTCAGGTCCTGCATATGTGTCATCAGCAACATCTTCCTCAGGAGTGCAAAGTCGCTGTGGGCCGGGTTCTCCACTTAAAAGTATACACATCATGGGGTCAAAGACATTGAAAGACCTTGGTGCTGCTGTGTTGAATGTACTACAGTGTGTGTGTGGGTGTGGGTGTGTGTATTGTGGTCAGCACCATCCACGAAGCCCCAGGGGTAAACGCGGGCGCAGATTTTTCTGCCATTACAGTTGACCACAGAGTTGCTGCCTATCACAGCAAATGGAACAGTTGTCTAGAAAGGAAAGAAAAAGAGTGAATATGTGTAGTTAGCTTACTCTTCATGACTTGTTGGTTTGTAATGAAAAAAGGAATATTTCAAACTCAGCAGCGTTTACTCCTTTAGTTTGGTTTGCTTGTGCAGGTGAGAACAAGGCTGTTTAAACTCTGGTGGCACCAAATAGCCACACTATGACACCTGAAGAAACAACCCAAACCCAAGGAGATGGATCTTGACGTTCATTCTTGGAAAGCCTATCATAACAAATGAACCGAGAGGCCAAACTGCAGTCTTGACTGATGCTCATATTCAGCTCTTTTTTCATGTGTTCTTAACTGGTATGAACACCATAGATGGCAAATCACAGCAAAGAGCACAGACAAGTCCATCATGCTTAGCTCAAGTTACAGATGGACGCTCTCTCAACTCTAACCATGTGCCGTGTGTATTGTGAGATTATTTTGCAGGCTTGTTTTCACCTTCATCTCAAAGTTTTCATCCTCATCTGGGTCAGCATCGGGGATCTGGTAGATGTTTATCTTGTACTTTTCTATCTCATTCAGAATCTGCAGATAGAAACAGAAGCTTTGGCAAAAAGATTTCCTCAAGACGTTTTGGTATCCTGCTGTTGGGAGTAAGGCTTGAATACAGATAAAGATTTTGATTTCATTTTATAATACAATAGAGTAAATTCACTGTTTCACATTTGTACATGCCTTTGTAAAAGGTTTTAGACTCTGCTCAACTGGTCGCCTCAGAAAACAATGTCCATGAACAAGATTTTCACCGTAAAAAATTCCAAACTTTTGATTACCTTTCAATACCCTTTAATGCCTTACAATCAATATCACTACCACAAATCGGTATGCAACAGGTTTGATCTTATCCCTAGTTGTGAATAACAGTCATCTAGTCTGGTCTCACCCTGGCCTCTTCAGTGCAAGCTCATCCTGCGTCAAGCTGTCAGGCTTTGGCTATCACAGGAATGATGTTGACCTTCTCATGCAAGGCCCTCATAGACTCCACATCCAGTGGCTTCAGACTACGAACAGGAGTGGGAGAAAGAAGGAGATTACTATACATTAAAATATACTGAGGACATCAGTCATTTATCTGCAGTATGTGTTTATGTGTTGTTTATAGCATCGTTACCTTTTGTCTGGCTAGTGTGCAACCCCAATAATGTTTTTTTTAAATTTATCAATCAAACACTCACATCAACCAGGCACCCAGGGTGTGTTGTAATGTGCATATGTGCGAGCGTATGTGTGGGTGTATGTGCATATGTGTGTGTGTGTTCTCATACCCGTGGCCAAACGGAGAGATGAAGTAGAGGCAGTGGACTCTGTTATCCTGGAGGTTCTTGCGGTTGAGAGGTCTCATCGCGTCGGTACTGCTCAAACTGTTGGTCGATGTAATCTGACACCTGCTTCCAACTGCAACGTGACAACATGATACACACACAATAAGACATAGACACACTGGGAAAGTTCATATGTACCCGAGACTCACTCACACACACACACACACCATGTACACTTGAACATGTCTAACCTCTCTCTGTTGTCGATGGAATCTCCGAACCCTGGTGTGTCAACTATGGTCAGTCTGAGTTTGACTCTCTTCTCCTTGATGCTAACAGTTTTCTTAGCGATGGACACAGTCTGAGCAATGTTCTCTGGATAAAATAACACACTACCATTCAGAAAGATCCGTTGCAGACCATATAAAAAGGCGTGTAGCAAACTAGGGTTTAGTCCTCGTTTACAGTGAATTTTAACAATTTTCTGGGTTTAGTTCAACTCATTTGATCTTTTGTTATAATCTGTGAGTGACTCTCCTAGGTTGAGAGAGAGAGAGAGAGAGAGAGAGATAAAGAGAGGGAGAGAGAGAAGAATTTGAAATTCAGTTTTAAACATCACCTGATAGTTGGTTACGTTGAATGAAGGATCAATGCTGCTACTCTTTGTGTTTTATTGTTATAAGTTGGCTTCAGGATTGGAAGTTTTATGGCAACTAAGCACTTAATACTAATATTGAGAGAGAGAGAAAGAAGGAGAGTGAGTGAGTAAAGTAAACTGCAATAATAATGATATGTGAGACCCCTTCCTTGTCTCCTCACCTACAACCATCAGAGTGAACTCAAAGCCCTTCTTCATACACTTCCTCTGTATCTGATTCGGCAGGGTGGCAAAACTCACATACTTCCTGCCAATATCTTGAAGGGGGTTTGAGGACATACAAATGACAGACTTGTTTTACCATTAGTACATAGATAGTCAGAGAGGACATGCTCCATCAGCTAATCGATGTATTAGTACTGTACCTTATGACATTCATATGGGGATAAATATCTTGAGGGGTTTTCAGCTTGGGGACGTTTTGGCAAGGATCCCAGGCTGCTGCTAAAGGGCATGCTCATGCAGGGATGTGAAGGGTGGGGTAAGCTGCACTTCGAGATTTCGGACCCCTGAATCTGTAGTTTGGGCCCCTACTGGGCTTCCAGGGTCCACGTCTTCATCAGGCGGGCTGTAGAACTGTAACATTGCAGCAGAGCAGGAGTGTGTTGCCTTTATTACATTTCTCTTGAGATTTTAAGAAGAGCTATTGAAGACAACTTCCTGAATAAAGAAAAAATGGTTTTGTTAAACCCTTTCTTTGAATGATTCTAACTGTGATAATGGATCAATCAGTTCCAAGTGATTACATTTGACAACGGCAATATTGCACATTTGGTGTTTTCCTAAAGAGCTTACCTCTCCATCTGGACGCAGTGATGTCAGAAGATAATCATCATTCATCCACCATTCACAAATATGGATTTACATTCAGCAGATGGAATAAGAGGATGAGAGGGAACGAGAGATTACTGTGACTGTGCAATGTTTGATAAAGACACCTGGGGGCGCCATCTAACTGCAAAAAAAGGCTTCATTTAGTTTGACTGCAGCCTACATCTGGTTTACTCTAACTCTCACATATTACTACAATAATATTCCTACAGGGACTTATAGTGTGTCTGTGATACTGAATACTGACTATTGACCCTATAATAATTTTACATACATGGGTATAACATATTGTTCACAGTATTGTTTATCTCCTATGGTATTACTATAATATTCCACCAGGGACTTGTAGTTTTACTGTGATATTTGTATTGCATCCTTCTAAATTTTATTATAGGGTTACTATAGTCCTTTTTCATATAGATGGATATGGCTTAGGGGAGACCGGGGACAGTTGTAACACTCTGGCCTTCAGCATCAATAACTCGGTGTGTGAATAAGTCTTGTTGTGCGAATTACAAGTCATTTGGGGGACAAGAAAAAAACAATGTCTGAAACTCAATAGTAAATATGTGCTTCAATTCGGAACTGAAGACTTACCATGGTTGAATTAGTAGATACTTAAATAACACAAAACAGACAATTTAAAACTATATGACACCCTACACAATAATCTAGAGTTTAATTGTAGATTTTCTTTGACATTTTTTTAACTTTACTCCACTGGTTGTTACCATAGTTACTGCTGCAAAGGGTCAACAACGCCCTGACTCTGTACAGAGGTAAGCAAAAGGTCATCCAGGAAGCCTGCGGATGAGTGTCCTGCTGCGCCACTGAGCACACCCCACAGGAAACCAACAAGAAGATGTCACTTTACATCTGTCTACTGTGTCCAGTACATTAAAATTCATGCACCCTGTGAGCTCAAGCAGGGAGTGGGCCTGTCCAATATTGACCACACCACCATAGCTCATTCCTGACTGGTCCAACTGACAGTGTTTCAATTAACACGGTGTTACAACCATCCCGGGTCTCCCCTACTGTAAGAATAGTGAAGAGAAAGTTTTTAAAAACCGTTACCTGCCAGCTCGTAGTCGTCTGTCTGTGTACCTGCAGCTGTAGGTAAGAGAGGGAAGGAAAAGGAAAACATACTTCATATATCTTCACCCAATGCACATTTCTATATGTATGTTACCTACTTGTATACATTTAAAAGGTGATGGTTAACAACAACGTACACCTGTAAACCCTCGACATGTTTATGTGACGCGTTTTTGTACGTCTAGGCACATTTTTGTCTGTTCTCCTGTTTGTTCACCTTATAACGAGGTCGACAAGGACGATGTATCGTTATTTATTTATTTGCTGTATTCAGTATGTTCGCTTGGAATTCTCTATTTTTTATTCTTAATCTATTTTTTGCTGCTGGGATTACCTAGTTTCTCCACAGGGATCATTTTAGTGTAATAATCCACACAAACAGGACTGAAATGTCTTCAAAATACCATGAGTGTCCGGTCGCGTCCGAGTTGACGAATTCTTTGCTATTTCCACAGGCTGATGAACGTTTGTTAGCGAAAAAAAATTCTAAAAACGACAAAAACTAACCACTTGATTTGATTTACGGGTATCCCAAATAGTAACCACAAATTAGTCAAATTCAAACTGAAACCCCAGCCTACTTTCTTCATCTTTGACTCTTTCCATGTTGACTACGACAGTTTGACAGTTGATTTCAAACAGTGGCGGCTCGTCCATAGGGACGCTAGGGGCGGCGCCCCACTTGATTGGATGGAGAAAAAAATAAATAATAAATAATAATAATAATAAATAAATATATATATATATATATATTTTTTTTTATCTGAACACATTTCATAGATTGTATTTATAATTCATATAAATGTGTTCTAGTCAATACATGTATGTTGAATAATTGGCTTTGGTTGTTTTGCGGACTTCATTACCGTCTCTGTTGCTCTGGGGCGCCGAGTCGTACGTCCCTCACACACTACATTGACATGCATTGCCACCTAGCGGTTGTTGGAAGGACTGCACTTTAGCTTGAGGTCTATGATAGCATTTGGGGCGCTGGGCAGAACGCCCTGGCCATTCTCATTTAACCCCATTCAAACGAACATTGTAGTCATGGTCAGTAGATGGCACAGGAGAGCACACGCGCACTCACACACTGTGCTCCAGGCACAAAAAAAAAATAGCACTACAACTGTAGCAGTTAAAAGACCAAAGTTGTTTGTGCACTGGAGTTGGCTAAGGTTACTCTATGATCTCCGTGTCTGTCATGACCCGCCCCAGTTAGTCAGCCAATCACTGGCCGCCACTGAATATAAACATAGTATATGTCATAGGATGTCATAGAAATGGAATCATTTTTTGCTTAAACGTGTCACTTAATGGTAAATAGTAATAAATATAAATAAATTCAGTGGTCCGAGTTCATATTTTTCTTTATTCAATAAACGTTTTTGTAGTCTAACGCAAACATTCACAGTTCAAAGTGTTGGACATTGGCTAACATTTTGTAGCATCAAATACATAAGGCCTTCTGATAAATAATTGACTCATGTAGCTTAAAGCATAAAGTGCCAGGTGTTTCACAGCTTTTAGAGAAGGATAAAAACCTTCTGCATGCTGGTTTTGCAGAGCAGCATGAGAGAAAGCTGATGTGCCAGGTGTGCGTACAAATCCCTTCATGTTTTCCATCCCAAACATGCTCACAGCGATATTTTACTGAGCAGTTATTGATTGATTTTTTATATCTCTACATGTTCCTTGCCCACGGTCCTCCACATACAGTAACACCCAGCCAGTTTTGTCCCCAGTGGTTTGAAAGGGTGAAGCTTGGAGATGGTGGAAGACTGGAGAAGTTTGAATCACTGTGGAGTATGAACCCCTTGATTCAGTGTTGGTGTCCCTTAAAAGAAGCGCTCTGTAGACGCATCCTGTCTTGGCTGTTCGAGTCAGCAGTCAGAGAAAAGAGCTGTCCTCTGTGGTTGTGTCCCACACCACCCTGCATGATCTCCTGGACCTGTCCGGCCGGCCTGGCAGCGGGCTCTGGTGTAGCTGCTGTTGGGGGGGCTCATGCTGGGGTTTTGGATTCCCTGAGTGGTTGTTGTGTTCATAGTTTTCAGACCCGTCTTTGTTTGAGTCTCTGCTCACAGACCTGCGATGGCTCTGAGAGCAGCTGTACAGTACAGTATAGTACTGTTCAGTACAGCAGCACCACTGCATAATTTGTCTGAAAGAAATGTTGCCGGTCATTGTGGAACAATCAAGAGCTACAGAATGTAACGTACGCTAATGGTGTTTTTAGCCGCCTGTGTCTGCGTTTCCAGCGAGAGTTTTATTTTAACGAAGCGGGTGTACTTCTCATTGGGCGGGCGGGGCGTGAGGGAGGGTCAATGTAGACAGGTGTAGCTGAGTTTGACAGCTTTATATGCTGTGCTCTGGAAAGACTTGCTGGGGATGCACGGGTGCAGAAGGCTGGAGCAGACGTCTTGTAGGACTGTTTGAGCCACGTGACGGTAGAACTTCTCTGCAAACATCCCTGTTCTAATAAATTGCTTTAGAGGTGTTACATGTATTCTGCCCACAGCTGTTGGGTTGTGTGAATTCAATACTGTGATTTTAAAGGTGTAAACAAATGTGCTGTGGCCTCTTTATTGCTTCCTATGAAACTTAAGGAACTCGTGGTGTATTCCACCAACACACTATTTGCCATTGGATCCCGTTTAGATCGGGCTGGGATGTTTATGGGAGTCTAGAAGGGGAAAAGGTCCAAAAACATCTTAAATTGAGATCTCTGAATTCAAGGTCTTGAACGATCTTACATATAGTATTAAGTACAGTTTCAGAGGTTTTAAAATGGTGTTTTATCAGATCACTACTTATGAGATATGAAGTGTTTCAATCCAAAACAGTTAATTCTGAAAATAAATTGGCTGCGAATTTGTCAGTCAACATTTCAGAAACGCAGATGAAAACGACAGAAGGTCTTAACATTACCTTCAGGTATATTCATCAGTCTACTAGTCTTTGTACGTAATGTTAACAATATTAATGGATAATCATTATCAGTTTTCTGTACAATCCTTTGTATCAGAGGGCTGGGGAATTCTACTTTGTAGCCAAGTTATAATAACTAGTCATCATCCTACTACCATCTCCTGAGCTAGTAGCTGCTCCTAACCAACTCATACTCAGCTTTTAGTATAGAATACTTTTTAAACTCGGCCAGGTAGTTATTTGTTCTCTGAAAGAACGGTTCAATGAGATGTCGATGTTCTATAAATGTCAGATTTTCCTGAGTTGAGCCATCGCCACTAAAGGAATACAGGAAAAATAAGGACATTATCCCAGAGCCTCCATATCTACATAGATCCTATGGAAACCATGTAACAAGAACCATATCCCAGACTAGCATGTCCATACAATAATGCATTCAGAAGGGTGCCAACACTGAACGTTAAGCCAACTCAATATGTGTTTCCAGCCAATGCAGTCTTTAGATAGGACATTTGGGACTATGTGTTTGCAATAGGTAAACTGGATAGATAATAGATAAGAGTTACAGAGCTTTCTGTATCTTGGTACTGGAGAACTGGTCTCCAAAAAATGTAGGAACTCAAACCAACCAGATATTTGTTTTTTTTCTTGACAAATCCAACTCTGTAGAATTGTTAGACATGCACAGTACCATAACAAGATACAAGGTAATATACATCATGTTGAATCAAAGAGTAATATACTGAAACAGCATGAAGACATTACTAATGTCTGAAATTGTGAATTTATGAGGTTTCGCAAAAACAGGCAGCATCTGCAATAATGAGTGACACTTGCGGGCCAGGTGGGGTTCGAACCGCCGTCGGCTAATTCTTGTTATAGCTATACACGACTGGCTCGCGCGGTTCAGGTTGGTATGGCCGTAAGCCATCACTGCTGCCACAGAAAGGCTCTTTATACACGGCTTACTCCGTAAAGCGTGGTCGTGGAGCTGAGCAGTCTATTTGTGGGTGCCATCATCATGGCATCAACAACTCATAGAAAATGGCATATCAAAGCATGTGGAGAAAAAAAGCACCGTTGCAATGTGGCTTTTGCTGTTTTAAAATGACATTGTATCTTCTCAACAAGTTTGCTTTTGAACTGGCAAATAGTTTTATTTTGTTTGCGACTTGAGAGCCACCATGACTCCTGTAGGTCCTTACAACAGAAATTGTTGACGGATACTGCAAATTGAAAAATGACAGGTTAGGGTTCTTTTTTGGTGTGTGGTCAAAATAAGCATTTTACCTAGGCAGCTTTATCATTTCCAGTGTATGGTAGGATGAAGACAATGTAATAGAGATGTACAAATGTTTTTCTTAAGTGAAAAAGTGGCAAGCAGATGAAATGTGACATGAAACCATTCCTCTATCCCAAGACAGAGAAGCCATGTCCCCCATGAATCAGTCAATGTACAATGTCTTTGAAACTTTCGGTCCACGCGTTTTATTTAACAGCACGTGATCAAACAATAAGAATGCAAACATTTAAAAAATCTTTCATGACTAAGCTGCACAGCCTTTGACGATGATGATGCTTCCAAACGCTGCACCTTTCTGCTGGCAGGTTCCCACTCTTCAGTTTCAACCCGCTCCAGTTCCTCAATGTTTGAAGGATTCCTTTGACCAACTGCACATTTCAGGTCTCACCAATGGTTCTCAATGGGATTGAGATCAGGTCATTGTTTTAGGTCATTCTCCTGCTGGAGGACCCATGACCTTTAATTGAGACCCAGTTTTCTAACACTGGGTGGCACATTTCGCTCCAAAATGCCTTGGTGATCTTCTGATTTTGTGATGCCCTTAAAGGGACAATTTGCCATTTTTCACCATTTTTTTGCTCTACTTTATACTTAGGATTTAGAAGTATTTGGTCGATGGAAAGTCACAGCAACGTACCCTTGATCAGATAATCAAATTAATTTCCTGATTGGACCGTCAAACTCGCTACCTGATTGGAGCGGCAGTAGCGTTCCTATTGGTCAGTCAAATTTGCTGTCAAAACAGGGTCAAAAATCCGTAGTTGCAAAACACAGTTGACACAAACAGAAGAGGAGGTGCGTGCATGGCAACCCCTGGTTGCAGTTAGCCCAGTTTTATTGGGACAACAGAGAGTAAACTTAATTTGCAAACTTATTGAAGCATAATTTTCAATTTTCTTCTAAATGACCCTTAACGAACGGTTGACCTTACATGTGGAGATGTACCATACACATTTTGAATCCATGGTTTTATTATTTATTGAGTTGATTTGACATCCCTTCAACAAAAGAATTACTTCAGCTGTGACTGTTAATGTCTAAAAGTATGACTCCAGCAATCTGTGTGATGTGTTTACACCCAGCATGGCTCTTTCTGGTCAATTTTATGACAACAACCACCTTTTTTTTTACTTCCATTCAATTTATTAAGAATGTCCAAATGCAAGCTCGGCCCTTTCTGGCGGGGCTCCTCCTTCAGCACCTATGGATGTAGTGACGTATCCTAAACGGACACCCGTGCAGCCAAAGCTCCTGCCACCTTCACTACTGTTCCAGGTTGAAATGGAGCTGGAGGACAGACTGCAAAGCAATCTGATGTAGGCACAGAGAGGCAGGTTGAAGTGGAGCTGGAGGACAGACTGCAAAGCAATCTGATGTAGGCACAGAGAAGCTGGTTGAAGTGGAGAATTGAAGTCAGCATGCTAGAGGTTCCTGAGCTTGAGGCGAGGCAGCGTTGGGTTAGGGTAGCGTAGATTTTATGTTATGTTATGTGAGGCAGGGTTAGGGTAGGGTAGGTTATATGTCATGTGTGGTGAGGTGAGGTGAGGCAGGGTTAGGGTAGGTTTTATGTCATGTGTGGTGAGGTGAGGTGAGGCAGGGTTAGGGTAGGGTAGGTTTTATGTCATGTGAGGTGTGGTGAGGTGAGGCAGGGTTATGGTAGGGTAGGTTTTATGTCATGTGTGGTGAGGTGAGGTGAGGTGAGGCAGGGTTAGGGTAGGGTAGGTTTTATGTCATGTGTGGTGAGGTGAGGTGAGGTGAGGCAGGGTTATGGTAGGGTAGGTTTTATGTCATGTGTGGTGAGGTGAGGTGAGGCAGGGTTAGGGTAGGGTAGGTTTTATGTCATGTGTGGTGAGGTGAGGTGAGGTGAGGCAGGGTTAGGGTAGGGTAGGTTTTATGTCATGTGAGGTGTGGTGTGGTGAGGCAGGGTTATGGTAGGGTGGCCTGAGCGCAGCCTGTGCGGTGGGAGCGTCTCAGTCTTTTATTCACCCATGAAAGAATGCGCCTGAACCTGCTCTTGTGCTGTTTCGGTGCTTCATCATTAAGGCACTTCTCCTTCTCATCCATTTCACGCTCCTCCACCTGCTTCATCTCATGCTCCTTGAACCATTGTTCATATTCCTCCTCCATCTGCTTGAACCATTGTTCATATTCCTCCTCCATCTGCTTGAACCATTGTTCATATTCCTCCACCATCTGCTTGAACCATTGTTCATGTTCCTCCTCCATCTGCTTGAACCATTGTTCATATTCCTCCTCCACCTGCTTGAGCCATTATTTATATTCTTCCTCCACCTGCTCCCTCATCTCGTGCTCCACTTCCATTCTCTCCTTTATCTCCTGCTCCAGCCTTGCGACTTCCTTCTTCCACTAGTTGTACGGGAAAGTAAGCTTTATTTGTGGTAACAAATATGAGAATATTGGCGGTAGCTCCGGTTGGGATCGAATGGGTTAAAGGCGAAACCCGCGAATCTCTGAGGAGCGGGAACTCCCCCCGTAGGCCGTTCTTCATGGCAGGGTAGATTCGCTGACGACCAACTGGAGCCTGGCACTGGTGGTGGTGGAGAGGTGGTGGGGCGCAGCAGCGATGCACCTGAAATGACAGAGAGATGGATGCGGCAGATATCTGTATATATAAGGGTGTGGCGGCTTGCCATTGGTTCCTCTGAGGGAGGACGGGGAGTGCCCTTGCTTAAAGGGCTGATTGAATAACGAGTGGGCCGGTGCGGAAGAGCGCCTGGGGTAGCGATGATAAATAAGTGAGGGATAGGTAGTCTTCCTGATTGAACTTACGCTAAGCTTCATTACTTGGAGGCCAACACCAAGTGTCATAGGATAGTATGGTTGACATTTACTGATGCACGTGTATTGTGTGAAAATCACTCTTCTAAGTATTGTACACTCATAACACTAAAAACAGGACAGAGCACTCTGGTTACTACAACAGTTAGCACAGCATTCAATTCCATTTTTCATAACGGCAAGATGTGAGAGCAGCATGGGTGGTGTGTGTCTTTGACCAAAACTATTGCTTGGCTGAAAATAACCGGAAAAAAAACACGTAATGAGGCATCACTACAGGAAGAGCTTTTTCAAATATTGAAAGTTGTAAAGTTTGTAGTGTCCGTGTTTGAGCCTGCTTACTTTATTATTGCACTGGGTCTTACAATGCACCTCCACTCTGTACTTTTCATAGAGTGTGTCCTGGGTCGTGTCCTTCAGATCCTGCATATGTGTCATCAGCAACATCTTCCTCAGGAGTGCAAAGTCGCTGTGGGCCGGGTTCTCCACTTAAAAGTATACACATCATGGGGTCAAAGACATTGAAAGACCTCGGTGCTGCTGTGTTGAATGTACTACAGGTGTGTGTGTGTCTTCAAAATGTACAAATTTAAATAGTAGTAAAAAGTAGTAAGCAAATCACAATGTGAATTCATATACAGCATACAAAAATAATTAGAGCTGGGCAAATCTTTTTTATGGACCTCTTCTACCTGCCATAGCTAATATTTGTTTTCCTTAACGTTACATGCCCGTGGCTGTGATTGAAACAGTTGGCTAATGACTGCTTTTGGCATTCACGTAACGTTACCCGAGAGCCCTCTGCACGCTTTCTCTGTTGGCGCTCCTGTTGCTGGGCAGAGGTTGAGAGAAGTGTGCGTGTGCAGAACGATTTGAAATTTTGTCAGTTGATCGAGCTAGCAGTTAGATAGCGGTAACGTTAGTCTCTTGTCCTCTAGCTAGCTAAACTTAGTGCTAAAAATGGCAGTGCCATCCATGTATGGTTTGTTTGAATTTTTCAAAGAGGGTTCGCTGGCTGTTGGACCCCTAAATCGGGTCAATTTAAGCGGTACTGGAGTTTCGGCTAATACCCTCAACCCAACCGACTGGAACGTAGACACAGAGGTGATCGTCAGATGGGGAACTCCTGGTCATCTGTACCCTGCTAAAATATCTTTAAAAATATATATATTTATTTTGTTTATCATCCTTAAAATAGACTAACTGGCAATTTAAACAATGCAGTGTTATTGTGCTTATGTGTTCACAGGGTCTAACTAGCTAGCTAGCTAACATTAGAACCTTTAGCTAGCTAGCTAACGTTAGCTTAGGAAAACCATCGTATAGTGTGATTTAACCATAGTATAACCATGGGTCATAAAACATGGTATTTCTCTCTGCCAAAAAACCATAGTTAACCATATTCTACTTACCATGGTAAAATCATGGTCAATTTTCATAAGGGATTTCTGTGCACATTAAAATAATGTGTATTTTATATATCATATTTACATCTGTTACAATGACAGTTCACACAGCCTCTCATATTATGTCATAATTCGGTTAAAAAGCAGGGAAATAGAGCCGAGTCAGGTGAATCATAAACAGACACCAACGTAGAGAAAATCAAAAAGGACATTTATTCAGACTTCATCTCAACAACACTCGTCTGTCAAGGGTCCGTCCGGATCACTTTGCACAGGTGCAGATGGAGCCATCCTGAAATATGATAGAAACCGTTCATGCAACAACATTTTATTTCATAAGCATAATATAACAATATTACTTGGAAGGCCAACACCAAGTGTCATAGGATAGTATGGTTGACATTTACTGATGCACGTGTATTGTGTGAAAATCACTCTTCTAAGTATTGTACACTCATAACACTAAAAACAGGACAGAGCACTCTGGTTACTACAACAGTTAGCACAGCATTCAATTCCATTTTTCATAACGGGTAAACGCGGGCGCAGATTTTTCTGCCATTACAGTTGACCACAGAGTTGCTGCCTATCACAGCAAATGGAACAGTTGTCTAGAAAGGAGAGAAAAAGAGTGAATGTGTGTAGTTAGTTTACTCTTCATGACTTGTTGGTTTGTAATGAAAAAAGGAATATTTCAAACTCAGCAGCGTTTACTCCTTTAGTTTGGTTTGCTTGTGCAGGTGAGAACAAGGCTGTTTAAACTCTGGTGGCACCAAATAGCCACACTATGACGCCTGAAGAAACAACCCAAACCCAAGGAGATGGATCTTGACGTTCATTCTTGGAAAGCCTATCATAACAAATGAACCGAGAGGCCAAACTGCAGTCTTGACTGATGCTCATATTCAGCTCTTTTTTCATGTGTTCTTAACTGGTATGAACACCATAGATGGCAAATCACAGCAAAGAGCACAGACAAGTCCATCATGCTTAGCTCAAGTTACAGATGGACGCTCTCTCAACTCTAACCATGTGCCGTGTGTATTGTGAGATTATTTTGCAGGCTTGTTTTCACCTTCATCTCAAAGTTTTCATCCTCATCTGGGTCAGCATCGGGGATCTGGTAGATGTTTATCTTGTACTTTTCTATCTCATTCAGAATCTGCAGATAGAAACAGAAGCTTTGGCAAAAAGATTTCCTCAAGACGTTTTGGTATACTGTTGTTGGGAGTAAGGCTTGATACAGATAAAGATTTTGATTTCATTTTATAATACAATAGAGTAAATTCACTGTTTCACATTTGTACATGCCTTTGTAAAAGGTTTTAGACTCTGCTCAACTGGTCGCCTCAGAAAAAATGAACAAGATCAAACATTTTCATTGTAAAAATTTCCAATTTTGAAGCTTTTGATTACCTTTCAATACCCTTTAATGCCTTACAATCAATACCACTACCACAAATGGGTATGCAACAGGTTTGATCTTATCCCTAGTTGTGAATAACAGTCATCTAGTCTGGTCTCTCCCTGGCCTTCTTCAGTGCAAGCTCATCCTGCGTCAAGCTGTCAGCTTTGGCTATCACAGGAATGATGTTGACCTTCTCATGCAAGGCCCTCATAGACGTTTTTTTTATTTATCAATCAAACACTCACATCAACCAGGCACCCAGGGTGTGTTGTGTAATGTGCATGTGTTCAAGCGTATGTGTGGGTGTGTTCTCATACCCGTGGCCAAACGGAGAGATGAAGTAGAGGCAGCAGTGGACTCTGTTATCCTGGAGGTCTGCTTCCAACTGCAACGTGACAACATGATACACACACAATAAGACATAGACACACTGGGAAAGTTCATTTGTACCCGAGACTCACACACACACACACACACACACCATGTACACTTGAACATGTCTAACCTCTCTCTGTTGTCGATGGAATCTAGCGATGGACACAGTCTGAGCAATGTTCTCTGGATAAAATAACACACTACCATTCAGAAAGATCCGTTGCAGACCATATTATAAAAAGGCGTGTAGCAAACTAGGGTTTAGTCCTCGTTTACAGTGAATTTTAACAATTTTCTGGGTTTAGTTCAACTCATTTGATCTTTTGTTATAATCTGTGAGTGACTCTCCTAGGTTGAGAGAGAGAGAGAAGAGAGAGAGAGAGAGAGAAGAATTTGAAATTCAGTTTTAAACATCACCTGATAGTTGGTTACGTTGAATGAAGGATCAATGCTGCTACTCTTTGTGTTTTATTGTTATAAGTTGGCTTCAGGATTGGAAGTTTTATGGCAACTAAGCACTTAATACTAATATTGAGAGAGAGAGAGAGAAAGAAGGAGAGTGAGTGAGTAAAGTAAACTGCAATAATAATGATATGTGAGACCCCTTCCTTGTCTCCTCACCTACAACCATCAGAGTGAACTCGAAGCCCTTCTTCATACACTTCCTCTGTATCTGATTCGGCAGGGTGGCAAAACCCACATACTTCCTGCCAATATCCTGAAGGGGGTTTGACTTGTTTTACCATTAGTACATAGATAGTCAGAGAGGACATGCTCCATCAGCTAATCGATGTATTAGTACTGTACCTTATGACATTCATATGGGGATAAATATCTTGAGGGGTTTTCAGCTTGGGGACGTTTTGGCAAGGATCCCAGGCTGCTGCTAAAGGGCATGCTCATGCAGGGATGTGAAGGGTGGGGTAAGCTGCAATTGAGATTTCGGACCCCTGAATCTGTAGTTTGGGCCCCTACTGGGCTTCCAGGGTCCACGTCTTCATCAGGCGGGCTGTAGAACTGTAACATTGCAGCAGAGCAGGAGTGTGTTGCTTTTATTACATTTCTCTTGAGATTTTAAAAAGAGCTATTGAAGACAACTTCCTGAGTCAAGAAAAAATGGTTTTGTTAAACCCTATCTTTGAATGATTCTAACTGTGATAATGGATCAATCAGTTCCAAGTGATTACATTTGACAACGGCAATATTGCACATTTGGTGTTTTCCTAAAGAGCTTACCTCTCCATCTGGACGCAGTGATGTCAGAAGATAATCATCATTCATCCACCATTCACAAATATGGATTTACATTCAGCAGATGGAATAAGAGGATGAGAGGGAATGAGAGATTACTGTGACTGTGCAATGTTTGATAAAGACACCTGGGGGCGCCATCTAACTGCAAAAAAAGGCTTCATTTAGTTTGACTGCAGCCTACATCTGGTTTACTCTAACTCTCACATATTACTACAATAATATTCCTACAGGGACTTATAGTGTGTCTGTGATACTGAATACTGACTATTGACCCTATAATAATTTTTCATACATAGGTATAACATATTGTTCACAGTATTGTTTATCTCCTATGGTATTACTATAATATTACTATAATATTCCACCAGGGACTTGTAGTTTTACTGTGATATTTGTATTGCATCCTTCTAAATTTTATTATAGGGTTACTATAGTCCTTTTTCATATAGATGGATATGGCTTAGGGGAGACCGGGGACAGTTGTAACACTCTGGCCTTCAGCATCAATAACTCGGTGTGTGAATAAGTCTTGTTGTGCGAATTACAAGTCATTTGGGGGACAAGAAAAAAACAATGTCTGAAACTCAATAGTAAATATGTGCTTCAATTCGGAACTGAAGACTTACCATGGTTGAATTAGTAGATACTTAAATAACACAAAACAGACAATTTAAAACTATATGACACCCTACACAATAATCTAGAGTTTAATTGTAGATTTCTTTGAATTTTTTTTACTTTACTCCACTGGTTGTTACCATAGTTACTGCTGCAAAGGGTCAACAACGCCCTGACTCTGTACAGAGGTAAGCAAAAGGTCATCCAGGAAGCCTGCGGATGAGTGTCCTGCTGCGCCAGTGAGTACATCCCACAGGAAACCAACAAGAAGATGTCACTTTACATCTGTTTACTGTGTCCAGTAAATTTGAAAGCATGCAAACTGTGATGTCAAACAGGAAGTGGGCGTATCCAATATTGACCACACCACCATAGTTTATTCCTGACTGGTCCAACTGACAGTGTTTCAACTAACACGGTGTTACAACCATCCGGGGTCTCCCCTACTGTAAGAACAGTGAAGAGAAAGTTTAAAAAAAAAAGTTACCTGCCAGCTCGTCGTCGTCTGTCTGACGTCTAGGCACATTTCTGTTCTCCCGTTTGTTCACCTTATAACGAGGTCGACAAGGACGATGTATCGTTATTTATTTATTTGCTGTATTCAGTATGTTCGCTTGGAATTCTCTATTTTTTTTATTCTTAATCTATTTTTTGCTGCTGGGATTACCTAGTTTCTCCACAGGGATCATTTTAGTGTAATAATCCACACAAACAGGACTGAAATGTCTTCAAAATACCATGAGTGTCTGGTCGCATCCGAGTTGACGAATTCTTTGCTATTTCCACAGGCTGATGAACGTTTGTTAGCGGGAAAAAAATTCTAAAAACGACAAAAACTAACCACTTGATTTGATTCACGGGTATCCCAAATAGTAACCACAAATTAGTCAAATTCAAACTGAAACCCCAGCCTACCTTCTTCATCTTTGACTCTTTCCATTTCCATTTCCATCCGGTTGAATTTCAAATATAAACATAGTATATGTCATAGGATGTCATAGAAATGGAATCATTTTTTGCTTAAACGTCGTCACTTAATAGAGCGCAACAGTGACCGCCCACATTTTTTACGGCTCTGGTTCCGGAAGTAAATTTCCCATTCATTTACTCCATAGACATTTCAGAAAATCCTTATATAAAGAGTTTTAAGGCTGGAACCAAGCCAACCAGCTAGACGATGAATCGTGACCATAAAACATTTGATTCTGAGCAAAAAAAAAGATAGGAAAACGGAAGAAAAGGCAAAGGTACAAGACTGTGTACATAATTATTTTATGAAGTGAAGGAACTACTCATCCCATAAACCATTGTGAATGATACTTTTCCAAAAACTTCCAAACTAACGATAGTCTAGCGCGCTTCTTCTTGAATTTAACATTTGTCAATAGTATAGTGTTGATATTGTTGTTGTTTTGTGTGCGTATATATAGTGTTTCATATAGTATAGTGTAAAGTGTTGTCATCGACATGGTACAGTGATTCGTTCCAGCTGCATAGGATAAGCAGCTAGCTAGGTTACGTTAGTAGCTAACATTAACTTTAGCTGACAAGACGTTCGCGGGTGCGGTAAACATTTCCATGGTAACAGCGAGCTCCACCAATCAGAGACGTCGCTGTTACACTTTAGGATTGTGGGTAGTGTAGTACTTCTCCATGACATCGCGAATAAAACATGTTTTTCTCAAAACAAGGTTGATATCATACGGACTTGGCTTCTACAGGAGCATACACTATCGTTTCACAATCTACTATCTTGTGGTGAGTCAGAATATGAATGGGATTTTCTCTTCCGGAACCACACTGTTGAGCTCTATTGTAAATAGTAATAAATATAAATAAATTCAGTGGTCCGAGTTCATATTTTTCTTTATTCAATAAACGTTTTTGTAGTCTAACGCAAACATTCACAGTTCAAAGTGTTGGACATTGGCTAACATTTTGTAGCATCAAATACATAAGGCCTTCTGATAAATAATTGACTCATGTAGCTTAAAGCATAAAGTGCCAGGTGTTTCACAGCTTTTAGAGAAGGATAAAAACCTTCTGCATGCTGGTTTTGCAGAGCAGCATGAGAGAAAGCTGATGTGCCAGGTGTGCGTACAAATCCCTTCATGTTTTCCATCCCAAACATGCTCACAGCGATATTTTACTGAGCAGTCATTGATTGATTTTTTATATCTCTACATGTTCCTTGCCCACGGTCCTCCACATACAGTAACACCCAGCCAGTTTTGTCCCCAGTGGTTTGAAAGGGTGAAGCTTGGAGATGGTGGAAGACTGGAGAAGTTTGAATCACTGTGGAGTATGAACCCCTTGATTCAGTGTTGGTGTCCCTTAAAAGAAGCGCTCTGTAGACGCATCCTGTCTTGGCTGTTCGAGTCAGCAGTCAGAGAAAAGAGCTGTCCTCTGTGGTTGTGTCCCACACCACCCTGCATGATCTCCTGGACCTGTCCGGCCGGCCTGGCAGCGGGCTCTGGTGTAGCTGCTGTTGGGGGGGCTCATGCTGGGGTTTTGGATTCCCTGAGTGGTTGTTGTGTTCATAGTTTTCAGACCCGTCTTTGTTTGAGTCTCTGCTCACAGACCTGCGATGGCTCTGAGGGCAGCTGGGGCTCTTGGATTGTGAGTGGTCCTTATGCTCTCCATCCAGGCAGGACTGGTCGTGGTCTTGCTGGTGCTGCTGGGCATCTTCATGGCTGTGGGGAGTGCTGTTCTGGTCTGGGCTCTGAGACAGCTCGATCGGGTGGTTGTTAGAGGTGTCTGGACAATGTTTGGCATCAAGGCTGTGCCTATGCGATTGCGGCGAGTTGGTGTGGTCAGGAGAAAGGGTCCCGTCCTGGTTGTGTGAGTGGTGCTGGTAGTTGTGGTTCTGCCAGAAGGCCCTGCGGTGTTGCTCTAACTCGGACCGCAGATGCAGGCCGATGTCCAGGTGCATCAGCAGGTTTTCCAGCCACTCCTCTAGCTTTGCAAAGGAAGGACTGAAGGACAGAGAGAGAGAGAGAGAGAGAGAGAGAGAGAGAGAGAGAGAGAGAGAGAGAGAGAGAGAGAGAGAATCAAATGCACTGTCAGGTTCTGAAAGTTAAATTTGGAAATCTGGAGGCGTCCATCCCCTTTGTTCTGTAACTGGAAGGTTTCAGGTTTGATCGCACAACACCTAGTGTGTCTCTTGTGAGGCTTTGATACGCTAAAGGCTAGGTAGGCTAGTCCACAGCTTTTTATTTGTATTAAATTTCAAACAGAGAGTTATGGTGGAACTGATAGAACTTATTGACAGTAAAATAACAAGCCAACATGCATCAAATAGATGGCATACAACCTATACCCTATGTTATATTTTTACAAACATATTTAGGGCTGCAGTGGTTTGAGAAAAGTGAAATTAGAAGAGTAACATACAGTGAAACTTGAATTTCTATATCCTATCATACCGCGTATCGGCCTCCAGGTCACAGCAGAGGGCAGCCAGAGGCATGAAGGGGGAGGGGCATTCAGGAGGGTGGTACTGCTCCAGGAAACCAGCCACATTTAGCCCAAAGTCTGGGGTCCGGGGAAGGTAGTCAGGGTCAGCACTCACTCTGCCTATTATCTTCAGAGGCACAAGGACAGACGCGAGCTCAACTTTAAAAAACGATCACACGTTTTGTTTATAAATATATGGATCATATAGCTGTATGTTTGCCCCACTGAAAGTTTACCTCAATCTCAATAGACGCTGTAGTTCTATGAGACAAACTCAGATCAAGTGCTTCACTGTTTTGTGAATGTTTTGCTCTCTCTATAGGCCAGACAGACGGCAAGAGCTCTTACCTCACACATCATGATGCCAAAGGAGAAGATGTCCACCCGTTCGTCGTAGCTCTTCCCTGGGAGGCACATAGGGAAGATGGAAACAGGTAAAACACATCACTATTAGGGTGTGCTTGTTACTCGACCTGCTGGAGGTGCTGTGGCTCACTTTCAGATACAATAACAACCTCTATTTCTGATGAAACAGCCTGGGTCCTGAGTTCTGCATTTTCCATGTGAGATGTGCTACTAGACTGCAAGAGTTCACAGTGCTATCATTCCAGTGCTGTGAGTATCAATCAATAAGGCGTCAGACACTTCACTCCTCTATACCTGTGTGCTGTGAAACTTCATCATGCTGTACAGCACTTGAGAAAATAAGTTTCTGCAAGTCTATTTGTTATTGAGCTGTATTTAATCAATAAAAGGAAGTAAAAGCTGTATTATTGTATCTTTAACTTTAACTATGAATCTTCACACCATAGCTGCAAACTGTCACACGACTCCCACAACCATCTTCTCCTAATCTCAAAGAAATGTACGTCTACACCACAAATGCGCTGTAGGACAGAATTTGTGCTTGTTTTCATCCTTTTCTATTTTTACCTCTAGTTTTGGTATCTATTACTTGCTGACTGGGTGCCTTTCTGAAAGTTAGAAAGGCCCTCAAAGCTTACAAGTAATTCTCTCACAGCCTCTTCTGATACAACGGGTAAAGGTCCTTGAGGGGGTTTCAGCAGGTCCCCAGCAAAATAGTTACATTTCACTGTTCCTTCTTTTACAAGTTTGCGCAATCAGAAAACATTTAAGAAATACCGATTCTGATCAGAGGTTTCACTCCCCACTGTTATCTCCCCTACAGTCCTTCACCTCCTGAGACAAAACCTCTATCAAATCAAGTTCTGGGGCTCTGATGTATATCGATCCAGGGGTCTTTGCCATGGAAATGTTAAACGGGACCCCTGTTGTAATTGACTGCATGGTACCGTGGCAACTTTCCCTCTCACCATGGATCATCTCAGGCGCCATCCAGTAGGGGTTCCCCACCACGGTGTACCGCTTCCTCCGGTCAGGCCTGCGGAGCTCTGACAGTCTGCCGGTCGCAGGCCTCTCCAGAGAGGATGTTCTGCCCTGGCCCCTCTCCTGCATCACCAACCTCGCCAGCCCAAAGTCTGCCACCACCACACTCTGGTTCTGAATAAGGAGAGAGAGATGTAATGTTGAGACTGTTGAGTGAAAGAGTGAGAATGCTCTGTGTGTGTGTAGTTTGTATGTGGAGGAGCAATAAGTATACAGTCAGCTTTTATATTAGTCTGTTACGTGTAGCATTTGTGTCTCAAAATTAAGACCAAGTTTCCCATAAACCCTTTTGCTTCCTATTGCAAAGAGAGCATTGCTACATACCGCTGAAAACAGCCCTAATGTGAAGTTGAGACTATGCAGTAGAATAGAATAGTGGAACTTGTGAATTACTTGCAAAGTAAAATGGTTCCTGTTTTGTGCTGTAAAGTAAACCAGCAGATTTCCTGTGAAGTCTGATGTGGTGTAGAGGCCAGTAGAAGCTTCCAGTCTCAGCGATTTGTCTTGTGTGTTTACAGTAACTATACTAATGCTTAAACATTAATGTGGTAATGATTTATTAATGTTGTCCTGTGTGTGTGTCGTGTAGAGAGCTGGTGTACTACAGGTAGAGGGACTTATTTACCTCTCTGACCAGGCAGTTGTCTGAGTTCAGATCTCGGTGGATGACATTCATGGAGTGTAGATACGCCTGAGAAAGATGGAAGTTATGTAGGTGAAGATTACTACTCTGCATCAAAGTGAGGTATGATTTTAATAATGTACATATTACATTTACAATATTGACCGGAGAGACTCACCATTCCAGCTGCGATGTCCTTGGCAAAACCCACTCTCACACTCCAGGGAAAATCATTGTCCTAGAACAAGAAGATATGGGTTGACATGATGTCATCCCCATACGATCTGTACAGTCCTCTGACAGTACACGTGAAGAAAACATAAAACCCATTTTTTATCTTACCATTTTTTTAATGGTTTCTCTGAGAGTTCCCCCTTGGACGTATTCAGAGATGAAGTTTAGTCGCTTGTCTTTATAAAACAGTCCGATAAACCTGAGGACATTGGGGTGATCCAGACAACGCATCACCTTCACCTACGCAGAGGTAGAGGTGGTATGGTTAAACTTCTGCCTCATGTGTCTCATTGCAGCTGTTTCAAATGAAAGGGGAGGATAGTCATCTAGTGCTCTGTTGACCACCTACCTCCTTTAAGAAGGTCTTCTGTGTCTCTTCGTCAAAACGTATCAGCTCCTTCATCACCATCACCTCCCCTGTCTCCTGATGCGTTACCTTGACAACAACAGCTCAATCACAATGCTGACATCCTCATCAAATTAATGTCATACAAGTAGGTAAAAATGCATCAGCATTTCAAGGTGGCAAATTGGTGTACAGATGTCTAAATGGTTTGATTCAGAAAGTGATAGTGATAATCAAAGGGATCAGGTGATGGATGGATGAAGTGCCGCACCTTGACAGCCCTGCCCAAAGCAGCCCTTGCCGAGCACCTCGCCGTGGATGAGGTCTGACGGTCTGAAGATGCGGTGGGTCCTTTCCCCCGGGTCCACACGCAGAGACTCTGAGCGAACCATCTCCCTCCGCTGGGATGAAAGAGGCAGCGCTCCAAGGGAGAAGGGGGTACTTGTTGATACTACAGCTACGCCTGAGAAGGAACGAGTGAGTGAGACAGATGGAGAGAAAGAGGCGGGTCTAAATTGTGGTAACCACCATGAAAATCAAATTGCACTCTTACAGGATGTGTCTGGAGCGCATTCCCACGGTTCCTTGGTGCTGAGGTGGCGAGAGGCTCATCTTGATTGGTTCGTCAATCTCCTCTTTGGGACTTGGCTCCTCTTCCAGGCTCGGGAGCTTGTGCATTGCACTGAGGCTGTCACAGACACAGGGGTCAGGAGAGTTGATGGTGTCCTGGGGGTTGCTGGGGCCGAGGGGGCCCTGGGGCGACTCGGGGGTGTGTTCAATTGTCAGCTGCAGCGGTCTGTTTGTGTCCTGGATCACACAGTCTACCTGGAGGGAAAAAAAATGGTCTTACTTGAGATGTGGTCCCGATGTCTGATGCATCCCATTAGGCTTGTTTTGGGTTGGTGTCGCCCTTTGGTCTTGGCGTTTGCATGTGCGACTGCGTTAGTCTCACCTGTATGTTGAACTTTTTGTGATATTGTATTTTAGTTTCATTTATGCATCACGGTATTGTCTCTTTTGCTGTTTGTGGACACCAGGAAGAGTAACCACTGCTTATTGCACTAGCTGATGGGGAGCTGAACAGACAAATGCTAAATTGTTATGGTATTATTGCTGAATCAACAGGTGGAGTGTGGCCTACCTCGTCCAGGGAAATGTTGCCGACTGGGATGCCGTTGACCTCCAGCACTTGGTCACCAGTGTGGATGGAGGACAGCAGGTCAGGGGTGAGGAGGGCTGGGTCTAGTCTGAGGAAAAGCGAGCAGAGGGGTGAATGGGTGGAAAACAGAGAAAAGGAGAGGCGGGGCGATCGTTGGGAGTTTAGTTTGTTAGAGTTCAGCTCTAATTGAATGTATTTGTTCCCCCTCTGAGAACTCACTCGGTCACAGTGACAAGAGGCCCTTTCTCCTGGCTGAGGTCTGTGGCTACAGTCAGTCCTCGTCTGCCATCTGCACGTGGAGGGGAGGGACACCAGCGCCACCATGTGGGGACTCTGGGTTATTGGAGAAGTTGACCTCACAGGTGATACTACACCCTGGCTGAAACAGTGGCCACTGCATGACAGATAGACAGATAGGGGGCGAGAGAGAGAGAGAGAGAGAGAGAGAGAGAGAGAGAGAGAGAGAGAGAGAGAGAGAGAGAGAGAGAGAGAGAGAGAGAGAGGGGGGCGAGAGAGAGAGAGAGAGAGAGAGAGAGAGAGAGAGAGAGAGAGAGAGAGAGAGAGAGAGGGGGCGAGAGAGAGAGAGAGAGAGAGAGAGGGGGGCGAGAGAGAGAGAGAGAGAGAGAGAGAGAGAGAGAGAGAGGGGGGCGAGAGAGAGAGAGAGGGAGAGGGAGAGGGGGCACACAGAATAGAAGATGTGCACAGTTATAAGAAACACCTTTCCCATCCGCCCCCCCCCCCCCACCCCACTCTTAGACTTAAAACGTACCAGTAGAGTTTGGTGCGTTCGACCAGAGTGTAGTTGTCTCCATCTCCAATAAACGTTCCACAGCTCATACAAGTGAAGCATTCAGGGTGGAACTTTTGCTCTCCAGCAGGCTGCACATAAAGAGAGGAAGTGTGATATAACACAGTAGAAAGAGCAAGAGGATTGTATTGGTTTCTCTTCACAAGGGGGGGGGGGGGGGGGGGGTCAGAATCAAGGAGCCAAATGCAACTTTGAATTCCAGCATCAAGGCCAAGTAGTGTCAGGATGTTTTCACAGGGGAGAGTTACAGAAAAAAGCAGAATTTATTTTCAGAGGAAACCAAGAGGAAGGAAGGCTTTGAGTCTAGGAGTAGGTGGCTTAACACTTTGTGATTGA
This sequence comes from Hoplostethus atlanticus, assembly GCA_034670405.1. Taxonomy (NCBI): domain Eukaryota; kingdom Metazoa; phylum Chordata; class Actinopteri; order Trachichthyiformes; family Trachichthyidae; genus Hoplostethus; species Hoplostethus atlanticus. The sequence goes on along the minus strand of JAXDDX010000155.1, from coordinate 335,438 downwards.
TACAGTAATTAAATCGTTATATTGGCTAGTATAGTCATGCAATATGTTGGTGAATATTGCAAATTTGTATGGCCACTCTAGCCAGCTTGAATCGATGGTGGCTTTGAAAGATCAATATTGTGTTGTAAACTAGCCCGTCAACATCCAATCAATTTGTTGCTGGAGTCAGTAAGCAGGAAAACAATGTAGTAAAAATGAGGATTATCGCTGTACTGGCTGATGTAATGACAAAGGGTTGTTTGTCAACATGGCGAAGTCAGACCAGTACAGGAAAGTGAGTCAGGAAATGGGGTTTCCTCTTTAGCAGAGGAAGTTTGTAGTCTGTACGTTACAAAAGGTTTGGTAAGGATATATACACGCACCGGCCACTTTATTAGGTACACCTATCTAGTACACCTATCTAGTACCAGGTAGGACCCCCTTTTACCCTCTTTGCATTTCCCATCAGATCCACGACACCTTAACATAATGGTTGCTGTAATTTGGTAATTTAATGAAGGATTTCAACCCACTAACTAACAGGCCACCAGGCTGTCAACTGAAGGGAGTAAATATAATTATAACTATTATTTCCTTGTGTGATTTTGAAAATCTAACAATGCTGGTTTGTACAGAAAGGTCATGCAGGGACATTTTGATAACAGCAGTCGGTTGATGTTGGCTTGGATTTTCTAGGGTTAATGTCAAAATCAGTCAAGGCACAAGGGGCTTTAATAAGTAGAAGACAAACATGAGAAGGACCCCAACCCAGATGACTGCATTGAATATTTCTGGTATAAATCAAGGTGTACAGACTGTTTGTTGTTGTTGTTTTTCAATGATGGACAGGTTACCATGATGAGCCCAGTTGTGATGGACTCCTTGCAACCGTGGCAGTGCTCCCCATACCGGGCCCAGTAGTGCTTCTTACAGAAGAGCTGTCCTTCTCTCTCATAGTACCAATGAGACAGGATACAGCCACACTCACAACACCTAGAGGAAAGGATAAGGAGGGAAGAGCAGAGCAATAAGAAGAAAGGAGAGGAGATGGGCGAGGGGAGGGTGGAGAAGGAGTGAGGAATGAAGAAACAACAGGATAAGAGAAGAAAATGGGGTAAAGAGGGTACGAGACAGTTAAGCGACAGAAGTGTGCTCGACCTCAGTAACATGAGCCCAATCAGTGATGGAACACCTGAGACCTGTGAGGAAAGTCGACCTGTTGGATAGTCCCACACAGGATCCAGGTCAGTTGGACCATAGATTACCTCTTCAGTTTAGCCTTGTTTAAACACACAGTATATGGTGTCACTGATACCCAACTCCCTGCCTCTCTTGACCCTTTTGACCCCGGTACCGGATAGGTTGCTTGTGTTGAAGTTAAAACTGTCCACCGAACCACCGGTGTTTTTCCAGGACATGCCTAGAGGAAACCTGGCTACCATGATTGTGTGGATGGCGTCTAGATGATTCATTGCAGACCCTGAATTCCTGATGTCACTGTAAGAAGAAAACACCCTTTGCACTTCAACACCCCTGCACCCCTGCAGATTTTGTCTGCCAGGCGCCAAATTAATGTTGCTTCTTACAAAAGGACTACTGATGTAGGGTCATTGGTCAGTCATATGACTTAAGCGTAATATTTGCTTCAGATGAGTGTTCCCATTCTACGATCCTTTATGAATGTGGGCCCTGGAGGCAACTAAATAAACTGGAAGCATTATGGCAGTTGCCCCTCCGGTCATACTGTCTTTCCTCAACCGCAATGCAGCTTGTTCACTTTCAGTCCCTTCAGTATCTGCAAACACAAATTCCTCAGAGCTGGATGCAGAATAATAGCTGTGTACCGTAAAAACCTGCTTCCTTATCTGTCCAACACCACCGTCGGAGTGGGAGGCAACTTCCTGGCCGGAGTAAAGCTCCATGTTTCCTCTCTCCCTGCCTGTAAATGTCATACAACCCTCACAATGGAGAATGGAGGGTTGCCTCACAATTCAGAATTAAATAGTGGGATGATGAGATGAAGAAACAACTCTTTCCTCCCATGTAAGAGACAGTTTATGTAATTTCAATGTGAATGAGCAGATTCATAAAGGAACATAGTGTTCATTAACTGTGCCATCTTCTAAATTAGTCACAGTTTTATGCCTCTAATACAAGTTAAAGTGGTAATCTTTGAGATCCACATTTTTGTTGGTTTTGGTTTTGACATCTTTGGTGCTAAGCGGTCGTGGTGTGGTGTTTTTGTACTGCACTTCCCATCAAACAGTATGGCCAGTAGTTTTCCTGTTGAAGTTTGAGTTTCTGTAGGTACTGAATTTTGCTTTGATGCTCATGCTAACTGACCAGTTCTTCTAACCAGTCAAAACAAACTGCTGCTGCAAAATTGACATTTATTTATGTGAAAATGTCCCAGGTTAGTTGAGACGAGACTCTAACACATTAGAGGTAATGAGGTCTAGTTCTATTACAGTATTCAGTAGGAGTCAAGCTTGAGTATGAGCATCGTAATGAAGTTATTCTCATGAGCCTTGTGGCCTAACAGAAACTGCCCTGGGATAGTGTCACCTGTAATCCACCTTGGGAAGTAGCAAATCTATCAGACCTGCCTTTCATTCATCACTGAGGAAATGATAAAGGACGACAACCTTCAGTCAGAGACAGCTGCAGGTTTATTTCTGTCCTACTGTCTTTGTGTTTGTGCCTCTGGCGGCGGATGTGGAACCGAACAGCTTCACATCTGTGATTCCTCTGAAACATCTGGGCCTGAGAAAACACTGGAATCCACCCAGACATAAAATCATGTTTTCTACTCCACCCCTTTCCACAGACCGTCTATCTTCTTCTCTACCTCAAAATCTTGCCCTGGTGTGCCCTGCTCCTTTCTGATACCTTTAGCCATCCGAACATCCTCTCTCTCCTAACCCTGGTTCCTGTGACGGTGATAGCTAAGCGGACCTGCAGACACAATAGGACGTGCTGTTGAATAAAACAAAGCGTGTTATGATGTCAGGCCATTTGCCCAGGTCACATGTCACATTGTAATGACGTGCTCTCCTCCCATGGTTTCCTCCCTCTTCTGTCTGTATCACCCTGCTGGACTTCCTTTTAAAAACATTAGTCATGTACTGTATTGTAGTCAGCTGGGACACATAACAGGACAATAACTGTGCCTGGCATTGATATGGTGGCATAAACTGTACTGACACCCAATGATGTGAAAATAATAATAATAATAATAATAATAATTCATATTGCAGGATGTCTTGTACTAAAAACTAATACAATTATTTATTACTCATTTGATACTTCTTATTCAAGAATTCAAGAATACTTTATTTGATTTGAACTTTGACAAATGCTTGTATGAAATTGAAATATATCTGAATATCTTCTTCACACACACCATTTGGTAATGTTTTCTCAAATTGTTGTCACACCATATATCTTCACACCGTATATCTTAAAATATGACCACATGTGTGCTAATACACAGTGTCAAACCAGATATTGACTAAATGAATACGGTCCTCTATGCTACTGCTGGTGCTTTCACTTTGAAAAAGGCTTCTGTTGAATGAATAAATAAATTAATATAATTAAGTTATTAATTACATTATTTTTGAAGATGATGTAATCTTGTCTGAAAAAAGATTTGTTTTTGTTTTTGATAAATAATGAAACAAGTTCTTCGTAGTGGACTCAGACTTTTGGACCCCACTGTAACGGCAGCAATCTTCTGTTGCAGGAAGTATCTCAGATGTTGAATTACCATTTGTGTATAGACAATACTCTCGCTTTCACTCTCTCGTTCCCTCTTTCACTTTTCTCTCTCTCTCTCTCCCTCTGTCACTCACACATACACACTTCAGTAATAAACATCAGTGGCTCTTACCTTCCTTTCATTCCTTTCCGAAATCTCTGGTCCCGTCGTGACATTCTGCCCTGTCAGTTCACCGAGAGACGGCTGTCACTCTGGAACAATCCACCCTTTCCCTGGACAGGACGGGTTTAGGAAGAAAACCTCCAGTCGCACATGAGCGGGTCTTCTATATCAGGCACATACTGTTACCAGTTGCAGGCGGTGTCATTTTCCCTCCATGCACTCAGACGTTTCCTGTGCAGATGAGCTCCCTCACCAATGTGCAGTCTAGCTGTGTGAGAAAAAACTCTGACCCGCTGACACCAGCTGACCAGTCTCCCCCTGCTGGCTGCCGTCAAACAGACCTATCCCAGTATAGATGCTCTACTCCACCCTCCCCCTCCTGTAACCTCCAGTATGTACACCTCTACAAGTGGCAGATACAGTTACACTCCTCTGCACCATGTACAGAGACCACAGAGTGTGGAGAATTATGCATTTCAGGGGTAAAACCATGGCACCTGCGCTACAGTGTGTGTATTTGGGTGTTAATGTGAGCATTTGTTAAGCCGTGTGTGTGTGTGCGTGTGTGTGAGTGAGTGAGTGTGTTTGCGAGTGAGAGAGAGAGAGAGAGAGTCCTGTCCGATCAGCGCAGGCACAGGCTTAATCTCTTTATGAATGCCCCAATTACTGCACTGTCCCGAGTCTGAACCTAAAGCACTCTATTCATCACACACAAGAAACAAAGAGGGAAATTCAGAGAGAAGTGAGAAGTGAGTCTCAGCACAGAAGTATGGGAAATGGCTCACAACTAGATAGATGACAACCATTAATACTGTACAGTATACAGCTCAGCCCATTTACTGTAGAAGCCTCATCAGATTATCCATGTGAGTGATGCTGTGTTGAAACTTATCTTGCTTCTAGAGCACAACACGCCAAACTAGTGGACATTGTCAGTTTCACTGCATAAGATCATTATAGAGTATACTGTGGTTGAAGTGCATTTTCCAGTATTAGTTAACTTGTAGACCAGTAAATCTATGAATAGCCCCAGAGTGTATTTCATGACATGTAATACCATGTCAGCAGATGAAATCTGACTTTGCACATTGCTCTCACAACCGGCAGGCAGGGGGTGTCTATCATCATTCTACTTAAAAAAGCAAATAAACAGATGGAAACAAAACTACAATTGGAAAACTAATACATTTGTCCACCTTGACAACACCGGCATATTGGTGTTTTTGCATTTTATGCAAGGACACGAACACTGAGGTTTGCTGCTTAAAAGAAGAAGATGACTTTAAACAACTGTCATTGGTCTTTATTTTAGAAAGGATTTTCACAAATAGTTTGTTTACAAAAGTGCATCATTTTTTCTTCATGGGCCAGATAAAAAGGGCAGCTGTTAGAAACAGAACTTGGGCTAAATGATAGACACAAATCCAAACTCAAATGAAAGATAAAATTCAATTTCACTTTTTATCCAAATGAGATCACAGATTACATTCGTGTTAGATTCAGAACATATTTAAGGACAGTATAGAAAATAGAGCACTTCATTTTTCTTTATCAGAGTAGCAGACAAGGTTAGAAATGGTTAAAATCTCACACACACATCAACAAAACAGCTCAAATATTTAAAGTTGTCTTGATGCACTTGCATTCCTAAAATAAGACTAAATAGCAGACGCATTTATTTCTGCTTTTCAACATACTTGGCAACATAATTTAAAGTAAACATGTGAACACATTTTCATCAGTGTTAAAGGAGGTACATCAAAAAGACACAGTGATCCGATGCTTATCAGAGGAGGGTATCTTAACCCACTGTCTTGTAATATCATAACTATATTACCTCACATTTAGCTTGATGAAAGCTTTCATCTCACCATATGCTCATTACAAGTACATTACTGTTGAATGTTCAGAAACAAAAACCTTTTTAGGCACCTTAACTTAAACACTTGTTATGTAACTTAAACACTAATACCCATTAGCGTTACATAGTCATAAAAGAGTGCCATTAATATAGACAAGTGAACACCTCAAGATCATGTGTTAATGACTCTGAGGGCCGTAAGCTCCCATATATTTTAGAGAATGATGCGGCCAGAAGGGGACTTCAGCATAGTACAGTTGAAATGAACGCAGAGTTTCTTTTCAGGGATCTGATAATGACAACTGGTCAAAACACCACACCATAAAAAATGCCCCTAGATTCCCTGTTGTTCAGTGCTCCAAAATAGCAGCTGTCTCTCTTTCTGTCTGCACACTGTTGGACAGATTATCCAAGTGTTTGCACTTCAATATTAAAGCCAGAAACAATGATTAAAAACAAACAAACAATGATATTCTGGTGCAAACATTAGACATTGTGGGAAGTGTGGCCTTGGAGAAGCTTTTTTTAGCATTGTGTCAGCATGCAGACAGGTCTAACTGAGCTGCCCTGAGGGAGTCCTTGGTGTCAGTGTTCACCATGGTGTGGCTGCTTGCACAGGAACACGAATGATGTTCAACACAAGAACCATAAACCAAAACTGTATTACAGTAGAGCCTCACCTACAATTAAAAAAAAATCGTGGTCTTTTTATTTGAAAGAGACCCAAATATCAAATTTAAGAACATTAAAAGGAAACAACGTGGACTGTGTAAAACAAGTACATTCTGGCATCATGCAATAGCACCACTGTTTTAATGAGGTCACTTCCTTTCAGTTGGTCTCTCACTTCCTCCTTCTGCCACAGTATTTACCCTGGCATCCAGCGCCTGATGACCGCAACAGAGAAATCATTGCTCACTTGACTTGTAAAATAATCTATGGTATGTCAAAATGATTGGAAGGTCTGTACTGAGTTAGTTACAATAATCTTGTAAAATCATACATACCCCGTGACCTATTTTTAAGTTAAATAAATCACCAGCAGTAGTCTTAAAGATCATGTATACAAATGTTATGTATTGTATGGGTACATAGTATAGATATAGCCTATGGTCTATAATTTTTACCTCTGTAGCCCCCAGCTCCCAGTAAGGCCTGCATGGCTGCATACTTGGCTGCCTTCTGTGCCTTGGCTGGAAGTAGAGTGACAGTTAGTCTGCAGATATTTGACTGATAAATACATTTGAAGCTGTGAACCTTTATATACAACAATACCCAGCACCGGAAATAATGCAATCATAGACAAAATGCTATTTTATCAGATTTTTCCCCAATGCATTTCTCTCCAATATAGTTGGGTGCATGTAAGCTAATTTCCTTCAGTAGGTCTGCAGGGTTTTACAAGTAAACAAGGAGAGCATGGGTAATTGTTCTCATCAAGATGATTATATGTCAGCATGTGCCACGTGTGTGTGTCTGTGTGTGCATGCGTGCACGTATGTGTGTTAAGAGATGGTAACTAATTAGAACATGTTCATCCCGGAGGACAGAGTGAGTTTTCTTACATTTCTGCCCGGCCCCTGCATATCCTAGGGAACAATAACAGGAAAGAGAAAGAGCCAGATCAGTCATAATAAACAACTGATACTCCTCACAATGTCCACATTCACCCTTTTGTTATCACAGCCAAGAAATGAATGGAAACAGGACAAAACCAACATTCCCCAAATATGGCCTTGACACACTGGTTAATTCAGGATATCTTTTATACATATCCTACATTGTGTATAGATGTGTGAATATAACCCTGGGCATCTATCATAGTATTTTCTACTAGTAGTTTCCTCTTATGTCTTCTCATTTTTAATGTGAATAGGAATATGCTGAGAGAGAGAGAGAGAGAGAGAGAGAGCGAGAGCGAGCGAGCGAGCTTAGAGTTTACCTGGATAGACCCCACCACCATAGCCAGGGCCAACACCCCCTGTTGGGAGAGTGGACACATTACAGCCTGTCCTACTGTATGAACTGGCCTGTATGATTTGGATCAGTCTTCCCCATAGTTAGGAATCCATTCGTTTTAAGATTGCAAAATATTATACTCTGCCATTACTATTCTGTACCGAATCAATGTAGTAGTTGAACTGACCTGGAAAGCCACCTGGTCCTCCTCCTACTCCCTGGCCTATTCCACCGGCAGCTCCTGCTCCTGTTCCCAGTCCTCCTACCCCGCTACCTGGACAGACATGGATGTGTTAGTGTGTTCAAATACTCAAAATCAGGCAGAATGGTAAGGAGTGTGAAGTTATTTCAAATTTCAAAAAGCTACAATTAAGGCTCTTAAGGAGACAGTTAAGGAGATGCAAGACCAAGATGTTGCCAACTGTAACATTACGATGCCCAAGGCACATTACTCATTCTCATTTTATTTTAGTCCAGTCCAAGTAATGAGTATTTGGAGTTACTGTAGACAACGTATAGTAGTGAACTACTATTTCCTCTCTATAAAGGACAGAAACTCACCTGGGACCCTACCTGGGCCTCTGCCTACAACTCCTGTTGTTCCTGCACCAGGAACTCCTCCTATTCCACCACCTGGTGAACATAGGAGGGGTTGAGTTGGATGATGCATAAACAGAATATAACATAATTGATAGGTATCCCCATAAGATGATATTTTAATGCACAGTAACAAGAAAAACAAAGCAACACTTAACATTTCCCCCACAAATGATAAAGACCCACTGTTGACCAATAACTTGTTTTGGTATTTTAATAACTAATACCAGATATTGACTAAATTAATATGGTTCACTATGCTTTATTGTCGCTACTGCTAGTGCTTTAAATGGGAATTCCGGTAAACCTGGGCTCTATTTGTACAAATTCGTCATTTATACAAAAAAAATAGGTACAAAAAGTTTTGCTCCGGTAGATCGTGTCAGTCGGCAGTCGCGAAATGCGCTGCAATGGCTGCAACGTAATCCGCAGGGGCAAGTGCGCCGATCAAAGTACGTCCACTAAAAGTGCTTGTTTTTGCCACTGACAGGCTCAGATTGTTATTCCTGTGTCTGACAACATTAGGAAAGAATCGCTACAGAGATAGACCTTTTTTTAACAGTGATAATAATGAACTCTTATAATAATTATCAGCACCTTTTGATAAAAGATCTATAAGCATCAGCAGAGAATTTTACCTGGTTGGTAGCCAGTTCCACCTAACGATGAGCCATAACCTGATTTAGGAGGCTTCCTTGTCCCCAGGCCTTGGCCACCAGGTCCATATCCACCTGCCCCACCAGGTCCATATCCCCCTGGTCCAGTACCGGCACCTCCTGGTCCATATCCACCTGCCCCACCAGGTCCATAGCCCCCTGGTCCAGTACCGGCACCTCCTGGTCCATATCCACCTGCCCCACCAGGTCCATAGCCCCCTGGTCCAGTACCGGCACCTCCTGGTCCATATCCACCTGCACCACCAGGTCCATAGCCCCCTGGTCCAGTTCCGGCACCTCCTGGTCCATAGCCCCCTGGTCCAGTTCCGGCACCTCCTGGTCCATAGCCACCTGGTCCAGCACCTCCAGCACCAGGCCCATAACCACCAGGGACAGTCCCAGGTCTAGCAGGACCATATCCGCCTGTTGCAGACCCAACTCCACCAGGGCTGGGTCCTGCACCTCCTCCTAATCCTCCTCCTGGACAACAGGTACGGTTATCGAAAGGTTGGTATGTAAAAGTAGCATATAATTGCTCAAATCAGACATTAACACTACATTGGAAAACCTCAGCTGGTCCATAGCCTGCTCCACCCAGATACAAATGGAAGTGTACAGTGGGTGTTTCTATATCATCTACCTTAAGTAAAGACATGATGGTTACCTGATTTAGGAGGCTTTCTGGTTCCTAATCCTTGGCCACCCGGTCCAAAGCCACCTGGTCCCGTCCCAGCACCACCTGGTCCAAAACCACCTGGCCCCGTCCCAGCACCACCTGGTCCAAAACCACCTGGTCCTGTTCCAGCACCACCCGGTCCAAAGCCACCTGGTCCAAAACCACCTGGCCCCCCAATCCCATATCTGCCTAGCCCAGTACCTGCTCCACCAGGACCAGCTCCCACACCACCTCCTACTCCGCCACCTTGGGAAGAGCCATAGGTTTCTTGCAGTACTGTAGTAATTGTTCTTTGTTTAATTTCAAACAACAGCTAGATATCAAAAGTGCCCACACAGTATTGAGATTAGAAACAGATGAAAAGATTTGTGGGTTTTAAAGGTTTCAGCATAAAAGAAGAAGAACAAAAGTCTAGAGTTCCTCACCTGGTCCATAGCCAGCTCCACCCAATGGAGATCCAGAGCCATAGCCTGTTCAGAGGAGTTAATAGGCTGATTATGGCCAAACACCTCATCAATACCACACCATCTTCCTGCTAGTAATGTTAGGACAAATGATCACTGCACCTGATTTGAGTGGCTTTCTTGTTCCCAGTCCTTGACCACCAGTAGGATAGCCACCAGGACCAACCCCTGCCCCACCAGGTCCGTAGCCCCCTGGTCCTGCACCAACACCACCTGGTCCAAAACCACCTGGCCCCGTCCCAGCACCACCTGGTCCAAAACCACCTGGTCCTGTTCCAGCACCACCCGGTCCAAAGCCACCTGGTCCCGTTCCAGCACCACCTGGTCCAAAACCACCTGGCCCCCCAATCCCATATCTGCCTAGCCCAGTACCTGCTCCACCAGGACCAGCTCCCACACCACCTCCTACTCCGCCACCTTGGGAAGAGCCATAGGTTTGTTGCAGTACTGTAGTAATTGTTCTTTGTTTAATTTCAAACAACAGCTAGATATCAAAAGTGCCCACACAGTATTGAGATTAGAAACAGATGAAAAGATTTGTGGGTTTTAAAGGTTTCAGCATAAAAGAAGAAGAACAAAAGTCTAGAGTTCCTCACCTGGTCCATAGCCAGCTCCACCCAATGGAGATCCAGAGCCATAGCCTGTTCAGAGGAGTTAATAGGCTGATTATGGCCAAACACCTCATCAATACCACACCATCTTCCTGCTAGTAATGTTAGGACAAATGATCACTGCACCTGATTTGAGTGGCTTTCTTGTTCCCAGTCCTTGACCACCAGTAGGATAGCCACCAGGACCAACCCCTGCCCCACCAGGTCCGTAGCCCCCTGGTCCTGCACCAACACCACCTGGTCCAACACCACCTGGTCCAACACCACCTGGTCCAACACCACCTGGTCCAAAACCACCCGGCCTGGTTCCGTAGCCACCTAGCCCAGTACCAGCACCGCCGGGCCCGTATCCACCTAGTCCAGTGCCTCCAGGTCCATAACTGCCAGCTCCAGCCCCTCCTAGTCCAGCACCAGTACCTCCAGGCCCATAGCCACCTAGTCCATAACCTCCTGGACCAACACCAGCTCCACCTGGTCTAGTCCCATAGCCACCGGGTCCAACTCCAGCACCTCCACCAGCTGCTCCCACATAACCTAAAAACATAGAATGGTGTGATTTCAGTTAAATGTAAAAAAGCTTCAATTCACGTGTTTACTCTGTGCATCTGTTCATTCTTATCATACTTTTAGGTGGTTTGCCAGTGCCGGCACCTGCTCCTGCACCTGTGGCATATCTGGAACCTGCAAAAGGGAGGCATAAAACAATAACAGTTAAACAACAAATTAGACAGTATTTATCTTCTTTTGTCATCTAATAAAATGTTCTGCTTTGTGGTATATTTGACACTTGGTAATACATAATCATCAGAGTCAACTCACCACCAGGCCCGACACCACCACCATATCCTCCTGGTCCACCGCCAACTCCACCAGGGACTCCTCCTGTCCCTCCTCCCAGACCTCCACCTGCTCCTCCTCCCAGGCCACCACTCACTCCTCCAGAACCAGTTCCTACTCCTCCGACTCCGAGGGTCCCGGCACCTCTGGGACCTCCACCAACGCCACCAACTCTGCTTCCAATCTTGCTTCCAGAGCCTCCAGGTCCAGCTCCGTATCTCCCGGGTCCTGTGCCAAAGCCTCCAGGCCCGGCACCATAGCCACCAGGTCCGGTCCCATAACCACCAGGGCCAGCCCCGTATCCTCCTGGTCCTGCACCGTAACCCCCTGGACCAGCACCATAGCCCCCGGGGCCAGCTCCATAACCTCCAGGCCCAAACCCACCTCCTGCTCCAAGAGTCCCATATCCTGATAGAAAGACAGAAACATTGAACGTGTCATGTAGGAGCCAAATTAAGTTTTCTTAACAGAGGGGTGCATATAGTCTGACAGTTTAAGGAACCTTTGCCTGGCTTTCCTGCTCCCTGTCCTACTCCAGCCCCAGTCGGGTAACGTATACCTGTGAAAAAAAAAGATATGACTAGATACAGTATGTTTCGGTGATGTATGTGCTGTGAGTTAAGTGGACATGGATGGGGAAGGTTAACATACCTCCACCTGGTAAAACTCCGCCAGCACCATAGCCTGTGATGGATAATGCACAAAATGTACCAAAAGAAAATGTGTGACTGTGATAACAGATAATCAATATAAAACTATTTAAGAGAACAAAAAAACTTAGTAGCTCACTTTTTCCCGGTTTAGTGGTTCCTGTTCCAACTCCACCTGTACCACCAGTCCCAGGTACCAGACCTACTCCTCCTGGGCCTCCTCCTAGACCTCCTGCAACTCCTCCAGGACCTCCTCCTACTCCTCCTGGACCTCCTGCAACTCCTCCAGGACCTCCTCCTACTCCTCCTGGACCCCCTCCAACTCCTCCAGGACCTCCTCCTACTCCTCCTGGACCTCCTCCAACTCCTCCAGGACCTCCTCCTACTCCTCCTGGACCTCCTCCAAGTCCTCCTAGACCACCTCCTACTGCTCCTGGCACCCCACCTACTCCACCAGGTCCACCACTTACACCTCCAGCTATAGACCCATCAGGTCCATAGGTTAGATTAAAAAAATAAACAATATTTATCATAGATAAGAAGAGATTTTATTTAGGTAGCATCTTCATGATTTTGGCAATTTGGCAAGAATAACATCAACAGATCATTCCTGAAAGTAAAGTAAAACCTAACTGACAGAAGGGTTTCGATCACAGTGCAGTATAGATTTGGATGGCAAAAATGGCACCTTTGGGTGGCTTTGTTGTTCCTCCTACTCCAACACCTGCACCACCTGGTCCAACTCCAACTCCAGCTCCAGTTACGGCTCCGTCTCTTCCCACTCCACCAGGACCTCCTGTTACACCACCTGGAACTCCTGTACCAGCTCTGTCTCCATCAGCACCTCCTTCTCCATCTCCTTCACCCGGTGTATCTCCTCTGGGGACCCCTGCAGACAGAATCCAGAGCATATTTAACTGTATTCCAGCATAAAAACAAAACTAATCGTTTAAATCCTAAATCCACATCTGCACAGTAGCTACCGTATCTATCACTAGTCAGCTGTACTGACTAAATATAAATATCTAATGACATGATCCCACAGTATGCAACATAGTAAGTAGTATCAAACTGATGTAAGTTATGAGGATAGAGTCTTTTAAGGGAAAAAAAGCAGAAATTAATGAAATAGTTTATAACAGTGGCTGTTTAGCTTATGATGATCACTGATTGGAGGTCTTAGTTTACCCATCTTTTTATTTACCACTACTGGTGATTGGTAAGATATAAGTCCTACAAGTAATTTATCCTGAAAATTGTGCTCTGACTTTTTTGGTCACCTGGGGGTTTGAGAGGTTTGGCCCCGGGTAGCGTCCCACTGGTGAGGTCACCGCCAGCACCTGCAAAGCCAATGCGATAACAGAGTCAATTGCCCAAACTGGCCAATGTCCTGTGTTATGTGACATACAACATGTGAGGCCATCGCAAAAAGCATAAGCAGCAACCACAGATAGAAGAGAAGAGGCAGAGCAATGCACTTTATGTGTCCAACAGTTATGCAGTAGTAAGAAGTCTCACCTCCAGAGGGTAGTCCTGCACCACCTGGAGATCAGAGACAGAAAACCCATCAGAGAGATACCAGGACAACAGCATCTAAATCTGAATCTTATAGGAGGGTGTAGTACAGGTGGCGTCACTAACGTTTCATATACCTACAATAAATATGTGAAGAGTAAGCAAGTACTCACCGACACCTGTCCCAGCTGTTTGAAACAAGACAAAAAATATCAATTAAAATGAAACAAATTAAAAATGAAAACAATCTAGTTGACTCAACAGTGTCTTTATGTTCACTTACCACTTGGTTGTACGGCCCCACCACCAACTGCAATGACAGAAATGCAGATAATCTTTGGCAACTATCAATCAAAAACACTTAACAAACATTGAACTTAAATATAAGTATAATGCGGGTCGTAAATAGTCTTAACTTCACTTAAAACAACACGTCTGTAGTCAGATAGACAAGCCATGCAATATATTATGCTGTGGTGTTTGTGATAAGAAGCGTGAGAAAAACACTCACTCTCTGGCACCGGTAAACCAGCAACAACTGCAAAAGCATTTCAGTGGAGATACAGTGACTTGCATCAAAATAATAAAAAGCATTTGTGATAGCGTGATATGCCATTGTGTCCTATCAGGCAGATTTTTTGTGTAAATCTCAAGTGTGCACATTCATGGAATTCCATGCAAGCATATGCATCAGTGAGGAAATCCATAATCCTATAGAGTAAACCCTATTTTTCTTTTTACCATTTTATCAAATATATTCCCAAAAAACAACCTCTTTATTGTCAATATCTGCTTTAGCTTGATATTCAGGGCAACCTACCAGGTGCTGCTCCTGTGGTACCTGTAACATACAAAGAGGAAATTATGTCAGTCTCATCATGCTAAATACAATGAGAAACAAAGTCGCTGTGTAACACTAACCATACTACAAACATTTATAAGTGACATGAGCAAGCTGCTTGGGTGGGAGAGCAGCTGAGCTGAAGAAGAGATGATGAGACTGAAGGAGAAGTGAAAAGAAAAGCTGCAGGGTGATGAATGCTGGGATCACTGGGTGCATCAGGGCCTGTGTCACTAGTGACAATAGCAATGTCTCCTGTCAAGAGAGACTTCGAGGGCCACTGATTGTGAATCGCTTAATTCTACAGCACATGGTAGGGCCATCGGCAAGGAAGGAGAACCATCAACAAGGGGCCATTGCATGGACGGTATAGTCATGGTGATGATAAAGCAGGAATTAAGGAACGTACAGTAAACAGTGCTTGTAGGATAACATGAGAAAAGCTATGGCTATGAAGTGAACCCTTACCTGGAACTGGGGTCCCACTGAGTTCTGTTTTATATGAAGAGAGATAGGAAAGAGCATGAATAATGGTCAATCCCACAGCTGACAACTGAGACACAACATAGCAATAAAGCTGAATACATCACTACTGATAAGTGAGTGAGGTAGGAAAGTTGCATCAAACAGGATGACACATTTTAACTGCTTCATATACAATCCTGAATAAATGACTATGACTACCTACATCTTGTATTTGTATGCTGTATTTGAGAAAAATACCTGGTTTTGCACCAATGATGGGTATTCCTGTCCCGCTCAATCTGTCTCCATCAACACCTGGTCCTACCTGTCCACCAGTGATGCCAGTACTTCCTGTAATAATATCGTTGTGATAATAATGGTCACATCTGCACACTAATCAGCCGTCACCAGTATTTTACAGATGGTGAAAATAGTATAATTTTGAAAAATGAAATCAAGGATTGTTTTGTGCATTTTCTCAGGTGTTTGACTTTGGGAGTGTCGGTCGTCATCTGTACTTGTTTAATCTTTGGATATTTGGATCTGAATTTACGCATTATTGATGTCATGTATGTGCAAAAGTCACATCATCTCAAGGAAAGAAAATAACATCGATCACTTGGTTTACGCCCACCTTCACTTCCAGAACTTCCAGACCCTTCTAGCACACTGCCAGCACCACCCTCGCCTGGAATAAGAGTCAAATATTAGAAAGACTGAACAGCGTGAGGGTCATACTTGAAAAATAAAAAACAAACAAGGAGGGAGGAACTTTTTTGACATATATTTATAGAAACTAGGTTTCTTATTCCATCTTGTCTTTTGGATGGTCACCTGTGCCTCCAGCTCCATCACCATCTTTTCCGTCCTTTCCAGCTCCTGCACCACTCGGGATACCTGGAAATTGGAGGAAGGTGCAGACAAAGACACGTTGAAAGTGAGAAACAGTATTACTATAGGCCTGTTTATATGAAAGCTCACATGTATAGAGATGTCAGTTGTAGTTAAGGATATGTAACAAAGAAGTGCAAAAATGTTTTGTAAGGAGCAATGCAACTTGTGTGGATACGAGCATCAGCTAAATGCCTATAATGGAGATGAATGTGGTCAAATGTATCAACAAATGCTTAGTGCTAACACAATCTTAACACATTGATCCAACCTCCCCACTGCATGTTGCCTACCTCCTCCTGCTGTGCCTGAACCTGCTGATTCTGGAGCTGGTGTGCTTCCTGCAGCTCCAAGTCCTCCTCCTGCTCCATCACAGATGAGACAAAATCACATTTCAGGATTATTCATCTTCTCTACCATGTCTTCTTCCTTCTCGTCCCTCTCTTTCTCCTCTTTGCTCCAGTTTCTCCTCCCATTCCTCATAACCATAAGTATATTTTTTCCCTTCTACATCACATTTTGTTTTATAAATCTTAACAGTGATTACAATTTCCATTTTTCACTTTCTGATCTAAATCCACACCCATTTCCTGTTTAATCCACTCCCATTTCTGTTTTATAAACACAAATAATTTTGTTGGTGAAACAAATAGCAGCATCTCTGTCACCTATTAAAGGGATATTTGAAAAGTTTTAACAGTTTATTCTAATAATCCTCTCCCCAAACAGAATCTTACCAGCGGCTCCGACTACCGTCCCTGCAACACCAGTTCCAGTGCCGATCCCAGTTGTAGTACCAGCTACTCCAGTGCCAGGCCCTGCTCCAACCCCAGTTCCAGCTCCACCTGGTTGTCCTACAGTTTAAAATGGAGGGCATGAGGCAGAAAAGAGCTCTCAGAAATGTTGTCAACAGGCACATCAACTCAAATCAATTCGATGTATTACATTACAATGTAACATAGCTGTCCCAATGTCATCGTATTCAAACTACAGCCATTCTTACCATACTTAGCAGCTTTAGATCCAGCCACGGTGCCATAGCCTAGGGGTCAAGTCAGAGACAAAGAGTGACTACTCAGACACAGGGGCAAAAACATATGCCCATGCAACTTCACATTTTCACTCATGCTTCATAGTGAAGTCAAACTAAGATAATTTATCTAATCTTAGGTTAGATTAATTCAGTGGTACAGTGAAGACCTGTCAATGCTGTCATAGAATACAGATCTAAACACTGACAAATGTGCTACCCAACCCCAGAATCCCAGCACCTTCCTGAAAACTGACCTGGACCTCCAGTACCAGTTCCAAAGCCTCCTGGTGTATATCCTCCTACTCCATAACCACCTATGAGAAAATGAATTGTGTGGGCTATTATTTTACAACCTAATAAAAGGAATGAGCCACATCAAGAACATTTTCTAAGTGTATCACTGAAGAAAGGTTTATCTTGCCTGGTCCTGTGCCATAACCACCTGGTCCAGTGCCAACTAAGAGAGAAAAAACAACAATGATATTAAAACTATATGGTTTCCGTCAACAATTTCTGTAACAATCCACAATAACAGTCCATATTTTTAGAATCATCTCACATGTACAACTCATTAGAGTTTCAAACTCACCACCTCGTCCTGCTCCACCTCCAAGTACCCCACCAGCACCCACTCCACCTTGGCCTACACCAGGATCAGATCAGAATTATTTGCCCCTTAGTGGGATTCGGATGTTATTTTCATCATCATGTTTTTGTGAAAAAATGGAACATTATTAATACCGTATTTAGCAGGTTTTGATCCAGCTCCATAACCTGTTTGAGGGAACGAGGAATGATTTAGTTAATCAACTCCACAAGGATTAAGGACTTAGTTTAGTTGAATTTGACAAAATGTGTAAATTCTGTTGAATTACCCCCTGAACCAGGACCATATCCAGCCCCAGGTCCTGCTCCAGCACCATAGCCTGGGCCGTAACCAGTCCCAGTCGCTTGTCCAACTCCACCTCCGGGACCATAACCAGCCCCAGGCCCATAGCCAGCGCCGGGTCCAAATCCTGTTCTTCCAGTCCCCAAGGCTCCTCCTGTCCCTGTTCCACCAAATCTCCCATCCAAGCCAGATCCAGGGGCTCCACCACCACCAGCAGTGCCTAGGAGGGACCAAACAGGTGAAGAATGAGTTTTGTTCTTGAAAAGGGCTTTAAATAAGAGTTGTAAGAGATGTATCCATTTGAAAAAACTGACACCTACTCTGTCAAAATGATTGCTGACATGAAGTGAGAGCACTTTATTGCACTTTACACATGCTTACAAAGTAGATATGTTTAGATAGAAACACCAGTTTTTAATATATTGATTAATTGTAACGTTCATGTGACAAGTTTTGTGCATGTAACAGTACATGTACAGTTCTAAAGTTGATGTAATACTTGTCATAAACATTGATCACGGATCATACGAGTTTCATTCGAAGGGTAATGCTTATATTGCATGAATTTACGCACCGTATTTGAGTGACTTGGCCCCACCAGGATATCCTATGAGAGAAAAACCAGAGACTTACCACACAATGCACACTATTTTAAAGAAGCTTGTATGACTAAGCAGGCTCAATGATTATTTTGAAGTAGCGTATGTATGTGCATACCTCCAGCACTATGCATGCAATCCTGTAACCCTAAAGAAGGCTATTACAACTGAAACATGTTGGTTTTAATATTAAAGCTGCACTAGGCAACTTCATACTCTGGAGTCCCCAAGTGGCAGTAAAAGATAATGTTTTGAATATTTGAAAGTTTGAAGGACTTCATTACCCAGAAACCATGTGATATTAGTAAACTACACACTCCTGGAACCTAAATTTATTCTTGTTAGTGGATGTTAGGGATGGAGATGGTGGAAAAAACACTTTTCACAGCAGGTTCAGCCATTGGTGAGTCCAGATGTTGACAGAGGACTCACTTGCTGGGAAAAAGCTGCATTTCATTCTTAAGTTTTGAATCGTCACCCAACACCTGAAATGAATTTGGGCAATAGGGCAAATCTACAGGATCTCAATTAGTTGGAATGGGAAGCTCTTCTCTGTTGCAGCCCCAATTTAGTGATTCAGACTGATAAGATAGGTGTATTTCGACATAAAATCTTGCTTTGTTCAGCTTTAAAGCTTTGTCAATGATTCATCAAGCATAGCTGATTTTTTTAATTCTTCAAATTCAGATTTTTTGCCCTTCATACCTCCAGCACTGCCTGGTCCGAAACCACCAGGTCCCCCTCCGGTTCCAACTCCAGATCCAGGTATTCCACCTGTCCCCAATCCTGATCCAGGCCCACCTCCAGTTCCTAGTCCAACACCTCGTGCTGGGACCCCTCCTCCTACTCCAATCCCAGAGCCAGGCCCTGCTCCTCCTCCTGGTCCACCACCAAGTCCTCCTGCACCCAGGGCACCTCTAGCACCTCCAGGCAGAATTCCTGAAAACAGTGTTTTATTAGAAATAAAACCAAAAACAATGACTCCAATATTCTTTACTCATAAGGGGGTACATGAGCGGGTAGAGGGTTTTCTTACCATATTTGCGTGCTTTGAAACCAGCATAACCTGTAAAACATAGAAAGAAGAAGAAGAGAATTGAGAGTGCTTTAATAGCCTATAACTATATTGAATCTAGACATGCCTTCTTATTTAGATAGTGTGTGTCAACCTACCTCCAGGTCCATAACCAACACCACCGGGCCCAAAGCCAATACCAGTGCCACCTGGTCCATAGCCCGTACCAGCACCACCAGGTCCAACTCCTCCACCTGGTCCATAGCCTGTACCAGCACCACCAGGTCCAACTCCTCCACCTGGTCTATAGCCTGTGCCAACACCACCAGGTCCATAGCCAGTACCAGCAGCAGCGCCACCAGGCCCAACTCCTCCACCTGGTCTATAGCCTGTGCCAGCACCACCAGGCCCAACTCCCCCGGTAGGTCCAACAAAACCAGGTCCATAGCCAGTGCCAGTACCACCAGGTCCATAGCCAGTGCCAGTACCCACACCACCAGGCCCAACTCCACCAGTACCTGCTCCTGGACCTCCAAGAGCCCCACTCAACATGCCTATGAGGAGAAGAACAGTTATTCTTCTTTCTTCTGATATTCTTCTTTCTTGCTAAAATACTCGTATTGCTTCAATCATATGACTATACTTACCATATTTACGGGCTTTGGCATTGGCATCATACCCTGCAATACAAATCACATCTATGATGAGCCATTATAGTGATTTATCTATTAGTCTTTACTGTACTGTATCTTAAGGTTTACTTAGATGTATTTATACCTAACATTTCCCAAAATCTTAAATTAATTGGTTTATATTTACCTCCAGGTCCTGTTCCTGCCCCTCCCAGTCCAGTTCCAGCTCCACCTGGCCCATACCCAGCACCACCTGGACCATAACCAGCTCCTCCAGGACCAGTACCAGCTCCACCTGGCCCATACCCAGCACCACCTGGCCCATAACCAGCTCCTCCAGGACCAGTTCCAGCACCACCAGGACCATAACCAAGACCACCCTGACCAGCTCCTCCAGGACCAGTTCCAGCTCCACCTGGTCCATAACCAGCTCCTCCAGGACCAGTTCCAGCTCCACCTGGCCTATAACCAGCTCCTCCAGGACCAGTTCCAGCACCACCAGGACCATAACCAAGACCGCCTGACCCAGTGCCTGCCCCAGTGCCTGCCCCACCCGGACCAAAACCATAGCCACCACCTGCCACACCAGTCCCAATCCCAGAGGCAGGTACCCCAAGGCCAACTCCAGCTCCCCCTCCTGGTCCTCCGCCTCCAAGCCCACCAGCTGCACCACCCAGCTGACCTGGAGAGATTGAAGGTATTTTAAATATGTTGCAATATTCAATGGTGGACAAAGATAAGTTGTTAATAACACACAGTACATATCCATACATTCATATTCATTCATTCATTAATTCATATTGCCTTTGGTATTTTTCAAGAATGTACAAATAAGTCTCACCATATTTGCGTGCTTTGGCTGAGCCAGGACCATAACCTATGGCACAAACCAATGTCCAAGTGAACAGAGGAAACATCCCCATGCCATACATGAAATATTCAGACTCATTTTGGTTCATGCATATCCAGAAATTCTACAGGGAACGCATCACCCAGTCCTTTGTAACGTTCAACAATTTGAGTGTGAAATATTCCTGTCTTTGTTTTTATTTTTATTCCTCATTCCAACATACAAATGGGCACATCTTGTACCTTGGTCAGCCCCTGAAAAATGTGCTCCACTCCTGACTCACCTGTGCCAGGTATGCTGCTGCCTGCTCCGGGTACACTTCCAGGCCCGCCTCCTGTTCCAACTCCGCCTCCAAACCCAGGTACACTTCCAGGCCAGCCTCCTGTTCCAACTCCGCCTCCAAACCCAGGTACACTTCCAGGCCCGCCTCCTGTTCCAACTCCGCCTCCAAACCCAGGTACACTTCCAGGCCCGCCTCCTGTTCCAACTCCGCCTCCAAACCCAGGTACACTTCCAGGCCCGCCTCCTGTTCCAACTCCGCCTCCAAACCCAGGTACACTTCCAGGGCCGCCTCCTGTTCCGACTCCACCCCCTGCAGCTATGCCTCCTTGACCAAGTACACCTCCTCCAGCTCCAGCTCCACCTAGTACAGAAAACAATAATTTGGATGCTGCTATCATAAGGCTTCATTCCAAATATCATCCTTACACACTAAATTCATTATGTGATAATGGTTGACACCTCAATGTATGTGTCCTTACTGTATTTAGCTGCAGCTTTGGCTGGGTTCTTT
Source organism: Hoplostethus atlanticus (assembly GCA_034670405.1). Lineage (NCBI taxonomy): Eukaryota > Metazoa > Chordata > Actinopteri > Trachichthyiformes > Trachichthyidae > Hoplostethus > Hoplostethus atlanticus. The sequence goes on along the minus strand of JAXDDX010000155.1, from coordinate 313,742 downwards.
GATTTGCCCGCCCCTGGAAGTAAATGGATGACTCATTTTCAATTTCAATTTCAGTTTCATTTTTTTCCCCTCTGCATTCATCATTGACTGCACATCTACATATGAATGTAAAGTTTACTGCATCGCTGTTTGCTGTGTACCTGATTTGGGTGATATAAGAGGGTAACCACGGAACACTCCAGGTAACTGCTGTCCCCCAAAACCTCCACGACCATCTGAGGAGAGAGGTACCCATCAAACATGCTCAGATTTGCTGACTACTGACTGGTGTGGATCATTAAACCTAACTTTCATATTAAAGTGTAGGTGATATATTTCCTCAAAATCATCTTGTAATATGACATACAGTTTTTCAATTCATAAATGATTGATTGATTTGACACTCACTGCCAACTCCTGCCCCAGCGCCCCCTTGGCCGAGCACTCCGGCACCTATGAGGAGTAAGGCAACAGTTTGATTGTCAGGGACATATATGAAGTACAGTGGATATTAACAAGGATTTTCAAGGCCGTAGAGATATATTGTAATAAGGCCGACATTTGACCAACTAAGTCATCAACTCACCAGTCTGAGGACCAAGTCCAGATCCTGTGGCAACTCCAGGGAGAACACCACGGCCTCCAAAACCTAACCAAGGTATGAGACGCAAAGAAAGGGGGGAAATCACATCGATCACCTGCTACACCTCACTCTGTAACACTTAATAATTGTATATTACCATATCATATTATTTTATTGCATACAATATTTACAACTGTAAATATTAATGAAACCTCAGAACAGGTGCACTATTAGTTTCCAGACATACCTTGGCCAGGTACAAGTCCACCTTGATAGAGTCCAGGCACCCCAACACCTATGAGACAAAACAAAAATGGAGACCTTGACAAAATTACACAGAAAATTCAACCACTCTGGTTTATAATACACTAACATTGTATATCTATATTGTAAGAACAGATGATCTGTCCTTTTTAGGAGTTTACCTGGCACTTGTTTTGACGCTTTACCACCGCTCTTCCCCCCAGTTCCTCCCCCAGGTACACCGGTCTGTGGCAGCACTGGAGCTGAAACAGGAAATGTATTAAGTCACTTTAGTAGAAATAACTTGAAATTTGGCTGAAATAAACAAGAAACTTACTCTACCTGGTAATTGAGTTTCCTTTCTGATATAGAAACTCTGAATGAGACTATACAGAACACAATGTGTGTATGCATGTTTAATATTTAAAATCTATTTTGTCCAGAATTACAATAGATCCTTTTTCTCACTGTTCTCCTAAACTACCTCCATTCTCTAGGGATGTATGTGGTCGCAACATTCAACATTGCATTTAATCTTTACTGCTTTTAATACAAATACATTCTCTGATGTAGAATAAGTACTGTATGTGTCACCTCCAGAAATGATCCAAAAATGATCTGTACTGTAGATCTCATCATATACCTCCTGCTGGCACTGCAGCTCCTCCAGGACCAAAGCCACCCACACCACCAGGTCCGACTCCTCCTGCGCCTCCAGGTCCAACACCACCAGGCCCAACTCCTGCACCACCAGGCCCAATGCCACCAGCACCACCAGGCCAAACTCCTCCTGCGCCTCCAGGTCCAACACCACCAGGGCCAACTCCTGCACCACCAGGCCCAATGCCACCAGCACCACCAGGCCAGACTCCTGCACCACCAGGCCCAATGCCACCAGCACCACCAGGCCAAACTCCTCCTGCGCCTCCAGGTCCAACACCACCAGGCCCAAATCCTGCACCACCAGGCCCAATACCACCAGCACCACCAGGCCCAACTCCTACACCAGGCCTGACTCCACCTGCACCACCAGGTCCAACACCCGTGCCACCAGGACCATATCCTGTTCCTCCAAGTGCTGTTCCAGCCCCACCTGAGGTAGGAAAAGAGAACTCAATGAGATTACAGATTACAAATTCTTAAAGTGTTACCAATGTAATGTACAGGAAATGAACAGTAAGTACCTGATTTGGGAGGTTTGGGGCCTGCTCCACCAGCTCCTGGGTACTGACCACCACCACCTGGTCCATAACCCCATCCATAGCCTCCATAGACAGCTGGGACAGGACAGAGCTTTATTAAACTCACTAACATCCCACAAAATAATTACTGTAAGATTTCCCAATCAAGATTAGGAAAACTTGAAATATGACAATGAAATAAATATTTGAAGCAAGTGACCACCCACTATATGCTACATCATACATTAATGAGTCCAATCTGTCCTTGTGTGACTCCACCCATTAGTAATGTCATGACTGGTGCCAGAGAGAAACCTCACAAGGATTAACTTGGTCTTTGAAAAGGTTTTTCAAGTTTGTTTCAATGTTTGACTTTAAAACCTTGTATAACCCTTGTAGGGTACAGCTACGGACTGAATCCTGTGTAGGAAGATAACTGAGAAAACTGGTGGGAGACCAAGGTGTCAATTTCTTTCTAATAAAAGACTGTTGTGGTATCAACCTGTGAATCTCATTCTCCAGCTCTCTGTTAAAAGCAGAGCTGGTACACATGAGGGGTTCAAATTTAAACTTTCAAATCAAATCCATTCTTATGCATCTCTATATATAACAGTAAGGTTATTTGAGCATTTGAAAAAGCACAATGTACTTGTAATACTTTAGCCCAAATATGGATTTAAATATTTTTTTTGTATTCCATTTTTGTGTATTCTGTCATTGCTTGTTCAGGTGATACAAGCAGGATGTTTGGGTCTTATTCTTCAGGGCGGAGCAGGGCAGAACAAACACAGAGTTTGAGGGCATGATTGTGTAGAAAGGATACATAATGTGCTGGTCTGAGATGACCAGACTTTTGGTAAATTGGAAAGTGTGACATATGTTTCCTGTGCTTACACTGACCCGCTTTCTACCCACGACATTGGGTGGAATTCAAAAGGTTCCACAAAGCCGGGGCTTAAGCTCTGAGAATCGTTTGGATATCGCTAACATTCCTCATCCTGCATCGGCAAACTGCCTGTTTGGAGATGAAAAACAGGACGGCACAAAATTCCAAAGCAAACCAGTCTTTCTGACTGACGTGATGACTTCCGCTCTTTATCAGGGGTCCGCCATGCCTAATGCATTAGCCTTTATCGCTGTGTGTGTGTGTGTGTGGCCCCTCAACAATAACTTATAGCCTTGAAGTAATAAGGAAATGAAATAATGGTAAATGCATGGAATCCTTATCCTGCTGTAGTGCCCAGGGGAACAATATTTACAGTAGAGGGGCTGACCACTGATCAGTGTGCAGTGCAGAGGACTTCCACTCATTGTGAGGGTCGGGTAATGGAAGCTCAGAGTAACGGGTCAGGCACTCTGTTGTTTGGACTGCAATCAACTGTGGCATACAGCAGCCCACCATCTCTAATCTCACTCATGAGCAAGGCAGGAAACTAACAACTGTACCTCCCAAACTTCAGCAGCCTCTCAACATTTTACCAGCTAACTAGATGTTTAGTACCTTCAAATTTCTGCAGTCTAATATTTATCACACATTAGGCTTATGAGTTCGAAAAATAAAAGAAAGTATCCCTTGGCCACCTGGATCAATGTGGCCTGGTCCAAAACCACCAGGCCTGGCTCCAGCTGGCCCAACTCCGCCCGGTCCTAGTCCTAGTCCTCCTCCTAGACCTCCAGCTCCCAATCCAACACCCAGCCCTCCAGGTACTCCACCACGACCACCATAGCCAGCTCCTCGAGACAAAAAAAGTATTTAGGAAATTTCTGATTTAGGATCACTACTACTATTTTGGATAACTCCTTCATAACTCAATAAACAAAATGGCCTCTGATAAGTTAGGTTCTTAGACACTTAATGAATGTTGGCCCTCATCTGAGACCAGTTTGCTTTTAACGTTCACATGGACATATGGCCAGACATATTAAATCAGAACCCAATTCTCAGATGCTTAATGCTTACACACACTGGTCCTGAGTGTTTTACCTGTTTTAGGAGGTTTGCCACCAGCTCCTGTAGGGTAAAGCAGCAGTAAGAACTCACATTAGCTCAACAGCTCAAGATCAACAGTACCATGGCATAAAACTTGGTTGGACTTTATACAGATGGTGGGTTAAATAAATATCATAGTCAGACCGTAGGTACCAGGTCTGAAACCTCCTGGTCCAACTCCTCCAGGTCCAACTCCCCCTGGTCCAACTCCTCCGGGTCCAACTCCCCCTGGTCCAACTCCTCCTGGTCCAACTCCCCCTGGTCCAACTCCTCCTGGTCCAACTCCCCCTGGTCCAACTCCTCCTGGTCCCTGACCACCATAGCCACCTGTTGGATACAATGGTCAGGAGGACTTAAAGGAAACACACACATCTACTCATGTAGATGAACAGGCCAAACATGGGCAGAGACAGTTGTAACAGGTCATTCACATATTTATAGAAAGAGTTGATTCTTGAGGTAGAAAACAACATGAGGAATTCATCATCTGTAAGACATAAAAAAACACACTTTCTGTTTTGTCTGGCTTGTAACCTGGAACTCCTCCAGTAGCTGATGTCATTTATCTGATGTTTGGCTGTTTTGTGAGCGATGATTGATTAAATATTGATTTTCATGAGCTCATGCATCTGAAAGCAATACTGATGCTTGTCTGTGACTTGTAGTGTTACAATTCAGTGTGTTTTTTTCAGTAAATCTATTTACGCTAGTTTATCTAACTAACTATAAATAGTGTCTCGTTCTGAATAGAAAACACAAACAGTATCCACCTCCACCAGCTCCTGGTCCGAAGCCTTGACTAGTGCCAGCTCCCCCTGGTCCTGTTCCAGCGGGCCAGAACCCGGTTCCGGCTCCAACCCCTGGCCCGAACCCTGTTCCTCCGCTTCCTGGCCCAAATCCAGTTCCAGCTCCACCAGGGCCGAATCCTGTTCCAGTTCTGCCCGGTCCAAATCCAGTCCCAGGCCCTGCACCACCAGCCACTCCAGCTCCAGCACCGCCTCCTCCACCGGCAGGTATGTATACACCTGAAACACAGTAACATAACCAGTATAGCTCTGTTCACTCACTAAGATTAGAAAAGGGGTTTTATCAATGAAACTGCACACACTGCGACAGTACAGTATCTTGGTATGAACATCTGTACTGCAAAACATAAAAGAGAGAGAAAAAGAGGGCTCTTGGGCTGCATGGTCTCCCATTGCTCCTACAGTACACAAGGGACAGGTGCTTTGAAAGCCATATTTTCAGACTTCATTTGATCTCACAAGGCAAAGGTTTTGTCTTATCTGTACATAAACAAATCTAATAGTGAGTTATGTTTTCATTGTTCTGGACTCTCAACAGATGACTGAACTTTTGAGGCTCTGAGTCATCTATGAGGGCTAATGAAGTATGAATTTCTCCTCTTCAACAGCTCTTTATGAAACACATGTTCATATGTCTAAACAGAATAAAACTACATATACCAAATACGTCGGTGAGATACTGAAATAATAAACTATTATATGTCAATTTAGCAGAGAGAGTGTGTGTGTGTGTGAGAGAGAGAGAGTGTGTGTGTGAGAGAGAGAGTGTGTGCAGTATGAGAAAGAGTGATTCACCCCTGCGCTCTCAGTCTGAGTTTCTCTGCAGCTGATAAGAAACACCCCTTCATCCAAAAGGCATGCTTCTTTGGTCATAATTCTGACAAATTTTTGCACCTATGTTCTGTTTCACAAATCAAGATAGCCAAAAATAGAGGCATAGGGAGTGAACAACTATAAAAGGAAAGGTCCCATAACCCAGATGTGAAAAGAAGAGGTTTACAGCGATTCTAAAGAATGGGAGCTTATGATCTCAGAGTAATGCCATATACAGCGTATTAGCAATGTGCAGTAAATAACTAAACTGTTAGTCATCAGCTCAGGCATTTCTAGTTTGGGAGAGAATCTGCACTGAAATGAAACAGCAGAAGAATGTATTCTCCAATAGCGATACCTCTATCACCATGAAGTCACTTCAACACATCCCTGGATCAAATGATGACTGTTATTTTGACATTTAGACATTGTCAGTTTGGAAGGTAGAAAACCGTGGTACAGTGGGTTAAATATCTCATATTATTCCAAGACTAATAATGTTAGTCTCATCTTATTACTCTGATGTTATCGTACGGTAATGAATCTATGAATGCCTTGTAGATACAACCATCCATGCAGTTTATTCATTTATTTAAGGTAAAAGGTTAAAGGTACGCTTTTTTAAAATCTCTATTTGAAAAGAAATGGAAAATGGAAAAACTGTTGAAAATGTTATGTAGACTGAGAAAATTTCAAGCCACAATTTTAATTCAGCATGGTACAATAGGCAGTATACCAAGATGTATCACTGATCCTGTCTACGGTTTTATTTGGTTATACCATTATGATGTCACAGCAGGTACTTTATTCTATGATGTCAACACAGGTATTCTAACTTAATCATCCTCCAGCAGTTTAACTTTTGCTGTTGATACGTTGGATACATGATGTTTGTACTGCTGAGAAGTTGTCAATTTATATATGAATCAAGTTGACTGTGCAAAGTATAGAGGCATAAGTACAAATACTCATCCAGTGCATTGTAGTAAAACAAAAACACAGAAACAACCAATGATATTGCCCACCCTCCCCTCTGTGTGTGCAATTAAAACATGGATGTATCCAAATTACACAACAGCCTGGAACAGTGCAGAGCTTTGCACTATGAGAGTTCTTTCTTACAAGAGGAGCAAGGACTAAAATGAAAACACACCTTGCCTGCTGTCTGTGGGCTTACTGAGACTAGATCAGGCATTACAAATACTATGGTTTGATCAAGGACAATCCACCTCCAGTCCCTCTTTTGCAGTTTTTACATTCTAAATTGCATTGATAATGTTCAGGTGGAAATGTGTATGAAGCTTTAACTTCAGTGATAATACAACATAGCTCCTTCTAAAAAGCAACAATGTCATGTCAAACCATGTTTATTGTGAAGACAAAAATACAAACTCTACACACTGACAAGTGTTGGCAGCACTTTTGAAAGATTTGTGATACAAGAAAGGCAATACATGTCCAACACAAGCTCAGTACAGCATCTTGAGGCTGAGGATAACTACAGGATCACACCTATTCACACATACTTAGTCTTTACCTACTAACCTGTTCAGAGAGTTCCAGCAAAATTGGCTGCAGAAATGATGATGATGATTATGATGATCAGTTTACACACTGCAAAAATATTGTCACTTCTATCAAGAAAGTTCTTGAAACAAGTGAAACCATATTGAAAACAAGATAAATGATCTCACACCATTTATTTTTTTAGATTTCACAAGATTTTTAAGATTTTAAGACAGTACAAGATTAAATCACTTGTTAAGATGAATATTTCTTGCAGTGAATGTGTACATTCCAGCACAAATTGTCTGCAGCAGGTAATGATGTTGATCATCTTCATCATCATCATCATCAATATACAACATAATTGCCATAAATACAGCAGCCAATTTGTCCAAGAATGCCCATCTTTCAACAACCTGGTCATCATCATCATCATCATCATCATGGTGGCTGAGGCTCCCAACATCTTCCAAATCTCAAATCTCAAAAAAAATCTATTTTGAATCCCTCTCCAGTCAACATTACTACATAAACCTTACGTCACACCTGAGCCTCAGGTGCTGTACTGCTGAGCGAGGTATAAATGTAGTAAAGGGGACCCACCTCCTTGTAGCGAGGGCTTCCACAGAGCCAGGAGAAGGACTCCATGTAGGTATGTGGCCACCGTCCCTCTCGCCATCTCGCTCCCAAATGTCCCTCTCCTCTCCGAAGCCTCAGGTTTTTATCCCCAACAAGCCTATCAGGGCTCCACCAGGCCTTGAGAAAGAAGGAGGGAAAATAAAAAGAGTGAGACAGAAAAGAAAAAAATGGACAGGATGCAAGACAGGACACTATGTAATTGGCTAAGACAGAGAGAGAGAGAGAGAGAGGGAGAGAGAGAGAGAGAGGTGGAGAGAGAGAACACACTTGATTCACTGGATCACTTCATTAGACCAAATGGGTTGTTCTACCCCCCCAATAAATGTTGGGGCTGCATTTATTTGGTTCACTACTGCTAAAACACAGAGAGAGATGGGGTGGTAAAAAGAGAGTAGGAGAGAATTGTAGAATTTGGGGGTCCCTCCTTCTCTCTTTTCTCCCCCGCACACCTCAAAAAGAAAAAGAAACGGGACTGTGCCAGAAAGGGATGCCAAAACAACATCATGTTTAAGTCAAGGGAAAGAGGTAACTGTACCGGCCCAGTGAGGCAGATGTGTATATATTTTGGTATCCATTTGCGACATGTAAGTTAAAAAGGGTAAAGCCAGATGTATCCTACAGAAATCCATGCAGCTGGTCGTCAGTGTGACACTGCAACATAAATTCAGAATGGATAACATAAATATTTGGGGAGACTGTGTCCATTTGCAGTATGTAACTTAAAAAGTAGATGGATAACATACAAAGACACCAACATTATAGGTGTAGCCTGTTTTCTGAAATGTGTATGTGTGTGTGTGTGTGCATGTCTTTCTGTCTGGCTGTCTGTCTGCGTGTCTATATCTGTGTGTGTGCAGAGGGGGTGGAGGGTGCTTGGCAGGCATCCATCCACACATCAGAGCCCTTGACTGAAGAGAACATGAAGTCATGTCAATAACTAGAAATGGAAACCAAAATGTAAACCTGTTATTCATCGAGGGGCCTGATTGAACACTGATATGACACACATCAACCAGATGGAGGTAAATACATCTGACCTTTACTGTGGGAAAGTGAGAACATAGCATCTTCTGTATGAGTGAGGCACATAAATAAAACACTGCAGAATCACAATTAAGTATGAGAGAGAGAAAGGAGAAGAAGAAGGGGAAAGAAAACAGAGAAGGAAGTGAAAAAGCAAAAAGATATTTAAAAAGATAAGCAGCGGACAGAGAGTTTTTGATGTGACAAAGATTTCCCATTATATATCTTTACTTTTTGTCTAGACTTGGCAACTGGTTCATTGCTTTTAAATCTTTTGTGTCTTAAATTTTAACCCCTGTAATATCATCAATAATATAACATAATGTAATATAACACCTTAAACTAGCATGAGTGCATACGTTTTCAGCACGTGCGACCCATTGGGAACTGACCATGCCATGCTCTATCTAATGACTTACACAAAATGTGTCAAACTGTCAAAATATGTTGATGGGTCAATTATCCCATGACATGATACACACAACACAGACAATAGTCACAACACCATCTTAACAAATGTCCCAAGAGTAGTCCTGTCACTTATGATTCACCTGCCAATCACAGAGTTTCAGCAACAAAGCCTTACGGTCTTTGTTCATCACCTACCCAAATATCCAGAGTCCCAGTTCTCCTTATTTACAGCTTTCATAAAGGCACATAACGGGGGATACCTGGAAACAATCAATGGGTTTTTTTTTTTTTTCAATCATTGGTTTTGGTTTTGATTCGATTTACTTTTTCTCCTTGTTTGGGCTGGTCGGTCCTGCCGCTGTTCCAGTGGGCCCATGTCTGTGTCTGGCTGCATGGCTGGAACATTTTCTGTGTCTGGGGGTAATAGACCTGCAAACAGATGAGGCAAATGAGCCAATTACACCTAAACACAGAGAGATGGAGGAAGAGAGAAAGATATGTTTTGAATCCAATTATAGAAAGTGATGTGATCCTCTGGAAGAGGCAAAAGCTTCATAGTTGATGTATTTTAGACATGATATTAGACTGACTTGTGGAAGGAGGATAGGAGTATAGTATGTCAAGTCTTTGGTAAATCAAAGTGTTCTCTAAATCATTTCACCTGTAGCTGTAACCTTGTGACTCATGGTTCATTGCTAAGCTAAACAGTGGCTGGTATACTTCACTTCATCTTCAAATGAGCGTGTTGAATTTTGCCACTTGAGCTTCAGGTATTGTCACTGAGCGTCTCAGCTATGGGCTTCTTGCAGAAAATCCTACTTGGTCAACAGTTTATCACAAGTAACTGATTACAGTGGCAGACTGGAACGTTTCTAAGATCATCTAGACACTGCTGGCTCTGAGTTCTCTCTAAAACAATTTAATTACAAAGGGGTGTATTGTATATTTATATGTCTGGGTGAGTGTGTGCCTGCACTCTGTGAATGCACATGCCTGTGTATGTGTATGTGTAAGAGAGAGAGGGAAAAGAGAGAGCACCCATAATTGGTCTTAGAGCATAGTTTTATTGCTCCATTTTCGAACCTGGTATGCTGTGTGTTCAGTTTTGATGGAACTACATAGTTATGTGGTGAAATAATACTGGAGTAAGAAGATCGAGGAAAGAAAGGAAAATGAAAACTATACGCTCAGAGCCATATGCATTTTTTTAGTCTCAGGGTGATGAATGCAGGCCTGCAGTAAGGTGCAAGACACGACTAAACAGCCACCAACACAGGGTGACTTGTCAAAAAAACAGGGTGACTTGTCAAAAAACAGGGTGACTTGTCATGCAGTAGAGAAAGCTTGGAAATGTCAATAACTTTAAATTAAATTCCCTGCATCCAGACTATAGTGTATATACACCTCTGGGACCACATGTAAACCTGCTGGCCTTGAATCCAGTCCTGCCAGAACCTCATCTCCTGTGTCTACCCGAATCTGTCTCACTCAGATTTCATTACTGTCATTACTGGAAAGAAAATCTAAAATAATTCCCCCAGTCAGATGTGGCTGAAAAGCCACTGTGATAATAAAACCTTAAGAGTTTCTGACACTGAAAGTGGTCAGGCAACCAGAATGATGGATGTGTCCTTTGTGGCCCACATAATTGCACCAACACACACACACACACACACACACACGCTCACACACCTGCACGAATGCACACATGCCCATGCACACACATACACACATAGAACACAAAGACACACACCTAGTACACGCACCCAGGCATGTGCACAGACACAGAAATATGAAATGAACATGTGCGTACGTGCGTAAATAAATGTATTCACATACACTTTCACAGTCATCACTACACACACACACACACACACACACACACACACACACACACACACACACACACACATAAACACACATAAACACACATACACACACAAAGTCTCATCCACCTGCCATTCTCTTCCCACATCCATCCACACACCCTGCCCAGTGCCATGGACTCACAGCTCTGCCAGCTCAGAGAAGCGTATCGGTGTTATGAATAAAGTAGCCGACTGAGTCGTGCCTGTTTTGAGTTTACCTAACGTCTACCTAGCGTTTACCTAATGTCTGCTGCCTATATATGGGCGTGTGTGTGAACTGGAGGGCTGCCCCCCGCCCCAGACTGTTCATTTACCCCTCTGGGTGACAGGGAGAGAGAGCAATAGAGAGAGAGGGGGAGAGAGAGAGAGAGAGAGAGAGAGAAGGAGAAAGAGCGAGACAGACAGCACCCAGACAGACAGAAAAACAGACAGACGTGCACACTTAGACACACACTTGCTTGACTTGATAAAATGGCAGAGTGCTGGTGTATGTCAGGCTAAAGGTCTGGGTAGGATCGACTTTCACTGCTGACCCGTGCCAAGGCATTACACCTCCCTGTCCAACGGCAAACCCACAGACCCCAAGCCCAATAGGGGGGGTATTGGGCCTTCCACCCCCTTACCCCATCAGACAGATGCAATAGTTAAAACAAAGGTTGTCGTGGAAACCATTCATATAACATTGCACAATTGGATGTGGTCAGGTGGAAGGCTGATCCAACAGGGAATCATCCCTCTCTTGTATAGAGCACTATTATCATTTGTTAACGGTTCCCCTCTAACCTGTTCCAGCGTGTAGCCGTTTTCATGCTGTTGCGTCATCGTTCAGGCTGTCTGACTTGTTTAAAGGAGCGTTGTTAATGACGGCCGTTCTGCCAGTGGACAGTGACTGAGCCGCCACAGAGGGCATATGTGTGAAAACTGATGCTGGGTCTGATTCATCGCTGCTACAATAACAATAACAAAGTTGCAGTCTGTGTGGCTGTGTGTTGTGGCACCGCGTGGGGCAGGACAGTGTTATTAAATTAGTACACACAGCGTTATAAATGCTTTTGTGCTGCTATGTACCCAATACAATACATTCTATACTACAGGCTATATTGACTTTGAACTCTGCTGCATTGTATGTTTTCGTATTACGTTAATTTGTAATGGGGGGAAATGCCTCAATTATCAGCGAACCCACGTATGACAGAACATTTAGAGCGAAGACGATAAGTATTTGGCTAAGTGGCTTAATTGAGTCATTGAAGAAGAATTACATTATGATAGCATGGGAACACTTACAACTCCCAGGAGTGTTGTTCTCTTGCTCTCTCACACACTTACACACACACACACACATACGCACAGACAAAGGCACACACACACACACTTAATGTATTACAAAACGCAGCTGATATCAGAAGAGTTATGCGGCGTGATGTCGCCCGTCGCTAGCGGGCCCCTTCCCATGACTCATAACGACCCTCAGGACTGAGGGGAGAGGCTTCTCCTCCCAGGGGGGTCGAAACAACACCAAATCAAGAGCAGGGCCCTACATAAACAGTGCAGCACTGTACAGCGAGGACCATCCATCAAAATGGAAGGAGAAAAAAAAAAACTGGGAAAAAAAAAAAACACTGAAAGAGGTGAGGGATGTGGGAAAAAGCTGGGTTAAGAGGCCATGCGGAGCAGTGTGAGAGTGAGTGTGTGTGTGTGTGTGTGTGCGTATGTGTGTATGTGTATGTGTGCATTTGTGCTCATATGTGCATTGCATATAAGGGATCTGCAAAGGGAGTCTTGAGGCGACTTCAACTCACTGCAGTGAGAGGCAGGAATGTCAAAGTCACACATGCTCTGCAGCAGGTCAGTGAACTCAGCATAAATCAGGAGGTGATTTCTCAGTGATGTCAGAGATACGGTTTCAGATACCGGGACAGGAAAACTAGACAGCTGCACCTGCTGCCAAGTTTCCTTCACTTTAGTAAACGCTGTGTGTGTGTATATGTCCACTGCAGCACCACTTTCACTCTCAGATGTTTTGCGTTCCTCTCTCTTCAAGCGGACTGATGTAAGTGAAATGATGAGGTCAACGTTACACTTAATGCCAAGCGTCCTCTGACATGACACACACCCACACATTCGCACACACATTCACACCACACATACACCCTTCATCTCTCACGTATCCATAGCATACAACACGCTCATGCACACAAACACACACGTGCACACACAGCCACAGCGTCAATGATGTTTATGTCAATACTACATAGTATACTAAGGCCTTTTGCAATACAAGACAGCTCAGGACAGGATCTTCCAATGTCCTCCAAACGGGTACATAGGAAACACCCATCTGCTGGGTTTTACATAGATAAAGGTCAGAAAATTATAGTTTTATGATTAATCATCTCTTCTAATTGTTGTTCATTTGTTTTTTTACTCCCAAAAAACTCATGGAGGACCATGAAGGTTATTGCCCACTTCTTTTTTTTTAATCCTAACATGTTAACTAACATGTTAACATGGCCTATTTTATCATGTATCAAATCAAGCTTGACGCCTTTTCCTAACAATGAAGAAACTCATCAACCCTCCTTGATAATCTACTTTAGTTCATTTTGATATAACCTCAACATGTTCACATCTAAACCTTCTTACCCCACATTCACCCCGTATTGCCTATCTCCCTTCTCTTCCCCCTTTCCCCACATTTAGATGGCGACATTTAGCAGAGATGATACTGTACGCAGCCAGTGCCAGGACCGTAATAGCCAAGCCTATGTTTAGCTCATCAACACATCCAGAGTCATACAGGGGTCAGGCTTGTAGCAGGCATGAAGGCCTGGCTGAATCAAATTTTACACTACATCCCCTTAATAGGAACCCCCATCATGCAATCTGAGGTCATTCAATCCCCTGCTCACGGCGCTTCACATTTAGTGAAGGAGTACCTAGCTGAGGACAAAGATGATGAGCCCGTCTCTGTCATCACCTCGACGTCAGCGCTGTGGCAGCCAGATGGAGGCAATTTGGGCTCAGTGATCGTCTCATTCTCTCGATGACATCATCAGAGGAGGCCAATTAGACAGCCAGCTCATCTATCTTCTTGCCTGATCAGATAGCGCTTTACACTTCTGAAAGCACACGCTGAAAACCTTTCTCCTGATGCAATTCACACATATCCGTTTTCTTGTGGGGTTTCCACTCCGAACCCCCTATGATTAGTCACAATCTAAGAGATGATGATGAGTGTGGTGATGTGATGGTGAGGAGTGGAATTCCATGTCTGTAATGACTGAACTTAGAATAGATAGGTAGAGCATTCAGCAAGTAAGGTCATGGTGTAAGACCCTGGCCTAGACGTCTTCAAACACAACACATACTGTGCTGAATCCATTACATTTACATTACATTACATTACAGTCATTTAGCACAGTGGTTCTCAATCCAGTCCTCAAGGACCCCCTGTCCTGGAGGTTTTAGCTCCAGCCTTACTCAGGCACACCTGAACCAATTAGAGGCTTCAGGTTTTCATGATACTTTAATTGGTTCAGGTGTGACTGAGTAAGGCTGGAGCTAAAACCTCCAGGACAGGGGGTCCTTGAGGACTGGATTGAGAACCACTGATTTAGCAGAAAGCCACTTACAAAGGTGATAGTTGACATAATGTGGGGATCGAACCCACGACCCTGAGACTCAGTCGGTAGAGCATCCCTCCCCAGTCTCTGTGTGTGCGTGTGTGTGGTTGTGCATGCATGTATGTGTGCATATGTGAGCATATGTGTGCTTGTGTGTTCAGAAAGTACGGGCACGTTCACACCAAGCATGTTAGGAGCGGTTTAATAGAAATCTGCAGCGTTTACTCCTTTAGTTCGGGTTGTCTGGCCAGGTGAAAACAACGGCAAACGTGAGTCTTTGAAAGCCTAAGAAAGAGGAAAGATGAGAGATAACCAGAAAGAGGACACATACAAGAAACAGAGGACTACATGTCTGAACCCTTGGCTTCAGTTCTAGAGCAGACAGATATTCCTAAAGAATGAATTTCCAAGCCAATCTTTGGCGCTCCCAGAGGGAATAATTTAATAACGTTTCATTACCGGAGGGACAAAGATGGAGGCCGGCCAGTCAGATAAGAGCACTCTTGGAGCCCTCACCACTCCCAGAGTGAATGATGACCTGCTGACACACACACACACACACACGCACACACACACACACGCACACACACACGCACACACACACACACACACACACACACACACACACGATTTGAGAATGAATCAACATTAACACACGCAGGGTCTATGGCATTAGAATAAATTCTAAAGTATTAAAACAGTAATCAGATACAGATACAGGACCGAGAAGGAAAAGTAGAACATAATCTTCAAAATCCTTAAATGCAACCTAGTGATAAAGTCTGAGTAACATATGATGTGAAATGTTAAACAAATATTTCCAATGGAGGCTCTGAAGCCCAAAGGAAACAAGGGGAGTGTGTATACGTTTGCTCACCTGCTTTAACATTTACCATTCATTTCAAGAGTTTCCTTTTCACACTGATAGAATACTTTGTGTAGATCTCAGACAAAAAAATAATCATATTTCTAAATGAAGCATGACACAACAAAATACAAAACGTCAAGAGCATCCTGAACCTTTGTAATTTGATTAAATCAGAAATGTTAATCTTCCCACTTGTAAAATGCTGACTTCAGACCTGCTCTCTCCCAGTGTAACTGCTGACTCTGTGGGCCTTGGTACACTAACCATGCAGCCTTTAATTGCCAACCCCTTATCGCCATGATTGATGTCACTAAAATGCCACGGTTACAGCAGACAGGTGGCGGGGCCTGCAGGTCCGCGACACATGATGTTATACAGTCGTACAGTCACTCACCAAATCGTAACCGCTGAGCCAAGATTGTACACATTACTCACATGCAGTACATGCATATCATTCATACGTGACAGCCCGCTTGGGCCAGGACATTTGTGTTGGCACTGAAATCTGTTTCAATTTCTGTTTTATTGTTTTCTTAACTACTGTGAGAAAGATATAATAAGACGTTCCTCTGGAGGGGAATAGTGTAAAGGACATCGTAAAGAAAGTGGCCAGAGCAAACTAGTGAAATGTAACTGGAAAGAGGTGTGAAATGGAGAGACTGATGAAGTTCTAGTGGCTTAATATGCAGAACAAACACAAAATATCAGAAACACCTGACAGTAACTGAATATCAACCTAATAAGGAGCAGAGCCACTCTTTGGGTTCAGAACAGTTTTAATCCTCCATGTGCTGTCATACAGCTATGTGTGTGTGTGTAGTGTGATACTGGACTTCAAGAAGGAAAGCCTCCAGTTTATGGGAGGAAGGAGGTGGAATATGTTTTGCAAGCTAGACTCAAGAACGTCCTATAAAGGTTCAATGATGTTTAGATCTGGTGAGGAGGCAATGGAAGGTCTTAACTTGTTTAGTGTGTTTGGGGGCATTATCATCTTGGAATAAGACAGCATCATGTGGGAACAGTGTTTGCACCATAGTGTCCTGTAAGATGGCCTCATATTCCTCAAGGATTGGCAGCGGACATTGTGTGTTGAAGTCATGATTTGTTTTTCTCCAAACATAAATCTGGATGTAGGATAAAGGGTGAAAGACGACTCGTATTTTTCCATAAATACCGCTCCGTGAAGTTCACAACACACAGTTTGAGACACAGAGGAGTTGATTCAATTCTGTGGTCATATTTGAGGCCGTAGTTTTGTGGTGTTTAGCAACTATCCTGTTACGTGTCCATAGGTCCCTGTCACTCTTCCTCTTTGTTTGTCCATGTTTGACACGTTATGATTTTCCAGACGGCTCCCCTTGTCACATTAAATACTTTTGCAGTTCTGTGACCGATGAATCTACAATTCAGGCGCTATTTGGTCTTTTTGAAACACTGCTAGTTGCCTCAGCTTGGTTTGAAAAATTACAATTGAGTATTGATGTTTCAAAGCTGACAGATACTAATAATTGGTATTCAACTCACTCACCAGGTGTAGTTTTCTTTGTAATTAGGATTTAGTTACTTCAAAGTTAAAGTCTTCACCGGGTGTTTCTGTGATATTTTCGACCCCCTATCAGTTTACCAAATCGAGAGTAAATCTACTTATAGCTATGAGTACATGAGCATGAGTAGCATGAGTAGATTTGCTCAAATCGATTGAAATAAATATAGTATAAAGTATAAAGTATAGCTTAGAGGTCTAATACCTTTATTGAGTTACACTAAAGGTTTGTAAAGTTCTCCGTTCCACTCCCCTGCTGGCCGTATTCCCTCCTCAGAGTTTTTTTTGGGATGCCCCTCTTACAGACCTCATAACATGAGCATCCATGTGTTGAGCCAGACAGTGTCTTACTGTTACAGTTGAAGGACGTTACTGTGTGTATGAGTCAGTGAAAAAAACAACACCACTGACCTGTGCAGTGACTGCTCGGCAAACACAGGCGTTACTATGACGATGCATGGCACCCGAGAGAGACGTGTTGTCTCGGGGTTGTGGTGTTTTCTTGAGCGTCTGAAGGAAAAGAGAGAGAGATAAAACTGCTAATAAAATATTAGATTAATGATGTAAAACAGTCCTCATGGCAGGAACATATAAAGATCTGTTACACTCGACTGCTATATTCACAAATTATGATATTTCAGCACCCTAAATAATTCTGAGCTCATAAGAAAGGCAAAAGCACAAATGCCACTTTGATGATACTTTGGAATAAAGAGATAATTGAATTTGAGGTACAACTCTCACATCAGTGCCTCAACAGTGTACATGAAATATGTTTAAATGTGGAAAAACTCAAATTGTCATCCACAGCAACTTGTCATTTTGTACATTTTGTACATTTTGTACATTTTGTACAGGTGACACATGCAACAGGACAATTGGCTGGGTTATTTGTCAGGATTGAGAAGTGGGATTTAGGCACAGTGACCTGAAAGGGTCATATAGGGTCACCTGACTAGAAGGCTTGTCAAATAATCCATTAACTATACTACAGAACAAGATGGAGTATATGAGACGGTGTACATAAAACTCACATATCTTCTGTACTTGGATGTCTGTGGAATTTGTGTGTGTGTGTGTATGTGTGTGTGTGTGTTGCCAGTGCATGCCACAGCTATGACCATACAGTGTCTGATACTTGAACTACTGCCCAAAGACAAAAGGAGAATTTAATCACTCCAGAAAGAGAGAGGGAGAAAGAAAGCGGGAGAGAGAGAGAGAGAGGGAGGGAGAGAGAGGGGGGGGGAGAGAAAGGCATTGGACAATTGGACTGAGCTGTCAGTCAAGCCTTTGGCAGCAGGTTTAATCAGCTCTGCTTGTGGCACATACCTGCAACACGCTCTCTCCTCCTGACCATACATAGAATCAGGCACAATCAGACAGCCGTGATATAAATATTGAGTTTAGACACTTTGGCAGCTGAAGCTGTGACCTAAATGCTGAAACTATGAACAGTGCTGGTGGGTGTTTCTTTGAGGAAAGAGAGGGAAAAAAAGTAATAAAGTTACTGTAATCTTTTTATAGATGATCTGGGCAGTCTGGTGTGGCATACCATTAATCATAGCGAGGGGGAACTGAAGGCCTTCACTGGTTGGAGGCAGTTTATTTGACATATTACTACTCATAACATTTAAGGCAGTCATACAGAGATCAGTTGTTTTGATAGGCAGTGCCCGTGGAGATGCCTCAGCATTGTTTCATCTTGTTTTCATCTTGTTTGAAGAGTTTTTTGACCTTGTGGCTCACTAAGTCTCCGGTTTCTGGAAGCATTGCTGAAATCACTGCCTAATGTATTACCACCTTAGGAAGATGTTGTGCTGTGTCATTTATGTCTCTCTCTTGTCTTTTTTTTTTCAAGTCAGTTTTGCTTTTTGGTGGATTAAACTCTGCCCGGATAGTCTACCAGTAAGCATCTCTCACCTCAATTTCTAAAATAAACCAATGATGTAGTGAAACAGTGAATATAAAGGATGGACCTGACATGACTACACCACCTGAGCCAAGTTGTCTTGCAGATTATCAAAATTGCTCCCATAAATTGAACACTAGACTAAGAGAAATGACTCAGGACAACTTCCCAATTTTCAGATGAATCACGCGTCACAACTGGAGCTCCTGGCCAAAAACAGAGAGATTTATGCCACCATTACAGCACACAGCCTCCAGTGTTGCGTATCCCCAGCACCGGTGAATTGCTCTGGATTTGATATATGTTTAAATATATCACATGGAGATGTCTTTCAATTCATGTAAACATTTGCTCCAAATCAAATAATGAAGAAGTTCAAAGAGTGTGGATTGATGTCTGATGTGTGCCAGCGCTCAGTCGACACGACCCAGCTGCTGGCGCTTGATGGTGACACCTTTCCAATAGTTACTGCAGCAGTCATTGGACTAAGAGGTAGCCATGTTACACGGGTTCCGTTAGAGGTTTTTTAGCTGGTGTTAGTAGAGTAGGCCGGTCAGTGGAGACTTCAAGACTTCTTTTCATCCAGTGTTCAGAAATAGAGCTGCAGCCTCATATCTCCGTTATCTGTGGAGGGCCTGTGGAGGGTCCAACAGACTTCAAGCCTAAGCCATGACCTCACTGCACTGAGGGAAACGTCAATGGTATTCTACCTCCGTCATCGTTTAATTGAATCATACTTTCAGTGTGGTGAGTGATAATAATTCATCTGATGGTGGCTGGGGTTCCCAGTGATTTAGACAAATGCACACATGTACAGAAAAGTGGAGAGGTAAAAGTTGTACATACAGTAGGTCTACATGTGAATCACATATTGGAAGATAATGTGAATGGATGCACAAGTATGCATGCACACAATCCCTGCACACACATGTACACACAGAGGAAGTCAACTCATAGCACCTGTTGATGCAAGGCAACACTGAACTGCCCTCATGATCCAGAGCAAGGGATTCAATACAGTTTCAATGCAATATAGAGTCTGGTTTTCTTTAGGTGTTTTACTAACTGAAACAAGTGCTTCATGCATCAGAGATTTGGTGGTCAGGTCTGGAACAGGGCAACAATAATTACTGTGCTAAAGCATCACAAAAACAACACAAAAACACCCTGAGGAAATCCTTGTAAATCCTTGTGGTTCCCAGGGTGCCACTATCCACATAAAGTTAAATACAACAAGAGAATGCCAAAGCTGTAATAACACACACACACACACACACACACACACACACCTTTCCAGATGATGGCCTAGGCCAGCTTAAATGTGTGTCTCCTCTGTCACACCAGCTTGCCCATTTGTTACCCCTAGTAATATCCCAGCAAATTGATTCCAATGTGCACAAATCCAGCTTCTTGACAAAACCAATAGGAGAGTTTGAACATATGTGAAGCCTAAATGTAAACCATATTCCTGACTGCACGTCATACGACAGAGGGATTTGCGATAGCGGGTTTGCTTCACACGCTCTGCCCTCCACAGGACCGTAAACTCTAACAGGGATATTTCCTGTGTCTCTACCAAAGGGTAATGACAAGAATATCAGTCACTTCAACCCACAAACTCCCATTATCTATCCAGAGGAGGGTCCGGGTCAGTGACGCTCCATTTGGAGGGAGTATTCTGTTACAACACACGATTTTTACAAGGTCAGGGGGTTGGCAGCAGAGACAGGAAGAGATGATGTCACTGCCAAGGGAATATCATCAAATCCCTCTCGACGTGGATATTTAATTTACAGCACATTAGCCAAAGTGATACCACATTGTTACCTATGACCTGGGTTGCGTTGTAACGTGCATCCATGGCATGGAACATGAATCTGATGCCGCAACATGGGTAACACGACCCGGGTCCCTCACCTCATCGCACCTTCCACTCGCCCATTTGTCAAGGTATATGAAGCATGTGCATATTGGACTATACACAGATTTGACTCTTGTGATGCCCAAGAGGCGTTCCTTTGTGACTGCAGGTAACGTTGACCTTGTGTTTGAATAAGAAACAAGCAGATTTTTTTCAATCTAGGCCAAACAAAGACTGTAAAGGTGAGTGGAAATGGGAAGCATCAGGTCAGGGACAGAACTAATGACTGTAGAAGAGGGAGAACGAAGGAAAAGTCAAGTCTCCCCTTGACAGTGAGAAAAAGCAGATTATGTTAGCAACTGCATATGTGTGTGTCCTCTGTGAATCTCTATGTGTGTATGAGGCAAACACCCACACACACACACACACACACACACACACACACAGC
The DNA here is from genome assembly GCA_034670405.1 of Hoplostethus atlanticus. NCBI lineage: Eukaryota > Metazoa > Chordata > Actinopteri > Trachichthyiformes > Trachichthyidae > Hoplostethus > Hoplostethus atlanticus. Next base: position 292,445 of record JAXDDX010000155.1, on the reverse strand, counting down.
AGCGGCGACAATACTAATAGTTGAAAACACAAACATCTACAGCGCCGGCAGCCAACACAAGTACATTTGATATTAAAATACATACAGTCAGACCCTCTTCTCCCATTGTACATATTTTATTCCACAGCCCCCAAAACATTCATCATCACATCAATGACGAGATCATTTCTGAGAGGAAAATACACGTACTGCACCCGAAGGCGTGGCGAGACCATGGGAGCTATAAGGATGGAAAGAGAGAGAGAGACGCACGGCAGCATGTAATCCAGATGAGCTGGTTATTATTTGGGCAAATATTAGATGATTTATGCCCCTCTCCCCGCGGACACAAACTTCCATGTTGATGTAATAGCTTCATGTCTGTCAGGACACAGACGCAGACCTGTGTTGACCTGCATGAACTGAGTACAATGACACATTCACCTCACATTCACTCACACACAGAACATGGTTAGAACAGTCGCTTTTAATTATTGTCATGAGCTGTGGCAGCAAATGTTGTTAGAAGCAGGAAAGTGAGCACATACTCCAACTGCACTTTGTAATGCCCCATATGACGGAAGTGGAGTGTGAGGGCTGAGGAAAAGACCGTCATGTGTTGTGACAATGTCACCACCGAGGAATGAAACTCGGTGGCAGTTGAATTAATACTCACCTCTAGACCAATGGGGTAGTGGGTCAGGTAGGAGTGGTCAGGCAGTATTATACTAACCAACAAGATGACCAGTTTAGGAGATCAATGGTCCCATCATCCCGTCATCAGGTTTCCTTGGATGCATCCATCAATCAAACATCTAGTGTGTGACAGAAAACACAGAGCCATACAGGTAGGTGTGTGTTGCATATAGCCTATATATATACTGTAGATAGAGGCCTACGTGGTACAGAACAATACAATCAACCCAATCAACCCCACACCACAAAACAATGAATCATTCAAGCTCTGCAAAAATGTTGCTTCAGCTGCGTGACTTTGTGAACTCTCTCACTGTTCAGACCAAAAGCATATATATATGTATATCTATGCCACTTTGTCATCTTGTGTTTGAAAGTAAGAAAGTCTCTTACCCCGCTGCCACGTGCCGCAGCTCCTTGTCTCAATGTCTAGGCATTACTGACTGAGGTTAAACCAACACGTTAACTGTAACAATAATGTGGGGAATGAAAGACATGAGAGAGAGAGAGAGAGAGAGAGAGAGAGAGAGAGGCGGACAGACAGTCAGAGACAGAGTGCAATGGGCCCCTGTTGTTGAGGGTGACGGGGGGCCCGAGGATAGCCATCTCTCTAATCATCACCAGCTCTGTTTGAATTGGGGCTGCAGCCCACGAGGGGAACACATTCATTAACCCTTCAGTCAATCCACCATGAAAACAAACACACATTAGCCTGCCATTCCATATGACTCACTGCCCTTTCACACCGACCATGAATGTTAGCGCTGCTGGGCTATTTCCTGTCCGCCCATGCCTCGCCCTTCCTCGCTGCTAGCCGCCGCCGCCGCCGCTGTGCTATCGGTCCCATGTAACTTTTAACCTTCAGTTTTGGAGTCCATGAGCCGAATGAAGCGGAGACTCACTGACCTAGCAGAGTCACCCTATCGTTGTCACTGACTACACAATGGATAAGTTTGTCAGCTGAAACAATGGATGAATAAGTCTAGGGCTAGACTGCATCACATGTATTAGACATGGTTTTAATGTATGTTTTTGTAGGACGTTGAGGCCTCTGTCCAGCTGGTTGCTCAACTCTGTTACACAATGACCGCCCTTCAATGGAATTTCAAGAACCGAGTCCAAAAGCAATCCCTCGCCCAACAGAAAATAATGGAGGCCAAACAGGCTTGATTGCACTGCATGGAAGAGTGAATCTGTCAGACACACGCCAAACCTTTCGAATTTCCTTCCACTAACCAAGCTTCAGCTACGTATAAAATCTGTGCTCTGCAGTATGTAATCAACAATGATGATTTCAGTGTTCAGGGTCTGTAAGGCCTTATCAGTCGACGAAGATGTGCACATGTACAGCTGCTCAACACTGATTTTAATTGAGTGATAAGCTCAGTGGCTAACATTATGTGGTTATATAGCATATATAGGGTTATCGGTCCAGTCTATGTCACATCTGAGGACTAATAGCTTACAAGAGACGATGCTAGCCAACATCATGCTAGCATTTTAACCTGAGAACATACAGTATATATAAGGCTTGCTGATGTGCAGGTCACCGTTGTTATCGTAAAAACATACATCTTTAATCAAATAGTTTATGTGCGATCATGCCTCTGTCTCATGTCACAGCGGCCACGGTTTCATGTGATTCAGAGCTGATAGCTTACCATGTCAGCTTTCTCATATAAAAACATTGGCGACATGTGCCATAAGGTATGTATGCCGTTATCCTTGAGCAAACATGAGACAGGCCATTGATACCATATGATCTACGTCTGCAGGCTTACTCCCAGATTTGATAAGACAGACAGACTTTATAGTTAAGCTGTTCCTGTGCTTCTTTCACTATAAAGGCACAATAAAACAGATGCTTTACAGTCCTGTTACTATATATCCCAGACAATGTGTGCCACGGTTGGGGGCAGTCTACATCTGTTCTGTAGACTGCTGCACAGTTTCAGGTTAGCCGTACATTATTTGTCAGACAACAAGTTTGGCAAAGTGCAATCTGCACTGTAAAAATAGTGTGATACTATGTGTATAGTCTCAGTGTTCTTGTATGAGAGAGCCTGTTGGCCGATGCTGCGATTCTGGCGGAGTTGTACCAACGCTGCACTGCCTTAAATGGGAAACAGAGAGAACCAGACTTATGCTTTACTACAACATGGCTCTGATTAAGACCAGATTGGTCTGCCCGTGGTTGGTTCTGACCCACAGCCAATTCCCACTCAGGGACAGGACTGTTTACTCTGTGTTGTGCATACATTTATGTATAATCTCTCCCTCCCTTTCAGTCTCTCACTTGCTTCACTGGAAATCAAGAATAGCGCCGGTCATTGCCAAGTGGCTAGCTAGATGATGGGCAGGGGTGGTTGACTTTGTGGCCCTTATACCGTATTCTGGCATGTCAATAGCATGGACAGAAGACTGTAATGTAGTGGTGACAGTAACACATGCCTTCCCTTAGGTTTGAATCCTCCACCTGTGCGCCCTTTCTCTCTCACATCTGCAGGTTTATAGATGATTCAACAGTAACGTCACAGATTCTGTCCAGCTTTCTTTGAATTCAAACACACATTCCCGCTCATGACCACACTCTCACCTAAATTATTTTGTTTTGCTAACTTATTATTTATGAATTTTGTTGTTTTTGGCACCATTGTCTTTTGCGTCGTTGCTTATCATCTTGATTTTGAATGTTTCTATTTTAGGATGTTTTCTAAGCCCCTTACATGCTTTTGTCTCATCTGCAAAAAAGATAATTTGGGGATTAATTGCGTTAGTTGCATCAGTTAGACAGAACTTTATCAAGTGGTGTGAGGAGAGCCATCTGCAGCTTAACATCATTTAGACAGAGGAGCTGGTTGTGGATTTCAGACAGAGCAGAAAGCCACAGACACCTGTCACCACCCGCGGTGAGAAGGTGGAGGTGGTGCAGTCCTTGTACTTGGGGATTCATATCAACAAAAAACTGGACTGGATTTACAACACGGAGGCACGGTACAAGAGAGGACAGAGTTTGTTTTAAGGAGGATCCCGTTTTTTCAATGTATGCAACAGGATACTCAACATGTTGTACAAAACATATGTGGCCAGTGTACGGTTCTTTGCAGTGGTGTGCTGGGCAGCCTCAGGGCCAACGATGCCAGAAGAATTAACAAACTGGTTTAGATTAGATTAGATTAAACTTTATTGTCATTGCACTGAGTAGAAGTACTGAGACAACAAAATGCAGTAAAAGGCTGGCTCTGCCATTGGGCTGGGCGTGCACACCCTGTAGGCTGTAGCAGAGAAGAGGATGAGGACTAAACTGAACTCCATCCCAGACAACACCTGCCACCGCCTCTATGGTGAGTGTCTTGGGGCTCTTTTGTGTCAACAGCCATTGGACTGTACAGTGCTTCTTGCCCAAACAGATCCATCCTCAGCCAAGCAGGGCAACTGCACCGTCTCTACCAACCACCCTGGACTGCAGTTCACATTCCTATGTTGTAGGATGTTTACCTATGTGACATTTGCTTGCTCTGTTTTCATGGACATTCTTTGCATATGTGTTGGTACATAAAACACTTTTTATATATACATATTTCTATATAGTATGCTATATGTATACTATCTCCTTCCATTGTCTAATAACAAAACGTATACTGAGAACAGACAATAATGCACATGTGTTTTGAATATTGTCATTTTGTACATATGGTACTTACATCTGAAAAGGGGACACCTAGAAATGTACAAATCCAAATTGGCACATTCTGTACATATTTTTTTTTACAAGGCATCTTTATATATATATATATTTGTTTTTACAATCTCTACACTTTCTATATATATGCATGGCCTTCTGTAGACCTGTTAATGTGAACGCACATTTTGCATATAAAGTATATTTGCTGTCAGTTCACATTTGTTTTGTAGAGGATATTCACATATCCTTCACATTGTTATATAGTGCATATGGATTGATATTTTTATGTCTCCACCATTTCATACTGGTTTCATACTGTTTTTGGTATATTTTCCTAGATCTTGTACACTCTAATAATGCTGTAATCCATTCTTTTCCCCATACTTCATATTTACATGTCATACATTCTACTTAACTACTTAATGTTTTAGGGTTAGAATAATCCCTATATTTTTTTTTTTCTTTTTTAGCTTGATTTTACCTTACTTTATCAATATTTCTGCATGTTTACGAAGTGATGTCTCTCTACTACTATCTAGTGGTCAAACTGGCAAACTGTACTTTCTTAGGGGGAAAGGAAGCCAGTGAAGCCACGGAAACTACTAGTTTAGCACACCACAAAGATACCCACCTAGGTGAGTTATATGAAGCAGCAGACATTTTCCTGTGACTTGTCAATGTCAACTGCAGCCTCACTTACTCTCAGATTGAAAAGAGCTGAGACTGACATGGTTTTTCCTCGCAAGTCACCATATAATCCTGCTGTACATAAAGCATGGGTACATTTCTATTGTTTTAATTTGTTATTGTTCATTTAATCTTTTCCAGTTTTAAATTTACATCCAAGCCTTAATAATATTTATTGAAATAACATTGAATACTGTTGGTTCAACATTAGGTATTTCAGGGTGCAAAACCGATGTTAAATCAATGGTATAATTCAACGTTGACTCTCTGTTAGTCTGCTATCTGATTCAGATTAATCGTTACATATCGTTAAACTGTCTATGAGCTAAATGTAAGTAAACAGCAGGCTCCTACTGGCACATACTACTACGTTACCGGTTGTCAAGATTACGTAATTTGACGTCATCAGAACAAGCCAAGTTGAGCAGGCATGGAGGAACATTCACGCTGAAGTATTTGTGACCTTCTAACGTTTTTCAGTTGAAATAGTCTCGGTGAGATGATTTTTTTTTAAAGTGCTAGTGGTGTAAGCTAGTGTGTTTCGATAAAGTTGGTGTCGCAGGTATTTCCTACTGATGAACATATATGACAATGAAATTAGCTAAAGCTAACGTTAGCTGCAGCAAGGCTAGATGGTCCCAGATCGGGGTTACTTGCCGACATAGGTTAAACTGCAAGTTTAAAGGTTTATGCTCTGTTATATTTTGCAACTGATTCGATGAAATCACAATTACATTTTTTGTGATACGGGCCAGTGATTAGACACTATGGCCACAGTCAGAGAGGGACTAACCTGTCAGTTTATCATCATCTGGTCAGATGGCTGGGAGGTTGCCGGACGGACCTGGTAAACCTAAGCAATCAACACAGTTACACAATAACATTTCACTAATTCATCTTGGTTTTATGAACTGTAGGTCTGAATAGGCCCTTTCCAGGATGTCGGTGAAGCAGGCATCAGTCCATGCCAAATGGATCATCGGCAGAGTAATAGGGACCAAGATGCAGAAGACTGCAAAAGTGAGAGTCACAAGACTAGTGCTGGACCATTACCAGCTCAAGGTAAATTTAAACAGCGTCAGCGCACTATTGAGATGCATGGGAAGGATACTAGATGACATGCGACAGTAAGACAATGTGTTATTGTTACAGTTTATTTCTGTGTTTCAGTCATCTGCTATTTTATTCTCAAACATGAAAAAACATCAATCACCCACAAGAGGTTTGATGGGTGTCTCAGGTGTCTGTCCTGTGGGGTTTTCCACTCCCTGGCAGTGAGAGAGGTAGAAGTGAATTGTACAGTAGGATTGGGACACTGAATGAGCGTACCTTAGATCATAAGATAATTCATGCTTTTGCTGATTGAAATGCAGCATCTATTTAATTTGCTGTGGAATATGGTGGCACTTAGGCACATGGTGCAGTTTTTAGATGGTACACGCTATCCCAGCAAGCCATATAGAAATACTATATGCTGCACATGTAAGTAATGGTAATGCTGGACACACAGTTGTGAAAGTGCTACCAATCTTTCTGCTGCACAATTGTAAGTTAATCAGAGAGCTTATTATTTTTCCATTCTTCAGAATTTTGCCAGTAATTAAAGCAATGGCACGCAACTAATTAACTTACTTACGATTGATCTTCAAATCAGTAGCTTCCATGTTAAACCAAATGTTATTCCATTTACAGCTGTGTCCCAACCTAAGGGGTGTATACCAAGTTAATGTTTTTGACAAAATACTGTTCTTCTAATGGAGATGTTTTATTGCTGTACATTAGACAAAGTCTAATGCTAGCAACTGTTGTCATCTCTTTCCATAGTACTACAACAAGAGGAAGACCTACTTTGCTCATGATGCTTTACAGGAGTGCACAGTGGGAGATATAGTTCTTCTCAAGGACCTACCCGAGCCCAGGTCTAAACATGTAAAACATGAACTGGCTGAGATAGTGTATAAAGTAGGTCGGGTGGTAGACCCGCTGACAGGAAAGAGAGTTGCAGCAACTGAGTTTCTGGAGCCTCTGACCGAGCCTGCAGACAAGCTGGAAGAGGAGCCGACGTTAGCAGAAAAACTACAGGAGCTCAATATCTCTACTGCGTCCTGTGGAGCCTCACCCTCTGATTCCATGCCAGCACAAACACCCTGACCTGTGAATTTAGGTTTTTATTGCAATTGTTGTTTATAAAGTGTCACTCTGCAATGGTTTTTCATGTTTCAGGTGTTGATGTAAATAGGAGTGCACAAAGATTTACACCAGTGTTCAAAATGTATCAAATAACATCCTAAATACATTATACATTAGTTTGCTACCTAGTGGAACTCACATTTCTGACATTTCTTTACAATAAAATGACAATTGAGAAAAGCTTATTCTGTCATATTCACATGGTCTAATCTATGGTCCACAGAAAGCATGTTTGTTGTTGGATCAAAGATGTGATTTGAAATGTTACACACTTATTTATAATTTTCACAGTCAATTACTTTATCAAATTGTATTGTGTGTATGGTGGCTTGGGAATGCAGTCAGCCAGTAGATTTCTATTCAATAAATTAGCTCTAATTCACCAACAATTGAAATTTGTTCCCCTTATTTTTATTTGTCAAATCATTGCATGCAAGTCTAAAAGTATACCTGTATAACAGACTACACAAAATGATATGAGACTATTTGGGTCGATCAATTTATTTTTAGAACTAGAAGGAAAACTAAAGTTAGGGAGTGGCACCGCTGTTGAACACCAATACAGTCCTAATCGGTGGGTCCAGGCCCAAGATCTCAAGGAACTCTTGGAAACAAAAGTTATTTGTCACTCCAAGCCAGTGATGGACAACCGTCACTGCAGGTGTTCATTCCGACCTACAACAAGACTACATGTTTTTCCACATTAGTTCCTTCTCTCTGTTCAAAAGTTATTAAACACTGAAATCAGCTGCTGTAGTGTGTGGTTGGAATGAAAACCCGCATCATCAGTCCTCCATGATGCATGGTTGCCCAAAGAACATTAGCGTTATAATGTTTGCTCTTCTGGTTTTGGCAAATCGATGATGAAATCAAGCGGCAATTAAAAGTTGGGTGCTTAGTCGTGGATATAGTTTGAATACCGTGCGTGCATTTCAACACTTCATGTACGTTATGCCCTTTAACAACTTAACAAACACGTAATGTTGAAGTTTGATCTGTTGAATTCCGGTATATAAAGTTAGCAGGTATGATAAGTAACGTCAGCTCCTAACCCTGCCGTCCGGTAACACCCCGGACAGAAATACAGCCGCAGCCTTGTCAAAACAACCACCACTAACAACCGCTTCAGGGGGAAGATGGCGACCCGAGTCCTTCAAAGTGTGGGCAACGGCCTAAAACAGACGAAAAATGGGCTTCCTACGAACGGGCAGGTCACGGTTATCATAAGGTTAGATTTTCCAGATGAACATTGTGAATGTAAATGTGAAACGGATCCCTAAGAATAGAGCTAACGCTAGCTACTAGAGAGTTAACATCAATGACAAAGTCCGGTATGCTAGCTAACGCTAAAGTTACGCTATCCACGGCGCTGTTAGCTAGCGCTAGCTAGGCGTTGTAAACTTGCTAACTTTCTGCTAATGCTAAATGTTACTCTCCTGTGTTACAAAGTTGTGAAGTAACTTATTTTAACATTCGTTGCGCAGATACTTTACGATGACGTGCATACAATTGCAGTAGCCAAATTACAGTAGCAATATCAAATATCAGCTTCTGTCAGTCCCAAATACAATGCAACTTCAAGGTCAAAATGCAGTCAATCGCCACACAGCAGTCTTTGTTTTGATTTACGTATGGCACAATCCATTACCGAGTGAGATGTATATTCTACAGCTTGCACTTATATAAACAGGTTAACTGAACTCTTACGTTGTATTTTAAACTTTGAAAATGTTACAGCTGTTGGATATACTGTGTAGTACTTGTACGTGCTGGCAAGCTGTCAAAAAGCCTCCTTTCGGTCAGTAAACAACAACGACTGTATGATGTGCTTGTCCGTATTTATACAATACGCTTGTGACCATATTTCCTGTTTTGAGAAAACCATATTGGTGCAGGTACCATTTGGGGAGACTGCTCATAAGTGCTCTACGTGAGGAGTAAATAGACTAATCCTGTGGCTACTTAGAGCTTATAGTCCTCTCAACTGCTGGCGTCTTAGTCATGGAATTTCTTTATAATGAACGAGTTGGATAGTCTGACTAGATTAGTTGCAAAGCTCAAAATTCACTGCAATCACTCATAATATTTATGCAACCCAGCCTAGTTTCCCCTGATGGAAATAAGACATCATTGCATGCAGTAATTTACTTGGTATTCAGCTTTTCCATGTTTTGTTTTTTTCAAATTGTGTAACAGATGAGATGTTTTATCTCTTCCTTGGGCTTCTTTGTACCCTAGGAGCCTCTCAGCCTCCCACAATAGGAACCGTGAAGACAGCTGGTTCAAGTCTCTGTTTGTTAGAAAGGTTGACCCCAGAAAAGATGCTCACTCTCATCTGCTGGCCAAGAAGGAAGACAGCAACCTCTATAAAATACAGTGTATGTATTGTTTGCATCTCCTATACAATATCTAACATCATCCTTGATAACCATAGGGCTGGTGCATTACTCCTAGCACTCATTTACACAGGCACAAACATGACTTATTTTTTTTAAAAACATTTTAAAAGTAGCATCAAACCTCAAGTGCCAATCAAACGTTAATGGGATGCACAGACAGCCCTGCCTGCAGTAGACCCTACATTAAACTACAAATAAACTGGTTTATTGAGGGTATTAAGGGGGATTAAAAGATGTCAAACCTTTTTCCACACACAATCTCATGAAATCTGTTACATGCTGAATTACCTCACACAAGTCTTCTTTTTTTTCTTGCAGTTCACAATGTCAAGCCTGAGTGCCTTGATGCTTACAACAAACTTTGGTAAGATATCCCTATTCTTAATTAAATTCTTAAATAAACTTTATTTATATAGCACTTTTCATAAAATCAATAAAAGCAATGACACGACAATTAATTCTTCTCCCACTTAATTTAATTTAATTAATTTTCATTTGTGTGTGCACATGTTTAGTGAGGACGTCTTGCCTTCCATTCATGCTGACCCTCACTACCCTTGTGAGCTGGTGGGCACCTGGAACACATGGTATGGAGAGCAGGATCAGGCAGGTAAGAGCATGCCCTCAAGCTCCACGTTTAAACACACACATTAAGATAGCAACACACTAGGCACATTTTAAAATCCTAATCTGTCTGATTCTCCTTTTAGTGTATTTCCACCTTTAGCAATAACCTTACATATGTCTTAAGGACTTGCATGCAAGCGATAATCTTAGATTAGAATGAGTTGTAGAGGATTTTAAAACTGCACAATTTCAGCTCTATTTTTGGCCTCAAGGACTTGGTCACAGTGATTTTTTTTTCTTGCAGTTGCTCTCCTACCCAGTGACACTAACAGCCACTTTCTCATTTTTACATTTTAATTAATTATAGCTCTGGTGGAATTGCACATTCTCTGGCTGCTGTCCATTTTGTCCTTGTGGTGACATTTGTCATTCCCCAGTTGTAACCTGCCTCTACTGTTACAGTGCTGTTCTGAAATACTGCCAGTACAATTCTCTACATTTTCAGTACATTACTCATGTTGTTTATATAGCCTTTTGGCTTATCTTTCTATATTCAGAGAGTTTTATAGAAAGTGTGGGAACTTTATTGGAAATTATTAAAAATGGGAGTAGCCAACTGAGGCAGGCAAAGAGAGAAAAACAATGCCAAAACCATGAATCTCAGTGTCCGGTTTCCAACAGGGAGCCAGCCCACATAATTTTGATGTAACAAATCCTGAAACCCAGACTTAGGAAAACAAAAATACTCCAGCAGAGTTGGTATTTACAGTCGTAAACACTGACACTATAATGGTTGTACTACTGCAAGGCTGCCAGGTGTCAATAGTTTGTCTGGAAACTATGGAATGTTTAAAGATTTAGTTTTGAGAAAGCAGCTTTCATGCTAAGAAAGACATCCATCCAGTGAGATCATGAGCAATATACATCAATCTTTGTATTACTTTAGTATTGCATAGAACTCCATGTCCAGCCAAGTGCTCCAGGAGATTCAGATTCTACTCACTCTTCTTTGTTGAGCTCCCATGTTTTCTAAAAAAAAGAAAAAAGTGGCCAAATTTGCTGCCAAATACCAAAGTTTTTTTTTTTGCATGATGAGAACACTGCCTGCTTGTGTCTCATTTTCATTTCATTTTTAAATGGTAGTCTGTGGTTATTTTCACATCAATCCTTCTCTATTAGAATCTCACAATTAAGTATATGAGATTAAAGTGGATATTATGTTTTCATGTAAGGAAATGTATTAGTGGCCACATTAATTTTCACTCTTCTGCTCCCTGTATTCTAGTTCACCTGTGGAGATATCGGGGAGGATACCCAGCCCTCACCGATGTCATGAGCAAACTCAGGCAGAATAAGGTATGGGGTGGTCCATTTAGTGCAACTAATTGGCAGCTGGTGACCTGTGGGCCGCCTTTGGTAGTGCATATTATTCTTAGGCCTAATATAACACCTATGTGTACTAATAGGAGTTGGTGCTTGAATCAGTTTTATCTGTGATTTTTTCCAACACTTTGGTGTTGTTGAAAACTGCCGGTCACCGTCAAAGTTGCCCATTCTCTTCTGTCTTGCCACAGATTATCATGCCTTTTGTTGGAAAGAATTATTCAGGTGTATAAAATGATAAACTTAAATTTTCTTGATTTTTCTTCATAAAGCAGGATTAGAAAGACAGATAATTGTGAAAATAATAATGCTATATTATGATGATTATGTGAATATTAGGTTTAGGAATATGAATCAATCATGCAAGTTGATGATTTCTCATGAACAAAATCTCCCCTAATACTGGTTACAGATTAAATGGCGTATTGGCGGGCTGAGCCAAGTTAACTGGGTAACATGTTTCTCATGTTACCCCTTGCTGTAGGAGTTCATGGACTACAGAAATGAGAGGGGGAAGATGCTGCTGTCCCGTAGGAACCAGCTGCTGCTGGAGTTTAGCTTCTGGAATGAGCCTGTGCCCCGCCCAGGACCTAATATCTATGAGCTCCGCTCATACCAACTCAGGGTAAACCAATCTCTTGATGTCTGTGTCCTCGGGTTGCTTTGGTTTTCCTTTTTTCCATAGTTGACCTGCTTCTTCTATTTATGCAACAATATATCTTAAAACTGTTTGCTATCAGCCTACTCATATTCCCCATCTCTCCTCTCATCATCCAGCCAGGGACTATGATTGAGTGGGGAAATTACTGGTAAGGCAACATTTTTTCATATTCATTGTTTGTTACTATCAATAGGTCCTCGCCTGTCACTCAATTTGTGCAATATGATACTCAATTTTACAGGCTCACAAGCTTTCTCCTGTTTATAGCAGAGCTGCTTTTTGTTTTGTACCTTTTTAAAATAAACACTACTATATTATTGCCTTTGCAGATTGTAGAAGATGAATTTAAGTGAACGGTACCTCTTGCCTACACTATCTATGCATGACTCATAAGCATGAGCAGATAAGGATAATTTTTTTTAGAGTCAAGCATAATTTACCTATGTGCTTTTTTTAAATTTATTATATGCCAAATCCAATTAACTGTACAATGACTGGGAAATTTGCTGACAATGTAATCAAATTTAAAAATAAAAAACAATGCAGGGAGGGTTAATCCATGTGATGGGAATGTCAAAAATTTGGTGTATTTTGAATTAATTGATGAGAATACGGGAAAAAACAAAACATGTTGCACATAATGCAAGGGAAATGATTGGGTTATCAGTTAATGGCTTTCATTTGGAATATTTTCTATTTTCCTTTTGACTACAGTGTCCACAAAATCATGCTGGTAATTTAACAGCCCCTCAATAACAAGCTGATATTGCATAGCTGGTGTTCATCACGTCACTCAAGTTGTCTGTGCCCTGTAGGGCTCGTGCCATAGAGTTCCGCCAGCAGAACCATGAGGCAGTGGGAGGCTTTTTCTCACAGATTGGAAGTCTCTACATGGTTCATCACCTATGGGGTAAGCAAGGCTACTGCATTTTCATGGACTCTGGAATATCATGTTTTTACATGCAGGACAATTTAAGGAATCATAGAAGGTAAAATTAAAAGTAATATCTGTGACATTTTTATATAAATAAATGTCAGTTTTGCTACTCCATTGCCGATTGGTATAAGACAATAGTGATCCAGCCTATACCCAGTTCATGAAAGCTTTTACATTGGCTGTTATAAACACCTGAGTAAAAAGTCAATCTGTTAATTCCATATAAGGCAAGTAACGTTATTCATTTTATTTTCATCCCAGCTTACAAAGATCTTCAGTCAAGAGAAGACACCAGAAATGCAGCCTGGCAGCACGACGGTTGGGATGAGGTCGTTTATTACACAGGTAAACCAGTTGTCTCTCTGCTTCACTCTCTGGTCATCTCTCTCTTTGCCAGAAGTCTAGCAGAAATGTGTTCTTATGACCATTGTTTCTTCTTTTTCCCCAGTTCCTCTTATTCAGCACATGGAGTCTAGAATAATGATTCCCATGCAGAGTTCGCCCTTGAAGTAACCCCATACCAAGACCAAGGGGAAACAACCACAGCTAATACCACACTGATCCGTAGAGAGTGTAACCAACTATCAGAGTGGGCACTGCCAGGGATTTCAGCGCAACATCAACATGTCACTTGAGTTTTTCTGTTTTCTTCTTTCTTGATTTCTTTACTCCCCTTTTCTGTGTGGGCCTAGAATGTCTTTATTACAGATGATAGGGTCAAATTGATTATCAGAAAGATTGTCTGTTACAGCAGTTAATTTGTTACTGATCCATAAATGTGCTATACGTAGAGTAAATACTATTTGACACTCTCCTCCTATTCTCCATCGTTGAAAGGGACTGTTCAGGATTTGAAGAAGCTGATCTAAATAACACTTGCACCAGTGTTTTTGGTTAATTAAATATTGGGCAGAGGATGTGGATGGCATGTTTAACAGTTCTAGTGCAAGTCAAAGGGGCTGAGAAAATTGTCCAAGAGAGATAAAAGTTATTTTATGAAATAAACGGTTGTGAAACAAAACTGAAATCTGCTGCTTATAATTTTTCTTAGAAATTACTTTAGCCCTGTTGCACTAGCATTGCCAACAAATTCTATTCCTGCCTCTAATATCTCACAAACTAAAACACGGAGTCATCAATTATGAATTGGATGTGCTTCTTAAGAAAATTAACTATCTGTTTCAGCTAATGGTCAGTTTTACAAAGAGTATCGTGCTGTTTACAAATGAAAGACGTGGTGTTCTATGATGAGATTGATAACTGATTGTCAGAGGCAGTGGCCATAAGGGCCACAGGAATCTGGACTCTGCACTTAACCAGAAAACGTGACGTTCTGTTCACATGATTTTGATCCAGCCCACTGATTATGGTTAGTAAATATGTTTTTAATCAGCTGGATGGTTTAAAGTGAATCATTGTTATGAAGATGAACAAAAGACAACATGGAGTGACAGACCTGTCAGGTGTGCAGAACATGAAATTAGAAGTTGAACTAGAACACAGTCCTTTCATTCCTGTCAAAGTAGACATCCCCACAGGATATATGAAAATAGTATCCAATTCTTAGGGTGAAATTGTTCTGAATCTCCTGCAGGAGTCCTTTTCCAGCCTGTCTCCTCTGTAAAACTGACCACATCTCTAGGTTGTTTGCTGACAGTTAAATCAATCTGACTTTCTCATATGCAGAGGAGGGTAAGAGGATTGTTGACAAATGTTTTGGTTTGTTTTTGACTTAAACTGGAGTAATCAGGATCTACGAACTGCTGTACACTGAACGGTTTGGCTTATCCCTATATCATCCATCAATTAATGGCAACCAGGTCATTGTGTGCTGTAACTGAGATGAATGTTTTTTTTAAATGGTCAGATTGTAGATATACATAGTGGGCTCACTGACTAAGACAGAGATATGGTCAATCATTTATTTGTAAATGAAGTGGGGGATTATATAACGGTCTTGTGTTGATAAACAGGTGGACAGGAGAGGAGTATTATCTCAATGTGGTGAATGTGAAATGCAGTGCTTTAATAAGATTAGTTGTACATATTGAATTAAACTTCTGATGAAAATGATAAGTGTGTCTTGCTCTAGTAAATCATGCATTGTTTGAAATTAGTGGATGATCTACATCACTTCATGGCTTGCAGGGTGACTTTTTCTTTATATCTGCGTATTATTGTTTATTTGTTCTTCATATATTGCATATTCACAAAGGTTAGCTTTCACCAGGCAGTCTGAGGTTTCATATCTCTCCAGCTCGCTCAGCAGTTCAGTAAAACTTCTGACATACCACAAACAACGCTCCTTGACTTGATGCCTTACCACATTGCCCCCGAAGCCGATGAAAGCATCCTGGCAAGAAACAAAAAAGTCAGTAACTGGAAATTGTGGCTTGATAAATTAATTTGTTAAGCGTATTATTATTCAGAAAAAGCTTTGGAAATAGTTAATTACGTTAATTAACTGCAAATGTTTAATTACAATTAACGTAAGTAATGTAACGAATTACTTCTCCCAGGTAGTAATAAGTAATATTACTTTTGGATCGAGTAAAGAGGGGAATACATTACATGTTTTGAGTAACGAGCCCAACACAACCTACTCACCCGCATGCATTAATACATATTTTGTTCAGCCATTCTCTTAGTGACTTTGGTGTGAACAGGTGGAGTCTTTAAAGTCAAAGTACTTTCACTCACTCCAATTATCCATACACCACACGCCATCCCAAGAACCTAGACAGCGCTGTGAATTCAATTATGCGAACTCTAGGCCACCGTGATGCGTTGAATTGAAGAGATGAGGCGGTGACCGATGAATAATAAGCTCTTGAAAAGATTTTATGGCATGTGAATTTATATGTAGTACGTTTCCCTGACTTCCTCAAATGTTATTTACACTAAATGCTATATTTTAAGTCATGAAATTCAAAGAACACGGGATCTTATGACGGACAAACTCTTGAACTAATCATTCACTCGCACGGTAATGATTCCGATTGACGTAACATGTCCAATTGTAGCGTTGTTGAGGGCGCAACCAATGATACCTTCAAGTGAAAGTAAAAATATTGGTATTACGGATGGAGAGCACATCAACGAAACGACAAAATGCTAAATATGGCTATGAAAGTCTGCGTTTTCTATGAGTTGCCAAAATGTTACGGAGAGCTTGGAAGCCGCGTCAAAAATGTGTTATGGTGGTGTGAGTTTTGCTTCGTTATTTTCAGTTTATCATACATTTATGTTTTTAATAATTTAACTAAAACATTAATTGCATGTCTGATGCTCATCTAATCTTCTTCGTTCTACCATTGCTGCACAAAGCGGCTCTTTTCCGCTTGATTTCTAAAAAAAAAAGGTTTTGTGACTACTGAATGCAGAATGTACGAGTTTAGGCAGAGCACCTGAAGGCAGCACAAGAACACTCGTTGGAGCCTTCTGGAAGCCAACACCCCTTTTCGAGAGCGTCCTAGGCCGAGCAGTCTAGACCCCGACCAGTGGTAGTTTTTCCCCCTTCGCTGGTTGTGTTGCGTCGCCATGTCTGCCATAAAAGCTCTGAACCCGAAAGCAGAGGTGGCCAGGGCCCAGGCTGCCCTAGCAGTTAACATCAGTGCCGCCCGAGGACTTCAAGATGTGCTGAAAAGTAACCTGGGACCTAAGGGAACCATGAAGATGTGAGTGCTCGGTGCAACATGCGCAACAGCGGAACCCTTTGTTAACCACGCTTGCTACGCTAACTCGTTAGCTCGCTAACTAGCTAACATTAGCTTCTAATGAGATTGTGTGGGAAAGTAATATCATAGTCGTTGTTTTCGCCACTTGACAGTGTAAGTTTGTGTAATTTAAGTCGTGCACGTGACTTATTTTCTGGTCTTCTGCTACAACGTACCAGATTTTAAAGTCACTCAGTTGAGGCCTCTCATTGCTAACCGGGTAACAGATTCTCCCGGCACATGTTGCCCTGCCTTGTCATGGCCATGATCCGTTTTGACAATCAGCTAGCTAACGTTAGCATGACAGCGTCGCAGACTGTGCAAACGTTAAACGTCCCAGCCGCTGGTAATGAAACGAAAACATTTCGTAAAAATTAATTTCTGCTAACCTAAAATGATGGGTTTTAGGACTTGACGAGCGTTTGCCTTGGTTTTCATTGAACCATACAGGACCGGGGAAATATTCCTTGCTGCTAAAAGAAGGCTAACTATCGTTCGTGGGATAATGCTAATGTACATAATCTGGCTCTCAGACGAGTTAAGTGTGTGAGCAGACAATGAACACGTTACATGGTCATACCTGGATTAGTCTGGACTGAATAAACGGTAGTGCTTACAACGGTGGTGACCAATACTATATTGTAGGAAAGTTGCAGATTGCCGTAGCGACACCTCTTGCTTTACTCAACTAACCCACTCCTGTTTGTTGTCTGGACCCGCAGGCTTGTGTCTGGTGCGGGGGACATAAAGTTGACCAAAGATGGCAATGTCTTGTTACACGAAATGGTAAGGAAGCGCTCAACTACGAAATTATACTTATTTTGTATAACTGAATTGTCCTTATTTCACTGTTCACTGTGCAGTATTGAGTAGATGTACTAGTAACCACACCCCTACTGTGTGTGCTTGTCATTGCAATTTAAGATTGGCATAATCATTCTAGTTCCCACATCAACATATTGGATAGTTATCGGTAAACTGTTGCATGCATGATATCAGCATTTGCACGATATCTATATTTATTACAGCATGGATGCTTAAAACATTAATTGATTAACATTGGGGCTTATAGCCTTTTATTCAAGTATCTTGAAAAATGAACTTCCAAAAATGTAAAATGCCTTCATTGTATAGATTTATTTCCATCCTTGTTTTTTCCACGCATTTTCTCTTGCTGCATAGAGAACACCCAGTAATGCTAATGTAGCTCTCCCTGGTCGCCTGTATATCTGCCACAGGGCCTCTGATCTGTACCTGTACCTTCTAGGGGTTTTGCTTAACCTTTTGTGCTGAAGATCTTTTGACGTTTTAGTGTTTTTTTTCAAATCTTTCTCTCCGTGTTCCTTCTCAGCAAATTCAGCATCCTACAGCATCACTCATCGCCAAGGTTGCCACAGCACAGGACGACATCACAGGAGATGGTACCACCTCCAATGTTCTCATCATTGGTGAACTCTTGAAGCAGGCTGACCTCTATGTGTCAGAGGTGAGAGGGCAAGACCCGTCTCCTAAACCCTCTCCACTCACTAGTCTATCTGTTGATCCCTCCCAGGATGTACATCAGTACTTTCCTTGTGAATCTATCTAACCTACCTCTGTCATGGTAAAGCGTAATTATTTAGAATTTTATAATGCTACAAAACATCAAAACAGTCATGTGATTTTTGCATTGCAGGGCCTCCATCCAAGAATCATTGCTGAGGGCTTTGAGGCGGCAAAGGAGAAGGCCTTGGCTGTTTTGGAGGAGGTTAAGGTGGTGAGGGAAATGGACAGAGAGACCCTCATCAATGTAGCACGCACCTCCCTCAGAACCAAGGTCCACACAGAGCTGGCAGACCTCCTCACTGAGGTGAGAGAAAATGGAAAGCATACATAGGAATTAGGGGGATCAGCGTCTGAACGTTTGACCTTTTGAGCAAAGGAGATTAGAGATGACAGCTGTTGCCGGTTGCAGACAGTGAAGGTGTGCAACAGCCCAACTAAGTCAATTTATAAATCCAACTCAATCAAGAAACGTTCTGGTTTGGAGCAGTGCTATGTCATTCAGATTGTTTTCTTTAATTTGTAATTGTTCTGTTACTGATTGGTTTGATGGTTGATTGTCTGCAGGCTGTAGTTGATGCTGTACTGGCCATCACTAAACCTAACGAGCCCATTGACCTGTACATGGTGGAAATCATGGAGATGAAGCACAAGACTGACAGTGATACACAGTGAGTCCCTCAAAAAGCAATTCATCCATTTAGTGATAGTTTTACTGGTGCATTCTGTTAGTTGACATAATGTTCCCTCAAAAGTGTCATAAGTGAATATAATTGCATTTAATATTTGTTCACCCAAAGATGATGGTGTGGCAAAGTCCTAAGCACCCCTGATTATTTTCGCTGCCTCTTTCTGTTACTCAGGCTGATCAGAGGGTTGGTGCTGGATCACGGTGCCAGACACCCCGACATGAAGAAGAGGGTGGAGGATGCCTACGTGCTGACCTGCAACGTTTCCTTGGAGTATGAAAAGACCGAGGTCAACTCTGGCTTCTTCTACAAGAGTGCCGGTGAGAGGGAGAAGCTTGTGGCCGCTGAAAGGAAGTTCATCGAGGAGCGCGTGCAGAAGATCATCGCCTTGAAGAATGCAGTTTGTCCCAAAGGGGACAAAGGCTTTGTCGTCATCAACCAGAAGGTATGGTTGTAGAGTATTTGCACATTAAACTGTGCATGCATTTGAACAGCAAACCACTTCAGTATTGGCTCCTTTCACTTATTTTACTTATGATTAAACATTGACCATGAGCTTTAAGCACAAACTGTTAGTGTATACCGAATACTCAAGAGAACCAAAAACAAGACATCGATCAGCTGAAATGTAAATTTTCACTTACCACAGAAGTAATAGCCACCTTCAGTACATTGTTTATTATAGTATAGATTTAAAAAATGGGCCTTTAAAATGTTGAACATGTATTTGTTTTTTGCTATCTCCAATGTAAGTTGAAATAAAGCCAGCATCTGCTCATTGTTTCCAAGTGCTCTGATGGGCCTAGCCGAGTTCTTGTCCTGTGCACAGAGAACACCCAAGGATGCTAACGTGGCTCTCCCTGGTCTCTTATGTCTGTGCCACAGTAACTCTGATCTGTTCCTCTGCATTAGGAGAGTTGCCGTCTCCCCTACATGTATTCAGCAGATCAGAATAAACCTTTAATCCTTTGTTGTTAATATTCATGATTGTATGAGGTCTTGATGTGATACATGATTTATACCTTTTTTGGTGTCGTAGGGTATTGACCCATTCTCCCTGGATGCCCTTGCCAAGGAAGGCATCGTAGCCCTGCGCAGGGCAAAGAGGAGGAACATGGAGAGGTAAGGAGGGAAAATGTATTCCCAATTGCAAATGTCATGTGTCTCTGAGTGACAGTGGGACTGCTGTGGTTGATTGGTAATAATAATAATCTTTATTTATATAGCACTTATCAAAAAGCAGGTGTGAGGTGCTTTAATAGGAAGGTATATACATTGAAGGGTTCTAGTTGTGGGTATGGATCTGCATGGATGGGTTTCACCACCTCATGAATCTGCTGTCCCTGAACAGTTGCTAGTATTGACGCGATCAATTAATGTCCCATAAATTGCCTTCTGAAGTCAGTCCCTAAGACAACTGCACAAAGTCAGACAATGTATGAAGTCAACTCTCAATCTGTGTTTGCTCCACTGTGGGTTTCCTCACAGCTATGTGGGGATTGAGTGCATAATTTCCAACAAATAAAAACACTAAATTGTACTTATGACTCGTGCTTGTATTTCTTTCCAGGCTCACCCTAGCTTGTGGTGGCATTGCCATGAACTCAGTTGATGGTCTTACTCCAGAGTGCTTAGGATATGCTGGGTTGGTTTATGAACACACACTGGTGAGTATCTGTCTGTCTTTCAACTTTGTGCTTGTGGTTCAGTGTAAAAGAAAATGTTGAATTGACAAAAATCAGATTCTGTTTTGACATCTTGTCATAAAGTGCATACGGTGTACTCGTGCTTGTTTGTGTGGAAGAGTGCAAAATGAGTTATTAATAAGAGTCGCCCCTAATCCTGTTTGCCTGCCCCCTTTCACAGGGAGAGGAGAAATACACGTTCATTGAGAAGTGTGGGAACCCTCGCTCAGTGACCCTGTTGGTGAAGGGACCCAACAAGCACACCCTCACACAGATCAAAGATGCTGTCAGGGATGGCCTGCGGGCAGTCAAGAATGCCATTGAAGATGGTAAGAGACCAGAGGACCCCAAGATTTAGTGTGTGTTGTTTTGCTTCGTATCTCCATAGAAAGTCTACAATACATCGAAACATGATTTCTTCCAGACCCAACTAGATTTTATGCAGCATGTTGTTAAGTGCAACAACATTCAAAATCATTAAGTTGCATTTAATTTGTCTGATCGTCACACTTCCAATGATCTCTGCTGAGCTCACCACAGTGAAGATGTAGTAGGTGGCAAGATCAACTAAGGTGAAACTGAAGTTGAGGATTCTCTGTCAGGTTTTAAGTCTGCTGTCTGACAGCATTTTGGGTTTCCAATTAGGGAAGAAAACGCAACAAGACAACTGATAAGACAAAGACTGTAAGAGAGCTTTGCCTTACAGGTAGCACTAGCAACATGCTGCACACATCAGTGAAAAACCCCCTCACCAGTATATGGTTAAATGTTTAGTTGATATGATTTCAGAGGTCTTAAAAAAAGTAGCTGTTTATTTTTGCTATACTTTTTAGTGACAATTTTAGTGACAAGTTTCACAGGTCTCAAATTTTATTGGAACAACATTACAAAGGTCTTAATAACAGCATTTTCAATAACTTAGTCACCCTGATGTGGCTTGCGTTTTTAGTTTTAAATGGATTAAATGGATAGTCGCACTTGTTTTTGTTCAGATTTTGGTGTAGATGGTCTTATTTGCACAGAGAACACCCAAGGATGCTAGCATGGCTCTCCCTGGTCTCCTATGTCTGTGCTACAGTGACTCTGCTCTGTTCCTCTGCATTAGGAGAGTTGCCTTCTCCCCTACATGTATTCAGCAGACCAGTACAAATTCTCCAACCCACCCTAAGGGGTTTGCAGTAGTGGATCATTTTTGTTACATTGAGATGGTTCTTGCCTCGTATCTCACTACCCTCCCGTCTCCGTCTCTCTTCAGGTAGTGTTGTGTCAGGAGCCGGTGCATTTGAGGTGGCTGTGGCAGACGCTCTGGTGAAACACAAGCCCAAGGTGAAGGGCAGAGCCCAGCTGGGAGTCCAAGCCTTTGCAGATGCTCTCCTGGTCATCCCTAAGGTGAGGTGACACGCAGAGTGGCTCACTCCCTTCTACACTTTTGATGTGATTTTGCCCAAAGTTTTAAGTTTTTCTTTAATTTGTGATGGATCGCTCTTTCCCTATTTTGTGTTCCTAATCACAGTCCTGAATTTTTGTCTCTGTCCTTGTTACCGTCTGACCCAACTTCTTAATGGGAAAGGAAAAATGGTCAAACTTCCCTCATCTTAGTACTCATAAAGAATTATTTTCATTTCATAATGCTCTTCCTTTCTCCCTTTGTCACTACTGCAGGTTTTGGCCCAGAACTCTGGCTATGACCCACAGGAGACCCTGGTGAAGCTGCAGACGGAGTATAAAGAGTCTGGGCAGCTGGTGGGAGTAGACCTCAGCTCAGGTCAGACCCACTGCACAATGTTCTCACATCATGGTGCTTCACAGTCAGATCTTTGTGTTTGGTGTCTCTGGGTCCCGGTTATTCTGATTTTGTTGCTTTTGAACAGTATCATACCTCTCTGTTGGGTTATGATGCACTTGTATTGCGAGCTTGTTATTGACTTGAATTTATTGTCTTCATAGGGGAACCCATGGTGGCAGCAGAGGCAGGTGTATGGGATAACTACAGTGTCAAGAAACAGCTTCTCCATTCATGGTAAGATTTGGACATTTCTGGAGAGTAAACGACAAATGGAATATTTCAGCTATTTCCTTGGTGCATTGTTACTAATATTCATCTGTTTTTCTTTCTGTCTGTATCCCTTTCCAGCACGGTAATCGCCAGTAACATCTTGCTGGTAGATGAGATCATGAGAGCTGGAATGTCCTCTCTTAAAGGTTAATGTTAAACTAAAGAAGCTGTAGCTGTTGTCATGCCAACAGGGATAGTTGTTTACCTGATGGTTCAGTCAATGCTCTCCCCGCTCTCGGCACGCTGAAGCACCCCAGTTAGATGGACTGTAATCGTCGCAGCATCCATCGCAACGTGTATCAGAAACCATTGTTATGCTAACTGGGTTTTTCATGGTTTGTCAACACCTCCCTCTAAATTGATTGGTCTATTTATGAGATTTTGTTTAGCACTGAACTATGCCGCTCAGTTTTGTTTCTACCCATTAAACGTTTTCATGGCTCTTCAAATGAAATGTTTTTGTGTTTTTTTTGTGCATGTGTGACGGGTAAGTGGATATTGTCAACCTCATTATGACCAGGCCCTAATAGATACAAAGACAGTTTGCTCTAAAATGGGATTCACGTTATGATCTTGGGCAGATCTATCAATATTGTGAAAATGAACAATGTTCCAAACTTCAGAAAACTAAGACTAATTTTGGATATCATCCAAGCGCTTTCTGGAGTTGCTCCACTGACACTGAATCAGAGACTGACTTTGTGGACTTTTATTACAAAATTGACTTCATTTTAATTAGAAAATGTATCAGTTTTCCAAGAAGTAAGGGTGCTACCAGAGTCCATGAAGTCTGTTTTGCATTCACTGTCAATGGACAGAAACTGCTTTATAACATTAAGGGTTAGTCCTGGTAACTCCAAATAACTCCTCAGCAATGAACAGCACACGTGCTGAAACACACTGAGGCCTTTGTCTATTTCATTGCTGCCGAACAACTGCAAAGCAAAAGGTTGCATATACCTTAGTACCATTATCCTTTTTTTGACTGTCACATAGAGCACCCTTTTGTCTTGATGTGTGATTTTACCAAACACCACATCACGTGTTCTTTTCTCTTACCTTTTCTACTGTCCGTATTTCTAAATGAGTTCCTGAGAGTTATCTCATCCAATATAAGATACATTTTGGATTTCTGTCTTCCCTGTAGAGTCCTTTGGCCAAGTGGTATTCTGTTTCTCTGGGTGGTTTTATTTACTTGTTTAATGTTCCAGCCATTATGGGAAGGCAGCAGAGTAACAAATGATCATCTTCCCCCTCTCCCTTCATCTAGGCATTCAGACTGCTCTTTGAATGCACTTCCCCCATCTTGTTCCTGACAGTGGCGGTTTCATTTTTACAATTGAGGGACACTTTTGGTGATTAAAAGGCATTAAGCCAGGTTTTTATTAGCTTCTGTAGTACAGTATCACACCGTACGTAGTGTTTTAAGCCAGCGGTAACGTTCTTCATTTATGCAAGACAGAGACTAGAATAAAAATGACTTTTTAGTTTAAGCGGAACCTTTCTCCCTCCGCTGTAATGAACCTTCTGTTTACACGGAGTCTTTCCTCCGTTGCGACATTTCCCGTCCGGCATTGCAAAATGTCCGACACTAAGCGGAGAAACGACAAAACGTAAACAAAGTTCGAAGCCTTTCTATAGTCAACTCTTTAACATTTGCTTTTATATTTAAGTGCAGAAAATTACTGTTGGATATAACTTACTAGTCAATAATGTATGTCGACGTTGCGTTGTGGATATCTGCTATGTTTTGCATGGCACTGGCAGGTAAGTGGACTGCACAATTATAAATCACACAACCAGACCAGTCATTTCTCACATGTTGACTAGCTTGATACATCTCCTGTGATAAAAATAATATATATGTATATACACACACTACCGGTCAAAAGCTTTAGAACACCCCCATTTTCCCAGTTTTTATTGACATTTAAGCAATGCAAGTCCAGTGAATAACCTGCAATGGTACAAAGGTAAGCAGTAAACTGATAGAGGTTTAAAAAAAAAAAAAAAGTTTAGGTCAGCAAAAACTGAAAGATAATGTCAATTTCATAGCCAACTTTGAGCTGCAGGTTTGACAGGTCGAGTGGCAGTAAAAAAAGCCATTGCTAAGATGGCAAAATAAGAAAGAGGCTTGCCTGGGCCATGAAGCACCGCCAGTGGACTACTGAAGACTGGAAGAAGGTCTTATGGACCGATGAATCAAAATTGGAAAAATGGGGGTGTTCTAAAACCTTTGACCGGTAGTGTACGTGAGTTATAAATAGCCATTGAATCAACATTATATGGCAATGATGGCCTTCAGTGACAGTCCACCACCATTAACCTGTCATTCAGCAGCTGATGAGATGGTGAACATACCAGGAGGAAAGATGACAATGGGAACAAACGCAGGTGATGGCAGAGATGGAGAGTCCCCGACGAAAGAAGTCAAAGTTGGCCCCTTCAAAATAGACAAGTACCCTGTCACAAATGCTGATTTCAGGTGACGACCCTTTCAGTCTGCGATTATGTGGTTGATAGGCAATTAAAAATGAAACACACTAACCTGCTGGTTTTCATCCACCACAGAGACTTTGTGAGAGCACAGAAGTACAAAACTGAAGCGGAGACATTTGGCTGGAGTTTTGTGTTTCAAGATTTTGTGTCAGAGGAGCTGAAGAACAAGGTTACTGAGAAGATAGAGGTATCAGGATTGTCTGTTCACTTAACTATTAGAAGTAGTAGTCATCCATAAGAGTACCTGGTGAATGATGTTTCTATGTTTTACTCTTGACTTGTTTTCTCATGTCTCCCAACCAGTCTGCACCTTGGTGGTTGCCTATAGAAAGGGTATTTTGGAGACAGGTGAGGTCAATTGTTTTGCTTCCCTATTCCATATTCAGTCATACACATACTCATGACATATACTTAGATATTTAGCTCCTTGTGTTAAAAAGATAAAAACATTTTGTGCTTCTTGAACTGTTTCCACTGTTTTTTGGAGTGCCTTGGATCCCTTTTTCCTGTATTTCCTGTATTTCCTGTCCTCTTCCATGCCTGCTACTATTGCCTGCCTTTCATTCTTTTGACCCTCTGTTGCCCAGCCTGCAGGACCTGGTTCAGGCATTCGGGAGCGCTTGGAGTTCCCAGTGGTTCAAGTGAGTTGGAATGATGCCCAAGCCTTTTGCCACTGGAAGGGGAAGAGACTGCCTACTGAGGAAGAGTGGGAGTGGGCTGCACGTGGCGGGCTGCAGGGTACACAGTTTATACTCTTATTGTATAGAATCTATGTTCTACCTTTCTAAAACAAAGTGGTATCCCTTTTTGCACAATCCATCTGTCATAAATTATGTTTTACTCAAGGCTTGAAAGTCCCTCTTCATTCTATCTCCATCGCCTTCATTTACGACTGAAGTCAATTTAATAGCGGCAGTCAATTATAGTTTTTCACCTTGATGCATCTGGTCAGTTCATTTCATGGATAGAGCAGTTCACCCTATTTTTTTGTACTCTGGGAATGTTGTAAGTGGGAAGAGAGAGGGAACTACTATTAGCACTATGTTCACTAACATGTATTAGACTTAGGTTGGCATGTGGTAATTTCTTTGTTTTCTCTCCTTTTTCTTCTGTGTTCCAGGTAGGACGTATCCTTGGGGAAACAAGTTCCAGGCTAACCGAACCAACCTGTGGCAGGTCAGCCTACTAAGACAAGTGCTGTAGTGCTTTTTAGGTGCTCAGGGCGCTGCACATTATTGGAGTGGCATAGAGCCACAGTAACTATACACATGCTCACACGTCCAGCATCAACGCCATCTAGCGTCTCACTATGGCTCCTCACAGACGCACCCATCGACTCTGATGAACACGCAGAGCCCAGCTCTTATCGAGGTGCTCTGTCCTGACCTGAGCACCTAATAACACGTGCTTGTAGTAGCATTAACAGCATGTGTTCTTCATAACATGCTTTGATATGAAACGTGTTTTTTTCTTTATTATTTTGCATGTGTTTTAGGGATTGTTTCCGGATGGAGACACTGCAGAAGATGGCTACCATGGTATCTCCCCTGTCACAGCCTTTCCTCCTCAGAACAGTTATGGTAATTGTCCAAACTGTCTATACTCTCAATACAGCACACATACCAAACAAGGACAAAACCTGAACTTGAATACATTTCAGATACTTAAAGAAGCATGAAAGAAAAAGACAGGTGCTGGGGAAAAATGCATTAAAAACCAAAGAGGGTCCAAGACACTCGGTTTTGATGGCAGAAGTTAAAAGCTTTTATGTTGACAATATGAAAATGACCAATTTCAAACCAAGCAGTTCAAATATTCGAAAGCCTGGTATAGGGCTTCCTCCCCAAGCGTCCATGGCAGTGCTTTGCTTTTCCACAGGGCTGTACGACATGATGGGAAACGCATGGGAATGGACAGCCACGTACTTTACTGGAGCGCAACCAATGTATGTACTGCGTGGTGCCTCTTGGATCGACACTGCGGATGGATCAGCCAATCACAAGGCACGAATCACTACAAGGCAAGTTATTAGATGCACTGTGGCTTTTTACAGCTTGAGCATCCAGAACAACCACTCAATAGTCCTGACTGATACATGGTTATGTTTCTGTGTTGTGTAGGATGGGTAATACTCCTGACTCTGCCTCTGATAACCTGGGATTCAGGTGTGCTGCCAACAATGGACAGAAACAAGGGAAGAAAACAGAACTGTAGCAGCAAACAGTAAAAAATAAAAAGAATACGGGAATGAAGATGAAGATGTCTGGATAATATTAATGGATGTGATGACTTCATTGACAGGACTGGAGAAGAAGGAGGGGCCAACTGACTATAATGATAATAACATGAATGTTAATGGTGACATGAAGAGAAAGGCTGTATTTCTCCCGTGGAGAGTTCATGGAAACCTTTTTTTTCTTATTTTAATAGAATACAATTAAAAATACTAAAATATTCAACCAGTAAACATTGTGGGACTTTCACTAAATATATAATTTTCAAATAAACTGTGATAAATATTGACATGTTCTATAGTTAGCAGGGTTTTCTTTTCATTGCACATTTTAGTGTTTCCCCTCGTCCATAACTCACTAGATTACCAGAGAAATTCTCCCCATGCTGGTGATTTTCTTTTTTTGTAGCATTAGTGTCTCATTGACTAATTTCACTGCAATATATGAATAAGAAAATCTTAGTTGTAGCATCTTTTAACATCAAATAATGTGATGAACTCCTTCAGTATACACACAACCATACCAAATGCAAGAAATGAGACACTCCAGCATTGTCACTCACTGGGATCTGTCTTTTGTTTTGGGTTTTATGTGACCAGAGAGTAAATTGGAACTTCCTATAAATAGAAAAGGGGGGGGGGGGGGGGGTCGCAGAGCATTCTCCAATGCTGCCTTTGTCCTTTTTGTTTACTTTCTCATGAATGGCTGATATGTATTTACTGATATACAGAGTCATTCATTAGGATGGAATGATTGTGAGATCAGATCCGGATGTCCCATCCAAATAAACTATTATGTAATCTGTAGACGCTGCTTGCCCAAACTTGACGCCCGACCGTCCTGGTAGGGGATCCCTCTCTGAGTAACCCCTCCCGAGGTTTCTTCCATTTTTTCCCCTGAAAGGGTTTGTGGGAGTTTTTCCTTTTCCTCTGTGAGGGTCCAAGGCTGGGGGGTGTTGTCAACCATCATTTATTGTTTTCACACTTTGGGCACTGTGAAGCCCTTTGAGACTGTAACTGTGATTAGTGGCTATACAAATAAATGTGATTTGATTTGATTGTATGATCAAATACCATAAACAGTATTCTCAGATCTCTGTTCATCAAACTACCAGGTAATGGATATAAGCCCATCTTGTTGCTGTTCTTAAGAAATTAGCAAGTACTTTGGAAGCAATACACTATACTTGGATAGTTTCTCATTACATGCAAACAGGAGCACATGATGAATGCTACATGATGTGACAATAATCAACCTCTAGGAAACCTTTACCAAACTAAGAATCCAAACAAGAATCCTACCAGGATAGTTAATAGTTAATTTATAGATGAATCTGCCTTCAGTTGCATCTTTTTAGAAGAATCACTTTAGGTGTGAGAACATTTCTTAAAGTTACAACAACCTGTTCTCCCTACTACACATCAATAAAAAAAAATTCTAAAATGTTTTAACACACTACCAAAAACACACCAATGATTAGCTGTCTGTGTGCTTTTTTATAATTTCATCAGATGAAAAAAAATCCTAAGGTCCTCCCTTCACTGTCCAATTGCCTTTTCCACTGAATGTAGACCACTTGGTTTTGTTCTGTTCTTCTCTCTGTTCTCTCCAATCACCATCACTTGCCTTCCCTAATTGCCCCCTGCTCTGTGGAGTGGCCATGATAAAAGAGCAGTCTAAAACAGGAACCGTGCGTCAGGCTTGTGTAATTTGTCGTGGAACGTGTCCAAGGGCCTCCTCCGTTTGTTAACCTCATAGCTCTGCTGTGTTTGCACATTGTATCCGGGCAGTGATTAAAAAGAGGAAGAAAACCCAACCAGGCTACATCAAGCCACAGCCTCTGGTGACATCACATCACGTCATGTCCCTGCAAAGACGCACCGAGTTCAGGAAAAACGAGTTGGGAGACATTCTGTTTGTCACCCTCCCTCCTTCCTGTTTTCTTTCTTCCTGTTACTCAGTCTTGCTCATCCATATACTCTCTGAGATTTTAGTGAGTTTACTTCTTTCTGTATCTGTAACTACTGTGTTGCTGGACCTTTCGAGCTGACCATGGGAGACTCGGTGCCTTTCTCAGTCCTGAATGACAGGCTGAGACCTCGGTTCACGGCAATGGAACGGCTCTGCTATTCTCTTAGCACACTGGAGGAGAGATCTACAGGTTCACTGAGGAGCAGCTCTTTAACTGTACGACCAACAATCCTGTCTACCAAACCAGAACCGAAGGACCCTCTAACCACTGCAGAGCCAGAAGAGCCAGAAGACCCAGAAGACGATGCAGAGCAGGAGGATTTGGTCACTGGGTTGCCAGAAGAAGAAGAAGAAGAAGAAGAAGAAAATAGTACTGATCTGCTGCCCATTATCAACGAGTGTCTGGTCCCTACTTTGAACGTAACAGACGTGAGTTCAGTGGATCAGGAGAACAACAGCCACTCTCTGACTGAGGAGAGCGACAGTCCAAATACCCTGACCACAGCAGGGACAGGAGAGGGTTCAGAGTCAGCAGCCTTGGCCAGTGAAGGTGGGAGCCTGTGCTGGAGGAACTACATAGACGGGACCTTACCGGACCTGATCAGGAGCGGCAGACCGCTCAGCAGACGCAGAACACTAGGACCTGTCTCAGACACGGTATGATAAGAGAGTCTTTGTGTGTTTATTAGGCAAGTGTGTGTTTGCCATGGGGGTGAGATTACTGATAGTGCCTGGAAAAAATCATACACCTCTGAAAAGTGTACTTTTGTGGAAATGGGAGGAAAAGGTTCTTTATAATATATTACAATTTGAATGGGTACTATGAAATAGTTTGGCACCCTCGGTAATGAAACCTGTATACCTGTATACCTGTATGCAGGGGACAATCAACTGTCACTTGGAGTATCACACTTAAAAGAGACAAAACTATAGAAATGATATAGTTTTTTTGAGTTATTTTGAATTATGAAATCAAAATCAGTTTGATGTTATGATGTCAGAGATCTCAAGCCACAATAGAGCACAGTAAATCTGCAGTGTGCTAGTGTGTGATTTAATACAGGGATACCACCTGATGCTGACAGGGCATGATCATGTCATCATGAGTGTTAGCTGGCAAAGTTATAGGGGAAATTATCGTGACTCATTTCTTCATAACCTTTATTAATCAGTTATCGTGGTGTGTGTGTGTGTGTGTGTATGTGTGAATGCATTCTTTTGTGTATACTTGTGATGCTTGGAAGTGTTAAATATCATCTCAGCTGGTATGACTGGATTTCTCATACAGTTTCACTCAGGAATCCAGATTATCAAGGTTTCTATTTACACTGCAGATGTCTTGATACTGTGTTTTCCATGTGCGGGTGTGCGTGCTTGTGAAGGTGTGTGTAGCTGAACAAGGTAAAATGGCTTTGTATAATGAACTTTTTTTACTTGTAACTTGATGTGTGTGTGTGTGTGTGTGTGTGTAGCTAAAAGAAGTGCGCAGAGAAGTGGAGCTGTCTCGGAGGCGCAGTCTCAAGCTTAAGGCCCAAGTGGACAAAATACAGGAGAGCAGAGATGGACCAGGATGGAGCCAACACAGAGAGAGGGTAAAACACACACACACACACACACACACACACAGTAAATATATTCTAAAAAAACCAAACATTTTTATCAATTCTTCCACTTTTTCATTCCAGGTCACAGAGGAGGTTCTGTCTATTCTGAGGCTGCTGCATCCTCTGACAGAACCAGAGTCCAGTCTCTCTGAGCCCTCTGCTCAGGAAAACAACCTGGACGCTGCACTGAGCCGGCTGCAGAATGTGGCCCGCAAGCTGGCAATCAGCCACACTAAACAGGTCAGCACAAAGCCTGCATTCAGGCCGAGTTCCTTACCCTCCTCATATCGCCGCAATCTCAATCTGCATTGATCTTTCAGCGAGAAGTGAACAAGCTGTTCAGAGGAGTGTTTGCTTTTCACACACTGGTTTGTAGTGCAAACAAAATGAAAGTAAAG
Source organism: Hoplostethus atlanticus (assembly GCA_034670405.1). Lineage (NCBI taxonomy): Eukaryota > Metazoa > Chordata > Actinopteri > Trachichthyiformes > Trachichthyidae > Hoplostethus > Hoplostethus atlanticus. Next base: position 260,867 of record JAXDDX010000155.1, on the reverse strand, counting down.
GCTAATTCTGTTTGTTTGGAAATGGCACTGGTTTCATGCAGCGGCTAATCTTCCTGGGGTTCGCAGAAAAACAATACAGATATGAGACAGTAAAATAAAAGACAAAAAGAAAAAATATATCACAAACTGATCAGACATCAATTCATATTGTATTGAGTCTTAAAATGTTACTTTTCAGATTTGTTTTTCTTGAATCAAATGACATTATCTTGAGACAAGTGGTGTGTTCTGCCTTATTTTAAAAAACTACTGAACAAAGTAGAACTGCATTGGATTGAATGAATTGAATAAAACCCAGTGACACGCTCACTGGGTTTCATTCATTTAACTTGTTTAAAGAAAAGAAATGAAGACTCCACTACTACAAGTCATTTCAGAATCAGAATCAGAATCAAATGTATTGGCCAAGTACATTCAGACAGGCACAGCAATCAAATAAAGAATCTCAAACAATCAAACAATATATACATATATACAATGAAAGAAATAAATAATTCAATAAATAATCATAGAGGATTAAATGACTTGTTGATGGATATTTATGGCAATGAATTACCAAAAAGGCAGGTCAATATCTGAAACCACAGAATAAGCCCCGAGGCCAGAACACTGATCACGACAGAGGCAGCTCAGCCCGCGTGATGAGGCGGCTGGTCTTCCAGGTGAGCTGAGATCCTGTCTCTGAGGTGATCCTGTCTCTGAGGTGATCCTGTCTCTGAGGTGAACCTTAACTCCTCCACCCAGGCATTTCAGCCCAGACACCGCTCAGCTATGTGGCCTGACAAGTTTAGGGGTGAGCCGTTGCTGTAGTCATGCCAGCCGAGAGACTAGAAAGTATTCTCAATATACTGTGGGAGTGACTGTGGTATTGGATATGAAGCGTGCAGAATAGAAACATTAGGTGAAGTCTACTCTGTTCAGATTGGTAGACACACAGACAGACGCAGTAAACACAGTAAATTCCTACGATTGTTCTCTCAGGACTTCAAAGAGTCAAAAGGAAATGGAGAGGAAGACAGTGCCGTTCTGCAGCAGGCGCTATGGGACAGAGATGAAGCCATAGAGAAGTGAGTACACGCACACAAACACACACACACACGCACACACACACACACACACACACACACTCACCTCCTCTAAATAGCAGATGAATCAAGATAAAAGGAAGTAGGGAAGCTCCCTTGCGAAAGAGATTGAGCTATTTTGAGGAATGTGTCGTTGATGTTCTTTTGTACAGAAAGAAAGCAATGGAGGCTGAACTCCTGCGCAGTAAGACGGAGATGATGTTACTGAACAATCAGCTGCTGGAGGCCGTGCAGAAACGACTGGAGCTGTCTCTGGAGCTTGAGGCCTGGAAGGTACTGGAAGCGATGGGGAAGGGGTGGGGGGGTGGTTGTGGGGGGTGCTGAGGGGACAATTAAAAACCTGAAGGAAAGAAGGAAAGACTAAAGCGGTCATTACCATGCTGAAGAGACAGGTGTGTGTACAAACTGAACATACTGACACAAAAACGGCAAGAAAATGTGGTGGGATGGTGAAAGGGAATATTGTAAAATAGAAATGTTGGGAAGTGGGCCGGGAACAGAAGGCAAGGCAGGAATATCTATCTAACATATGGGACTCGGCCAGAGAGGGTGTTAGTCTGAGAAAGTAGTTCTTTCGACTAGCAGTTACACAGAGACAGCAGGGCACACCAAAACACAACAAGTTGAAATACACACACCCTACATGCAGCACCCTCAGAGTATTCAGCCATTATTGCCAGCTGCTATCTTGGCATGGTTCTTAAGCCTCGGGCCAATGTCCATCTGGTGAGTGACTAGTGCACTGCAGGGTTAAACAGGGAATGAAACTACAATGCACTACAATAGCAGCATCTCTACTTCAGTTATACATGGTGAGTCTAAATTGATCTGGATATATTAGGCCGACATTGGTCTTTTAAGGAAAATCAGATGTCGGCTAGTCAGTGTTTTGATGATTTTACTCAACAGTTTCAGGGGTGTCATTCAGTAAAACCTGCAATGAAACCTGCCTCTTCCCGCCTTAAGGAGCTGCTAACCCTGCTAAGAGATTTTTGTTACCATGGGTTTCAAGTGTTTTAGTGTCCCCATGATGGTCTGATGTTGATCCAGAAGCTTTGTTTTGGCATAAAATTGTCAAATGTAAAGGTACTGATTATCAGCACAAAGTATTGTCTATAAGCAGCTTAAATCCCAAAATATTTGTTTTGGTATGAATCTCTCTAGTATAGAATAGCATTCCAGGGACACAGGAATATTTGTTCTATCTATTGTCTGGGAGCACTGGCCCCAAGTTGAAACTTGTATTGCTTATGATTGGTTGCTTGGTTGATCGGTAGCAATTTAAAGTTTTTCTACGGTTACACTCATTGTAAGTTATGTGAGAAAAGAGAGCCAGCTAAATATCTAAAATGTAATCTTAATGTTGTGGGTCCAAATCTTTGTCACATCATTATATTTCCTGTCACTCTCCACTGTTTTCTGTGCAATAAAGCAGAAATGCCTGACATTTTTCTTGCCACCTGTGATCTGATAACCTGTGTTTTCTTTGGCTTGTCTCAGGATGATGTTCAAGTGATCCTCCAACAGCAGCTCCTGAGTCAGCAACAGGCAGAACAAGCCCAGAGGAAGCCCTCACGTCTGGGTCTACTGAGGAGAAACAGACTCCCCATGCAGAAACCAACCTCCTTCCCTGTCTCTGCTCCTACTGCTCCCTCCACCAACTCAAACATCTTCATCTCCAGAACTTCCCCTTCTAATACTTCAACTCCCACATCTGCCCCGGCTCCAGGCCCCAGCACACCTTCTACAGCCACCCAGCGCAACTGGAGGGACAAGTTGAGAAGGGGTAAGAACAGTCGTCAAGGAGACCAGGATGCAGCAGGGCAAGGTTCATCCAAGGATGAGGACGGCTTCCAGATCATATCACTTGACTGAAATGCTGATGCACAGCTCTCATATGTAACAATTGTATGTATTCATGGGAACGAGTGGATTGCATTTTTACAGACTAGTGTCATTTGTGTGAAATTATAACTGCGGTTAAGATTGAGCCATGTACCATATCTATGTAATTTCTGTAAATTAACTAATGTTTTGCACTTGATTCTGAATGCTGTCTGTATCAGTTAGTATATTGTTGTAAAAACTATAAATGTAACTGACCTGAAAGTTTTACTGCAAAAGGTCCTTCAAATGTCTTGTCTTGACTCCATTGTCTGCACTTTTGTTGTTTAAAAGACTCAATAGTAAAGGGCTAAACTTTCAGTCAAAATTTTATTCCATTTTATTGTATATCAGTAATAGATTTTGTACATTTTCAATAGTATATCGAAATAATTCACTCATATATGCATCTCACACATTTACATTTTTTATATGCCATTATCTAGAATGAATGTCATTTCTGTGGCAATGTTTTCAACAAACTCAAAAGCATACAGCACAGCAAACTCACACTTGGGAGACAGAAGAGAAAAGGCATGCTGAGTAAAACACAATGCACAATCCTGATCAGATTACTAGTCTTGTGACTTCATAAATTCACTTTTCTATATAGTCAACTGAGGGTTACCCTCTGAAACATTCTTGTCCCACAGCAAGGTGACCGATACTGCTGCAGGACCTGCATCCAAATTGCAATGCTAAGCCCACCTCACTAACCACTGATACTGTGAAACAGTGGTTGAGATGGATCAGGGGGTTGCTTGGCTACTGTACTGGAGCATCCTACTTACAATAAGGGTGAGTTTCACTCAAATCTGATCATTTCAAGTCTTTTAGACCCAACATTCACATAAAATAACATAAAACACTGATTGAAATTAATATTTAGTGCCATAAAGGGATATACAAAATGTAATGCATGCTAAATCCTAACCAGATTCCCTGTCATACAATTCACATAGAATTGGCAACCCAGCTGCCAATCACAATTCTCTTAGTTATTACTGTAGAGTTTTTATCAAGTTTTACAGAGATGAAAATGGAGCTCTAGACAAGATAGGCACATACAAACACCCTGCTCACTCACAAAACAGACACATGGCAGTTTCACTATGTAACAGAACCTTTACAACTCACAGAAACAGAAATGTGAAACAGAAACACTTATGATTATAACAATGTACATTGTTGCAGCATTTGTCACATACCCATAACGTTATAGTGTTGCACTTTAGTTGTGTGTGTGTATATATATATATATATATATAAATAAGTGTGATACAGATAATAAATCTGACTAAAACATGAGAAATGTTTTACTCAGACTTATTATCTGTATTATGTATAACATTGACTAGATTGACCAAATACATAGACATGACAGCAATAACAACATGGCTTATTACCAGACAGAAAGAAGCAGAAAGATAGTATAAGTATAATAACTGGAATATACAGTTGTAACCTGAGATATTCAGGAGACAGCTTGTCAATACTGCACTCGGAGTTTTAGCTTGGTTTTTGTTGATATATTACTGTTGGCATAAAAATATAGCCAGTTTACTCAATGACATCAAGTTGTGAAATTAACAAAGTAACCAACCTGTAAAACCTCAACTCTAACACAGATACACGGAGGAAATTATATGAGGAAAAAAAAAAAAAAAAAAAAGATTAATTCCATATACCACTATTACCAACATGAAAAAATGTTTCTAAAACAACCAATTGTACACGCAGTCTGCATTACAGCCTCTCTGCAGAGCCAAGTGTCCCCCGACAGGTGGTTCCAAATGCCCTTATGAAAAGCAACACCTTTTGCTGATCAGTCCACATTCTTGACATATCTCCAAATCACATTTCACATCTATTTGCTTTTGCTCCAGTACTGTCAACGCTTGCATATCCAAAACATCTTGTCATTTCTCTACTGTGGCAGCCCCAGATTGTACTTGGCCAAAAGCCAGTTTTCTATGATCATGGCATAAATCTATTCGACATGCAGAATGGTACTGTGCAAAAGAGAGGTTCTTTGGATTAGTAAGTCATCTCCAACACACTTCCCTTATATTAAAATGAAAATAGATTCCTACTGTTGCCTACCTACCAATCTATAAATCAATCATCAATGCAATGCAATCTAGCAACACTACCCGTCTGGCAGAGAGGCTGCACAAACTGACATCTAAACATCTTGGCTACACACTACCTTTGAGAGTATTAGAAGGTAAGACTGGACTGCTTTGAAGAGGTGAGTTTGGTCCAGGATTGGCTAATATTAGCACTATTAATGGATCCACCTGCTCTTGTTGAAGCTGCTTAAGTCTCACTGTCAGTTTCAGTGAGGGAGCCCTCTGAGTAGGGGGAAGGGGGAGGGGGGAGTAGGAGGAAGCTAGGACTGCAGGAAGGATATGATGGAGCTGATGAAATCTAAAGGTTTATCTGCATGGATCCAGTGACTGGCGTCTGGGATGTACTGGATGTCAGCATTGGGGAACAACCGTTGAATCTCTGGGTAATCCTCGGAGCTGGGTCAGGTGTGAAGAAGGGGAAGAGAGGGGAGGGATGAGGGATGAGGCCGTGGGGGGAGGGACACAAAGAGAGAGAGATGGTGAATAAAAAAGGGGAAAGTAGACAGTAAAGAGAGAAATACAACAGATCTATTCACTGGGTGTAATCACTGATTACCAGACATGTTCAGATCATTACCAGACATACTTTATCCATTCACTGCCCTGCACTTTAGACACTTCAGCCACTCTCATTCCCTTTCACATTCATTCACCCATTACCATTCTTTAACTCTGTATACATGTACCATCCATTCATTCACAAGCTGCTCTTCCCTACATGTATGTAAACATGCCATACATCCGCTGTATGTCCTGGTTCTATGTCACCTAGTACCATAGCTTTTTTAGTATTTAGCATTTAGGCCTTTGTATTTTGTGTATTCGGTTTCTTGCTGATACTGTTATGCTACTGTAACTGTGAAGTATGTATCTATCTATCTATCTATCTATCTATCTATCTCTCTATTTATCTATCTATCTATCTATCTATCTATCTATCTATCTATCTATCTATCTATCTATCTATCTATCTATCTCTCTATTTATCTATCTATCTATCTATCTATCTATCTATCTATCTATCTATCTATCTATCTATCTATCTAGTCCAGTCTGTGTTGTTCGTACCTGATGTAAGCAGAGCTGGCTCCACCCAAGAACAGCGTGGGTCCCTCATAGATTGTGTTGAAGCTGGGGAAACTCATGATGTGATCAAGGTGTGCTGAGATGGCGTCCAAATTGGTTCTCCAGGCATATTGGCCGTTCTGCTCGACCAGGTTAGACAGCAGGAACTGACGCACTGAGTGCTCCTGTGGGAGGGAAGGACAGTACATGACGTATTACATATTAAACACTTAACTTTAGATTCAGTCTTGTCGATCACATATTGACTTTAATATCTTGGAACTTTTATCATGGAACTTCTTCATTCCTGACAAACTACCAACGGTTTGGTGAAAAAAATTCAATTACTTTGTAATTGAAGTCATTGTAGTCATCAATGAGATGACATTCAGGTGTGGGTTAGAGGTGTCCTGTCATATAAAAACCCTACTAAGATTGGTTACCAGCAGAGTCTGCTCTACAAAAACAAGAGATCTGTTGAAGTGGAATATGCCCCGGTCAAAATAAATTCCAGAGGACCTCCGGAGAAGAGTTGTTGAGGCTCATAAGGCTGGAAAAGCTACAAAAGCATTTCCAAAGACTTCCAAGGCCTCCATCAGTCTACAGCCAGACAGGTTGTATACAAATGGAGAAAATTCAGTGCCATTGCTGCTCTCCCTAGGAGTGGGCGCCCTGCAAAGATCACAGCAAGAGCACGCTGCATAATTGTCAAGGAGGTGACAAATAATCCTAAGATAACAGCTAAGAATCTGCAGGCATCTCTTGAACTTTCTAACATCTGTGTTCACGAGTCCACAATAAGATAAACACTAAACAAGAGTGGTGTTCATGGAGGATACCAAGGAGGAAACCACTGCTCTCCACAAAAAACATTGCTGCCCGTCTCATATTTGCCAAAGACCACCTGGATGTTCTACAAAGCTACTGGAACAATCTGCGGTGGACAGATGAGGCCAAAATTGCCAAAAATGTTAACGTTTTGGCAAAAGGGTACAAGGCTATGTTTGGAGCAGAAAAAACATGGTGCATGGTGCAAAGCATGGTGGAGGGAGCATCATGGTTTGGGGCTGCTTTGCTGCCTCAGGGCCTGAGCGGCTTCAATCATCGAGGGAACAATGAATTCCAAATTGTATCAGGAAATTCTCCAGGAGGATATCAGGGTAACGGTCTGTGATCTAAAGCTTAACAGAGGTTGGGAGCATGACAATGACCCCAAACACAAAAGCATATCTACAACAGAGGAAAATTCACATTTTGGAATGGCCAAATCACAGTCCTGACCTTAACCCTATTGAAATGTTGTGGTATGACCTGAAGCAGGTCGTTCATGCAAGACATCCCAAAAACTGTTCTGTAAGGAGGAATGGTCCAAAATACCGCCTAACCGTTGTGCAGGAGCGTTATGATCAGAAACTAAAGGAAACGTTTGGTTGAAGTTATTGTTGCTAAAGGAGGTTCCACCAGTTACTAACTCATGGTTAACATACTTTTTCCAATCCAAGCTGATAACGTTTGAACAATACGTTCAATAAAAACATGTAAAAGTAAAAACCTTTGAGTGTTATTTGTTAAATCACATTTACTATTTCAGATCTGTATGCACTGATGGGTAAGAAAGGGAAAATGAGTCCTGACCGTGACCAATTTGCGCAACTGGTCCTCAGCCATTCGTCTGGCGGTGGAGCGTGGGAGGTCACTGGAGACCTTCACCTCCTGCATGGCCTGGATATAGTAGCGGAAGTTGGTGCGGGTGGTGGTCTGGGCTGGACTGATGTCCACTACCACCAACCTCTCCACTAAACTGGGCTATGGACAAAAAAGGATGGGAGGTGGAGGGAAGGAAAGGAGGGAAATGAACAGACAGAAGGATGGAGGAAGAAAGGGAGAGTGGAAAGGAGAGAAGTCAGTGGGAAGAAATAATGATAAAATGGAGTGAGGAGGATAGTTGGGGGTGAGGTGAGGACCAGGAGAAGATTAATAGTTCAGGGAATAAAGCAATGTACAACGAGAAAGGTTAGGAGACATCCAGCGATGGGACAGAAGCATCATGATAAATTCATGGTGACATTTAAGGATTGTTTACCTGCGTCAGTGCAGTGGACATGGCTACTTTCCCTCCCATGCTGTGCCCAATCAGGACACACTTCTCAATGTGCAGCTGGGTGAGGAGGTGTTTCACATCATTGGTCATTGCCTCATAGGTCAGCACTGGGTTGTGTGTACTGTTGCCATGGTTACGGGCATCTATGGTCAGCACCTAACTGGACAAAGGACAGTTAGAACACTTGGGATGGGGAGGAAGACAAAAACTCAGTTAATCATCTGTTTGTCCCAACATGGTGGTGTGACAGTTTGATAAATGTCCAATTTGTCATCAAAACTGTTGTAATAAATATGAACTTTTTTTGCTCATAGCCACACTCAGTTCTAGTCAAGTCTTTTTGTATAGCCCTTAATCACAGTTGCAGTTATCTCATATCTCAACTGATGCACAATTTCCAGGTGATTATGTCAACTGTATCCTGTATCTCTTAATTGCACAGTACCTTCCTTTTATTTTCTCGCTGTAGTGCTCAGACTCAGTCGTGTCAAAGGGCAAAGGCTGTACTGCACACTTGAGGTGATGAGCTTTAAGTAAGTAAAAAGGCTAAATATTAGGACTGAATTTTAGGAATATAAATATTTAAAAAGGAGAATTGGCAGAATATTGATTGGCAGATAATCTGAGTTGCCTACAGGTAATTCACATACTGTATGCTAACATGTTAGCATGTGCACAGGATAGACATATCTACCAGAGACACAAGAGATGATTTTGGTGGTACTCCTATCGTAACATGTAAAAGGTAAGTTGACCAATGAGCCAATTTCCCAAAATATTGGTTTAGTCCTTTGATATATGTGCATGTCAATATTTATTACAACAGTGCCAATTTCATAGAGTTGTATCAAAGGACTGGCAACAAACTGGCTGATTTTAAGTGAGTTCCAATGCCTGCTCTTTGTAAGCTGCTGAGAAACTATTCAGGTGCTAACAGATGCAAAAACAGTTGTAACAACAGGCAGGTGCTATTTCCTCTTCACCACTGCATTACCTTCCGGCCTGTGCGCTGCACCAGGGACTTGGCTATTGAGTGGAAGTTAGATTTGCTGCCAAAAAGGCCATGGAGAAACACCAGTGGTGTGCTCTCTCCCTTCCCATCGAAGACATCATAGGTCAGGTTGACTGGACTGAAAAAGCAAACAATCATTAGCTAGTCTCTCCCCCGAGATATCTGTGGTGGTAAATGGCATCACTTAGATAAGAACAAACACAGATCTCAGAGAACTTTGGAAACTGGCATAAACCTTCAGGGCAAGACAGGCGTGGTAATGATGGCCTCGGAGAGGCTTAAACCTTGGGCGTCCCTGCCTCTGCAGATATTAACTGAACTTGACATTTTGACAGCTGATATTGTAACGCAACAACATAATTACACCATAAATCCATGATAGCATCATTTCATTGCCATAAACTAGCCTACCAAATAAATTTGAGAAAGACAGGGAGAGCCCCGCTGTAGGTTAAACTGCTTGCTAACCAAAAGACTGAATGTCATCTGAACAGTGTCAAGTTAACGGTTTACATGGACGCCCAGTTATAGCATGCAGACATAAAAAGTAACAATTTCCATCCTGCTGCTTAAAAACTGAAAAGTGAAGCTATCATTTTCACACGGCATTGTCGGGTTACGCTATATGAGCCCCGCTAACGGGCAGAGGGAATAGTTAGCCAGCTAGCATTGCTACCTGGATGAGCTGGATGCACGAACCATCAGAGGCACACCACACATATCCTGTTGTCCTGCTACAAAACGACATGACCTCCGCCCGTTTAGGAGTCCTCTCTGAATTAGGCGACACAAAACACTCATGGCAGCATATGCTCGATTATTTGGGGGTTGAAAACAGCATATGCTTTTGAATCGGCAACAATAACTGGAGTAATTCAGTAAGTATGCACCGTGCCGGAGTTTCGGAGTTGGGATTGAGAGAGCTCCGCCAACCGTTGATGGTACGTAATGACGTATGACGCAGACAAATAGGTTCAGCACGCGAGAGTACGTAACACATTCAAGCCACTGCTTGAGGGGGACACCAGGGGGCGCCAGAGTAACACAATGCGAGACACTTCTCAAATACACGACTGGAGATAACATTTATTGTCTATATTAGGCATGACTATCTATGAGAACGACCTACAATAAGTGAGCGTGTAGGACTTCAGTGTCTTCTTCCAGGACACATTGATTAGGGATTGAGCCCATATGGAAATATTAAAGCTTTAAGGTCATCAGTGTGGTCATCAGTGGTCAGGAGCTGAAAGGCCATGTTAAAAGCGGAGGTTTTGATAGTCACAGCAATGTATTGTCTTGTTTGTTGCCCTCGCTCTCCCATCACTATGGTTTATGGTCAGTGCAGTTATTTTGTGCCATCTGTGAGCCCTCCCGCCATGTACAACAACATACAGCTAAAAACAAACCATCAATCTGTGGACTTGGAGGCCTGGCCTCTCTCTCGGTTTCTAACAATTCATTACTATGGGAGACATGTCTTCTGGGATAAAGCAGGTTATGCACTGTCACCATAGAGATGGCATGACACAGAGGCCCGTGGGAACACAGAAAACCCATCACAGAGCCAGACTCAGTGGGGGAGGTGGGGACACTGCAAATGAGTGAAAAGAAAAGAAAATCTGCCAATGCTGTGAGATAGCTTCACGTGTTTCCAATGCAAAACGTGTTTCAGTAATTTTCTTCAATTAAGTGTAATTTTCTTGATACTAGTGGAGTGATCTGCCTTATTCTGATTTGTTTCAAAATATTGGCAGTTGTTCCTAGAAAATTCTTGAAACAAGTGAAATTGCATTGGAAGCAAAATAATTGGAAAAAATAATTTCACCTCAGTGGCATAATTGTTCACTACTTCTTCCCTTAGAGATGAACCTGAGTGCCCAGACAGTTAACTCCAGCTCTTCTCCATACTACACAAAGCATAACAAATAAAGTCCTTGTCTTTGTTCTTAACACTTACCTGCACATGCACACACACACAAGTTAGTGCTCCTTTTCTAGGGTTTCCTAAGCTTTTTACCACAAGAGGCACTCAGGACAAACAAAACATTTAATTCAGTGAAGGAAGTAAATGGGACAAATGGGAAAGTATTTGTTCAGTTTGAGGGCCTAATGTGAGTTGGAGGAGTTCAAGGACAGTTTTTTCTACTATTTAGCAAAATAGACTATTTTGATTTGAGACAGTAGTTAGTGTTATTGGTCAAGGTAATGTGGTAATTCTTTCACAGTGGACTTGTATGTGCAAAAATGTTGACTCATTGCTCAGTTCACTTGAAAGGCTGAAAGTGTGAAAACACCCTAAATCAAACAGCAGAAGTTTGGGTCACAATTGCTAAATTATTAGTGGAAATCTACTAATACATGTCTAGTTTGTTCCAGAATCATTATTTAATAACGACATACCATGGCTCACACAACCTTCAATGCTTTTTTTTTCATCCTGTGACCCACCTATGCGGATGCTGAGACCAAGCATTGGGTCGTGACCCATATTTTGAAAACCAGAGACCATAAAACATGAATTGTGTATGTTTCAACCAAAGGAACTCCATGAAGACAGCTCACTAAACCTAATGGCACATATACGCAAATGCCACTAGCCCACTGATAAAGATGAGCTGCTGTCACACATAATGGGGTTTATTATGTGTATTTCAGGACTATCTGTGTCATGTTTCTCATACTATGATGTGCTATTTGTTGATGGCCTTATGTAATGTATTCAATTAATCAAATAGCACTGAATTCTAGATCTATAAATGTCTCCTAATGATTTCTCTGTTTAAATGACTCATCACACCTCACACAGAACACATGCTTGATTACCTGTGAGCAGAAGTCGTCACACAAACATCCAAACCCTTTTAGGAAGCTGCTGGACCAAACTAAAAAAAACACAGAAGTTGAAAACGTTGCTTAAATAAATACACAGCAATAGACGCATTTAAATGTGTGGACCTACTGTTTTCTTTTTTTTACTTTCATGCGTAAGGCCCTGTCATGGGACCAATCACATATATCAAGTTTCAGCTTCTACAACAATGTGAAGAGACTCTTACTTCTGCTTTTAACCATGCACTGTGACAGTGCCACTCTATATGGTGCGAGCTTCTCTATAAACCTTTGCCCACCCTTTATTTTTAGTTTGAAAGGCTTTTGTAAATGGTGACAACGTTTCTCAGGCTGTTTTATGATAATGATTTATGGAGAAATATGTTTAGATGTTCTCACTTTCAGACAGAATTTGTTTTTAATCCATCTTACAACCTAAAGGGTGATACCAAACATTTCTATCCAATTAGTCGCTATTTTAGTCTTGCACAACACCATACATGTATCTGTGTTTACACATATAAATAGTGTAATGGCTCATTAAGTCATAAAGCACAGCTCAAAGCCCAGGGATGTCCCTGATAAGAGCTGCTCTGCTGCAAAATTATCAGGGATGTGGTTGGATAGATACACAGGGGAAGGAATGTTCTCCGTTCCAGGGAGAGCAGTCATTCAAGGATGCGTGAACCACAACCATATCCCGGCAGAACTCAGTTCATCGCCATGTTTTGGCTGACTCCAGTTAGATGTACCTCACAGTCATAGTGCTAATTCTGGTGGTGGGAAACCAAGCGCTGAATCCTTCCATGAGGACCTGTAGAGATTGTTATGACTCCCTTTCTCAGGACAGAATTGGACTTAATGAGTTTTTTCCAATGCTCTTACTGTATCAACCCACAACTAGAGCCAACATTTTTAATTCCCACCTACAGTACCAACTAATGGACAAAATACCAGGACCGACCAAAACTTTGTCTAAATAGACAGTTTAGAGTTTAGGGGCTTCTTAAAACATCTTACCTAAAAACAAACTATGAAGCACACACAAAACCAGGATGACAAAAACACAAGTGTATGCGATAACAAAAACAAATGACATAAAAGAAACTAAAGGACAGAAAAAGGTTTATTTGTGTGAGTCATCATGCTGTCCTATAGGAATATCTCACTCAACACACACAAACCTGGACTATTCAGAACTGTACATACTCTTATTGCCACTACGTACTCATTTTTATATTTTTGATATTTTGTAGTTTGTATATTGTATATTTCTGTGTGCTTTCTTTCTTGTTACTATGTACATCTGCTGCTACATAACTGCACTTTCCCCCCGGGACAATAAAAAGCCATCTATCTGTGTAGAACAGATAAGATACGCAAAGCTGTGGCCTTTGTGTGGATTTTGCCTTTGAATTGATTAGGATTTCTGTCAGCAGGCATTCTAAGTCAAACTGAACAGGATGTCATGAGCAGTAGGAGGCAAAATGGTTTGAATTACAAATCCCACAACATACTGTAACCACAGTCTGGTTTGGTTTTATTCTGCTGATAAATGATGGAGATGACCAAGAAATAAAATAAATAAACAGAAAATAAAGAAAATCATATTTTATCTCATGGAGTTGAGATACAGGGTGCTGTAAGCTTCTTTCGCCGATGTTAGAAATCTTCTGTTGATTTTTTTTTCTGTCTCTGAATAACAAAAGATCACTCTGCTCATTTGGCTTGTGTGTTTTTGGTGTTCCTTCACCCATTGCTGTAGGTAATTTGCACATTTTGTGATAATACTGCTGCCATATCGTGTCTTTCCTGAGTCAATTTATGCTTCCTAATGCTATATAGTCATGCTAAATCTAATACATTTAAGAAATCTAATAAAATATTGCCTGCCCTTCAGCTGAATCTAGCCAATTGTAGTCTCATCTACGTGATTTATATTGAACATTTACTGCCATAAGTCTCTTGAGGTGTTACCATTAGATAGATTATCTGCTTCACACAATCACTCAATAAAAAACAGTGATAAACTGAGATTATCATTACCAGTGTCAGGGTCATAGTCATCAGCTAGTTTGTGAGAAATCTGATACCTGTCAACTTGCTGAAAACAGGCAAAAGGAGGTAATTCAAATACATTCAGTGACATTTGTGGACCTAAAAGAACAATGGCCCTCCTCTCTGTTCAACTTCTGTTATTGATTTTTTTTTTGTCATGTTAGTTCTCACTTTGTTCCACCTCAGAGAAGCTTTTCAGTAATCAAAGTCTGTTGCATAGTGACACTGCTAGTGTCTTTTCTGTACACTGTGGAGAGTTTCCAGTGCCCTTTAGGTGTTAAGACACGAGACTGCATTCCCCTCCATTTTGTTCCATTGATGGTGTCGTCTAGGAGAACTGACATTTTGCTGACACTCTGAGGTGGGGGAGGAAAACAATACTTTACATTTATCTCTCTCTGCCTCTCTTTCTGTCTCTCTCTCTCTCTCTCTGTCTGTCGCTCTCTCTCAGGTGTTCTCGGTAAAACAAAGAACCTAAAAAGGCTCCACAAAATAAATAACACAGTCAATGAGTCATATTCTATGCTCAGAATTAAAAATAAATAAATTCTTCAATTCAACTGCAGTAAAATGAAAGTTTATATACATGTAGTTGATTTTGTCCTCAAAAATATGAACGTCACACAACGTCACACGTGGCACAGGGTGGGTGGGTATGTGGTGGAAAAAACTGATAATAACTGGTATGAGAATTGTTCTCTGATGTAAGTATGTGAGGGTCATTCCCTATCAGATAAACTACCTTTGGATCTATTTTCTATAGATTATTAAGCTGTAAAAGGTATTGACGCAATGCTAACGCTAAATAGGTCGAGATAGACCAGACAGTTCAATTTAAGTTGTTTTCTTGGCATATGTTATAATTCATGAAATGAGAGAGACAGTCACAACAAAATAAAGCTATATTTCTTCCAAGCATGAATTTCATCTGTCACAGTTTTTATCCGTTTATTATCCGTTTTGAGTCTGAAGCTCAGTGTGGAGGGTTTCAGCAGGCCAGGTTTTATATTATCACTCAAATATAAACTCCATTGTAATGATACTGAAGTTGATCCCCTCGGTTGGCTTCCAGTCCCAACCGACTCAAACAGTGTAGCCCAAACAGTTTTTATGAGAACATTATGAAGCTATATGGAAGAAAAAAATATATATATGTAAATATAAATAAATATATGTTTGACAAACTGCATCTTGTCACACTCCTACTGGCTTTGGATTGGTTAAGATGCCTGCCAACAGGCTTAGTGGTGGAGTTTCAAAATGAATGGGATGTTATGAGCAGGAGCAAGCAGCATGATTTGAATTACATTTCTCACAACTTACTGCAACGACTGTCTAGTTTGGAGCGCCTTGTCGCACTCCTACTGTAACAAACACAAATGTTTACAATATACAGTGGGGTCCAAACGTCTGAGTCCACAGCCAAGAACTGTTTGTTTTCATCATCAATTCTCTTTCACTCACTTTATACTTCTTAAGAATACATTATTTAGAACTGATACAAATCAATTTTTTTAGATCTATGAAATTGAAATATATCTGAATATCTTGTTTGGGAATGTTTTCTCAAATTGTTGTTACACTATATATTTCATTCAAATATTAACACATGGATGCTCCTAATAGACAGTGTGAATTGTTTTGGTCTTTTAACAACTAATACCAGATACTGACTAAATGAATATGGTCCTCTCTGCGTTATTGTCACTACTGCTAGTGCTTTAACTTTGAAAAAGGACTTTCATTGAAAAAATAAAAAAATAAAAAATAAAAAAATAGTAATAAATAATATCATATATATATAATATCCTTTGACTAAAACCTAGTATTGAACAAGGATTACAAATTTACTTGAACTATTCTAATTACGAAGCAGAGGAACTATGTTTTTTGAGCTACAGTAAAAAGGGAAATAACTAATTAGAAAATGGTATTGATACTCAGAACAACAAAGTATTGCTTCCTCATTAAATGTCACACACTCTCTCTCGCTCTCTGTCATATACACTCTTGGCTTTTCCCCAATTCTGTACCAGCCTATTTTCATGATATAGCCAACAGGAAAAGGTTAAACAATGAAGCCTAGTTAGAGATGTGGAATGAAGCCTATCAACCGACCATTGTCTTCCTTGGTAGCGTGCACTTTTTCATCTGTTTCCTGAATGTTTTACTGTTTTCCTAAAGCAAAGGAAGAAAAACACAACTTTTAATGAACTCTACTCACAACTTTTATTGAACAGCACAGTTGAAATTCAGGCACTTACAAATAAACATTTTTAAAGAATTTATTTGACTACTAAGCGCTTACAAATGTCTGAACAAATGTGTAAGTATGAGACAATTTAACATCAAAGTTAAAAAAAATGAAGTTGCTTTTTAGAGGCACATTTGAATGTAGTCTTGGTTAGGGAGGAAGAGAAATATTTCACTTATATACACAAACCTCCTTTCAGCTTGGCTTTCGGCTCTATTGGCATACTTTGACATCGAGCTAGCCAGGAGTTGGAAACAAACATCCCATAAACACACAAACTGTAGTAATGTTTCATCTAAGTGGCCATTCACATCCTCACTGTGGAGATGTTGAATCCCCCCCCCCCCCCCCCCCCCCAACACACACACACATACACACGGTATGACCCTCTCCTCACTAAACAGGTCCTTTGGCTTTTTGTTTGACAAAAAGAACATTTTATTGCTTTTACTTGTAGTTTTTCATGATAAAAGAAGACACATTTTTCAAACTAAGACACAATACATATTTGAAACACATCTAAATTAAAATGTAACATTGCAACATTAACTTTAATATACAATACAAATAACTGTAGACTTTGTACACCAACTGAAACAGTCTTATCTTCTATGACCTCAGACAGTGAAACTGCGAGGAGGAAGATAACCATGATGTTGTTTCCTGGGGCCATATCATAGTTCCATCATCAGTTTCAGTCAGAAACTCTCATAACCAAATACATGCAAAACTCACACACACACACACACACACACACACACACACACACACACACACACACACACACACAACCAAATCCATGTAAAATGAGAGCTCTTCCTCTCTAGCTCTTCGTTACCATTGTCAGTGAAACGCAACACCAACTAGCCAAAAGCGCACGACAGTGCTACACACACAAAAGTAAGGGCTTCCATGTTCACGTAATGCTGCAGCCATTTTCGTACCAATACAATAGATACTCAAAGGGATGGGATTTTGGGATCCATTTTAACATTTCAAGTAAATAAAGTTATGGTGATATGTTTGAAAATTTAGTGTTTCAAGATCTGAACATGAGAGCCTCTGCCACATGACACAAATTATCATTGTCGGGTGAAAACCTTTAAAAACTCTATGGGTTGAGGAAGTTCTATGAGCCTTTTGGAGACACAAGGTTTTCAAACCCGACAACAGCAAAATACAAGCTGAAATATACTATTACTACTAACTATGGCATTGAAACAGTGTAAATTAACATAAAAGAAAAAGCCAAGCAGGAAAAGCAAGATTGCTACACATTTCCCTTCATCTCGGAGTCTTCTCAAGGGATTCACCCTGTTTCTTTATAACATCAAAAACAAAAACAAAACACTTATGTGCAAGAACGGAAGATCGGTTTCTCTTCCTTTGTGTCCTCCTCTTCAAATCAAGCTGCCAGATGACTCAGGGCTGCGCTCATACATAATCCTTCCTGTCGTATCCTCCAGCACCAGCGCTGGCGCTGCGAGGGGCAGAGTAGGCCATACGAGGAGGCTTGTACCTCTTCTCTCTGGGGGGGCAGGAGCTACACAGCATTGCTCCACCAATCAGGAGCAGGGCGGCAGCACCCCAGCCGATGTAGAGCGAGGCCCCCAGCTCCCTCCTCTGGGAGTTGTTCAGGATGGGGTTGTAGAAATCACGAATGATGGTGCTTGCAGTCCAGGAGACAGGAATGAGGACCAGGAGACCGGCGATGATGAAGAAGATTCCAGCGATGATCATCACTTTACTTTTGGACGCCTCGTCATCGATGCAGTTGGTACACTTGGCTCCAACGATGGAGATCATGACTCCCAGCACCCCAAGTATAATGGAAATGATGGTCATAGCTCTGGCGGCCTGCAGGTCCGGAGGTAAGGCCAGCAGAGAGTCGTAGACCTTACACTGCATCTGGCCTGTACTCTGGGTCACACAGTTCATCCACAAACCTTCCCAGATGTTCTGGGCGGTGATGATGTTGGCTCCTATGAAGGCTGACACCTTCCACATTGGCAGGGCACACACCACAATTGCAATGATAAATCCTATGACTCCGAGGGCGATGCCCACAATCTCCAAACCCATAGACATCCTGGATCTTTGGCTCTATGCTTGGTGGAATGAGGATATGCTAATCAGTCCGAAAACTAACTAGAAAAAAAATCCCCAAACCTTTTCAGGATCCCAGTAAACGATCGGCTGTTGTGTAGATTCTTTGTTCTGTGCCGTTTTGTGTGTCTGGATGCAGCTTAGAGATGCTGCCACGGAAACAGAGATCATTTATACCTCAAGGGAGCCAGGTGAGGAGGGAGGAGTCCCTTGATGATGATGTCAGTCACAGGGAGGGTGTCTGAAGCCTCAAACAAAAACACCACCTGCACATCCTCAAGAGAGGGAAGCTGGAGGCAGGACTGGAGAGGGAAGAGGCAATGAGTGTGTGTGTGTGTGTGTGGGTGTGTTGGGTGTACTGGTAAGATGACTCCTTTAGCTCCAGGAAGAAAAATCAATACTAAAAACCCACCTTGATACCTCTTGTTTTCTCTCTGGTTTTTTTTTTCAAACACTTGATGAGGAAGGTCAAGGTACTGGAAGTGGAGTGAGCAATTGTCATCAAATGAGGTGCAAACAGAGAAGTCAATAATCATCTGAGACTTTCAATATTTAAGAATGATCACACATGGTGAGGGAGGAGGACCTATTTGTTGCTTTGACAACAAACACATAGACACACAGTGAATTGAAAAAAATCCCCCCTTGTCTTCCAATTACCCTGAGGAAAAATGGAGAGCAGAACACAGTGGACAATAGACGAGCAGTTCCTCCTCTGGCTACTTAGAAACCTTGTTGAGAGTAAGCGCAGAAACACACACACACACACACACACACACACACACACACACACACACACACACAATATGGATGGATGACCCCTCAGGCTATGAGAAACTACTGCTACTACTGATGTTTCATTACTTCCTGGTTCTAGGCTGGTTAAGCATTCAGTGTTCGGTTAGGAAAACACTCCCAAAGCTCAGAAAACCAGAATAACTGCACCCAGAGCAAACATGAGCAGAGAGAATACATAATAGGTTGGCCGTCAGACACCCTTAGCATACAGACAATGCGACCGTCTTAGTATCGGTTAAACCCATTACTGGGACCAAATAGCCTGCAGAGCTGTGCTGCACATGAGTGAATAAAGGACCTTTCAGGAGTAAAAAATGACCCTGATATTCTACGGCACCACAGTCTACTTTACTTTCACATTGTATTTTCACAGTTCCTTCCAATATTACCGGAACAGAAAAGATGAATCAAAAAAGATTTATTCAGAAAGTTTTGATTTCCTTTCTTTTATTCCAAGGCAACAGGTTCAGAAAAAAGAATGATTTCTAATTCTTGTCAAGTGTCACAATGGTTTGGAAAACCAATTTGGATGCAGAGGAGGCAGAACAGAAGAGAATATACCTACTGTACAGACTCAAGATTTACTGTACATGGTTATATTTGAATCAGTACTGAAGTTTACCAAAGGAAATCTTCTGAACACATCAGATGCCAATTTGCTTTTATTGTTCATTGATTTTAGCTCATCAAGAATGCTAATCATTTTGGAAGGCAGTGTATTGGTATAAGTGAGGTTTTAACATTAACATCATGTGTTTGTTATCAAACACACACACACACACACACACACACAAAGACAAAAACATTTACACTGAATACGATGGTTTGTCATCACGTCATACACTGCCCACACTGACCAACCTGTTGCTGCTCATCTTTATCAGTGTGTTGCTCACGTGTTAGTAAAAACGACATCAGTTGGTTCGTTAAGACATAGAAAGAGATAAAAGGTGCAGTCTGTTTGCTGTATCAATAAGCCTGTATTGATCATCGGTCTTGTCAATTAGTAAACATATTTTTGCCATGTCAGGCTGAACACACAGCAACACTAACACACTCCTCCAAACCTGTGTATTGTTACTGTTTGGTGGGGTCCAAATGTTCCCACCAGAATTTGAACTCCAGTTCGGGAGTGAATGAGTTTTATAATTGCAGTTTTGCT
The DNA here is from genome assembly GCA_034670405.1 of Hoplostethus atlanticus. NCBI lineage: Eukaryota > Metazoa > Chordata > Actinopteri > Trachichthyiformes > Trachichthyidae > Hoplostethus > Hoplostethus atlanticus. Next base: position 240,378 of record JAXDDX010000155.1, on the reverse strand, counting down.
CCATAAACTACAGCCTGGTCAAGTCATGTGTAGTATGATGCCCTGTACAAAATGAGCAGGCTGCTCTCTCCAGCCGTCTGGCAGAACACAGGAACAATTTGACTATTCAAAAAGGGAAGGAGTCAGTATCTGTGCAGGCTGACCGGCATGGAGTCAGGAAACAAGCAGAGGAGTTTCAATCACCCAGGTACTTTCCTCAGACCTCCCATCTTTACTTCAGTGTTATTTGTGTACGTGTGAATCAGATGTATTTCTCCACAGCAGTGTCAGCTGGAAATCCCCTGTCACATGTAACTGAGGTGTGGAAAGGCTTAGTGACACTGAAACTGTTCCTTCAGTTCATACAGGCTTTCACTTTCAGGGTAGGCTTCAACAATCATTACACTTCCAAAACAACATCAACAATATCCCCAAAAGTTTTATTGGTTAATTGCAGGTTATTCTGACATTTTATGATTATATCCCAGTACGTTTTGGACTCTCATATGTTCCTTTTCTCTCATGCCAAGTATTTACCTCTAAATATTCTAAGGCCTTCATAAGCATTATTATGTTTGTATCAACTAGGCAAAAATAATGGTGCTTCACTATATTGTAAAAATCTTTGTTTATTGCTTTATTATATACACTTAATTTTGATTCTTAAACTTAATTCATTAGATATTGAGTCAAATATTTTCCAGTCACATGTCTCATTACACATTTTAATTAAAGTATGGGATAAGTAGCAATTTTGGCAAACACACTGAAATCACGACAAACAATACAACATAACACAATATTATATAAAAGCTTTAAAAGCTATAAAAGCTCGTAGAAAATGTCTTAACACGGCCACATGAAACGCTCTGCAATGTGAAAAAGATTCTTCACATAACATTCAATCTAAATCCCAGTAAAATCTTAATTTTGTTTAACTTTGCTTTCATATCTTAAATTGTACACGCCGCCATTTTGACCTTGCTACGGCGCTCAAAGTGAAACATTTTACTACACCACGTTTCACAAGCCTATTCCTCCCTGTGTATTTTATAGCAAGAAAAATATTGTTACCCTAGGACAGAAACAGTTACAGGGACCACAGTCACTTCTAGTTCCAATATAACAGTCTTTAACATGATATACACACACTGTACAGTGGACTGTAAAACATGCAGAATGGATTTAAATGTGATGTCAAAGCTTATAATAAATATTTAAAAGTATGAGCTTACTGTGGGCTATACAACTTCACTGATGAACTCAGACCACAGCCCACATATTTAAACATTTCTTGCATGTGTTGCTAATTTTGATGGGATTTGAGGGCATGAATTCCCCCCACATGCTTTATTATATTGGCTGCAGACCAAAGGTAAACAGTATAATAAAACAATTGTATTTTTCCCAAGAGCATTCTTCCCTCTCTTGGTGATAAAACTGATTGAGAGCTTCCAGATTCCCCTGGTATTTTCAAATGTAGCAATACTTTATCTTGAAACTATTTTGATGGTTCTCCTTCTTTCACCGTCAAATTAAAGCAGGGTAAACAGCTATTTCTACACACATTTCCAGAAAATGTACAGATAATGAGGAGAATGAATGTGAAAAATGCCCTGCCGCCCCTCCTTTTCTCACACATAGTCTCTCCTGTTGTAGGAGCTTGGGGCCGCTGACCTTGCAGCAGCGGAATATGCCATGCGACTCTGGGGGGGTATGGTGTACCTCATGGTTTTATCTTCCTGGGGAGGGCAACTGCAACAAAGGATGGATCCCCCTACTAGCAGCAATGCTGCCGCAGCCCAGCCCAGATAGAGCGCCGCCCCGATCTCCATCTTCTGGCCGGAGGGGATGATAGGACTGTAGAACTCAATAATAATAGTGTGTGCTGACCAGGAAACTGGGACTATCTGAGCCAGTGCTGCCGCAATGAAGGCTCCACCAGACGAAGCCATCACCCTGGCTTTAATCCCCTCATCCTCAATACAGTTGGTGCACTTAGCTCCCACCATGGAGATCAGAAGAGCCACGACCCCCACAATGATGGACACAACGGAGAGTGCCCTGGCAGCCTGCAGGTCCTGCGGTAAGGCTAGCATGGAGTCGTAGACTTTACACTGCATCTGCCCTGTGCTCTGGAACACGCAGCTCATCCACAGGCCCTCCCAATAGACCTGGGCTGTGACAATGTTGGCGCCAATGAACGCAGAGACTCTCCACATGGGCAGGGCACAGCTGACCATACTCAGCAGCCAGCCGAGCACTGACAGAGTCAAGCCGACCAGTTCCAGTCCGAACGACGCCATCGCAGATACAAACTCCTTTATGTATGCTTTCCTCCTCTTTTTCCTCTTGGCTCCTCTTATTTTCCAACAGATATCTCAAGGTTGCATTGATTTGGCATCACATCAAAATTCTTCTTTGTTCTTCTTGATGGCTTGGCCCTCCCAACCAATCCTTCTTTCTGCCAATTATCCCTCTCCTGTAATCTGTAGCTAATGCACCGGCTGCTGAATCCAGAAATGTCAATTTGTCAGTGTGCCTTCTCCACAAACACAGTATGTCTCTAGTGTGTTCGTGCCTGCTCACATGTTGCTATCTAGTGCGCTGCTGTTAAGGTTTTGATGGCCCTTATCTTTTTATAGTTTTATTACTAAGTGGTCAGGCCCACCTGAGGGATGACGTCACTCGCCGAACCAAGCCAATCAAGTGTGTTGTGGGCATTGGCCATATTTAATGCCTGGGTGTGTGTGCGCCTTAATTTGTATGTTTTTTCCAGTAGAGTATTTTTATGGTTTAGCCTTTTGACCATAGCAGCGCAGGGTACGCCTTGTTTATTGCTGCCGATGGGTAATGAGTGGCCAAGGCAGAGCTTGTTATGTGGTTGATAGGTAACCATGAGCAAGGAATAGTAGTGTACTCTGATGGATGTTTGTGTGTGTTAGTGAGAGAAAGTGAGAGAGAGAGAGAGAGGCAGAGAGATGAGGTTTGATATGGAGGCTGATTTTTTTCTCTGTGTATATATGTGTGTGTGTGTGTTTGTGTGTGTTTGGAAGATGGGGGGTGGTCACATACTCTATTATTAAGAGCTGCTAGAGCCTACCAGAAGGAAGCATCTGCAGATGAATGATGAATTAACTAACAAACTAACTAACAAATGTTCTGTAAAGTTAACAAACACTATGTATGTACCTGAGCTCACAAACATTCACTGAGGTTTGTCAAACCCACGGATATGTTTGTGGTTGTGATGTGATGTAAGGCTCCTGTTTATAGCTTTGAATAAAACATGGTTGTATAACGGTTAAAGCTGAGAAAACGAGTCGTGTGCAATCATAAATTTGAGTTAATGACAAACTGGAAATGTTAAGAGTAGATTTTATAGATCGGTAGATGGCTACTGTTCATCGACATCCTCTTTTCAGATTAGAAAAACAATTTAAACACCAAGGACAATCCTGCATTCAATCCTGCAATCCTGCCTTTTATCACACAAAATCTAGATGAACTTGTCAGCAACAACAGTGTGATTACAGGGGTACGTTTAAATATTTGTATGTTTTAGTCTAAACGCTTCTTAAACTAATCCAGTCTACTCAAATCGCAACCTGTCTCGTGACTGCATTGCATTATGGTCTATTGAGGTTACTGTCAGTGGAGACGTTGGTGTCTCTTTCTCTTCTACGATGGATTTCTCTCTGTGTGATTGTTGAAAGATGCCTTTTCTCTTTGATTCTGAGGGGCAGCTACACTGGAAGTATCATGACTTGAAGACATGTCATCTACGTTTGGCCAGTTATCCATGGGAATAAGAAAAATACACCACCAAACAACAAAATTGCGCAGACACGCAAGATGCATCGTCAGTAACATTTTTGAACGGTGTTGTTTTAGGGTGGATTTCTCCTTTAAGACTTTTAGATTCCTGGAATGACCCATGACCCAGAAATGAAAAGGCGCTGTGGATCACGGCAGCTGTCATATTGGTCTAATCTGACAGAGCAGAGTGAACATAATGTTTTGGAGCAGACTCAGAGAGGCGCTGACCCACAGACGACCCTAGTAAATTAAGCCATGATGGCCTAATAGTTGCTGATTCCCTCTTTAAACCACATGAATTCATTCTCATAAATTGCCCAAATGATCGCTACATTGCTAGCCTCCACAGTCACACTCTACTGTATTCATGCATACACACCTTATCACGCTTCAATATTAGTCTAACACAGTACTAAATAATGGCTAACCCAGTCATGATATAACCACGATAAGATAAAGCATAATAAATGGTAATTCATTGAGATTAAACCGAGTTTTAGGAAGGAAACAATCTGTCATTAATACAAAGCATATCAGATGGTCAATATTATCATGGTTAGAAGAAATGGTATTTGATCTTCCAGTACTCCAAAGCACAGATACACTATTGCTATTCACCTGCAGCACTATAACTACTAATACTACTAAGGTTTTGACAGTTCATATATAAACAAAACCAATAGATTTTAAATGAAACTACAGGAGTCTATGGGGAAGTATCATGTAAGGCTAGTTCAAGTGCCACATGTGATATATCAGTGATTCCCATCGCTGCTCCATCCAGGGGGTTTGGTATCAGCCGACAACACAATAAGTAATGTTCTGAATTCAAGACAACGAGGTCCTGCTTCATGTACAATTGAACCATGTAGGACATTTTTAAAACCTTTAGAAAAAACATTGACATCATGAATTAGATGGTGAGATTTCTACTCTATATGACCCTACCCTGTTTCAGTTCCTGCCCAAGATAATATAATATCCCTTCACACAGATGTAAACCAGGAAATGAGAACCATGAGAACACAAATTCCATAAGTGTTAAGAGTTATAGCTAAGGCTTAAGTTAAATGCCATATTAGCCCTTTGCGTGTTCGCAGAGTAACAACACCATATCTCTTTTCCAGGGAAGCAGGCTTCACACAGTTAGGGGAGTTTCACTCAGCACTGGACAGCCCTATCTCCGTGTGTTGATTAATGAGTTTCAGTTGGCAGAAGGATTATCTCAGCTCTCTACTATCCCCGTCCCGTTGTTTGCTCATGTGCCTTCCTGGATCTGTGAGAGTGCAGAGCCCATCCTACTTCTGGGGAGAGAGCACACAAATGAATGCCCTTTGATCAAATCAAACTAGGTGTGTGCGGTGACATTATTTCAAAAGGTGAAACTTGAATTGAACTATTTTGTGAACAAGGGAATTTTAAATAGCATACAAGGGTTACAACCAGTCCATCACCCAATGTGCCTATTCATAATAATCTGACCCCAGTCATTTTTTCAAACTGAGAAAATTACTAATTGAAAATGTTTCAGGTGTCCTTAAATGGTGCATGTCTGAAATGCTTACTAGCTTACCAGATCACCTTTGGATCGTGCTTACAAGAAAATCCGACATATTTTCACTGTATAAACATATATATTTATACATTTGGTGTGTCTTGTGTTCTGTGTATCAACTAGAAGATATGTAAGAGCGACTGAATCTATTCACTGATGAACAGTAGGCAGCTAAGGTAGCGCAGGTCATCAGCAGCCCTGTTTGAAGTCTCTGGCAACAGATCCAATCATAGCGTTTCAATTGGCCAAAATGTAGTCAGGATGTTTTCCCCGTATTGGATTAAAGAAATAGTTTAACCCCAAAATGAAAATTCTGTCATTATCTACACACCCCCGTGCCAGTCAAAACTCGACTTGACGTTTGTAGGACCACCAAACCTTTTAAACTAAACATGGTAGATAAATATGTTCTAAATATGTTTTATTGACCCTTGAATGAAATAAGGGACATATAGACATCCTGTATATGCCATACCAGAGAAGGCGTTGCTAAGTGTATTTTAGTAGTACTGTTAATTGTTAAATCGTAGTATTATACTATTATTGGTGCTTTGATTTTAGTTTTCATTGTTATACTTTCATTTGCCAATATGCTCACAGCTGGTAAACAGGAAGCTAGCGCTGAACTATTTTTCACTTGTGTCACTTGGACTGTAAATTGAAACTTTGCCTGACAACACTAAAGAAGACAGCAGGCTCCCTAAAACCACTTGTTGTTTACCTACCAACATGATCGTGTGACAATATAATTTGATAGATGCCGTTGCCCTGGTGGGACCTTGTAAACCTGTTTCTCATAACATTCGAAATGATACACGAAAGCTTTATCAGTGTTTTATTGAGCTCGATTGACAGCACTGAACCAGTTTTATTGTCACCCGAAAATATACGGTACCATTCAAATTGTATAAAGCTCTTTTAGCCAATCACATGCTCTTTTCTTTAGAGGAGCTCATTTCAAATACTACTGGGTATCGTCACCGGCAAGCTTTAGTAGGTCACTGGTTGGTGGTGCTGCTGCTCCGTAACAGGATGCTCAGTTATGAAGTGACAGGCCTTTTGAAAGAGGTAGGGAGCCTTGGATTTAATGGCTGCCAAGAGATTTATGGACACATTAAAACTGCAGTTAAAAACTCTTTGAACACAGGGTGATGCCACACTTTCAGAGGCACCCAGACTGTGTCTCTTTGTGAATAGGACCAATCAGAGAGTATCCCGCCCCGAGTCCAAGTTGTGTGCTGTAATGCTGCGTGATACGCACACCAATGACTGTTATTGTGAGTTCACACAAACTGCACATATCCAAATAGATGGAATTGAAACAGGATGATGTAGAGGTTTCATCATGTACCTCTGTAAATCAAAGTGACGAGCCTTTGAATTATACTTCAGTGAATTTAAGCTGAATTCTGGGACATTTGGCTGTGATATCAGATGTGATCAAACACACTGTGAAAAACACACTCTGGCATGTGATGTGTATACTCCAACACTCACACACTTCACCGATCACGCACACACACACGCACACACACACACACACACACACACACACACACACACTAGTACAATCAACCACACTCAAGTAAGATGACAGAAGTGTTTTGACGGTAGAAGCTGCTGCCTCCCTTAGGACAGAGTAGAGAATGACATACAGTGGAGCCAAACTTCAGAGTTGAGCATTTTCCTTTCATGTCAGGGTTACTGGGTCGCAGGTTAGGACTTTGGAAGTTGCAAAATCCAGTGCCGTCAGATATGCCATACATCATATCTCTTTTACTTACACTCTCCTCTCTGTTGCCCCCGACACACACCCATTTCTGGTAATACCAATTGCAAGTTCCTTTCCTGTGAACGTCTCTGGACTAAAGTTCATGTCTGTTCATGCTCACAATCGGTCTTCAGTCTGGTCCAGAGAACACACACAGGCAGAAGATAATAATGCTTCTCTCAAAGGCAAACCCTCATCTCATATGGTCTCTTCAATCTCCCTTTGAATACTTATTACTACTGCTTTGGGAAATCCTATTAGTTTACTTAAATAAAATTTTTTTTTTTGTGCATCACAGTGGAAAACGTCTTTCTAGATATATTGAAACAACTTAGAGCACACTCTTTACCATTGCATGAGCATATTAGAACTACATTGTGTACCTTTTCATTTTTAACGTTTTGGAATATAACCTAATGAAATGATGTCAGTGTGTTGGGTAGTTAAGTTCGTCTCCTATTATTTAGAGTATCATACATGAGGAAGATACTTGGTGATATGTAGCACCTTCTGCAGGCTTTAATAATAATAATAATAATAATAATAATAATAATAATAGTAAATACACAGAGCAATGATTAATAAATAATATATATATATATATATATATATAAATAATTCCAGTTAATTTCATAAATAAGATCAAATTCTCTCAAAATTGTTTTACTTAAATATCACTTGATCCGCCAGGTTTGTGCACAGGAAATTACGAACAATCATAATGCATTCTGGGCAAGATGCTCCCCTGAATTCCAGATCACATCATTTGAGTTATCAGAGTAATGGCAGGTAGGTAACGGCACCTAAAATGGCAGCGGGGTTTCCCCCAGGGGAAGTTGATGAGGGCTTGTTAAAAAGACTGATGAAACAAGGCCGAGGAATCTAGAAAGATCCTTGTGAAGCGACAACATTACCCAACAGAATAAGTTCTAGTCAACTTAATGTTATGTGCTTACCTTCACAGCAGTGGTTGAAGACAGCGTCTGGTCCGTCACAAGTTGAAGACACAGTTATCAATCAAAATTGACTATGAAAACACCCAAAACATTAGCTTGTAAACCAAGTAACAAACTACAGTCGGTGTCATTGCCATGGTGGAACCTGTTTGAAACTAGGCTAAGAACTGAGGTATGAAATATAAAGGGACCACTAACCAAAACAGACAGTGATATTTTCACCTTCTGGGACCAATAATGTGCGTGCCAAAGTCAGTTTCTCCTGCCCAATTAATGAATTAATGATATTAGTTACGTTGTCGAGTATTGCCGTCAATTTGTCAGTTTGACTCCCATAGCCACTACAGCCACAGGCATGAATCTATGCTTACAACTAGATATACAGTAACTAATACAGACAACAATAGCCTATGCCACCTTTTTTATACAATGAAGAGCAAGTAACAGGTTCAACAACTGAAGCCAAGACAGCCTTCCAGTTCAAAACCAATTTTATGCTGTAGGGGTAAAGAAGAGATTAGAAACAACAAGAGATTAGTATAGAAACAGTAAAAACACCTCTTAAAAAACAACAAGAGGGGTGACAGGGAAACCTACTAACTTACACAAAAAGGAGAGGGTTCCCTCCTGTGGCTTGGTGAGGGTAGTAGGGTCACCGAGCCACAGGGGGTGGTTCTAGGAGACCCTTTAGGAACATCAACTGACTGAAGAGCTGGCACAAAACCGTGCATTTGAAAGGCACACACAGCAACAACGCCAGAAGGGCCAAAGCAGTGAAAGTACATGTGTTCAAACCGTGCACACTGTTAGGAATTATTTCTTGGTCGTGGTGATGATCGTAAGAAGAAAGCAGCAACAAACTACGTCTCAGGATTCAATGAGTATTTAATACAGTTCAGCGCTGAAAGGGAGAAATATCCGACAGCATCACTGCCCACGAGGATACTCTGAAGAACTCCAAGTAGAAACAGTTCCTTTATACAAACTCATCCATGTGATATTTTACATAGATCCTTTCATCCCCAATCATCCCTCTCAGCCTCTGTCTGTCGTCCCTATGTTAATTGAATAGAGTGGAAGTAGTTCTGTCTCACCTTCCTCTAGACATGTGAACACCATGTCTCTTGTGCTAATTTCCAATTGATTAAAGGCAACCAAAAGGCCTGCATTGTATGGTAGAAGAGGCCTCCAGACGGCCTTAGTGTATTGTATTTTAGTGTATTGTATTGTCTTGCCGAGACAAGACAATCTTTTTCATTTCACTACACACCCCGTGTATGTATGTGACGAATAAACTTCTTGAATCTTGAATCTTGAATCACCAGTTGGTCTATAGTCTGTATTTGTGTGTATATACTTATTTATACACGTGTATGTAGGTGTGTGTTTGTGTGTGTGTGTGTGTGTGATCAGCTCTACGTTCCTCACTAATGTAATAGTTAATCTGTATGAAGTCAACCCACTACTCCTACAACTTTGGCAGCGTCAACTGACCTTTCTGCGCTCTGTTAATTGAAATGCCATCACACACCACCAAATTACAAAGACTGTCACATCAAGCTTTAGCTGCAATTTCCACATATTTTCCATTACACACAATGGAGGGTAATGTAATACATGACGCACCTTTGTTTGTGAGAGTGTAACAGAGTGAAATCGCTAAACACAAGACCATATTTGGTCAGTCGGAAGCATTTGTCATTTGAGACTGAGTCACTCCTCCACCCCACCACTTGAGGTGAAACTGGAGGGGGGGAGGGGAAGGGAGGGAAGAGGGGGGATGGGCAAAATAAAATAAAATAAATTGATGTATTATCATCAACTTCAATAGACGTCAGTACATTTCAGTACACGATGAAAGAGAAGTCACATTGTGCGTTTCATTATACCATGTAGTATCACACATTTTCAGCTGTTGAACAAAAACAGAGAGGGGGAGGGAGGGAGGGAGAATGTGGGTGGTGTAGGGAATGGAGAAGTGGGGGTGGACCTGGAGAGCAGGTTAATGATGATAGTGAGGTGTTTCCCTCCATGGCCCCTCCCCTTTCAGAGATGAGATCATATGTACCTGTTCTCCTTTTAAGCCCTCTTCCATTTGGCTAACCCAGACGCACTGACTCCCATTATTTCAAGGAGACCAAGACATCACTTACATCACTCCAAGATTCGTTGAGGCCTCTCAAGTCAAGCCTGACAGATAGGGAGGAACGAGTTTCAAACAAAGGAACCCAACCAGAACAACAGAGAACAGATTCAAGATGGTGTCTGCTGGGATGCAAATGCTTGGCACTGCCCTGGGAATCCTGGGATGGATTGGTGCCATCATCGTCTGTGCCATTCCCATGTGGAAGGTCACGGCCTTTATCGGCAGCAACATTATCACCTCGCAGGTCACCTGGGAAGGCATCTGGATGACCTGTGTGGTGCAGAGTACAGGCCAAATGCAGTGTAAGGTCTACGACTCTATGCTGGCCCTCAGCTCTGACCTCCAGGCTGCCCGGGCCCTGACTATCCTCTCTATCGTGGTGGGCATCATGGCTATCCTGCTAGCTGTGGCCGGGGGGAAATGCACCAACTGTGTGGCGGAAGAGACGTCCAAGGCCAAGGTTGGTGTTGCATCTGGTGTTACGTTCATCGTGGCCGCGGTCCTGTGCCTCATCCCTGTCTGCTGGACGGCCCATACCATCGTCCGTAACTTCTACAACCCGCTCCTGGTCAGCGCCCAGAAGAGAGAGCTTGGGGCTGCGCTCTACATTGGATGGGGGGCAGCCGCCCTCATGCTGATCGGAGGGGGGCTGCTTTGCTGCAACTGCCCTCCTAAGGATGAAGGATCCTACACCGCCAGGTACAAAGCAGCCAAATCGGATGCCTCAGCACCAGCATCAGGAAAAGACTATGTTTAAAATAGGTGCAAATCTGTACATAGTTGAGGTACGGCACCATTTATTGGGACAATATTATCGGTGCTACTGGGTTGTGAGTGTCGATATTTAAGGATTTTGTTGAGCAATGAAGTCTTCCTGAGTTTTACTGCTTACGTTTATGTTCATGCTTTAAGTTTATGAAGTAAAAAGGGCAAGAGAAGAACCACACCCAAAGAGGAAATGAAGTGTCTATGTTGAGGCAATTGCATGTTTGTGTATGTTTGTTGAATCTTTTCTTAGTAGTGTAAACTTTAACCTCAGTCTTGTTTTTACCGTGTGTATGAGGGTTGTTTTTATGAACCATATGTATGAGTTTCATAAAGTGCCAGAAACACTGTAAATAAATATTTTGTTTACAAATCTCACATCTCCTGTCTTTGCCTTTTATTTTGTATTTCATTATTTATTTATTTTTAAAGGTCCCAAAAATGGAACAAATCACATACTTACTGTCCTGTATTTTTATATTTATTAAATTTTTACACGGTTGGTTTGCATAAACATCCATGCACTATCTTCCTAGGATCAAATGGAGAAGGTAACCATTTAACTAGGTAACATTTGAGAAGCATCTATTGTCTGCTTTTCTTGTAGAGCAGGTTTAGGTGTGGCAGAACAAAGAGGCATGAGACTGATGGTTGGAAACCGGTCTCTTTCCAAACTGTGAGCTTAAACTGCAGGTGAATGTGGACACTGCACAACATACACTCCACTTTTCCATTTGTTGAGAGAGTAAATATTGAAACGCCAGGCAATATTGCCGTCACGTTGCTTTGATCTTTTGAATGTAACTCGTTTTCATAGAGTACAAGTCTTTACTAGGTTAAAAACCCATAATAAAATGCAATCTGTTCTTTAGATTGTTTAAATCTTGATTTGCAAATTGAACTACACGTAGGAAAACACTGTTTGGCTCCATCTGCTGTGGGATTATGATACTTATAGTCCTAGGTTGTCCACTGATCACAAGGTTGGCGGTTCGATCCCCGGCTCCTCATGTCCACATGTCGAAGTGTCCTTGGGCAAGACGCTGAACCCCAAATTGCTTGCATGGTAGCTCACTGCCATCGGTGTGTGTGTGTGTGTGTGTGAATGAGAGGCATATGTTGTGCTTTAGATAAAAGCACTATATAAATGCAGCCATTTACTGTATGTCTGGTAGTGTCAATTCAGTTTTAACATAATGTAAAGTGAATATACTATTCAATGGTTAACAATACAGCATTCGGGTTAATATATGAACCTTTTGAAGTTATTATTTTTTAGAAAAGTTACTTTCTTCCACTTTCTGAATTGAACCTAAGTGAGTGTGTGTGTGTGTGTGTGTGTTTGCGAGCACGCGCACAGGTGGGAATTGAGCCTTTGTTCCCAGTCTCAAAGCATTGCTTGAGGTAACAAAGCTTATATGTGTGGGAACAATGAACACGGAGAAAACAAGGGCTAGGGATATCTAGTCTCAGCTTTCCCCTTTTGTTTGGGAGCACAGAAACTCCACCCTCAAAGTTTGAACTATGAGAGAACCCTCTTATCGTCTCACTGTGAGACCTCCACGGCAGCAGATCTCAGAGCACTTGAGCAAAGCAAACACCTCCTCAAACAGGCCTGAGGGTGGAGTATGTGAAATCCCACAGCCACAACAGCTCATTGTAACCCGCAGAAGTGAGTATTTTTGCAGAAGCGATCCTTTCCTTCTTCTAGTTTTCTGCGCAGGAGTAAAGTTCAGTTCAGAGGAAGCAGCGGCAGTCGAGTAACCATGGCTTCTCAGGGCCTCCAGATCATGGGTGTGTTGTTAGCTTTCATCGGCTGGCTGGGCACCATCATCACCTCAGCTTTACCGATGTGGAGAGTCACTGCTTTCGTCGGGGCGAACATTGTCACCGCCCAGGTGATCTGGGAAGGCTTGTGGATGACCTGTGTAGTCCAGAGCACAGGTCAGATGCAGTGTAAGGTGTACGACTCCATGCTTGCCTTGAATCAGGACCTGCAGGCTGCCAGGGCCATGGTCATTATCTCTGTGATTGTCGGGCTGTTCGGGGTCCTGATGGCAGTGGTCGGAGGAAAGTGCACTAACTGCATGGAGGACGAAGTGGCCAAAGCCAAAGCCTGCATTGTGTCTGGAGTGATCTTCATCATTGCTGCCTTCCTCATCATCATCCCGGTGTCGTGGTCAGCTCATGCAGTGATCAGGGATTTCTATAACCCCATGGTGATCGCAGCCCAGAGGAGGGAGCTGGGGGCTGCGCTCTACATTGGCTGGGGCTCCTCTGGGCTGCTGCTACTAGGAGGAGGCCTGCTCTGCAACAACTGCCCCCGTCAGGAGAACAGACCCTACGTAGCTGCTAAGTTTGCCCCAGTCAGGATCGCATCGTCGGCTAGGGATTATGTGTGAGTGTTTTCTATGAAGGCTGGATTGATGATGATCAGGTGTAGGCACAGAGCTTCTCAAAATGACTCCTAAAATACTGTTTAACATTCTCACCAAAACAGCTTCACTTCGCTTTCCTAGTTGGCGTTGTTGCCAAGGGTGATGAAAGATAACCATAAATTCTTGATGACATCTTGCCGTGTATTTGGTTGATCAGGAACAATGTCTGAATTTGTGACTTTATAATAACCTTTTTAAAACTTAATAAACTTTAGCCAGCATTTGTAAAGAGGCATAAAAGTGAATTATTTGTTACTATAAAAAGATTTAGTTTATTTACTTAATCTGGATGCAATGTGTCCCTATCACAAGGATTGGTCTTCTCCTCCACAAATGGATATTATCCCCTCTTGTGAATCTCAGGACTGAAAAGCTTAATTACTCTGGAAAAAACTCGATTTGATTAGGAACAAGACGTTGCTCAGTGTGTCCACTTGAGACTAGAGTTGTTTTATGTATACAGACTGGGACTGAGTAGCGCATGGAGTTAAGAGATCTTTGTACAGACAAGTACTTCTTTATTAAATGACTCTTTTGTGTGATATCAAATATTGTTTTGATTGCTGTCTGTCAACTAAGTGCACTGTTTTTTTCTTGTGTGAAACAGAAACTGTTAAATGAATAAAATGAAATAAAATGAAATAAACAAAATAATTTGAATAAACTGATTGAATTTTCCAAAGCTCATTTTTTTTACGGCACGGAGCAAGTTTATTTTATTCAACTTTATAATATTATAGTGATCTCAGTAAAACTTTGATTTCAAATAAATATGTCAAAAATGACAAACTTAAACTGTTTACTGTTAAAGTATGAAGCAAGTATCTACTCTACTCTTTGGTTCACACAAACACTGTAATAAAACTGAAAATATACTGTAAATCATTTCCTTTCTCACAACCACTCACGATAAGGCATTCAGGAATTCAGGGGAGTAGACTCATGGGAATGCATCTGGCCAAGTGAGGCTGAGACGTTTGACTTGTAATCAACTGCCCTTGTATTAAGACAGTAATTTACAGTTTCTGTCTTGAGTAAAACAGAAGTCACCACCAGGGACAACGGTGCACTGTGCATGCTTGGCCACATGTTGCTAAGGAACTGTTTTATATCTCCAAAAAATGCATATTTACACATTGGCCAGTACAAGCACATCTGCCAAGTCTTGTCAGGTTGAAACCTCTTAACGGTTTCTTTTTGTTTGCAGACATCTTCATTTAAAACCAGTCTGACAAGCAAATGAATAGGCTGCCCTTATTCTTCACTGCATTTTGGCTGTACTCAGCTGTTGTTATCAGACATCAGGCGTATTAACAATAGCCAAAAATACTGTTTATTGTTTGAATGAAAAATACAACATTAAATCACACAACACTGTATGAACAAATGAGTGACAATTAAGTGCTTTTGTTGAACAATGTTCAAGAAAACATCAGGCGAACATCTGAATTCATTATATCAAACCAGATAGACATAGACAGATAGATAGACAGACAGATAGACAGATAGAGTCATACAATTGGATTAAAGTATAATCCTAACTCTTGATGCATGATGGAATTCTGCTAACATGGCACTTACTTACTTATATACTGTGTTAGTCAAATGAAATGAATCCCACTATCAATCACAGCAACAGACTCAGAATCAAACATCCTTCAAAAGATATTGTCATTCATCTATTGCAACAAACTGCTAAAAACCAAAACTCAAACAAATTCCTTCCCTGGCATCGTGGACTTGGGCGGGGAATACTTTGCTCCGTTATAGCAGTCTCCCCTTGACGGGCGCTGACAGCAGAGAAGTGCGCCCCCGACCAGTAGCAGTCCTGATGCACCCCAGCCCAGATACAAGCAGGCGCCCAGCTCTCTCCTCTGTGAGTCTGGAATCAATGGGTTGTAGAAGTCCTTTATGATAGTGTTAGCAGGTAGGGACACTGTCAACAAACACAGTGCCCCACTCAGGATGAAGAAAACGCCGGCAGAGATGGCAACTCTGGCTTTTGCTGCTTTGTCCCCGACACAGGTGGTGCACTTCCCTCCGACCACAGAGAGCAGAAGGCCGAACAGAGAGAGCAGGATGGCGATGACAACCATGGCCCGAGCCGCCTGGATGTCTGGAGCCAAGGCCAGGAGAGAGTTGTAGACCTTGCACTGCATCTGTCCTGTGCTCTGCACCACGCAAGACATCCACAGCCCTTCCCAGATGGTCTGCGCAACCACAATGTTGTTCCCAATGAATGCAGAAACTTTCCACATAGGCAGGATACAAATAATTATGTTTCCAACCCATCCAAGCACTGCCAGCCCGACTCCCAGAATCTGTAGCCCTAAAGATGCCATCGCTGCCTCCTTTCTTTTGTCGGTTTTGTTTTGTTTCTGACGTCTCCCCTAAGCCGCTGACTAGAGGGTTTCCTACAGTGGGGAGGTTTTATATACAGATTCCCCCCAGCCCCCTCCATCCTCTGGGTGGGCTGTGGCTACATGACTTAGACTTAGATCCATCATGTTGCCTTTGAGTTCAGAGATGGTTCTCTCCTACACGGAGGCCCTTTGGTGCCCCTACTACTACTGACACTACAGTGTTCAAGTTTTGTGAAATGTCGAATGTGAAAATCTAAATTTATTGATTGGTGAAATATACTGCATCATATAACTATTTAATGATTGATATTGAATGATATTTAATGATTGCTACTGCAAATCCCTCTAGTTCTTTGCACAACTGACACCAAATATCACACAAGAATGGGGCATTCAAAGACTTTTCAGCTGGCGATGTGGACTGGCGACTTTTTAAATTTCTCTTTCTTGTAGAAATCAATCAATCTTATTCAGTAAAAGTTTAATATATACCACTTAAAGGCTTACTGGCTGCTGTGCTTCAATGTGTTCTAATATCAGTTAATCTTACCGTTATTTTTATTTTATCTTGTGATATGGAGCGGTGGCACACGCACAACGAATTCTCAAAATAACAAGGGTTAAGTTAAAGAAGAGTAAATCCAACAAAATCTGAAACAGAGGCCAGAGGGGCTGTGAGTGAGCAGTGACTGGCACAGGTGCTATCAGTGAGCCCTGATGCCTGCACTGTTAAAAGAACGTAAAAATAAGGTGGCAACTGAGCTGCCTTCAATGAAAGCTAATGTTGCTGGTGTTTACAGACAATTCAAAATGTAATAGTCAATGCTGCCCTGAGACACTAAACATAACAGTTTCTGTCTTGAGTAAAACAGAAGTCACCACCAGAGACAACGGTGCACTGTGCATGCTTGGCCACATGTTGCTAAGGCAGTGGTCTTCAACCCTGGTCCTCGGGACCCACAGCCCTGCTGGTTTTCATTCCAGCCGTCTCATCAGGGGCTGATTAACATGGCTGATTCACCTGGCACACCAGGTGAATCTAATTAACTACCTGGTAGGAAGGAAAACCAGCAGGGCTGTGGGTCCCGAGGACCAGGGTTGAAGACCACTGTGCTAAGGAACTGTTTTATATCTCCAAAAAATGCATATTTACACATTGGCCAGTACAAGCACATCTGCCAAGTCTTGTCAGGTTGAAACCTCTTAACGGTTTCTTTTTGTTTGCAGACATCTTCATTTGAAACCAGTCTGACAAGCAAATTAATGGGCTGCCCTTATTCTTCACTGCATTTTGGCTGTACTCAGCTGTTGTTATCAGACATCAGGCGTATTAACAATAGTCAAAAATACTGTTTATTGTTTGAATGAAAAATACAACATTAAATCACACAACACTGTATGAACAAATGAGTGACAATTTATATTTAAGTGCTTTT
Source organism: Hoplostethus atlanticus (assembly GCA_034670405.1). Classification (NCBI taxonomy): domain Eukaryota; kingdom Metazoa; phylum Chordata; class Actinopteri; order Trachichthyiformes; family Trachichthyidae; genus Hoplostethus; species Hoplostethus atlanticus. The sequence goes on along the minus strand of JAXDDX010000155.1, from coordinate 223,150 downwards.
GTTGAACAATGTTCAAGAAAACATCAGGCAAGAACATCTGAATTCATTATATCAAACCAGATAGACATAGACAGATAGATAGACAGACAGATAGACAGATAGAGTCATACAATTGGATTAAAGTATAATCCTAACTCTTGGTGCATGATGGAATTCTCCTAACATGGCACTTGAAATGAATCCCACTGTCAATCACAGCAACAGACTCAGAATCAAACATCCTTCAAAAGATATTGTCATTCATCTATTGCAACAAACTGCTAAAAACCAAAACTCAAACAAATTCCTTCCCTGGCGTCGTGGACTTGGGCGGGGAATACTTTGCTCCGTTATAGCAGTCTCCCCTTGACGGGCGCTGACAGCAGAGAAGTGCGCCCCCGACCAGTAGCAGTCCTGATGCACCCCAGCCCAGATACAAGCAGGCGCCCAGCTCTCTCCTCTGTGAGTCTGGAATCAATGGGTTGTAGAAGTCCTTTATGATAGTGTTAGCAGGTAGGGACACTGTCAACAAACACAGTGCCCCACTCAGGATGAAGAAAACACCGGCAGAGATGGCAACTCTGGCTTTTGCTGCTTTGTCCCCGACACAGGTGGTGCACTTCCCTCCGACCACAGAGAGCAGAAGGCCGAACAGAGAGAGCAGGATGGCGATGACAACCATGGCCCGAGCCGCCTGGATGTCTGGAGCCAAGGCCAGGAGAGAGTTGTAGACCTTGCACTGCATCTGTCCTGTGCTCTGCACCACGCAAGACATCCACAGCCCTTCCCAGATGGTCTGCGCAACCACAATGTTGTTCCCAATGAATGCAGAAACTTTCCACATAGGCAGGATACAAATAATTATGTTTCCAACCCATCCAAGCACTGCCAGCCCGACTCCCAGAATCTGTAGCCCTAAAGATGCCATCGCTGCCTCCTTTCTTTTGTCGGTTTTGTTTTGTTTCTGACGTCTCCCCTAAGCCGCTGACTAGAGGGTTTCCTACAGTGGGGAGGTTTTATATACAGATTCCCCCCAGCCCCCTCCATCCTCTGGGTGGGCTGTGGCTACATGACTTAGACTTAGATCCATCATGTTGCCTTTGAGTTCAGAGATGGTTCTCTCCTACACGGAGGCCCTTTGGTGCCCCTACTACTACTGACACTACAGTGTTCAAGTTTTGTGAAATGTCGAACGTGAAAATCTAAATTTATTGGTGAAATATACTGCATATTATCATACAACTATTTAATGACTGCTACTGCAAATCTCTCAAGTTCTTTGCACAACTGACACCAAATATCACACAAGAATGGGGCATTCAAAGACTTTTCAGCTGGCGATGTGGACTGGCGACCTTTTAAATTTCTCTTTCTTGTAGAAATCAATCAATCTTATTCAGTAAAAATTTTATATATACCACTTAAAGGCTTACTGGCTGCTGTGCTTCAATGTGTTTTAATATCAGTTAATCTTACCGTTATTTTTATTTTATCTTGTGATATGGAGCGGTGGCACACGCACAACGAATTCTCAAAATAACAAGGGTTAAGTTAAAGAAGTGTAAATCCAACAAAATCTGAAACAGAGGCCAGAGGGGCTGTGAGTGAGCAGTGACTGGCACAGGTGCTATCAGTGAGCCCTGATGCCTGCACTGTTAAAAGAACGTAAAAATAAGGTGGCAACTGAGCTGCCTTCAATGAAAGCTAATGTTGCTGGTGTTTACAGACAATTCAAAATGTAACAGTCAATGCTGCACTGAGACACTAAACATAAATATGATATATTACCCTACAATGTCTTATTTCTTCACATGGTAGGATTAATAAGAGAAGTGAACCTAAGACTTGAAACCTATGCAGACAATACACATGATCAAATGTGAGCTAGTTCACCCAACCATCATATCGTATGCTGAAGTGCCCCCAAGACCTTTCATATTTCTAAAACAGGATCACAGATTAATTTCTATAAAACTAGAGATTTGACTGGGGCTGCAAACCTAACACACTTACACACACACAATCGTGGTATTTCAACGTCAATTTAACTTTTAACAGTGTGAGATGGTGTGGGGAACTGGCTCGTTTACCCCCACAGGTGTTTTCAATTTATTCAACTTTGAACAACCAATCACAAGCAACCAAAAAAAAAATGGGTATAAGAGAAACAGGTGCGACTCTAGCTAGATCAACGTGTGTTATTGTTTGAATTTGTTTCTGGCTGAACTGAAGTAGCACTATGGCGTCTGCTGGTCTCCAGATCTTGGGCATCTTCCTGGCAGTCATTGGCTTTCTGGGCGACATCATCAGCTGCGTCCTCCCCATGTGGAAGGTGTCTGCCTTCATTGGGAACAACATCGTGACGGCTCAGACGTTCTGGGAGGGCCTGTGGATGAATTGTGTGATGCAGAGCACAGGCCAGATGCAGTGCAAGGTCTACGACTCCATGCTGGCTTTACCCCGTGACCTCCAAGCTGCCAGGGCCTTGACTGTGATCTCCATCCTGTTGGTCATCATGGGACTCCTGCTTGCCATCGCAGGCGGAAAATGCACCAACTGCATTGAAGATGAGGTGGCCAAGAACAAGGTAGCCCTTATTGCCGGGGTGTTCTTCATTGTTGGTGGTATCCTCTGCCTGATCCCCGTGTCGTGGTCTGCCCATGAGGTCATCAGGAACTTCTACAGCCCCGTCGTTGTGGACGCGCAGAGGAGGGAGCTCGGTGCGGCGCTGTTCATCGGATGGGGCTCTGCAGCGCTCCTGTTGATCGGCGGTGCGCTCCTCTGCTGCCAGTGTTTGCAGGGGGGCAAGGATAGAAGATACTCTGTGAAATATTCTGCCCCGCGCTCAACAGCCAGCGGAGGGGCCTACGTTTAAAAAAAGCTCAACACAAGTGGTTTCGAACTCTGCAAACAAACTGTTGCTCCAGGAAAGTGGAGGCTTGTTTTTAACTCTTTTTGAAACATGTTTTTATTGTCTCTTATGCTTTATTAAATTAAATCAAACTTAACATGATCATCTGGTTTCATTGTGTTTGTGGGCCTGGAATGCGTTGTGTTTTAATGGTGGTTCTCTACAGGTCTGAGAAGGCAGCTTGGGTTATTTTCCTCTACGTGTCATGAACACAATAAGACAGTCTACTCAGAGTTCGCTGAAACAAGTGAGGCATTTCCTTTGTCCAGTTAAAGTTTAACTCTTGAGAGCGAGTGGAATGTAACATTGGTAAAAGAGCCCCACAAGTTGCTGTAGTCAGCCCTAATATCTGGTCAAAGCCTTCAGTTTTAGAAAACAAAGCAGTTCTTCATAAACTATCCCTTGGTAACTGCTTTTCCCCTCCCACTCATTCACACAAAGTAGGAATCAGGACAAACAGGAAATCTGATCTACAAAGTAACTCAGTCTCCTCCCTGTTCTTCCCCCTCATACCTGAGCGAAAAGCATACAGCGACACAAGACTTCTTTCGAATTTCACTTGTCACTTGTTTACCAGCAGCTTCTGTAGCTGAGGCGAAACGGGCAATGGTGATCTGCAATTCAACCGAAAGGGGACTTTGAAACGGCTTTGTTTTTTTTTTAAGTGGCAAACTTAAACCATATGCCTCACCTATACTTTTCACTAAGAAAATGCATACCCAGCTTGTTGGTTTCTGTCTGGCGATCATCGGCTTTCTTGGCACCATCCTCATCTGCGGCCTGCCCATGTGGAAAGTGACTGCCTTTGTTGGGGCAAACATTATCACTGCCCAGGTCTTCTGGGAAGGCTTATGGATGAACTGTGTGATCCAGAGCACGGGCCACTCACAGTGTAAGGTCTATGACTCCGTTCTGGCTTTACCCCAAGACCTGCAGGCTGCCAGGGCCCTTGTCTGCGTTTCCATTGCCGTCAGTGTGGTGGCCATTGGGCTCACTGCGGTCGGGGCCCGCTGCACCAACTTCCTTAACTACGACTCGCTTACAAAAACCAACATTGGCATTGCAGGAGGCGCGGTGTTTATAGTTGCAGGAGTCCTGTGCATTATTCCTGTTAGCTTGTCAGCTCACAGCATCATCACAGGCTTCTTCAACCCCCTGGCCACCCAGGAGAGGAGAGGTGAACTTGGGGCATCCATATATGTGGGCTGGGCATCAGGAGCTCTGATCATCATTGGAGGAGGGATGTTGTGTAGCACCTACAGATGCTGAGTCAGAGAAGAGACAGAAGAAGGGCGTATACACGATCATCCCTCAATCAAATGAACACTAGTTAAAAATTCATTGTGTTTTCTCTCACAAATGGGAATTCTTTGTTACATCTCTGTATATATGTACAGCACTAGGGAGGCAATTTCAAGTGGAATTTTACAAGTAAAATGTGAAAACGTTTATTCAATATATACTGTCATTTAGGACATTTTAAAGTGTATGATGAATTACATGCCCAGGGCATGCACTTAGTAAGGCATTTGGTTTTAAAGGGCAAAATAAGTAAACAGTAGTGTAATGTCACTGTACAGTATGATAACTGTGAATTTATGTGAAGTGTGGATAGTACAAACATTATTGTACTTAATATCTGTTTTTTTCTAAAAACAAATGAAAAATGATGCCAATGGGGTGAGATAATTGAGAGACCTTTCTAGAAACAAGTGTCAATAATTTGAAACAGGGCAGAATAAGGTGGGGCACTCCACTAGTATCAAGAAAAAAACATTTGATTCAGTGAAATTCCTGGTAGAAGTTAAATTCTGTTAGAAATGATTTCACCCCAATGGTATATTTCTTCACTTGGTTTCAGAAACGTAAGATTTTAAGATTCAATGCTAGACTATCCGACTTGTTAAGATGTTTTGCAGTGCAATGCAGTTGACCTGGGGAAACAAAATGTTGTACAGGAGCTACTAATGCATGCATCTTTGTAAGGAACCAATAAATTGACATTGTAGTTTTGTATATTTGGTAGGTGTGCATTTCAGGTCCTTTCACTATACTTTTAAAATGTCAGGTTTTTTCAGACAGACCATATTACACAGGCCCAAATAGGAGACACAACACAGGTTTAAGTAGATGTTGCAATGCTGGTAAGCCGGGCGGATATAAAAATGGTTCTCTCCAGAAGTAATGAGGTCCAAAACACTTGGCAAAAAATGAAAATATATAGCTTTGAGAAACTAACTGTGTTTTGTAGATTTCCATCTGAATAACTTGGTTCTGATAGGTCAGAGCTGTTTCAAACTACCCTCTGGATATTTACACACTAACTACCTCCCTATTTGCATCTCTCTGTTGATCTTTTGCATCATGTGACTGTTGTAGCTTAGTATAACTTTACAGCTGTTCTCCATTTCAAGAGAAACAAGACAAGAGAAAGGCTGGTTAATTTTTAGAAGATTTGAGAGAGAAAAAAAGTTGGTATTTTTTATTGGACTACCCTGCTCTTATCTTGTTAAAAATACAGAAAGATTCTGGATATTGTATAGTACTATAGATTTTTCCCATGGGAGGGCAGGGCAGGCAGATCGGGGGCCTGGCATTCTGCCTGGTGGGGGTTATAGGAGCGTGTGTGGCGTGTGGTCTGCCGATGTGGCGTGAGACATCTTTTGTGGGAGCAAATATTGTGACTGCACAATCGGTGAGTTGACATACTTCACTGGATATTTCATTTCACTTACTATATATCTGATTTGACCATTTCCAAGTAATCTCTGAAGAGATCTAAGAATCTCTGGCAATGCACTGTTGTGGTTATTCATGTGACAACAAAAAGCTATGGGAATTTTTCTGAGCTTGCATAACAGTGGGATAAGAATCATCATTTAACAAAATGCTACTTACGAATATGCGGCCATTGCTCTCTGTGATCTCTGAGAGTTTGGGAGTTCAGTGACCTAAAATGGGGTCTGGACACTCAACAGATGGACGAGGCATAAACTGTGACTGTCCAGGGGAAAAAATGAGCACATAAACTGCTCCATGCCAAAGGAACAGGAACTCATGGACTGTGGGCCACCTCGCCTCTAACAAAACTAATTTACTTTATCTACTGTCCAGGGGCCTGTCTCACGAAACAAGTTCAACATACAGGGTACCCGCGGGGTCTTAAAAGTATTAAAAAGCATTGAATTTAATATTCTCAAAATAAGGCCTTAAAAGTATTGAATTTCGTTTACAAAGTATTGAATTTCGTTTACAAAGGTCTTAAATGTTTTTCTTGTCCTTTCGTAGGATCAAATAAATACCGTAACGTCATAAATAACTGTCAAATGTATACAATGTTTTGTGTGTAACGTTACAATTTACTCTGTTTGGTGTGTCTTGGACATTACGACAGTACAGGTAATGTTTACGTCAGTGTATTGACACTTGACCGTGGAGTGTGCTGCTAACAAGCTAGCTCGTCGCCTCAGAATGGGCAAGTGTCGTTTTAAGGGGCTTTCACAGGATCAGCGTCACCCGCATCAGCCGGTGACCGTAGCTAACCACATCGCCAATGATCATACTAGCACAGCCATAGAAGTGAATATAGACTGGCTGCATACGTCCTGTACTAAGCTGTCAACCAGCCTGGTAGTCCCATCTGTAAACTGACATCATTCCATGATACAGACCTTTTAGTCAGATCATGGTATGATTTAAGGTCATGTTGTATAATTCGGGATGCTCCGACACACATAAAACAAGTTTCTCTTCTATAATTTTTATTTTTTATTTCTTCCCCCTCATACCTGAGTGAAAAGCATACAGCGACACACAAGACTACTTTTGAATTTCACTTGTCATTTGTTTACCAGCAGCTTCTGTGGCTGAGGGGAAATGGGCAATGGTGATCTGCAATTCAACCGAAATGGTTCTGATAGGTCAGAGCTGTTTCAAACTACCCTCTGGATATTTACACACTAACTACCTCCCTATTTGCATCTCTCTGTTGATCTTTTGCATCATGTGACTGTTGTAGCTTAGTATAACTTTACAGCTGTTCTCCATTTCAAGAGAAACAAGACAAGAGAAAGGCTGGTTAATTTTTAGAAGATTTGAGAGAGAAAAAAGTTGATATTTTTAGTGGACTAACCTGCTCTTGATTCTGGATATTGTATAGTACTATAGATTTTTCCCATGGGAGGGCAGGGCAGGCAGATCGGGGGCCTGGCATTCTGCCTGGTGGGGGTTATAGGAGCGTGTGTGGCGTGTGGTCTGCCGATGTGGCGTGAGACATCTTTTGTGGGAGCAAATATTGTGACTGCACAATCGGTGAGTTGACATACTTCACTGGATATTTCATTTCACTTACTATATATCTGATTTGACCATTTCCAAGTAATCTCTGAAGAGATCTGAAGAATCTCTGGCAATGCACTGCACGGTTATTCATGTGACAACAAAAAGCTATGGGAACTTTTCTGAGCTTGCATAACAGTGGGATAAGAATCATCATTTAACAAAATGCTACTTACGAATATGCTGAGCTAGTGGTCATTGCCCTCTGTGATCTCTGAGAGTTTGGGAGTTCAGTGACCTAAAATGGGGTCTGGACACATAAACTGCTCCATGCCAAAGGAACAGGAACTCATGGACTGTGGGCCACCTCGCCTCTAACAAAACTAATTTACTTTATCTACTGTCCAGGGGCCTGTCTCACGAAACAAGTCCAACATAGTTCATCAGGGTATCTTTGTCATAGCTGGCTACACAAAACCAAACAATAGCAATCCGGCTAACTGGTCTCACAAAGGTAGTTGTCAACTCTGTCAAGCCGAGATTTTCCAGCTATGAACGCTTTCACCAAACAAATACCCATCACATGCAAAATGGACAGATCCATGATCCCTATGGGGAAGTTAGATCTCGCTAACAAACTAATCTTGCTTTGTGAGACACGGCCTGAGCCTTATTCTCCCATTGAAGATCTAAACCTTCCTCTTCTAGGTGTGGGATGGCCTGTGGCTGCACTGTGTTGTCCAGGCCACGGGTCAGATGCAGTGTAAGAGGCACACATCAGCCCTCACCCTGACCTCTGACATCCAAGCGGGACGCGCCCTCATGTTAATGTCCATCATCATCGGCCTCCTGGGTTTCCTTGTCACCCTCCTGGGTGGAGGGGTGGTCAACTGTAGTGGAGCACCACCCGACCACTCTCTCCCTCAGTCTACCTCATCCTCCAGCACCAAGGTGCTGGAATTATACATCCTTTGTATACTGTGTAGTGTGTAGGGAATATCTATGTTATGTACATTTGTTATGTATGCTCTTGTTAGGCCCCATGTAGAAACTACACACTGCAGAAATGTCTTATTATTTCCATTTATTTATTCTAACATTGAGTCTTTAAATCTTACTCTCCTCAAAACAAGTGAAAAAAATCCACCACTTGTTTCCAGTGTTTAGTTTTGAGAAGTGAAGTGAAAGAGTGAAAGAACGTACTCTCCCTGTTTCAAGATGATGTCACTTGAATGACGTGAATGTTAGAAACAAGCTAATTTTCATTAGAAACAACTAGAATTCACCCAATTTGGGGACATATCTACTTGTTTTAAGAAAAAAAGATTTGAAGACTCAATATGAGATTAAATGATTTGTTAAGATGCAGCTGACCCATAGTGCATGAATAACTGGAGCTCCTGACAAAGTGCACGATCACTGACATCTACTGTTTGTCCTAGGCGGTTCTGTTGGGCGGAGTTATGTGTGTCCTGTCTGGCATCCTGTGCCTGGTTTCTGTCAGCTGGTCTGCAGGCAACACCATCTCAGTCTATAATGACCCCTTGGTGCCACCAACCATGAAAAGGGAGGTGGGCTCCTCCATCTACATAGGGTGGGTCTCCTCTCTCCTGCTCCTTCTCGGTGGGGCCCTGATGTGCTTCGTCTGCAAGGGCAAGGAGAGCCCCAACCCATCCAACCGCACCTATATGCCATTCAGCTACAGCTCCAGCTCCCACGTCAGCGACACGTCATCCCGCGCAGGCACAGTAAGGGCAGATGTCATCAGACAGAAGAATTCAGGTCGAGGATCAAATGGGGGAAGACTGTATGACCGTAATACACCTAATAGTATGGTAGAGCATGTAGCTGAAGTGCATAAAAGTAACTCGATGAATAAAGCTGGGAGTTGGGTTGGGGAGTATAATCAGGCCCAGGGGACTAGACCAGAACCTGTGCGTGGTAGCTTTGACCATAACCCACCAAGCAGGTTAGGGTCAATAGACCAGAGGAGGAGGTTATTCATGGAAACGCAGCCAAATCAGGGGGAGTTAGTGAATGGTTTTCCCAGGAGAGCCACATCAGTGCCTTTAGAATATTATTAACATGCCTAATCTGTAGGGGAGAGGTCATGGACATGGACCGTGATATATCATTCAGTATGAGAGTGACTGCACTCAGGAATAACTGTCAATTAAAACTGTCAATTAAGTACAGTTTTTATTATTTGTTTAGTGGTTGATTTCACAGGCGTATACAGTGGGGTCCAAAAGTCTGAGTCCACTACCAAGAACTGTTTGTTTCCTTCATTTATCAAAAACGAACAATTTTATTTTATATATGGGAGAGCAGACTAAACGTTTAGCCAAACAATACCAACATTTCAACAAGACTGGAAGAAAGTGTTGTTTACAGATGAATGAAAATGTGAACTTTACGCTCATGGTTGCTCTTTTTTTTATTTATTTATTATTTTTTTTAAATAACAAAATTATGATTTTCTTAAGATCACAACTTAATTGGGTTACTGATTGTGGCTGCCTGTGTCAGACCTTGTCATTGTGTCATAGTAAAATCTGATTTGTTGCCCAATCGTGATCTCTCCTTCTGACATTGTCAATTCCACTCCAGTCTGACACACACACCGGCAACACTATGTTAGTAATGCAAAAAAAAGGTTGTGATATCAGCAAAAACATTATTTTGTTATCTTGAGATGAAAAGATAATTAAAATTGTAAACTGGAGATAATGGGATTAAAAAATATGAGCAACCACAGCTGCTTTCCATACATTTGCATTGAAAACAAGTGAAATTAGCAGAGTTTTTCATTTTGTGTGTGTGTGTGTGTGTGTGTGTGTGTGTGTGTGTGTATGTAAGTATGTATACTGTCTTCCACACTAGTATTGTTGAGCAATCTGGTCGGGTGAGTAAGACAGAAAAAAAAAGGTCTGAGAGAAAGAGAAGAGAAAACTCCTCCTCTGTCTGACAACAAAACCTATAAGTGAGGTATCAACTTCCTTTGCCTCTCTGTTACCCGCTGCTGCCTTCAGCAACGCCCTGCCCTACCTCTTTGAAGAGCTCCACAGAGCATTACCATGGTGTCTGGAGGAAGACAGCTGCTGGGTTTGGTCCTGGCCGTCATCGGCTTCCTGGGGAGCATCATCGTCTGCGCTCTCCCTACATGGAAGGTTACAGCCTTCATCGGGGCCAACATCATCACTTCTCAGGTGATCTGGGAGGGTTTGTGGATGAACTGTGTGACCCAGAGTACAGGCCAGATGCAGTGTAAGGTCTACGACTCTCTCCTGGCTTTACCTCAGGACCTGCAGGCCGCCAGATCACTGCTCATCATTGCCATCATCGCCGGGGTATTCGGAATCATTGTAGGCATCGCCGGGGGTAAGTGCACCAACTTTGTGGAGGACGAGAGGGTGAAGAGCAAAGTGGCCATTGCTGCGGGCATTATCTTCATCATCGCGGGGCTCCTGGTGCTGGTCCCTGTCTGCTGGACCGCCAACACCATCATCCGTGATTTCTACAACCCCATTTTGACCAACGCCCAAAAGAGGGAGCTGGGGGCCTCACTCTACATCGGCTGGGGCTCTGCGGGGCTACTGTTCCTGGGTGGGGGCCTCCTCTGCAGCTCCTGTCCACCCAGCGATGAGAATGACTATGATGTGAAGTACAGCAAGGCCCGGTCTGTGGACAGCAGCAAGGCCTATGTCTAGACGGGCCACGGGCTGGGGGCCTGGGTTGAGTTGGGACACTCCTAGGAAAGGAATGAAATGCAATCGGAGATACTGGACATGTTTCATACTGTTTTTCATAATTTGTCATAATTTTGTCCATAATAGGGTTACTTTTAATGTGGTAACTTTTGCAGAATGCTTCCATGATGTGTGTACCTTCTTTATGTGCTTTAGTCTAATGTTTACTGAGATTGTATGTAAAATATTGCAGTATAAACTCCTGACTATATTAAAGTATTGCAGTATAACCTCCTGACTATATTAAAGTATTGCAGTGTAAACTCCTGACTATATTAAAGTATTGCAGTATAACCTCCTGACTATATTAATGTATTGCAGTATAAACTCCTGACTATATTTTTGACAATATTTTTATTAAGATCTTTACACATACAAAAATAATCAAACATGAAAAGGAAAATAAAAGCCATGTAAAATGCTCATACACGTAAAGAAAACAGGTTTGACATACAAATGGGTAGTTAAATAAACTATTAGATCAATATGAAATAAAAGAAGAAAACAAAACGCAGCAGTAATGATGACATTCATGATAGCAGGATATTCTCATTTTCTAAAGATTCTAAGAAAGGATTCCATACTTTGATAAATTGTTTTGCTTTTCCTCTAATAACATATGTCAGTCTCTCTAAAGCAAGTCAGGTTGCAATCTCCTTCAACCATGAGCTTACAGAGGACATGATTTTCCAAAAGAGAGCGATCATTCTCCTGACCTGAAGAAGTCCAAAGTCTGTCAGCATTGACTGCTTAGAATTGACGACTAAGTTCTCTGGGTGTATACCTAAAATGAGGGGAACGTTCCTACCCACCATCTGGGATATGTTCTACGTAATACTTTTCCAAAATGACTGTATCTTTGAGCATTCCCAAACACAGTGGAACAATGTTCCCTTTTCCTCCAAACACTTACAACAAATGTCTGGAATGTCAGGGAACATTTTATTCAGTTTTACTGAAGTGATATAAGTTCGCATCAGCCATTTGTATTGCAATAATTTCATTCTTGTATTGATTGTATTTTGTTGTGCCTTTAAAACTCTTGACTGTATTAAAGTATTGCAGTAACTCCTGACTATATTAAGGTATTGCAGTATAAACTCCTGACTATATTAAAGTATTGCAGTATAAACTCTTGACTATATGAAAGTATTGCAGTATAAACTCCTAACTACATTAAAGTATTGCAGTATAAAGTCTTGACTATATTAAAGTATTGCAGTATAAACTCCTGACTGTATTAAAGTATTGCAGTATAAACTCCTGACTACATTAAAGTGTTAAAGTATAAGGATAAGTATAGTCACTCTTATATGTCTGAGACACCTGGGCTACACATTCTGTATGAAAGTGGTTCAAACATTGATGAAATAACTTTAAATAACGTTAAATCAATAAAGAACGTTTGAGTCTAATCTTTACTCCAGTTTTTGTCTGCTTGCTATTTTTTGCCTGTATCATTGTGCCATTGTTAGGTTAGAGTTTTGAGTTGATAAATAGTATATATGAGAAAGAAAGGTTTCTCTTCAATCCTCTTTTTTTATCTCTTCACACCAGTTTCTGTTTTTCACAGGGAGTAACACAAGTTACAGTGCTGTCAAATGCCAAAATAACTCGTTGGACAGTCCATCTGGTCTTTCAAGTCTTTATGCATGAAGGAATCCTTGCAAACAGGTTGTGTTACAATGCAACCTACTTCAATAGAAATGTAAACAGACATAGGCAGACCGAGATAGAGTGGAAGAGTGCATTTGTGTGTGTATTTTGTGGCTGTCTAACACACTTTAAATCTGTGTGTGTCTCTAGTATTTCATCAAAGTTGGTATTCCTTCATTTCATGGTGACACAGTGTAAACAATGTCAAAACAGTCCAGTTTTCAGAGTTTTATATAAGAATAGAGAAAGAGATATCCATAATCTTAAGAGGATGAAAAATACATGAAAGAAACAAATAAAACAAATATAATACTGGCACACTAACCTCCCCCTCGCTTTTAAAATGGTTACAGTGTTGACAGTACCAGCAAGAGGCTGTTTGTATTAACAATAAGGATGTTTCTTATTAGATAGTCATATTTCATGTGTACATAACTATTATTAAGTACTGTATTAAGTACTATAACTATATATTAAGTCCATTGTGTACAATTGCGTTAAGTGAAATGTTTTTGCTTTGTCATAATCTGGTGAAAAAAGAGACTAAATGTCACACACATTATCCCTGAAATCATTAGAGTGAGACTAAAGATTACGTGAAGCATGAGTAAAGGTTTAGGCGGGCGTGTGATTCCAGTACAAACAGATTTTCCTGCTTGAATGAAACAGATTTTCTCCCAGGAGCTCGTGTTACGCATCACCCCGCTCTTCTTTCACCCTGACCGAAACACATTCTACATGCACACGCTCATGCACAGGTGCGTGCGCATGGAGACGTACACGCCCACACACACTTCACATACACACACAAACAAAATAGTTGGAGCTCAGATATGTCAACTTTTGCAGAATTTTTTTTTTTTTTTAAGTTTTCATTCACAATCTAATACAGAGTGATTGTAGGAAGAGGAATGCATTTTATGAACCTCTCTACAGAGAGTGACAATGAAGGAGGGAATAGATGATGTCAGTTTCATAGCTACCTCTCTCTCTCTCTCTATCTCCTCCCCTTTCTCTTCCCCATGGAGTAGGTGTGGTGCATCTACACCTGCCCAGTAGCACATAGACAGGGAATAAAGAACACCCTCCTGGAGAGAAAAGAGAGAGAGAGAGAGAGAGAGAGAGAGAGAGAGCAGAAGGAAGGCAGTGTTGGATACAAAGGGGGAGGGACAGACAGAGATAGCGAGGCTGTAAACAGATGCACTGTAGCCAAACTGGTATCCAGATACACCTGCAGTCAGGTAAGAGCTACTGGAAGCTGGATTGAAAGCTGAATCAGTCAGGCACGGTAGAAAAAAAAACTAGATAGATAGATAGATACTCTACATCATAACAGCTATGGCAGAGAAATGGAGGCTTGTGAACGTGACAATATCTTGTAGAGAGCAAGAGTAAGAGAAAGGAAGAGAAACGAGGGAATGCTGCCGAGGCTCACAGGTAAAGACAGAGAAGAGTGGCGTGATCTGAGAAACCAAAAGTGATCCAAGACGGTGCTATCACAGAACGGTGAGATCCAGAAAAAACACCAGAAGACGGTTTCGAAGGACTGTGAGGATTCGTTGAGGGAACCATCAGAGGCAGCCATCTTCCCTTGACCTCTCTGCCATGGCCTCTCTGGGGATGCAGATGCTGGCCAGCGCCCTTTGCCTTCTGGGTTGGGTAGGGGTAATCATCAGCTGCATTATGCCCATGTGGCGGGTCACGGCCTTTGTGGGCAGCACCATAGTCACCTCTCAGACCATCTGGGAGGGCATCTGGATGAGCTGTGTGGTCCAGAGCACAGGGCAGATCCAATGTAAACCCTATGAGTCTCTCCTTGCTCTCAGCTCTGACCTGCAAGCCGCCAGGGCTCTCACTGTCCTTGCCATTGCTACAGGTGGTATGGGCCTCATACTGGCCTTCGTTGGGGGGAAGTGCACTCGTTTCATGGATGAAGAAGGGGGCGGGGCTAAGGGCAAGGTTGGCGTGGCAGCAGGGACAGTGCTGATTGCCACAGGCCTGCTGTGTTTGATCCCCACGTCGTGGGCAGCCGGGGCGGTGGTGCGGACGTTCTACAGCTCCACCATAGATGCTCAGCGGAGGGAGATTGGAGCGTGTCTGTACATCGGCTGGGGAGCATCCATCCTGCTCATCCTGGGAGGGGGCTTGTTCATCAGTTCATCCTGCCCCCTCAAAGCCCACAACACAGACAAGAGCCCCTCAGTCCGCTATCTAGTGGTCCGCTCCGCCAACGGATCCAGCCAAACAGCCTCTCAGTACAACAGGGGACCGCCAATAAAGTCTCAGCCCATCAGACCAGCGTTCACAAGGTCACAGAGCAATGAGGGAGCGTCAACAAAGTCTCAGCCAAGAGGACTGATGTACGCAAGGCCTCCCTGGGAGGATGGGCCTGAAAGGGCTGAGCAGAACTCAAGGCAGGAGTCCGAAGGATCAGGGGGCAGTAAGGCAACGTCCACAAAGTCTCAGATGAAGAGACCAGAGTCGACAAAATCAGAGCAAAGTGAAGCACCATCTACAAAGTCGCAGCTTAAACGAGCTGCATCGCAAGAAAGTTTATCGGACTCAAACCCAGGAAGAACATACATATGACAGACACACACACACACACACACACATACGCATACATACACACGTACACATATTCACATTATGATACTATGAATTGTTTGGAAGTGTGTGTTTACTGTTTGTGATTCTTTAGTCATGAAGTTGATGCAGTTGTTAAAATGAAGGACATAAATTCCACTGCAGGCGTCGTGTTGTGTTGCCAACAGCGTAGCGTCAGTGTGTCGTTCTAGCTGCTCCACAAACTCATTGTTTTAAAAAAGAAGCGAAGGAGAAAAGCATCTGTACCATATTCATCAATATGTATAAATATATGTTTGTTTGTTTGTTTTTTATGATGTGTACAAATGTAAACAAAAGACAATACAGCCACAAAATACAGCCAGACGCTACTATGGTAGTTTACAATGTTCTGCTTTATGTGTGTGTGTGAAAAAAACAATATCCACATTATTTCTCACTATATCAATGCGCTGTATGAGGATGAACATGCACGTCACGGCAGTGGAACAGCAAAGGAAGGATTCCTTCGATGGCTGATTGTCCTTCAGAGTTGCTGCAGTTTGATGAAAACCATGAATCTTCAAAAACCTTTCGAGAGTTTTTCAGAAGACAATCATTCATATTTTGGCACATCATTCCAGCCACAATTACTTTTAGATTGTAAGCAAAGCATTTATAAAATTCATGTATGGGTTGTAAATAGGTTTCATGGGCACTAGAAACTGATAAAACCTGCTCGACCTGTTAAAGACTATGTAAGTCGTCGATTCAAGTAAAAAAGTGGAAAATCTCCAAGGAAAACATCCATATTTCTGTTATTGTTATCATTGTTATTATTATTGTTCATGTTATTGAGTCATGACAACAGCAAATATGATTTTGTGTGTTTGTGTTTATTTTACTGTTGGACAGATTATACACTGGTAGACATTTGTACATTTCTTTCAATAAAAAGACAACTTTTTTTCATCAAAGCATGGGCATTATAAGGTTATTTGAAATAATGAAATATGAATAGAAATAGCTGAGGTTTCAAGTGTGTTCTACTTTTGTTACTTTAACATATCGTCACCTTCTTAAACTAATGGCCTAAGTCATATTTTAAAGTTTTTCCAAAACCAGAAAGAACTGAACCAAATATATTGTTGTTCTTTCTTCTGGAAGCAGCCGCCATCTAGTAAAGCTTGTAAAATTGCCTAAACTTAAGCCTTTTTTTTTTTTTTTTTAATTGCCTAAGTCACACTTTTGACATAGGCCATTATACTACCAGGGTAGGAACAGCATGATCTTTTCAATAAGGATGTAGGCAATTTTACCAGAGGTGGCCAGCATCATGAAGAGATGATTTAGGCAAAAAAAACATTTTCCTCAAAATATGACTTAGGCCATTAGTTTAAGAAGGTGACGATATGATAGATGAAATAGTCACTGACACTGGTTTCCCATGAGTTGAAAATAGCCTTTTCTTCCATGTCCCATCCCCCGGACATCCAGTCTCCCTTTGTGGCTATGCAAACACACAGGACAAACTGGTTTGACAGAGAATGAGCTTACACCAGAGCATTGCTATCTATGTGTGTAATGTAAGAGTGTTTGTCAAGGATTCAAATCTAGTTTCAGTGGATCATGTTCATGGAGCGCACGTGACTTCTGGTTTCGCTTATTCAAATGGTTTTTATAGACAAACAAGTAACAAACAAGTAACCCAATATGTCCATTTTTAATGAGAAAATCCACTTTGTTGTGTTTTGTGAAGGTATAAACATTATGAACACACTCGTTAAAAGGTTTAATTTTGTCCATGCTGGAAAAGGACACATCCACATGACACATCATGTTGGCAGCTCAGTATCAGCAACTGGGGTTGTGGCTGTGTCTGCTTTCTATCTGTGTATGTTATAAAGCACCACCAGAAGGCTTAATTGGGTTGCATGCCTTACAATGATTTCAATGTCTTTGTACTCCATTGACCAATTACTGGCACTGTTTTGGTGTATTGGGGTCTCTCACTATCATTTGCTCTGGATAGCTGATGTGTGACGGTTAATTAATCGTAGCCATGACATGGACTTGGACATTGAATTTAACACTGGTCACAAGGCATGCCCTCAACGCTCTACTGCCCTGAGCAGGCATTAAGCTAATGTTTCAATGATGTAAAGTAGCTCATTCTGGTGTGTGCGCTGTGGGCTCCTAATCCAGAGTAGCCTATAACAACCATAAACTACAGGCCTACCTTCAGTGACTGGACCATCACTATTGATTTTACACTCTGTGACAAACACTGCTGTCTTGTGGTTAATGGTGCAAACACACATACATTTCAGATCATTTATGGAGCTGTCTCAATATTCTGTATTGTACTGTATTGTATTGTTAATCCTGTCAACTTTGGCATGGTATAGTTTGGTAGAGGTCAACAGATTGTCACATCAATGCTTTTCATTTTTTTTTATAAACACCAAATAATGGGGGGAAATGTTGCACACATGGATTTGTGCTGTGCTTGTAGAGAGAATTGCACTAAACTATTATTTCTTGTACTACCTTGTATATTCTTTGCATATTTTTCTGGGGTTTTAGACAACCTTTATCCTCCGAACTTGTTTATTGTATAGTGCTGTGTGCCTCTCTCTTGCTTGGTACTGCTGCATAACTGCAATTTCCCCTCGGGTACAATAAAGATCCATCTAATCTAATCTAATCTAAAATGTATAGTGTACTCTCTACTATATGCCTGTTGCACTGTATGTGAGGTATTGCTGTCCTTGTACCATGTGTCATTATGAACTGTTAGGTAAAGTAGTTATGCTTTAATGCAGTTTTATGATATTCAGCTACACTCAACTTTGTTTCACCTCATTGAACTCTGCTGATTATTCCAATGTCACCCAGTGCTCACAAAAACCGAACCCAATTTCACCAGCACACAAAGACAAACCCAAACTCCTGAGAGTCACTTCCTTTGGGAAGTGTATACTGATTATCTGTGCCCATCTCTGTGCATTCATTTGACTTGATGTAAAGTCTCTTCTACATCCTGGTGCACTACAGTGGTAGCCTCTTGTAGACGTAGACAGAACCAGATATGTATCCCTCCTCGTGCTCTGACACTGCTCTCTCCCATTCCTCCACCACAGTGACCTCTACACGACCCCAGAGCCCCTCTTCCTCCATTTGCTTCAGCTCACACTCCAAGGCCGCTTTGTATCCCAAATTGTCAGAGTTACTTCTGGTTGTCATGCAAACGTGGCCACCTAGTGGGAACAGATGATAGTGCAGTGGTGTTGTTGAGCGTGATTAAAGCTGCTTAATCAAAATGCATTGTGCCAACACCTACAGTGATGTAGGTTACAGGCTTAGATCAAAAATACAGCTTACCCATTTCAGACACAATAAAACTCACTAAGAGTTTTGGGCAATGGCTTCTCTGAGACCATGGCCCAATGGTCAACAGAGAACAGGCAAGTCAAACAAGACCGTGAGTAGAAAACCAGGCCTCACCTGGTTTGGTGGCCTTGCACAGCTCTCTGACCACACCAACAGGAACCTGACCAACACTTAGTGCTCCAACGATCAGAACCACATCAAACGAACCTGCAGGAGGAGGTGATGATGAGGAGGTGAGACAATATGAAGAGGAACATGAAGAGGAAGGCTTTCCAAAATAAAAATGTTCCATTTGAATACTACAGTCATTAGTAAGACCTTTGCTCACAAAATCGTTATGTTATGTTTGAGAGGATAGAATCACCATAATGCTTATAGTGTTATTTTTCCATGGATACAGTGCAGTGAGTCCTTGAGTGGCCCAGCCAAAGCCCATACTTGAATACTATTGAAAATCTGTGGCATGACTTGAGGATGGCTGTTCACAGATGCTCCACATCCAAGTTTGATCAAATCTGAAAGGAAGAACGGGGCAGGGATGTGGTTGTTTTTCCGGGGGTTTCTCTTGGTCTTTATTTTGTATGTGTACATCAAAAAAAATTGCTCTGTGTGTCTGTGTCTTGGGTTTGTGTGCGTCTGCCTCTTGCTCGGTGAGACTGGGACATACATATTTACATGCTTTTCTCTGTACATGCTGATTGTGCTTGTACACAGGGCACACTATTTCTCAGTATGTCTTTCCTAAACAAATTAAACTAAAATCAACCTTTTCTGTATGTTGTTTTCATCAACATTAATGTATTGAATCCAACCATCAATATAAGAAATACAGCACTAAATTACCCCATTGGACGGGTAGTGGCTCATCTCCCAGCATGCACTGCCTGAGGTCCTGGTACAGCCCTGTCTTTTTGGCCAGCTCCAACATACCCTTGCTTCCATCAATGCCCACAAAGTGTCCAAATCCACGTCCTTTCATCTGCAGAACAGAGAGACACTTTGTTCTGCGGGTCATAGTTAGTGTGCAGTGACTCTTTTTGTTTGAAGTTCTGTCAGCACCTCACCACGTCTCTCTGTCCCACTCTTGTGAGTTTACCTGCTTGGCCACCAATCCAGTACCACAGGCCACATCCAACACCAGAGCTGCTTCACGGTCACCAGTGAAATGGGACGAGAGGCTGTTTGCTGCTAGACTTGGTGCACGGAAGTCCAGAACAGCCACATCCTATTCAATGCAGTTGTAACAAAACACAGCAGCTTTTAATACAGATGAAAGAGGCAAGCCTGAACCGGTATCTTCACATATTCATTGAGTCCATATAAAAATAATTGATATTCATTTGTTCAAATCATTTGGTGTAATATTTGATTGATACTGGCACACTGAAACTGACACTGTGTTTCTGTTTTTCCCTGCTGTTTCTGTTTTTTGTACTGTTTCAGACCAGCCCAGAGGAGTGAGCTGCAGCCCCAATCATTAATTGATGACACCCGTGGACAGACCTATAAAGCCCATGATGCCTCTGGGCTTCCCCCCTCTCTCACATGACTATTGGCATGGGGCTGATTTAGTTTGGGTTTTCTTTAGGTCTTATTTTGTTCTGGACACTTCCAACACCCCACATACAAACCTTTCACTCATGCATCACCTCACTCACATACTGATTAGACACACAAACTTAGTTTTGGTATTTATGGTTTAGTTATTTCTTGAATAAAACTTCAGTTACTAGCTAATTGTGTTTTGTTCAGTTTTTGTCACGACAACACCCCTTGTTTCTTTCACACTGCATGCTGCGGTTCGTGGCTGACTTGGTTACATGGACACAAGAGGTCACTCATGACGAAACCTACAATTATTATGAATACCTACACTCAATGTGTAGCCACGTTTTTACATCATCAACAATATTTTATTATATTTTTTTACTCAAACTCAGAAGCAGATCCAAATTCACTTTTTTTTGCACACTACAATATATATATGTTAAGTACCTTTCATAAAATGTGATAGGATTATCACAATAGTGCTGATTTTTTTCCTCATGGCTAAAGTGGAGTATGTCTGCTTCAAGTGCCGTGGGTCGTCTTAGTGTGACATTTTCGGTGTCTGCTGAATTGTGAGCCTATCCTCTCTCTCAGGCACCTTTCGCCCGCTGTGATCTTACCTGGAAGTGGATGCGGTACTGACCCTAGCTGACCGAAGTCCCATAATTCTGTCTGATGTTTTTCTTTGTTGTTTTTCTTTTTTTCATATGCCATTGTCATTGTCTGTCTCCACTTTATTGTTTTGTCCCAAAATTGCTCCATCCAAGGTTTCTTCAATTTTTTTCCTAATAAGGGTTTATTGGGAGTTTTATCTTGTTTTCACTGAGGGTGGTGGTGCCAGTTAGGCTAAGTTAGGTCGACTTCTCTTCCATTTTGTGTCTTGTGTTTTGTTTGTTTCCTTGTGTTTTATTTTGTTTGTGTACTGTATTGCATCATTTTGTCCTGTGATTGATTGTTCATTAGTTAAATGTAGGTAGGCTCGTCCTTCGAGACATGCTTCGTGATGAAGGGCTAGACTTGACCCAACTACTTCAGTTACCTCACCTGATCATAGTTTTCTGCCCAGTTGTTGTAGAAGGTGATCTTATTTTCTGATGTGCAGTTCTCGTGACATGATAAGATGGCCTCTTTCACATTTTCAAATGTTCTAGTGGCAGTTGACATTATGCAATTCACCTGCACAAAATAAATAAAATAGTCAAAATAAAGCAACAATAGTCAAATGGATGATAGCATTCATTCAAGACTGACAATATATAAGATGAGATATGAAGATTATAGTACAGTATGCAGTCATGTGACCTCACGGGTGATCCTAAGCTAGTCTTCTAACAAGGTTTGGCCAGTATTTTGGTTTTTCAGAGTGGAGTGTTTGTGTGCAGACTATGTGTAATCCGACCAAAATGCAATTTTGAGGAATCTAATTTAGTGACACTTTACAATGGCTTAATTTCAGTGCATTAACCTTTGTATTAACCTATGGAAAAGCATAGTACGTACACAATGATGCTGTGCAAGTACTACACTGGGATGAAGCCACTGTAAAATCAGAGTTCTTCCATTTTTTCTTTCCCAAGGTTTTTCTTGTCTTCTTTAAGGGTCCAAAGGCCGAGTTAGGAGTTAGGGCTGGTGGTGTCGGTTAGGTTAGGTTATGTTAGTTGGGTTGGAGGCTTGTTTCTGTCTTAACATGCTATTTTGTGTTTTGCTCCTGTTTCCTGTGTTCTAAATTTAGATCTATCTGTTCTAGATCTAGGTAGCTAGATAGCTAGATCAAGGTAGGCTGATCTCTGTGAAGTCCATTGAGAGCTCTTCTCTGTCGTGGAAGGCAGACGGAAAGCTTTGAATTACTCACAAATACAGACACGTCCTAGGGCACAGGAATATCATATTTAACAGCTGAAAGTTGCATCGCCACTTTAATTCCACCTAGAGCGATGAGATTGCATTAAAGTGCAAAGTAACTGGCGCCTTACCTTAATTACAGGTCACTGAGTTTTACAGTAGGCTCGCTGAGGTATATTTCTGACAGCGGATATTTAGTGAGTTGATCTCCATGACATACATGGACCAGGAAGCAATAAAGCAGTCTGTGGTGCCTCGCAGTGGCTAAATAAAGAGGAGAGATTGCAATTCCATGCTCTCCGTCCTCTAAATGTCAGTTCTCGGCAACTGTGTAAGAGAAGTCTTGTCGTTGTGGTCTTGTTTATGTGAAATATAATTATATATATATATATATATAATTATATTTCCGACAGCATTTGAAGGGGGTATTGTTTTTGCTGAATTCCCGGACATGCGCAGTTGTATATATCCATTTGACAAAGCTGCTGTTCTTGTTCCCACCTGTAGAGCGACTTGGAGTCAAAACAAAAGCTACTGGAAAGTAGTCCTACTGAACCGCAAGCTAAATAGCAAAACCACCCTTAGCTAAGTTATTCCCACTGTTATTTATATTTGTCACTATTTCTCGAAATAAACCGCTGTACGCTCTTTTCATTTGACACATTTCATCATGGAGATCCGTCAAAAGTTCCGGACTTCCTACAACTTGTTTTGGTCTGTTTTCGTGGCATAGCTGGGAAGCTAACCCTATCTAGAAAATTAGTTAGCTTAGCATTGGTCTCAGCACTCCCTGTGCTCTGTTGGACGGCAGAAGTTGGTGAATTTACTCCCAGGGAACCGGCCATATCTTCCTTTTAACTGTTGTAGGTAACGTTATGGGGATTATTTATCTTTTAATCAGCTTTCTCACTTCTCATAAACTCCCTTAAACGTCGGTCTGATAACTTTTAACACACCACAGCTAACGGTTGCTACTTCATTTTATGCCATTTGAGTTAGCTGGGTGTATCCATCACACTACTTTGAAATGTCATGATCTGCTTTCAAAGCAGGCTGAAGTATTCCTTTGCCTTTGAAATATTTCATTGTTGGTTCTTTCACAGGTTCCTTTAACACATAGACCCTCAAGATGTCTATTTTAGGATTAAAGAAGAAACAGCCAAAGACTTTCAAAGTCAAAGTCATCACTATGGATGCTGAAATGGAATTCAGCTGTGAGGTATGGATTTATTTAGGCTACCTTGAAGATAGCCTTGATACTTGACCTTCTCCATCTGTATGGGAGATAATGTTACTTGGCGACATATACAAGTTTTATATTTCCTTACTTATTGGCAAACATGCATCCTTCTTAAAACATGACTGAAGGGAAATGAAAACCAGCTGTGAGCAATGTGAATCAATCATGTGAAGATTTTCATTGTACATGTGCTCCGGCATAGTATAATGACAATAAAGTTGAATTGATTTCACCATAGAGTTTGGTGTGACAATATTTCCCATACAAAGAGAGAATAGGAGAGCAGCTTATATCGGGGCTTCCTTTTAGAATGACTGCTGCAAACAAACCCAAACCTTTCAACATCTCGACTCACTTATTGTCTCGTTCTTGGTCACGCTCTCTTTCTCAGGTGAAGTGGAAAGGGAAGGACCTGTTCGATCTGGTGTGTCGCACTGTTGGTTTGAGGGAGACCTGGTTCTTCGGGCTCCGGTATACAGTAAAGGACACCTACGCCTGGCTTAAACCGGAGAAACGGGTGAGTGAAGGAGCAAATCTGTCGAATCAGATTGATGGAAGAAATTGCACCTTTTTCTGCCTGTAAAATCTGGCAGCCACTCTGGCAGAACGGAGTAAAAGGGATTTCTATTAATGGTAACCTGGATTAATGTATTGCCAACAATAACTAATTTGCACAGAAATTGATTGGTACACTACAGTCTCAAGACATCCTGGCTGTTGAGACAATAATCGTCTACAAAGGCATAGTGATGTGCTCCTGTCTCTTACTATTATTTATTTGTTCACTAAGGTCTTGGATCAGGAGGTTCCGAAGGACTCTCCCATAACATTTCATTTCCTGGCAAAATTTTTCCCAGAGAAAGTAGAAGAAGAATTGGTCCAGGAAATTACTCAGCACCTCTTCTTCCTTCAGGTAAGTTAGCTGATATCATTCCCACCTTTAAATAGGGCCGTATCTGTCCTGATGCTCAATAAATGGGCCTTTGGCCTTGTCTGTACAACATTTTTCATAAAAAAGTGTTTGTGGTAGTAGTAATATATTTTTGTGCAGAATTGGTTTTCATCTCAAGGCCAAATTAGAGTTGGGGAACCAAACACTTTGTCCAATACATGTTCAAGTGGCGTGTCTCTTAAAACTCTTTTATAGGTGAAAAAGCAGATATTAGATGAAGAGATATTCTGCTCCCCTGAAGCCTCTGTTCTGCTAGCATCATACGCTGTTCAAGCCAAGGTAACAAAGTCTTACAATGTTAATGTTCCCTCACTGTCATTAAGATGCTTCTTGACTTCTCCAGCCTGCATCTCATTTTCAGCCTGCAACATTTTATTCATTCATTTATGTTTTAAGTTGTCTAATTAGGTGCAATGTTTTAACCCCCTCCTTCTTTCCTTCTCTCTCACACATATAGTATGGGGACTATGACCCAAACTTTCACAAGCCTGGGTTCTTGGCCCAAGATGAGCTCTTGCCAAAAAGAGTAAGTGTAGCCCACGGTGTGCAGATTTTTGAGTATTCAAGGATGTAGGTTGTATCAGTGTATTCACTTGTAGTATTTGTTTTTTTAGTAGTGTTTTTGGTTAGTATTTTTTCATTGTGTGTGTGTGTGTGTGTGTGTGTGTTTTCGTCTGATCCTCTGTACCCCAGGTTCTAATGCAGTACCAAATGACAGCTGACATGTGGGAGGAGAAAATCACAGCTTGGTATGCTGAGCACAGAGGCATTGCCAGGTGAGACTAGCCCAGACTGATCGTTACAGTATGGTTGCTATGTTCTTGGAAGACCACTAAAATTCAACATGCTGTGAAATGTAACACTGCTACATTAGGTGTAATCCTAGATCCAGTACTTTAAATCTGCTTAATGTCCTCATCATTTCGCATGACGTGCTTTATATAAATGCCTAACAGTGTGTGTGTGTGCGTGTGCGTGCGTGCGTGGTGTGGTGTGCGTGTGTGTGTGTGTGTGTGTGTGTGTGTGTGTGTTCACTCCCTACACACAGGGACGAGGCTGAGATGGATTACCTGAAAATTGCCCAGGACCTTGAGATGTATGGGGTCAGCTACTTTGCCATTACTGTGAGTGAATATAAAACGTGCTTTTGATGTTTACTCATTTTAGTTAAGCCTCAGCACGATATTATGAAAAGTGCAACCTTAACGCAACCTTAATCATTTTAATGTCTACTTCTGTTTTGTTGTCATCACAATGACAGCAAAATAAGAGGGACACAGACCTGTTGCTTGGAGTGGATGCTCAGGGTCTTCACATCTACAGCCCCAACAGCAAACTCAACCCTAACAAGTCCTTCCCCTGGAGCGGCATCCGCAACATCTCTTACAGTGAGAAGGAGGTAAATACAGAGTACACATGGCTGTTCATAGATACACGTAGGTTGTTGTGGAGATCAGACCTGTGACCTTCCGGTTACGGGATGGTCTGTAACCAGTAGGCCACACTGCAGCAATGCCTTGACCCTTCACTTGAAGATCACATGTATCTATTCAAAGGTACAGAACATCTAGATGGGCAAACCAAGTATTATGAGCCAATTGTCTCTTGCCACTGTACACTTTTCACAAAATTGGTATTTAACTTGTGTGAAAGCAAAGATGCTGCATTTGTCACCAGCTGAGGTAATGGAAATACAATTTTGTCAGCAGTGCAAAAATGGTATTCTCATGTTGCAGTTCACGATAAAACCTCTGGACAAGAAGAAAGATGTTTTCAAATTCTACTCATCCCAGCTGCGAGTCAACAAACTGGTTGGTTACTTATTCATCCATGTAAATTTGAACTTACTCTGGTTGATCCTGTGGGAAATAAGAAATTCACTGTCTTGTATTGCCCGTGTCTCCCAGATCCTGCAGTTGTGCATCGGTAACCATGACCTGTTCATGAGGAGGAGGAAGGTTGACTCCATTGAAGTACAGCAGATGAAGGCGCAGGCGAAAGAGGAGAAGGCCCGCAAGAAGGTCAGCTGTCAAGGAGTAGAGAGGATACACGTATAGAAACTACAAACATGTTATTCATATGTTCTTGTATATCTTTTGCTTGATGGATTATTGTATTTTCTTGAA
Source organism: Hoplostethus atlanticus (assembly GCA_034670405.1). Taxonomy (NCBI): domain Eukaryota; kingdom Metazoa; phylum Chordata; class Actinopteri; order Trachichthyiformes; family Trachichthyidae; genus Hoplostethus; species Hoplostethus atlanticus. The sequence continues at coordinate 196,911 of JAXDDX010000155.1, read as the reverse complement.
TGCTGATTGTTTTAAGTATGATCGGGAATGCCGTCTTTCCATCTCTAGGTGGAGCGTCAAATCCTGGCACGGGAGAAACAAATGAGGGAGGACGCAGAACGAGCGAAAGAGGAGATGGAGCGAAGACTTTTCCAGCTGCAGGACGAGGCACGACTGGCCAACGAGGCACTGGTGAGGCTTCCTGTTTGACATTAGATAGTTACTGAATCGCAGTCTCCAAACTTTTGTGGACTTCCGAAATTTGGGGGCACGCTCCCGCCCAAGTCCAGGAGGGCTTAGGGCTGTCTCTTGTCAGAAACCAGCAAGTCCATGAGGGCTTTCATGTGGACTTTAAGAGGCATGGATCTGGGCTTTTAGAGAGTCTGCAGTGTTTTTGCAGACTTTTGTAAGGAGATTTACCGTGCTTCATTGCATTACTGATGGCATGACTTAAAAAGGTTGGCAGGTATTTCTGTGTAAGTTATGATACGTGAGAATAATTAGCCACTATTTCACATGAATGTAGTTATTAATGCAGACTGTTAAAGGATTGCACTGCTTCACTGAAGTAGTAATGTTAGCAATTAGTCTCTCCCATTACGCCCTTTCAAGCACCCTCGAACCTCTAAACAAATTAAGCACTTCACTAGGCACTTCACACGAGGCAACGTCAGACTACATAAACCAAAGTTCTTGACATTGGGATCCAGCCAACGTTCATGGTGCATAATAGACTTTCTTTTTACCGTAGGAAAGAGTTGCACACTGCAAAACTCCCCATGGCACTTCAGTGACACACATTCACACCTGGGAGCAGCCCAGTACAAACACAGTCTTGTACTGTTTTCCACTGAGCAGTGCCACTGGAACAGTCGTGTGTGAAACATTTTTTTCCAAGTTTGGAAAAATTATAATTGTCCAAAAATTTGGAAATGTGTTAATAATCTTCTTTTCTTTTCCCTATTAATGTCAAATGTGTATGCTGGGTGATCTAGTTATGTTCAGGGGAGTAATAAAAAGTCCCCACTGATGATTGTAATAAGCCAAAACAAATGAGCAATTCAACAAAAACGTGTTCGTGTTGGGAATTGCTCCTCATGTCACGAAATAGGAAACGGGGAAGGTGTTTCTCACTCAATTTCCCCACAGAGATGATCCCATTTTCTGTTGAATCAAACTGACAACCTCCCACTCAGAAGCCCACCTGTCCAACATCGTTCCCCAACCCCAGTCTACCACCACTGCTGCTAGTGATCTGTGTGATTTTAAATTGGGGCTGGGCAATAATTCAATATCATCATTAATGGTCTTTCATTCAAATCATATTGTGATGAAATAATAATATCAAGTTATCGTGATACACAATCTAAATTAATGATAAAAACTTAAAGGCTCTCACAAAATGAGATCTGGGACAAATGTATCATACTTTTATATTGCCATGGAGTTCAATGAGATGAACATCAGCGTCATTATTTAATGATTTTAAAATATCTATTGTTTGATATTGATATCAAAATAATTTCTTATTATTATCATGATGTTCATTTTGTCCATATCACCCAGTATGTTTCATAGTCACACTCTCCAATGTCCCCAGTGTAAGCCCCAGGTAAGTAAGTTTAGTCTACAGACTGTCGGTACAAGCATTAAATGAATCCTCTTATGTTCTTTTATAAAAACGAATATGTCTTCCCTCAGCTGCGGTCCGAGGAGACGGCAGACCTGCTGGCGGAGAAGGCCCAGATTGCTGAGGAGGAGGCCAAGCTGCTGGCCCACAAGGCTGCAGATGCTGAGCAGGAGAGGCAGAGGTTAGAGGTCACCGCCATGAAGACCAAGGAGGAGAAAAGGCTGATGGAGCAGAAGATGAGGGAGGCGGAGCAGCTGGCCGTCAAACTGGTGGAGCAGTCGGAGAGGAGGTCTGCAATCGTCTCGGCTCACCGAACTGCGTTTGCTCTCGGTTCATTATTAGAATTACCTGTTGGTCACCCTGCACCTTGACCTCCCTAGAATAGAGTACCACAAAAATGTATTCTGTTAATAATACTCCCTTTTGTGTGTAGTTCTAGCACTATTACTGTGTTCCCTCAGCCTCAAAACAACCCAAACCTCTGGTTCCAGGTCAAAAGAGGCAGACCACCTGAAGCAGGACCTGACCGAGGCGAAGGATGCAGAGCGGAGAGCCAAACAGAAGCTGCTGGAGATCACCAAAACCACGTACCCAGTATGCACCACTGACATCCTGTGGTGGTGATGATGATACTGCTTGTTATGTGCTCTTCGTGGTGTCCTTTTGTAAACTGTTGCTTTGTGTTGTCATATTGTACTTCATCTCTGCTGTGAGTTTGTGTTTAGTGATGGGGCTCCTTCCTGTGTGGTGGTTACTGAAGAGTTCTCTTTCAGAATGAGATGCTATCCTTTAAAAATAATTTCTATCATTTTGGAGGTATAGATGTCACTCTTTTGGAATGGTGGTCTTTCATCTTGGAGTCAAACGCTTCAATTTTACTGTACAAGAAAGATGTATCAAGAAGAAGTGACGTAACCTCTCTCAAATCACTAAAATCATACCAAGCCACATACTCCTTGCTGGCAATACACACATGAAGTTGAGCCACGTCACTTTTGATGTTTGTCTCTGTGTGAGAAAACATGTAATTGTGGGTGAATGTGTATATGTCTTCCTGTGTGTATCTGCCGACTTGACAAACACTTGCATGGTTTTCTAGCTCATAGCGGCCTACTCCACCCCCCCTGCTCCTCCTGAGGCAGGCGACGTGGCCTGTGATTCAGCATCTATGCGCCTCGACTTCAAGGACTCTGACATGAAAAGGCTGTCTATGGAGATCGAGAGAGAGAGGTAAACTGGAGTTGAATCCCCTTTGACGACACTATGAAACAACGGTGTGAAGATGTGATTCCAATATTTCCCTGTGTACTGTATTCTCTCTCTCTCTCTCTCTCTCTCTCTCTCTCTCTCTCTCTCTCTCTCTCTCTCTCGCCCCCTCCCCTCCCTCCAGACTGGAGTACATGGAGAAGAGTAAGCACCTGCAGGACCAGCTGAAAGAGTTAAAGACAGAGATTGAGTCTTTGAAGCTGGAGGAGCAGCAGCAGCAGGCGAGCCTCTACAGCCTCCGCAGTGAGGCGAGGGGATACGTCCCGGAGCCCCTCTACATACCTCACAGCAATGTAAGTACGCCCACAATCGGACAGGAACAGGAAACTAACATTTTTGGCTCTCCAGACACAGTGGCTTGTTCATCCCAATAGACACACTATTTTACCCGCCAACTTTAATTTTTTTTAGGATGGAATAGGACCCTCAAATGATGATGGGTTACCTGCCAGAGTGGCTGAATATTGCCCTTACACCATAATGGTGTTAAGGTCCTCCCTATGTCTGTGTAGCCTACCCTTTCATAATAAGGGCTAACATACTTGCACCACTGCAATATAATCCCACCCCTTCCTGAATCCCACATGACCTGAACAGGTTTGGTTGGTTAGCATTATATTAGTGATTTGTATAGTTCTCATTGATAACAGACCTTTCCCCTGGTTACCAAGACATATAGACATATCCATGAGGAAAAAACATATTTATTGACATTACATGTTGCTTGATGTTTTAAAAGATGCTGGTGAATGTGGTTTCTCAGCAATGTATTGCAATCATATCTTGTAATATGTTTTCTTATTTTAAAGATACTGTTGTAAAAGAGAAATATTCAAAATGTAGATGGTGTGAGATAGCTACAGAAACTATGAAATACATTGGTAATGTTTTTTATCTACACTACACCCCTATGTACTTTTAGCTGGCTGGTTTCCCAGTTTCAAATCACACCAGGAATACACATCTCCGCACAATACACTACCTCAACCACCTGTGCTTCCCTTTTTAAAACTCATACTTTATTCTCATGTTTTGCAGCGAAACTCGGCATACATGTCTCAGATGGCCTTCTTTGAAGAAGTGTGATCTTACTCCCGCAGGATGAGGAAGAGGGACTCTGGCTGTTGTGATTTATTGCTTTATAAGACATCCCTGTATGCTTGGTTTATTTTTTACCTGGCAGAAAATAACACACACACAGTCTGGAAATACTTTTTATCCATCCTCATCACAAACAATCATCATGCTCGAGTGCCTGCACAGGCAGGCGGTCATGCTAGGTTGTGCCCCGGCTACACCCCCTGCTACACTACAATCCTTCCCACGACTTTTATATGACGTGTCGTGAACACATTATGTGTGCCATGCATCTAACGCTGATTCAGGACATGGTGCTGAACGTGTGAATGAATTTTGATTTGACTTCAGTGCTGGGTTGTTTTTGTTGTTTTAAGGGATTCTCACCTGTGAGCTTGTTAGATACGACAAGACATAGACTGATGCCAGAACAGCCTTTAGCCTCGGGAGACTGTCTGTTCTCTCTGGGATTGTGTCTCAAATCTGACACATACCAGCTCTAAGCAGGGTTGTGGAAAACTTGGAATTGGGTTCATTGTCTTTTCCATTCCTTGGGATCTTATGGAAAATTAGACATATTTTTGGAAATAAATAAATGTTTTGGTCAGATATACTTTTTTAAACTAGAAATTGTTTGTCAAATTTGGCTGCAGGCATATCTAGCTACCTTGAAAGGAATAAAACAAACCTCAATGAACACATTTCTGATCATGCAAGTCCCAAGTTATTGTTGTGGCTAGTTGAGCAAACAATCTAACATGAACTTTGACACTAACAAGTTGTGGTCACCAAAATAATCTTTACATTTCATGGATAAGTCCCAGAATTTGACAAGCGAAAGTCTGCAGGAACCCTGACTAGGTGTGACACTCCATGGAAAACTGTTATATTCAGTGTTTGATATGTTTTGATCTCTCTATTTTTATTTTTTGCTTGTCGTTACTGTTGCTTGGTACTTGGACTGAACAAAACACCTGTGCCTTCATCATTTCTAGTTACAATGGTTGATATATAGAGATGTGGTGTATAATAACAAGCTCCAGCTTTGCCATTTCAAGGGTTTCTAATTTGTACTGTAGACTGTTGATGTGCCTTAAACTTTATTTTTTGCATTACCGAGGTTATATTTGGTATCGTTTGTGTTCATGTGCCTTAGCAGACTGTTGAAATGTAAGTGTTGGGTAGGTGTCGTGCTCCGACTGAGTTTCAGAGTAGAAGAAAAATGGCTTAGAGATTTGTCTTTGCTTTTTTTCCTCTGCTCATGTACCTCTCAGGGTTAGTATTGGAGATGATCAGGGCGGGTAGGAGCTTTCAGATATGTTTTCCACACAGGATTTGTTGCTTTTGTGATTGCCTTCAGAATAGTAACCGTTTATGTTTTACTTTTTTGAATAGACAATATTTAACTTCTGATAGTAACTTCAGTCTGATAGTACCTTGTATAATGCACTCTATTAAGATTCTTGTCAGCATAAGGCAGAGGGTATACTCCATTTCACAAATAAAAGGTTTTAGGTTTACTCCACCACATCCCTTGTTACATCTTCAAAAAGGGAGTGGCTTGAGGCCAAGATTATGTTTGTTCCTTTTGGATTGATATTAGATTGACTTGATTATGAACTGAATACAAAGAAAATGTGGTCAATAATGTCATTGTGGATCTGTCATTTTAGTTTAGGTTATAAATGAGTGGCAACCTTGGTCGTGTGTGAATGGAGGCTTGTTAGCCAGATGTGATGTAGGAAATTGCTTTGTGTTTTCTTCATCAAAGCTTCAGTTTGCATTTCACACATTAAATAACATCCTCATCCGTGAAGTTTCCTGAAATTGATCACAGTACAGGAAAAGTGATGGATTTCTTTGGGATTTCTCTGCCAAAATAAAGTCCAGAGTCAATTTAATTTCACATCTGAAAACATTTCTCCACCACAGAAGATCATGTTTGCTATGAAATGACAAAAAATTTCACATTCACATGTACAACACAGTTCAGTCAATGCGGTCGTAAACGCAAAAGGGTATTATGTGTATATCCATTCAGTAGAAAACGTATCATCCAATATCCTTTTTTTATTTTGATTTGTTCTGTCTGATCTGTGTTCGGATGTTGGAGGTCGTCTCACAGCTGATGACATTCTTGCTTCATTAATATAATCATCATGTATCGGTTACATTCAATAAACATGCGGTTTCAAAAGGAGAAGCAGCTGTTGGTGTTTTTGTGGATGTCTTTAGAGGCCAGATCCACAACTGGGCGTTTAATCAGACAGTGCCCTGTATATGCAATCATCTGGAACCAGGGCTCTAGAGATTTTTCAAATTTGGTTGGGTAAGGATGAGGACAGGATGATGATACCATCTAGAACAAGTACTTAGGAGAGGGCACTACCATAAAGGGATGTCCGCAGCAGGTGAGAACCCATTGGGACTCAGCAAGACACTTCCATGGCACTTTTTTGGCCTGTGTGTACAAAACACATTGACCAATTTAACGTTTAACATTCTCGTTCAGTATTTCTCCCCTAGTTTTGTCTCTGTTTCAAATCAAATCAAATCACATTTATTTGTATAGCCCTTAACCACCGTTACAGTCTCGAAGGGCTTCACAGTGCCCAACCTGTGAAAACAATAAATGGTTAGTACACGACACCCCCCAGCCTTGGACCCTCACAGAGGACAAGGAAAAACTCCCACAAAACCTTTTAGGGAAAAACTGAAATTAAACTCAATCTTACTAGGAGAGTCACAACATAGCTGCAGCAGTCACCTAGACATCCAGTGAAAGCTCTGGTATGATCATGTGACCTGGACCATGACCGTAGTCCAGCTGGATAACAGTCTTAGGATCTGAAATCTAGAAAAGTTGAGGGTGGATGTTGTAGTTCCCACCAGAGGGCACAAGAGACTAGAGCTTAACTTGGTTGCAAAAATGAATTATAACCAACAAGTACACAAGAGGAGATGGAATAGTACAAATGAACACATACACGTTTCCTTATCTATTTTATGCTTACATATCAGAGAGTGGGAGATAAGCGGTAGGGGGGGTGGAGAGGAAAAATGGTTTTCATTAATCAATTAACTGAGGTTAATGGAATCAGATAAGCCTCAGTCCTATTAAAGTGTATACTGTGCATGCTCAGTCATGAGGGCATACAAAGGAAAGTATTTTACCAACCTGTGGCAGCTTGCATTTTCCCACCAGCGCCGGGATCCTATCTGATCAGCTCTAGCCTTGTATTTTATTCGAACATAAACAGCTGAAGGGGAAGACGAGGGTGGAAAGACCATATAATGGCTATATAACTTTTAACAGCCTGAGTCTTTAAATCAAATTGCTATTTCTGTCTGGGTCCGGGGCTCGGGAGATGAGGAAGGACGGGTCAGCGAGGTGGATGAGATCAGGGGCAGCGAGATTCAGAAGAAGTCCAAGAGATGCGGTTGAGGAAGCGACTGAGGAGACCACAAAGTAAACCACCCCTGACATCTGGGTGGAGGTGAGGGCACCGAGAGACATGGTGGTGGAGAAGTTAGTGGAGCTGAGGAACATGGAGACCAGACTGAGCCACAGCGAGAGCCAAGTGGATGCCCAGAAAGTTGAGCTGATCACGACCAAAAACCACGTGGAGCAGTTTCTTTTAATTTAGGGACTTCATTTAATTCCATTGTTGCATTTATTGCGAGCTCTGCACAAGAGTGTGATATAAATCCTTAAAATGTAATGTAATGGATAGGATCATTTGGGGCTTTGGGGGACTGGAGATGAAACTTGAATTGTTTTGCCAAGTCATATTATTATTACTATTCATTCACAAGCAATGGATCCAAAAAAAAAAAAATAGAGACTTTTTTTCAAACGCCACTCAACATTTCATTCTTTGATTTTCCAGTCCAAGCCACAGAACTGATGATATCCCTGGAAACCAGACTGAGTGCCAGAGAGAGCAAAACAAGCGACCCGGAAAACGAGAATGCAGGTAATTTACTGACTTATTTGACGGTTGAATGGATTTAATGGTTTGACATTTTCTGTGCCATCATTTGTATCTTGTGTGTGTTTATGTTTGTCTCTAAATAGATGGTCATGTTAAGAACTAGGTTTCATGTGGTGATGATGTTCTGCACTGTAATTCAATGCCCTGGTATCAATTCCAGGTAGGCAGGCCAGACGGAGCAGCAGTGACAGTGAACTTCTAACTGGAGAAAGAAAATGCAGGTAATACATGTATGTGCTTGAATACACACACATATGACAAAATACAACTACTGTAGCTAGTTTGCTTCTCTGTATTGACAGAGAGAGCTTTGACTAATTCAGGACATGTAGGACCCTTTAACGCTGAAATCACACCGAAGTACAGCAAGGTCTTCACCAACATTGGCAGTGCTTACAATGCAGCTACAGGTGCATAACCTACAGGCAGCATGAGGTGGAAATATTAAACCACAGACACTCACTGTCCAATAGATCAAAATAAACCAGTATTGATCTCTCCACAACCACAGCACCTTCAGCGGTTTCCTTCTCTTCCCCAAGTAAGAAAGGTATTGGATGTTGGATGTATATCTGTTGAGTGATAGACTGCTGTCTGTTGTATGACTTGCACTGAAAGTGAGGGTCTGTTGTTCTTGTGCCACGAGTGACAGTAGTCTTTTAACTCATGAACAAAAGTAAAATAAGTAAATAAAAGATTCATTAATGTTGGATTCTGTTTGTTACTGCTGAACTTCGTACAGTAACTCTACATGGGGTGGTTCAGTAGCCTAGACTACTGTCCATGGCATGGACTGCAACTGAGTTCAAATCCTGATCATACATACATGTCCATGGGCAATATTACCCTGGGATGTGTGTTGGTAAATAGGACAAAATCTACATTGATGACAGTCTATTCACCTTTTGCACAATGTTTTATCTTTTATCATGGTTAAATACATTTCTAGCATTAGGGGACTCAATGTAAATCAACCCCCAACCCCGGTGGTGCCATTCACTTTCCATTTAGCAACACAGAATCACTATAAGAGGTAAAAATGAAAAGCAAAAACTGGTTATAGGTGTGAACATTGCTGTGTTGCCTGTCTATCATGGCCTGACCACCCCTCTCCTTTTTCCTGTTTGTTTTCACTGGAAAACTAGCAGAATACTGAAAGAGTATAGACTGAATACTCCACAATACAAAAAAAGAAACTTTCACTTTTACAAAAACAAGTTAAGGAAAGAACCTTTTGCTGCATAAATCACCTTGACGGTCACAATGGATCCACTTGGATGAGATTACGATTACACATGAAAAAGGATTTTCTAAGAACTAAGGGAAGGCGAGGAAAATAATAGGGGGAAGGTGGGTGGATGAGGGAGAGGGTGTCTTTCTGAGGAACTCATCACAGCCACAAGCCGCAGGAATATCAGGTTAGGGAGAAGGACTATCCTTCAATGAGTTCATTTTGCCCAGAGAGAAAAGGGTTCACTACCTCTTTTGCTCTTTGACTGTTTCTCCCATCAGTTTTAGCTGAGATCCTGTCCCACAGCATTTGGCACACAGATTAGAGCAGTGGGAGAGAAAGGGCAGGGGTACATTTAGAGACTGTGAATTGCATTCTGGGCTGCACTGACTGACGGAAGGGCTACAGACATAAAGGAATGAAATCACGTCCTGCACAGACAGAGAGAGAGAGAAAACAGACCTTTGAAGGTTTTCGCTGTGGAGGCATTTAAAGGAGTGAAATAATTAGACGCTCAAGTCCTTGTTCAGCAAAAGCAAGAACGCGAGTGCCATTCTTTTTGTGTGTAGCATGTGTGTGGGGAAGAGGTGAAGGAGGGTCACCAAGTATATTCACCGGAGGGTTTTAATATCTTTTCTTTCACCGTATACGGCCTCTTCGATATTTACAAACTTGGGACAGTTTTGCTGCAGAATTGGATCTTGGGAACAAGCCAAGATAGATACAGGTACCTGGGGATGTACACAGTGTTGCTTCATCACAGATATTGATCCCCTCATGGCTGTTCTGCTCCACTGCAGATGAAAGTGAGCTGCTTTCCTGCTTGGTATCACGCCGGGGGACCTGGTGAATGAATGAATGCTTGAGAATGGATGGATACAAATAGAGACACTGTCCTAAATGAAACCCCACAGCCCCACTGTTACTCTAATAGACTGAGCCATGGTCGAAAGAAGACTAGGATGAGGTTTGGCCAAGCTCATACTCATTTAGCACTAAACAAGTTGGTGTTGATGGAAGGTGATTTAAGGTGATCTGACCAAGAATCGCAGGTAACCTCGTACAACTGTTGTTTACTGACAATTCACCATTAGTGGAGGCTACAATGTATTGATGTTTATGTAGAACGAACCCAAACTGCATGCATCCCAGTTTCTCTTGGTTCTCGTTTTTCTTCTCAGCCCAAAGAAACAACTGAATATCACATGAAAAACTGTAAAATAGGAATTACCCTTCAATTTACCCTTCAAGAAAATATCTCATGTGTATAGCTTTTATTTCTCCTAGACACAAATGAACTCTTTTTAACACTAAAATGGGGGGAAAAAAAGAGAAATAACCACATATAACCTCACGCTGATCTCACTCTAATCAAAACAAGCGATCTCCAAATCTTAATCTTATCTTAATCTGAGTGTCATTTAACTCTCCTGAATATGTCTCCATGCATGAGACCATGAAATTAGAGAAAGACCTAAAAAAAATCAATATGGCTCCTACGATTTGAATGCTTCTTCTTAACATGTACAGTTTTCACATACTGCTGCATGTGAAAACACTTGAAGCAATGGGGGCAGCAGCTACAGTATATAGTAGGAGTGTTTTACCACCATTACCATTTTATATGTCACATGTTAGCATCTTCACATTTATCTCATAAAGTCTTAAGAGTTTATTCTGTCTGCTATCTCCGCCTTACTAAGGGGCTTTTAGGAAAAACATTTCAGATTGAGATCTTCTCCATTTCTTAAGAGATGAAGAAAAGACAACTGAGAATTGTTTCCTCTGGGTGCTCACAAGTTTAAAAAGATGAGGGAAATCCTTCAAAGTGAAGACATTTTGCCAGACCTCACGTCTTCAAGGGGCTTTTTTAAGGTTAATACTTGGGTTTAGGGATGAGATGGGGATTACGATGTTACGAGGTTTCATTTATTTAATTTAAGATTAGTTTGGGGTTATTTTGGTTAGAAATAGGATCAGGTTTAGGTTAGGGTAAGGTTAAGGTTAGGACCATGGTTTTGGTTATGAATGCAGTCAATGAAGGTCCTCACAAGTATAGTAATACAAACGTGTGTGTGTTTGTGCATGAATGTGTGCACCCAAGCTTGTGTGGTGCATTGCAGAAAGCCTGTATATGATGTCTGTTGCCTGTGTATGGGGTATGTGAGCCGTCTGAATGATATTTTTTCCTGTGGCTGACTGATAGCTCTCACTGAACTGAAGATGGCCGCCCCTCTGGGCCAGTGTGCCCGTGCAGTCCTATCAGTCTACAGCAGAAAGCCACAGACAACACTCACATCTAACCAGATACAGCACACAGAGGACACAGCAGCACTGCACACACACACACACACACACTGGCTTGTGTGTGTGTGTGTGTTAGAGTGTGTTTGTGTATGTGTGCACTCATATGTGTGTTTGTGTGTGTATGGGTGACATGTGCACAGGCTCATGTGACAACCTGTGTGTTTTCTGTGTGTGTGTCTGTGTGTGTGTGTTTGTGTGTGTGTGTCATTGGTTTCCAACTTGCAAGGTCAATGACTCAGATCAGCCATCTTGTCCAATGGGACTTCTCTAATCTGTCAAAATCTTGTTTCAGTTGACTGCACTGAACGAATGACAGATTTAGACAGACTGTCTTATATATCTACATCGGTAGTGTGTGTGTGTGTGTGTGTGTGTGTGTGTGTGTGTGTGTGTGTGTGTGTGTGTGTGTGTGTGTGCATTCGTATGCTTCTGTCTTTGGGAAGACAAACCTCAGATGGGACTAACCAGACAGCAACATGAGAACTTTCATTCTTTGTTGTTTATCCTTTCTATTTTCCTTCCTTCAGTGAGAAGAGCAGCAGAGGGTAGACACTTTCATTTTGGTTCAAACAATCGGTTAAAAAGCCTTTTTGTGCAACTCAGAGAAATCATCCTGTCTGCCTGATAAACTTTGGCAATGAGATGCAAATCCATGCAGCACAGAGGAGGGAAAAGCCAATAGAGCTGTGCTACTACTGTGCACACACACATACACATGCACACACACGCACACACACACACTCACACATATTAAAGCCTAATTTCTTCTTCAAGCCCTTCAAACATCCAGTATTTGCACAGACAGTTCATAGTAAAAATGTGTCTTCTTGATCAGTCAGTCAGTGAGTCACACACCGTCAATGTCAATTACTGGTCATACTAGAGGAGTCAAGGCAATCCGTTGCACAAATTGAATCAAGGCAATCATGGGCACACAATTCAATCATTTTTTCAATACAAATATTTCATATAGGATTTTATCTAATAACTGAAGAGTTCTATTCCAAAACACGATCTATCCATTTCAGAGATAAGACACCCTGTTCGACCTGTCCAAGGTGTCTGCCTATCTTCTGCCCAATGCATGCTGGGATAGGATCCTGATCCCCAGTGACCCTGAATAGAAAAGTGCTTGTATGGAAAATTAATGAATGGATATCTTATTTTGGGATGGTACTCTTTGTCAAATTAATTGTACTAACTGTTTTCTGTTGACATATTTCCCCTCTTTGCTTTTGATTTGCAGCTTTGTCTTCCAAGACAACTGACGACTCAAGAATTGTTCTGAAGTTGCTTTTTGGGTGGAAATTCAAGATTTCTAAGCTGCTTTTTAGGTATCTTTAAAACGAATCTCCCAGTAACCCTCACATAGCACCATGTAAGACAGGTAGATGCCAAGCTGGTGTTTGTCACATGTTGAGTCATCACTGAGCCCACAGTGTGGAGATAGAGGTCAAACACCATTTTGCTTTGCTAGGCAGATCTGATGAAGGTTGTAGCTGTATCAAATGAGACATTGATCTCAAGTGTGTGTGCGTAGGTGTGTGTGTGTGTGTGTGTGTGTGTGTGTGTGGTGGGGGAGTATAGTACTTGTTTCTCTGATCCCTCTTTGATTGATTTACCTCAACGATTCACAACTTGTGTGAACTGCAGGTCATTCTTAGACAGAAAGTACCTCAGGTCACGCTGGTAATTACCCCCAACGGCTCAGTGTAGATTTGATGCCTTCACCTCTTCTCTGTGTGTGTGTGTGTGTGTGTGTGTGTGTGTGTGTGTCTACAGGGCCTGCAGGCCTGTATGTATGTCATGTACAGTGTCTTGAAAAAGTATTCGGCCCCCAACACCTTTTTCACATTTTGTTGTCTCAGATTCTCAATTTGAAATAGATGAAATAGAAATAGATCAAATCAAGGACTTTTTAACAATTTAATAAAAATGAAAAACAGAAATTATCAGAGTAAAAAAGTATTCATACCCTTTTAATTGCAAGCCTAAATTTGCTCAGATGCAATATATTTCCTCAAAGAAATAGAAATTAATAGAAATTCCCAATCTAATGCACCATGCGCCGGGCTGATGGGGGTTGAATACTTTTTCAAGGAACTGAATTTAGCAAATATTAGTAGATCGATTTTCATTTGCATGGACAGACAGTGAATGTGAAGGTTGAGTCTTTTTTCTGTCGTGCTGCTTGCTAACAACTAGAGGTGACATTGTCCATATGAGGATGGATCTGTCAAACCGAGAGATGTGGGGCATCTCTAATAGTCAGAACCTCATGTCTTTAGTGATTCCTTCAGGTTACAGATTTGTGAATGGATTTTGGTTCAGAGGGATGGAAAGATTTTCAGAATTTGCATCAGTGCCAAAAAATGGATATTGGATTTCAAAGTTTCCTCAAGTTGCTTGAGGCTTCAGTGGCAGGCTTCAATTCCTCGGCAATAGGGAAACTAGGTTTTCTCTCTTCATCACAATTTAAAGTTTTAATAATTTAATAATAAACCCTTCATTTTCCTGGTGTAATACAATGGGCAGGAAGATTTGGTTTATGCACATTCAGATATCATTATCACTAGTAAGCTCCATTCCACCAGTACATGTTATCTGTTTGGATTCAGGTGTTGAAAGGGATATTTGTAGTTTGAAACTACACCGATTTTGTTTGATGTATTTCCAGTTCTCAGAACAGTGTTTGATGTTAAGAATTCAAGAAATAAAGGCTCTTCTCCTCATCCTTCTGTCTTCCACACCTTCAAAATTTAATTTCAGTTTTGTTTAAAAGCATTATTTGTGAAGAGTAAAGACGTTTTGAAGGGGACGATCAGCCAAGGAAAATGCACAGCACAGTATGGTAGACGGAGGCACAGAGCAGCAAGCTGCTGGTTAATGCGACGTCTGTGTTGGTTTCTATGGATTTTTTGAGACCAGGAAATGTTTGTTTACATGTGTGGTGTGCCATTAGAAGAGACCGTTTAAGCTAGACTTGTATTTATGACATGAGAACTTTAGAGTTCAAAATAGATTATCTCCACACCACACGTTTCAAAAACATATGCAGAGAAAACCGAGATGTAGATGGTCAGATGATTTCCAGATTGCAGCTTATATTTGAGTGATTTAAATAGATGCAACTGGCGAGAGATAGAGAGACAGAGAGAGACAGGATGTGTGTGTGTGTGTGTGTGTGTGTGTGTGTGTGTGTGTGTGTGTTTTGGCTCACCCTCCTAAATCCTCAGGCTGCTCATCTTATCATCTGAGATTTGGCAGCTTCTCTCTGTTTGTGTATGTATGTATCTTTGTGTGTGTGTGTGTGTGTGTGTGTGTGTGTGTGTGGTGTCTGTGTGTCTGAGTCTCTCTCTTTCCTTATTCTTTAAAGGTCCCATATTATGGAAAACGGTTTATTCCTGGCGCTTATACATGTTCCACAGAAAATTACTTCCCTAAGCAGCTGAGAAAATTTGAAATCTGGAAGTCAACCCGTTTTTCTGTATTTTCCTTTTTCCCAAAACGGTGCCAAAAATAGGAGAAAAACAGCCCGTTTCAGAAAGTGGTTCCTTTGGACATCATAAGGGGCTAATCCAGCCCCTCTCAGAGCATGCCCACGCCCAGTTGAACAACCAATCCCATTTACGTCGTCGCAAAATGCAGCTCACGGCAGTGCCGCAAGCCGTTGCTTATGGTGCATTCCCTTGTACTCGGAAATCGATAATTCCGAGTCGGTATTCCTAACTTCCAATCTAAATGTGTTCCAGTGCATCTGCTCGGGAAAACATAATCGCCCGCAGCAAACTCATGTTTGTATGGTAAGTCTCAGAATGTTACAAGCATCTAAACTCAACATCAACTACTACAGCGCCATTAGTGAATAGAATCGGCGCATATCACATTCGGACGCCGTTTTTTCCGACTACAATGGAATGCACCATTACTTTGCGACGAGTGAAGCTAAAACAACAACATATCTACGGAGATATATCAACTCTCCAGTTATTATTTTGTAGGATGCAGGCAGCAACATAGATCCCTGCACAGTCTCCCAACACGCGAAAATGCCAGGACAGAGTGGATTCATTTTTATTTTTAACGGCAACAGCTACAGTTTTTTCTGTGTGATGATCACTCAGACTGCTTGAGCAACGGCAGGATTAGCATCTAAATTGAAGCTTAAAGATGGAGCAATTCATAAGGTACGTGACCCATCTGCAAAATTGGAATCTGTAAGTGTCACCATGTTTTGATTTAATTTACCAAATTAGTCTGGTTAGTATATTCACTGCTGGATAGCTAACATTACATTACATTACAGTCATTTAGCAGACGCTTTTATCCAAAGCGACTTACAATAAGTGCATTCAACATAGGTAGGCAAGAAAACTACTAGTCACCAGAAATCGTAAGTGCATTTCCTTCCTAAACAAGCAACTAAGAGCATAACTAGTGTTAAGGTAAGAGTGCAATAAGTTAGCAACCTACTATATCTTAAACAAATGAGACAAATAAGAGAATCAAATAAACAAGAGCTAAGACAAATAAGTGAACCAAATAAACAAGAGCTAAGACAAATAAGTGTATCAAATGAACAAGAGCCAATAAACAAGAGCTCAGACACATAATTGACGACAAATAGGCAAGGCTAAGAGGAAGAGTCAGGGTAGTGTTTCCTGAAGAGGTGGGTTTTCAGCCTGCGGCGAAAGATGGGCAGCGACTCTGCTGTCCTGACATCAGTGGGGAGTTCATTCCACCACTGCGGGGCCAGGACAGAGAAGAGCCGTGACCGTGTAGATCGGCCGCAGGGCCCTCTGAGCGACGGGGCAACCAGTCGCCTCGAGGCAGCAGAGCGAAGTGGTCGGGCGGGGGTTTAAGGCTTGACCATAGCTTGGAGGTAAGAAGGAGCTGTTCCTTTCACTGCCCTATAGGCTAGCACCAGGGTCTTGAACTGGATGCGAGCCGCTACAGGGAGCCAGTGTAGAGAACGGAGAAGGGTAGTTGTATGGGAGAACTTGGGGCGGTTGAACACCAGACGAGCTGCAGCTTTCTGAACAAGCTCCAGAGGTCTGATGGCAAACGCCGGGGCACCAGCAAGGAGGGAGTTGCAGTAGTCCAGGCGGGAGATGACAAGAGCCTGGATGAGCACCTGCGCTGCCTTGTCAGTGAGGAAGGGGTGAATCCTCCTGATGTTGTAGAGGAGGAATCTGCAGGAGCGTGTCACTGATGCGATGTTTGCCGAGAACGACAGTTGGTCGTCCAGGGTCACACCCAGATTCCTCGCAGTCCGAGTTGACGTCACCACAGCATTATCAATGGTGATGGCCAGGTCTCGGTGTGGACAGCCCTTCCCCGGGAGGAACATCAGCTCAGTTTTGTCCAGGTTGAGCTTCAGGTGGTGCATCGACATCCACTCCGAGATGTCTGCCAGACACGCAGCAATGCGTGCCTCCACTTGTGTGTCAGAGGGGGGAAATGACAGGATCAGCTGGGTGTCATCTGCATAGCAGTGGTAGGAAAAGTCGTGTGAATGGATAACAGAACCAAGAGATGTTGTGTAGAGGGAAAAGAGGAGAGGGCCTAGAACCGAGCCTTGCGGAACCTCAGTAGTGAGCCTGCGTGGTTCTGACACAGACCCTCTCAGCGTCACCTGGTAGGAGCGATCCGTTAGGTAGGATGCAAACATGGAGAGTGCAGAGCCTGAGACACCCATCCCCTCAAGGGTGGAGAGGAGGATCTGGTGGTTCACCGTGTCAAACGCTGCAGACAGGTCCAGGAGTATCAGGACAGAGGAGAGAGAGTTCGCTCTAGCGGCATGGAGCGACTCCGTCACTGCCAGGAGGGCAGTCTCGGTCGAGTGACCCACTTTGAACCCAGACTGGTGGGGATCCAAGAGGTTGTTCTGGTGGAGGTACAAGGACAGTTGCTTGAAGACAGCACGTTCAAGAGTTTTTGATAGGAAGGGTAGAAGGGAAACCGGTCTGTAGTTCTTGACCTCAGAGGGGTCAAGTGTTGGTTTCTTCAGAAGGGGGGTGACTCTGGCAGTCTTGAAAGCAGAGGGAAAGCATCCAGACACCAGAGACGTGTTGATGAGGTGGGTCAGGAAGGGAAGGAGTTCAGGTGCAGTAGACTGAAGCAGAGTGGATGGGACCGGGTCAAGGGAGCATGTGGTGGGGCGGCTAGATGTAACCAGGTGAAGGACCTCGTCTGGGGAGAGGGGAGAAAAATGGGATAGGGAGGGAGGTGGGAAGGGAAAAGGTGGAGAGGGTGGTAGAGAGGGATGGGTGGAAGGCAGACAGGTGCGGTTGGTGCGCAGGGCACCAGCCGGGGGGTGAGGGAAGGAGGATCGGATATCGTTGACCTTCTTGTCAAAGAAGTTGGCGAAGTCGTCAGGGCGGAGGGAGGAGGTGGGAGGAGGGGGTGGGGGTTGGAGGAGGGAAGAGAAAGTTTCAAAGAGTTTTTTAGGGTTGGAAGCAGAAGTTTGAATTTTAGTGCAGAAGAAAGCAGCTTTAGCAGCAGATAGAGAGGAGGAAAAAGTGGAAAGGAGAGATTGGAAGGTAAGAAGGTCCTCCGGGAGGTTGCCATTTCTCCATTTGCGCTCAGCCACTCTCAGGCTCCGTCTCTCAGTACGCACTGAGTCCGACAACCAAGGGGCAGGTGGAGTTTGGCGTGCAGGCCTGGAGGTGAGGGGACAGAGATGGTCCAGAGAAGAGGACAGAGTAGAGAGAAGAAGATCAGTGGCAGTATCAGGGGATAGAAGAGAAAAAGATTCAGGGGCAGGGAGAGCAGAGAGAACAGAAGAGGAAAGATCAGTGGGAGAGAGCGAGCGGAGATTGCGACGAGAAGAAACCATGTGGGTAGGGAGAGGATGTGAGGGGGGAGAGGAGAGAGAGCGGGGCTAGACACGGCTAGACTAACGAGCTAGCGGGGCTAGACACGGGCTTGTGGAAGAAGTAAGAAAACTAAAGCTGGAGTCATTAAAAGTAAAGTAAAGTAAAAGTAAAGTTATTGGTTGGAGTCAGGACTCATCTTAAAGTTATTTGTTGGGACCAGTGTCTGTTTTATTAGTCTGTCGAACGTGTCAGGCTTGGTAAACTTTAGCCACCATTAGTACAATCGCGTTTGGTTGTTTGGCTGCGCTGTTTGGATGCAAATAGATTGCATCCAATAATATATTGGCTAACTAGCTCAACAAAATTGTCAATCCTAGCTTGTCTGCAAGTTGTATTCAATAAGCTTATGGACATGAGCCATAAACAGACCGGCTACAGCAGAGAGTGTCGCTCTCACACCCACATACACAAACACGCACGAAGGTACGAAAGTACAATATTACACAGAATTGTTATCATTGAGAAACTAAGTGGAACCGCCTCAGCTGCCTCTTCCCATTCTGGGTCAGACTCAAACATGTACGGTCTCAGTGTTGGTTCTGGAGCGGCCGCCATGGTTATGGTAGATTTCTGCATCAAGCTTATTTGTTTACCTTGAGCAGCATGAGCGCTCTGCTCTCCGCCTCCGCCAGGCGATTGCGTGTAGGTTGTATGTAATGAGCACTGCTCTGATTGGCCACCTCACGCAGTGAGGCGTGAGGCGGCCAATCAGAGCAGTGCTCATTACATACAACCTCCACGCCCTCAAAACAGCCTGTTCTCTACAATGGAGAAAATGAGAGACTGAAACACACACCACAGAAGCTGGTTTTAGGATTTTTTTTGATATAGACTTCACAAACGTCTTGTAAAGACCCCCAGGAACAGTTTAAATAGCCCAAAATGAGTACAATACCCCCCCTTTAAGTCTAACCATGCTAATACCATTCTCTCTCTTTTTCTCTCTCTCCCTCTCTCTCTCACACACACACACACACACACACACACACACACACACGCACAAGCCTCTCTCATAGCAGTGTTCCCTGGTTCTCTGTTATGGCCTACTTCCTCCTTCATCATGTGACCAGCTAGCAGCGACTGTGATTAAATGGGAGAACCACAGGTCCCACGATGCTGGAGGGCACTACAGGTCCCAGAATGCCGAGGGGCACCTCTCTGTTTTCCTACACCCCTTGAGAGTCCTTCTGTCAGTAATTAGCGAACACCGCCTCTGGTGCTGGTGTTGTGTGTGTCTGTGTGTGTGTCTGTGTGTGTGTGTGTGTGTCTGTGTACTGTATGTACGTCAGCTCATGTTTGTGGGTTTTTGTGTTTGCACATGTAAGAGAGAGCGAGCGAGCAAGCTGTTCAATGGTTTTGCGTCTGAATCTACAGTTGTTGTTAATCTGAGTACTTTAAATGCTCTGCTAACAAAACAACCGAGCAGTCTGCTTAGTCAGATCACATCTATGACAGATACATCTCCTTCCTTCTCCACAATTACATTTCCTGCATTTAGCTCACACTCCCATCTCGATCAGTGGAGGGTTCAGAAAGGACACTTTGACAGGACACGTGGCTATCGAGGGACATTAATTGGCTGCTGTGGGGATCGAACCCGTGACCTTTCAGTGACAGGATGATCTCTCAAAACCCCTCGACCTACCTAGCCTACAAACACAACTAAGGGGGACTTGAATACACACTTCTGGCTGATCCTATTAGAGCTAAGTGTGTAAGTTCAGTGAGAAGACAACCTCTGATGCCGTCGCCCTCAATACTCTGACATCTTCGGCATGAAGCTGCTCGGTGGTCAGCGGTACAAGACTGTGGCTCCCAGTGTGAATACGTGGAACTGGACGTGGAAGTCGACGTTTCCTGGATAAATAAAGATGAAATAGAAGGTTACCACATGTAGCGTTGAGGGGAGAGTGAAAGAGAGAGAGAGGCGGGCGGGGGCTTTTACTTTGTTAGTCTGCGGTTACCTGTCATGTTAATGGGGAGCACCTCTCCATATTAAGTATGTCCTTGATCCCTCTCTTCTACTCATGTGATCCTGAATCACATTATGCCTTTGACAAACACACAAACATGTGTGCACACACATGCGCAACAAACATGCCAATGCACACACACACACACACACACACACACACACATATTTACTCTGCCTCATTTTATACAGTATTTTCCAAATTACAAACACCTCATTCACTCAAATTTAATCGTCACTACGCTCATTGCTTCCCAATTCTTAGCCTATTATTGCTGGCTCGCCCTCTCCCTTTCATGATGACACTAATAAGGAGACAAAGAGAGAGGAATTGAAGAAAATGAGTTTAGACACGGCCCTCATTATTTCCATTCCCAATACCAACGACACTCTGTCATCATAGGAAATCTCGCTCTCTCTTCTCTCTCATGCTCGTCCCATTTAAGTTTGAACCCTGAAAAGAGAAAATGATATTGATGTCTCTCTCTCGCTCTCTCTCTCTCTTCTCTCTCTCTCTCTCTCTCTCTCTCTCTATCCCTTTCATCCATCTAAGCTGTCTTTCATGTCATTCCTTCTATCTACCGCCACATGAAAAGAGCAAATGAATATTAAAAGTGGTAACACTCAGCAAAAGGTGACACTCTGCGACACAAACTGGCCCTTAATTGTGTGCTTGGGTCTTTGATTCCCTTGTTACAGAATCAATACTGAGTGAACAGACTGACAGGAATGCATGCAGATATATATAGACACACAGCCACAGACAGGTACACACACACACACACACACACACACACACACACACACACACACACACACACACACACACAGACACACACACACACACAGACACACACATTCACCAGCAATTGATTGGGACATTCCATTTTCTCATACCAGGGTCTCTATCGCCTACAAACAGTTTGTGTGTGTGTGTGTGTGTGTGTGTGTGTGTGTGTGTGTGTGTGTGTGCGTGCGTGTGTGTGTGTGTGTGTGTGTGTGTGTGTTTCATAAAGATTGGTAGGTAATAAAGAGTGGTAATAAAGATAGGTAATACTTTATTTCAATCCACAATAGGAGGATGTCAGTGGTGACGTTTGTCACTATGTTTGATGTGTGTATGTGCACCTGCGTGTGTGTGTGTGTGTGTGTGTGTGTGTGTGTGTGTGCTTTGAAGCAAAGAGATGATAAGATGATATCTCTTCCATCCTGCTCTTCTGCCTGTTGTTTTTCCTGGTCAGCTCCTCCACAGATAGAACGTTTGGATTCTTTTTATAGAGCTGTCACACATGACATGGACATCCTGGCTTCTGATTGGCTGTGCCACATCAAGGTGAGCTTGTCCCTGAATGCCCCCTGTCTTCCTGTGTCAGGCTCCATCACCAACTGCAGCACAGGGACGTCTAGTACATGTAGCATGCTTCTCTTCTCTTCTGGGAAGGTTCGACATCCGGGACTTCCACGTCGGCTGCTGAACAGCTTGGCATTCACGAGCTATGTTGTTGTAAACTCAAACACAGAAGACAAAGGATAAACAAACATGAATGCCCTGAAAAGGATAATGTGGATTTTCTTCCTTTAAAAAATGTATGATGGTTAGTCTAGCCAACTGTGTAATACATGTGTATGTGTATAAAAGTGTTTTCTTCTTATTTTTACGGCATGCTGAGAAGGTTAAAGGTTATAGGAGGAGTCATAGCTCGGAAACTTGGTAGCAACATTGGGAGATTGAGGCCAATAAAAGTGGTGTTATGAAGGTATTATCTGCACATACAGTGGTGGGTTTATTATAGTGCATTAGGCTGGTAACAGATGGAGACCTTTGCCCGGTATGGTAGTTCAAACAAGGGCAAACATCCTCACCCTGCTGCAGCTTCGTGTCCTTTGCTTGGCCCTATTTTCTCTCTCACTGTATATGTGTGTGTATGTGTCTAGACGTGCGTGGAGCCCACACCTGTCCTGATGCTGTTGAATTACTGTACTCTTCACTCATTATTTCCCATAATAATAATCATGTTGCATCATTACTAACTACAGCTCTCTCTCTCTCTCTCTCTCTCTCTCTCTCTCTCTCTCTGTCTCTGTCTTTTTAGCTCATCTCACATTCTCCCCCTAACCTCCTCTACTTTCCACTTTGCTATCTTTGACTTTCTATCTGCTCCTCTCTCTCTCTCTCGCTCTCTCTCTCTCTCTCTCTCTCTGCTCTCTGTAGATGATGACTGTTCCATGGAGCTGCTCTCTGGGCCAATAGGAATCCCCGAAACCATCAATCCCACACCCTGACAGCCCCATCGCTGTGGCAATGAAACCCAAACCTATGCTGGGACAGAGCTGGCCTCCTTTCTGTGTCCCTGGAGATTGTACTGGCAGGAGGCAAGGGGAGAGGATGAGGGGTGTTGTTACGGAGGAACAGAGGGAGACAGGTGAGATATGGGTGGGAAAGGCACGGTCAGCGGGGAGACAAGGAAATAGACGGTGGCGGGAGGGTGACGAGAAAGAGGGAAATTAAATGTTACACTGGACTGGTCTGGGATGAGATGGGGAGGGTGAGAAGACTATAGGGGAAGGGGTACATGTGTGAAAGACGAAAGGTGTAAGAGGTGGGAAAGTGGTGAATGGATAGGGGTGAGGGGGGAGAGGAAAGCTGAAAGGGGGGTGGCAAGGGGAGAAGAGGAGCCATGTGGAGCTCCATCATTCTCGCTGGTCTAGGTCTGTGCCCTGTGCCTCTAGCAGGAGTTGATTTACTACCCGCCGCCGAATGAAGATCCCCTCCACCGTTGTCTGCCTCCATCTCCAGTTTAGTGCTTCTTCCCAGGGGTGATATTACTACCTGAGAAAACACGGTGGTTCTATTCACCTGCTATAGCGCAGACTTTATAGGGCACTTCACCGACAGTGAGGCAAGGCATTATTCAGGAAAAGAGTAGCACGGTATTGGAGTAGCACAATCGTCCCCCGGCTTTGCGGATAGTGTTTTTCAGACATCTCACGCCTCTTGACCTTCCTGTGAGGCAACAACGGATGGATGGGAAAAAAAAAACAGATTTGGCACAGGAAGTGATTCGAGATGCTTGCTGTAAAATGTTTGATGATGTTGTCATAGAAATGAGCGTTGGTTTGGCCCAATGAACATATGACTCAGAAAGCTAATATGTTACCATGGCAATTCCCGTAGCAGCTGAGTTGAGTATCCCCACCGTTTGAATCTCACGCACTGGGCCACACATGAAACAACGCTCTCTTCCACGTGAAAATTATATTGCAATCATATATTAAAGGAGGTTACTATGTTACGTTGCGCTAAGACTGACTTTTCTATTTCTACCCACTGCACACACCCGATCTTGTGTTTGTTTACCTTAACCTCTTCTGCTCTCTCTGCCTGACCTCTGTCCCTTCACTCCCCCCATTCCCTCTCTCTCCTTCACTTCACCTTCCCCCTTTCTCTCTTCTTTCTCACCCTTTTTCTCTGTGACCTCTCTCTCATGTCAAATATACATAAACTCTTTATCCCTCGCCTCCCTACCTCTCCCCCGCCTCCTCCCTCTGCCTATCCCTGTACAACCTTGCCATCCTCTCATCCCCCCTGCTCCTCGGTGATGTTTCATTTACTTTAATCTAATTTGATGTTATTTAATTTAGAGAGCCGTGACTTGTGATGGCTCAGCAGGGATTCAGGGGTGTAGCTGCATGGCTGCGAGTGTGTGTGTGTGTGTGTGTGTGTACGTGTGCATGGGTGATTGTGCGCTTGTGCATGCAGTTGCGTGTCTGCAGTGTGCACACTTGCACAGATGTGCCCTTCAGCAGTGCAGAAATGTTTCATTTTTGCAGCCCTGAGTTTGTCTCCTCTGCAAGTCTTAGAAAAAAACAAACAAACCAACAATTATTCCACGATGGTCATCACTTATTTACACAGTCTGGGAAAAGGAGCAGCAGGGAGAACTGGAATGAACGGATGTTGAGGGGTAATGTTCGGACAGCAAAATTGGGCCAGAAGTGAGGGGAGTAGGAGGAGAAGTAGATGAGAAAAGGGAGGAAGAGGAGGAATGACCTAGGGGAGGTCAGATAAGGAGATGTATTGTTCTTTATATGACTTCATGCATTATTGACAATGGGATTATTAGATGGAGAGAATGATCTTCAGTTCCAATAATCTCAAGACTATTTTGACATGCTGCTAAAGTACATAGCCCATTTAAAGTCAACCCAAAGGAGCTACTCCAAGATCTGAAAGAACGAGATATATAGCGGGAGTATAAAATCTGTCAGTGGATTGTTATCTTTGATGTGTGTCTTCTACAATAAGGTGTCTCGGGGCATTTTTCAAAATTCTATTTGAGCTGTTAGAGCCTGACCCACTGAGTTGACAAAACAAATCCTGGCAGTAGAAGACGTTAAAACTGAATCTAGCAAGAATACCTCTCTTTGATCTTATATACTATATATTGTCTATGATATACTGTATAATTCAGTTCGGTCCAGAATTGTTTTTTATACTATATCTGATACAATAAACAATAATATTGTTTCTTACCTTTATTTGTTAAATGAAATGACTTTTCTCCCCACAATAGAGTGACTCATCTTTTAAGAATTTTAAGAATCCCACGTTTTGAGATTACTGAAACCTTTCAATAGATTTTGATGCTTTCTTATTGACATTGATACCAAAACTTGCTACACTTCAGGTCTCATTTTTCAGGAGCCAGCCCACATCACTCGCCACCGGGTATTCAGACGTGATGTGTTTGTTTACTTTGTAGGTACGTTTTTTGCTTCTATCCAACTCATAATCCTGTTGCCTTTATCTCCTGGGGTTGCTCAGTGAACAGAAGTGATGCCAGCACCGTCACCATGTCAACAATTAAAAGTAATTCAATTGTGTTTTAATTAAACCTCATTTGGTTCTGTTCCCAGTCATTTCTGTGTGTGAGTGTGTGTGAGAGTGTGAGCCTGTGCTTGTGTGTATCTGTGTGTGTGTGTGTGTGTGTGTTTGTCCCACTTGTACACATGCTCAGAATGCTACTCTGGATTTCATTTTAATGTCAGCAATGCCCTTTTTTCCTTTATCTTTTTGATACAGGTCTCTTACACTGGGTTTGTATAAAGCTTGTGTAGGCTGGATTAAATCAGTTTTGGATGTGTGCCTTTACTGTTGCCTTTCATACAATTCTACAGATACACAGACACACACACACACACACACACACACACGCACAAAATATTGGCAGTGGACTGTTAGATGTTTTCATTTAGTTAGTTGAGCCACCCTACTTACAGGCTGAAAGCGCCCTTTGGATATGAATTCAGACTGATCCAAACGCTAACCGTTTGGAACTAGATGGGATGAAAGGAAAAGCTGCTGCTGCTGACTTCCAGTGTCTGGAGGGATGATAGACTGGCAGCTGCCTGGCTCAGACAAGAAAACAGACTAGAACAGCTTAAACCCACCAAGGTGCAGGATTTATTCATGCTGTGAATGTGTATGTGTGTGTGTGTGTGATGGGGGGGGTTTGACTGATATAGGTTTTTTTTGAAGGCCAATTCTCATATTTTTATAGTCGCTAGTTTGTGCCAATATTCAATATCTTTACATTTGATCGCTTTCATGCCAAAAATGACAAGGATTTGGTGTTTCCCCTCGAATTTCCTTTTCTTGGCAGGCTGGAAAAGCCTCTGAAACAGCATTTAGACCACGTGACACTAAAACGCTCCTGTGAAACCCAGACTAATGAAATCCTTTTAGGTGGGTTAGCAGCTCTTTAAGTCAGGGTGACCCAACGTACCTATTGTATGGTAGTGGGGAAACTCTAGGACACGTTAGGCCTTTAAATGAAGAATTAATTTACAAAAGAAACTTTATTAAACAATGAAATGACTAGTTAAAAAAATCTAATTTCACTGGCGGTTTTACATGTTTTTATGCAGCTGCGGTCAAGAAGGAACCGCCATCGCATCAGCAGCGGACCGCATGACTGACCGATGTGTGATGTTTCATTTAAGCCTGATATATCGGTCTAACTAGTCTTTACATGCATGTGTGTGTGCATGTGTGTGTATCTGAGTGTGTATGTGTGGGTGTTTCAGATCCATGTGCATTCAGGAGTGTATTCATCTATTTAAGAGAGAGAATGAGTCATCCTGTAATCTTAAAATGGAAGCAGTGTTACATGCTAAGTATACATCCATCATCTCTCCAGCAGATCCAGGCAGGTCATCGGGGTAGTTGCGGTGTACATCTAACTTGTTAGCAATGCTCCCGCTCTCTCTTTATGCCTGTCAGCATTCTGACGCAAGCATCGATTCTTACAATTTCCTGGTCTGTGGGGAGCCAGATATGTTAAAGTTGCCGTGGATAATGTCATGACAGGCTACCAGAAATACAATTTTGTTATTTAGCCGATGCTTTCATCCACACCGTGAGCAGGTAGGTGTTCTGTATCTTGCTCAAGGACTCACTTTGACAAGATGCAAGGCTGGGATGAAACTCTGACGTTGGCCACAAAAGAGATGTTTAGATTTTCTTCACCAATGATCTACCAGTGTGGGTTGATGAGGAATATACTAGCAGGCGATGAGTGATGTGTACCTGGCTGGAGTGTTTTTTTCCTGTTGTCTTGTTGTTCCACTCCAGCCCCACCTCTCTGTGTGCAGCTCTATATCCTGTGTGGCGTTGTGCGTTTCACAAAACTATAATGTTCATGTTCATGTTTCATGTTTATATATCATGTTCAGACTGTTACAGGGTGATAATGGTGTGTCTCTCTCTGCACACATCCATTCCTCCAAAGGTCTCGATGTTAAATCCACTCTGTTCCATTATTCATGTGGTGTTGCAGACATAACCTTCTGAGCGAGAGACTAAAGTTTTACCCCCAGCTCTTTGGGTTATTGTATACTTTACCTGGCAAGTATTCATTTGTGTGTGTGTGTGTGTGTGATTTTGTATGTGATTTTGTGTGTGTGTGAGCAAGAGGGAAAGAAAGAGGAAGTAGGATGTGTATGTTAAAGAGAATGGTGAAAGGCTTTTTGTGCAGGATACCCACGTGTAATGTTTGGCAAGATGACCTTTTCATTTTGAGGCTGGGGTTCATTGTAACATCCAGTGAAATCCCAGTGCACGCCATTTTATTCCAGATAGACAGAGCTCTCTTGATCGCTCTCTCTCTCTCGCTGGCTTGTACACTGTCTCATTCGCACACATACACCGTCAAGCACGCATGCACACATTTACACAGTATCATAATTGTCTTCTGATTGTTTTACTATCTCCTTCTCTTCACAGTCCTAAGGATTCAGGTGAATGTGAATTAAAATGTTTAAGGATGTTAGATTGACTTCTGAACGATGCCTGCAGCTTAAAAACCTGGCTGACAGGATCTTACATTTCCCCCTGGAAGGTCACCGTATTGCAGGACTCAGAATAAGTACGGCCGGGATGTGGAGTGGAATGGATGATGACAATATTTATATGCTAATGAAAATGAGGTTGGATTTGGAGAGATGGGGAATGTATTATGGAAAGGGAATGTGATCTGAAATCATAATCTCCTTCCTCATGCGCCCATGGCTGCTAGGGCTCCACTTTAGGAGGTTAACTGGAAGCAAGAAGAGGCAGCTCTCCTCTCGCCTCTCAATTTTACGTATTATGTACAGTGGAAATAACTACAAGACTGTAGTTCTTCACAGCTTTGTACTGGAGCATAGAGATACAAAGCTAGCTGAAGTTCATTTACAAATCACAAGGTAATCCTTTTTTATTGATAAATAAAAGTATGCTATCCTAAAAGAGACTATTAAAACAGCACGTTTTCATGACCTTATGCTATTAAAGAATTAAATTGATATATCTGAACGTGAACTTTGCTTTTGAAATCAACTTTTTAATCATAGTCTCATTTACAGTATGTACTGATCAGAGTACAGGAGGTAGGATAAAACTGCATCTCTACAGGTCAGCAATAAATGGTTTAATTGCATTACAACAGAACATAAGGTAGCTACATTTGATTGCAGGCGTGGTTTCCTCTATTGATTTTTTATGAGATCAGAGTCCACGGTATCATTTCCCGGTGGTACTATTTTAAGGTTTAGCCGCCCCAGTTGTCGATTCTTACACATCAGGTCACTTGGTGGGAAGCAATTTAGTGAACACACAATCAGTGTAGAATAATACTAAGGGTAAAGGGTGGATTCATCCCAGTCAGTCAGTAGGGAACTGTAACGTAGCAAATCAGGACACTGAAGAGATGTCAAGTTCCCTGTCTTACTGAAGAGGTTTGTGCTGAAAGAGCTGCATAAATAGCATGAAAGAACCCATGAAGAAGAGGTAGATATTCTATTAAGGTGACTGTGTTATTTTGTTCAAATACTACATTTGTACGGTATAATGAACACCGCTGCTGTCTGTTACAGTCTGTGGCTAATTTTGCCCCCAGAATCAACATGCAGGACATGTAAAATATCTGCAATAAATTGGTTTTCCCTCCCAACACCTGAGGAAAATGTGCTCAACTCACCATGAGATTTTGATTATCACCATGCCTGATCTTGGCCGCACAGCTGTCTTCTTCATCTGGGGAAAATGGCTTGTCTGGCTGGAAGCTTGGCCGTTAGAAGAGATCGGACAGAACTTGTTGGTGGGCCCATATAGAGTAATTTTATACATTTTACCATTCCAATTGGTAATCCATACATAAAATCGGGATCGGGATCGCCCCACCACCTGAAAAGAGAAGAAATCAGCGTTCATCAGTTAATCATGAGATTTAAGAGTGCTTTGAAGTTTTTAAATGTTTATAAATATTGGCACCTGGGGGCATTTTTAGACTTAAAGCACTACTGGGGCACAGCACTCACATCTCTGACAGTCAAGTTTAAATCTATGCCAACAGTAACAGCATATTTATCAAGGCTGCCAACAACAACAACAACAACAACAACAACAACAAAACAACAAGTAAAAGTTTTCTTTTCTTTTGTGAACCATAAAACAAGGTTCACTGAAAATAAATAGCTACAACAAAATATAAGTAAGAATGATCATTTCAGTGCAAACGTCAATACAAACTGAATCCAATCGTGGAGCTAATCAAAATCGTTCATCCCCACCGGCACCCCAGCACCCACCCTCACTCCTACTCTCCTCCCCCATATTTCTTTCTCCATCTCTCCTCCTGCTCTCTCTCTCTCCCCTTTGGGTATTTCTTACATGAAATGACTTGAAGCTCTCCATGTGCAATGTAATCCCACATGTCTCAACCAAAAATGGGAAGCTCATTTCTCCCTTGTATTTAGGGGGCAGCGGCTGTGAGTGTTAAATGTGGCAGCATCATTGTCTGGCCTCATGCTCACTTTCTTCCATGCCCATTTCATCTGGGCAGACTGCGGGACAACATCATTTCGAAGGACAGAAAATACATGTCTCCCTCCTCATTCATGTAGATCATGTAAGATCTGAATGAATGAATGAATGAATGAATGAATGAATGAATGTTCAATGTTTTATTTATATGTCACGTTACTTGGTGGTCTTTTGATGTAGAGCCCGTCCCTCCACCAGACTCATTTCCCTGAAATGTGATGTTGCATTGCACATTGGAGAGCTTCAAGTCATTTCATGGTAAAATGCACAGAGGGGGGAGATGTAAATTCCATGCTGTTTCCAAACCTTAACTTCTTTGCCTGGATTTGAAGATTTTGCTTGGTGGTCAGTAGCTAGAAGGAGGACAGAGGCAGGGCCAGACTGTTAACTAGGCCACTACAGCTGAAATCCTTTCTTCACAACACAGTAATATAACTATTAAATGGCAGTGGGGTCTACAAGTAGCCCACATAAACATGGATGTATACCAGGATTAAGAACAGTACTTTCCCTTACGTTTCTTAACATTAATGCTTTTCACTTTTCACACTTTTCTGTATCTTCATATTGTGACAACACTGAGGAAATATTTTAGTTTAACCAGTTAGCTAACTGACTGACCTACTGTAGCAAGCCAAGCCTGCTCTCTTTGATTCATTTTAGCAACCCACAAAAGAAAATACTTTTTTAGTGACTGAAACTTGTGGAAAATGGGGCAGAGGGCATCAGATGAAAATGCATCACTGAAAATCATATTTTTTTTCTAATTTACTTTGAGTCATCTGCACCCAAAAAACACAAAGCTAACTTCACTGCCACGCGCTCGCAAAAACAAATTGGTTTCTATAGTAGTCCTTCCCAGACAGGAACAATGCTCCCTCACCTTAGACCTAAGCTGTTATACAAGTTATCACCACCAAATTCACCACACATTGTCTTGAGATGTTGTTGGATACGATGCAAAACATTTGTGAGGTTTGAGTGGAGCTATAGTCGGTGAAAAAAGGCTACTTATTGTGCCGCTGTATTCTCCACAGGGCCGTGCCATTGTGTCTGTAGTCCAACATAATGAATCTGCCGCAAGAAGACCGATAACCCTAAAGAAAAGCCATTATAATATGCCTACCAAGACTTATAGTGCGTCTGTGGTACTCAATAGTCAGCTTATCGACCACATCTTACCCTGTGGTATTTTTGTATCTCCTATGGCATCACTTTAACATTCTTAAAATACTCCTAGTGTCCCAGTTCTGCACTCATATCTGTATATTCATTAAATGGTGTTTGTTTGTGTAGGATTAATGGGGCGACGTATGAAAAGGAAATACCCTCTAGTTCTTTTCCAGACGACGTGCCTTTGAAAAAACTCATCATTTTAACTCATATAAATCACAGACACTCGTTCGGGTTAAATTGGTTGGACATGTTGACATGAGGCGCAAACGTCACCTTCATTCGTCCTGTCTGTATCTAGAAATCCCTTCAGCACCAAGGACAGCGCCAATCGCCTCTTCACGTGGACTTTGAGTGTAGTCGAAAAACATTAACTTTATATGTGAGCTCGGGCTCTTTGTATTACGTGTGAACTAAAATGGGCTATCTACAAACCAAATCAGTCCATGTAGTTATGCTTACAGTGCAGTTTGAGCACGCATGCTGGGTGATACATACGTTCACTGCCCTCTCTGTGGTATCTACTTTTCATTGATGCCTCAATCCCCTGTGAAAAACAAAGAACCCCCCTCCCCCTCACAGACACACACACACACACGGCGTATTAACCCATTGCAATCGGTGGAAAGAGAATAGATTGAGCTGTTAAATGAGTTGCGGCAGCCAATTTTAATTATAGCTACGCAGCACAGAAGACAGTATTCAACCTCAAGGCTAAGACGGGAATTGAGCTGCTGCGGTCCCACGGGTGCAGAAGCTTCAAATATTATATAATTAGTAGGGGATGTAAATGGGATGAGTAGTGAAGTAATTCTAATCAGGACATCTTCAAGGAAAGGATCTTCCTATCTAGCTTACACGGTGGTAAAAAGCGAGGCTTGGGCTTTGGAAGTTCCCTTGAATCCTGTCCTCTGTCCCATGCTGCAAAATGTAGGAGTGGGGGAACAATTAGACACACTGCATCATTTAAGTACTGTGTCTGATGTCATTTCCTAAGCACCATAATTGGGCATCGATGACTCCAGTCATGCACTGAAAAAAATGGCTAAAAGAGAGAAAATATTAAAAACTGTTCCCCTGGAGAACTGGAGCGATGTTTCTTCATTTATGCAGTGAAACATTAATTGCTCGCACCTCACACCTTTGCCAGCGCCCTCCAGCCTATTTCTCTCTCTCTCACACACACACGCGTGCAGGCGAACACACATACACACACACACACACACACCTGTTCTATAAATCACTAGTAGCGAGGCAGTCCCCATTGAGTAGCTCGGCTTTGCATGCTCGCGCTCACCTACAGTACACATCTGCTGTGGCCCCTGTGGCCCCTCCCTATACCGGACTGGACCGATAAATGGGTTAACGCTGTCACCGGGAGTAGCCGAGACAAATGCAGCGGGAACGTCGGGAGATCCCTTTCTCCTCTGCTCTGCACGCCTGACCCTCTAAAAAAAACTGTTGTTTGAGCTCAAGCTTTAATCGGACATCATTCTCCTCCTACGGTGTTGATTCGACAGTATAGGTTGCATTTGGTCTGTGGTTTATTAGAAGAGGCGACCGGCAACAGCACCACCACCGGCTCTCACCAGACCCGTGGGCGGCTGGGTGGCGTCCGTCTGGCCGATCTGAGGAGCAAGATTTGGTCTTCCTACCGCTGTATCAACACCCCAAATTCCCAAGATATGGCGATGTGAGATCTAGAAAACGGATGGGAGGCCATTCACATGGATCTGGGCTAGAGCTGAACGGAGTGAAACAACATCACCACCACCATCACCTAACCAGTTGATTTTTTTTTTTTGAATAACTATCAAAAAAGTCTGGACCTGAGGAGTCGCAGTTTGACGTTTGACATGTCGGTGAATCCTAGGGGCAGGTCCAACAAACAGACTGAATGAATCCATCTTTGGTTCTCGGACGGACTTCTCAAGAGCGTAGCACGGATGCAAGGCACTAAACAGATCTTGGCAATTCAAAATATCTTCAGCATCTCCACTAACGGTAGTATTCTAGCCGAGGGGGAGAATCTTCCACCGGGACCAATCGTTTAACAGGCAGGTAGGCTCTCCTCACTCACTATGCTGTTAATTAGACAGTTACTGATGTGTCACCTGTCGTTTCATGTGTTAAAGGTGATAAAGGTGATTAGTGACCGTCCATGCGTCAGTCCTTTGGTGGCCGCAGAATCAGGCGACTGCACCTGTTGTAGGCTAATTGGTGTAAATGGGAGGACGCGCGTGTGTGAGCGTGCGCGTGTGTGTTCCTGTGTGTGTGTGTGTGTGTGTGCGCGCGCGCGTGTGATACAATACAGCTGTGAAGTCTTAAAACGATAAGACTACTAGAACGACTGAGCTGAGCTGCGATGTGTTTAATGGCTGACAACATTTTGTCGGTGTCTATTTGCTTAAATTTTCTCGGTGAATATTTGCATGTAAGTTGTTTCTATGCGCTACTCAAAATTCATTCCAGCTGCTGGTTGCGTGGGGTTGGTGTGCCAGTCAGTGTGGCGTGTGGGTTTGCGGTGTGATTAGGTGATTATAGGCCTATCGCACGCGTTATAAGTGTAATTACACTATAATTGCACCGGCCACGCACCGTGCTGTAAAACACTCAATCACACACTACATCATGCTTTGTGTTTTCCTTCTCACTCAGGCTATAGCTCACATGGTTCTGATAAATGGGAATTATACGGCGCCCAATCGTGTTAACTCCCGTTGCCAGATGCTTTAAAAGTCTACAGCCATAAACCACGATGGCCAAATCTGTCACCTGCCTCACACACATTCATCATCCGCCACCCCGGAGGAGACCCGACTGTGGCTTAATATGGAGGGAGTGCGTTTAGCTATATGTGTGAGAGTAATGATAGAGGGCGTGAGCACGAGCATTTTTAGTGGATGGCGCGCACCAGTTGTTTTTTTCCTCGGACACCCCAATCTCTTTGCAAGGGTGACTCTTCTGGAGCAGCAGGCGGCGTGAGTCCACTCGCACTGTCCCCGCTGCAGCTGGCTCGGTTGCGCACGGCGCGGCAGATTATTATGGGTGTTCAACTCTTCTTCTGTCTGTGGAGAGTCTTCAGGGAGCCATCGAGGAACGTTTCAGACCATCTGACAGGAGACCAAGGACACACACTTGCACATCTTTCCCGCCTGGACTGATAGTGCTGCGCAGCGGGGGGACACAAGCTATCCAAGTAGCGCAGGAGGGGATGATGATGATGATGGGACCAGATGTTTCTGGTCTCCAGGAGTTACCGTGGAGCTTCGTGGATGACCCAGGTTCATCTCCGGGAGAGGGGGCTGTCGGTCTAGGTGACACGATGGAGAACCCGGCGAGAGTATCTATAGAGGAGATATTTGTTGAGTACAGTCCTGATGGGTAAGAGAGACACAACAGTAAATATCAAAGCTATATGCGGTGGCCGCCTATCCTTTACCCAAGGTGACTTCAGTATAGGACGGTGACAATGTGACACTGCTGTGAGCGCACAGAAGAAAACCCAGGAATAGAAAGTTATTTGACTTGCATTCATCTTTTTTTTTTCCATTTATTTCATTAATCTAATTAGTGCATTTTGATTTATTTTTTCAGAACAGGCGTGTTAAGGTAACACTTGTGTCCTTCCTTGATGCAGAAGAATGGGTCTCATGCCCATTTTGTGTTCCTGTGTAGTCTCAGCAATTTTGGGATGGCTAATCATAGAGTGGCAGTTCACCATTATCCAACACAGATGACTTTCAGCCGCTCAACTGTGATCTCTCATTATTTTTGGCAGCCTGTAGGGCGTTCTCTCCCAATTGGAGAATAGAGAGCTGACATACTTTTTAGTGGCTTCAAGTAAAAAGAGATTAATTTGCAGATTCATCTTGATCAGCCTGTCCCTATACCAACAGATCCCAGATCACATACGCATGGAGATCTGAGAGCCTTCAGATAGTGTCAGATGCTTTAATGGTCTATTGGTGGCTATGACACTATTCACATTCTGCTTCCTTTCACCTTGATTTCAGATTTCATTGTGTTAATAACTTGATCTCGTTAGGGCTGGCTTGTGATGTGTGCAGTGGTTGAAGTGGTGCTCTTGTGTGTATGTCTGTGTGTGTGTGTGTGTGTGTGTGTGTGTGTGTGCGCGTGTGCGTGTAATGTTGGGTAGACTATTGTTGTGACCCTCAGCTCTTTCCCACCATTCTGCTAATGCATCTCTGTCCGTGGGGACTGAAGGAGGTGTGAAAAATGACATATGCCTTATAACAACATATATCTGTCACACACGATTGCCCATTCTGCTCTTTTCCCTGCTCCTTGTATCGGTCTCTTTTGCTCCTTCTTTCCCCCTTATCTCACGCCCTGCTCTGTCGCTGCCCTCCCTTTGGCTGTGCTGAAGTTCGTTCTAATCACTAACCTCGCTGCAGACTTGAAACTCTGCTCCCCGAGCTGTAGATGACCCCACGGTCCAAACATCACCCGTCAGCCTATTTTCCTTTGCTCCTCTCTTCCACTTTCTGTCTCTCCCTCTCTCTTTCCTTGTGTCTTCGTTTTCACTCTCCCTCACACACACACACACACACATACACACAAACACACACACACACACGGACACACACACACCTGTCTGTCTGTCTATGTTTCTACCACTCCCAGTGTGCCTGCTCTGAGCCAGACAAACAGACTTTCCACTAAAGCATGTCCATGTCAACTCTCATGTCTGGATGATGACAACAGGCTATGTTTTCACGAGTAGACAAACCACAACCCAGAAGTATAGGAGAGAAAGAGAGAGAGAGGGCGAGAGACAGATAGATAGATAGATAGATAGATAGATGGATGGATGAGCCCAAGTGTGAATGAAGCAGAAGATTCTCCGCAGCGTACCTTTTTGCGTCATGTCCTGTCTCCCGCACGCTCTACCCAGGCCCCGCCCCTTGCCTGAACTAACCGGAGTATTTTCTGTTGTTGTGAACGCGTCCGAAACGGACATTCTCCGGTGGTGTGTGTGGAAGGGCAACTCTGGTTAAAGTTGCGGACCTGATTCTCTGGAGAATGTCCAAGGTGTTTGTCTGAAAGAGGCTCTAGATAGATAGAGACAGTGATCAAGTTTGTTTGCATGTGTACGCATGTCTGCCTGTCTTGCCATCACGGGGCTGAGTGGGTGTTTCTGTCTTGAGAACAATTATGGGAGCAGATGGAGTGTTAAAATACATTCTCATATCAATCTCATATCATATGTCTTAATCAATTAATTAATTTGATCACGGAGTATGTTTAGTTGTTAAAGGTGCTACACCTAAACATCAATATATCATTGTCACATTAATTGTGATACCTTGGTACATAGGCGCCGATTTATGTTTTTGCCAGTGGGTGCTCAAATTAAGGTGAAGATTGTCACAAAATCACTTTTATTGCGCTTGTTTAGTAATTACCGTGGTGCAGGCTACTGTCATCTGTCGGACGTAGACACACCGAAACGAAATGCAACACTGCTCTGCTACAAATTCATCACTGGTGGTGGATGCCTCACTTTGACTGTCTTTACACTCGGTATCTCTCTCGGTTTTTTAATTACAAATTCGTACGATTTTACCCGATCATCACCCGTGTTTCACACTTGCTGTGTCGCTAGCTAGTAGCTACGTGATGGAACAACGTTGGTTTAGCCGACTCTAACGTTACATTGGCAGTTGGCTACGTGACCACGCCCCTTAACGTAGCCTACACATGCACAGAGCTGTAACAAGTTTAATTGGATAATGCGATTTGTAGTTAAAACGTTCACCGATAATAATAAGTAATAATAGAATAAATAGATGCGTTTTTTTTTAAAAGATGCAGTTTTTTAATACATTTATTTATTAATTTATTTTTTAATCGGCCTTCCCGTGATCGGCGCGTATGCCTTGGTATAATGCCAAACCAAATGAGACCATGCTTGAGACAATTGGTAGCCTCTAGCTCACACCAGTGGTATTGTTACTGGTTATGTGTCTCAAAATTACGACCACATTTCCCATAAAGCTCTTCATTGTGATAAACTCTGAAAGTGTTAGCTCCTCAATCTTAAAGCTGTCCATCAGATTTCCCGCCTAATCCGACCCTGTGACACACAATGTGAAATGAAGTGTAGAGGCCGATAGAAGCTGCCAGTCTTCCTGGCAATGGTCTCGTTTCTTAAGAATTCACCTAGTGTTTCAAAGCTAGTGTGGTAATGATTTGTTGATAAAGTTGATTTAAAATGTTACACATTACTTGAAAAGGAAAACCATCACTCTCATTGACTAACCTTCACAATGTATTTGGGCAGTATGTCAACGGACGTTTCAGCTGTCTAGCCTTCATCAGCGTATAAAACATACAAATCACATCACTTCAAATTCAGGTGACATCGTGTTACTAATCATATAGCAATGTCCGTGCCTTTCCTTACATAGACTATAACAATGACATTTCACCAACAATAAAGAAATACTCGAAGACTTTAAAAATACTGTAAAAAATGGATAAGAGCACGCCATTTTTGCTTTTTAAAATGCTACACATCTTCTATCTTGACAATAGAGTGGATGTAACATGAAAAACACTTTAGAGGATTGACCGTATGTGGTACTTTGCTCTTTCAGAATGGGAAACGTGACTATGATCAAAGAGCGGCACATCAGTCTGTCTGTGGCTGATACACGTTGCCGTGGTGACCTGGGTACCTTAACTGTGCCGGTGGGTCAGGAGTAGAACCAGCAGCAGATGGACTGAAGAATACATTTTCCTCTAAGCTCACAAAAGATGTGCGCGCACACACACACACATACACACACACACACACACACACACACACACACACACACACAGCCACATGATGCATTCTCACACCTCGCGTCCTCCACAGATCACCCGAGCGGGCCTGGGCCTGTCCCACTGCTCTTAACCTTTTACACCGTCTCCGTCTCTACTCTCGGCCCGTGTCCTTTTCCTCCCTCGGTGTTGATACCAAGATCCACAAAGGATTTAACTTTCAAATAGCATTGCATTTTATGGCACCGATGAACAGAGGACAGGAGGAGGGGGGGGGGAGGAGAGGAGAGGAGAGGAGAGGAAAGGAGAGGAGAGGAGAGTGGCTGCTTAGACTTTGGACATGTTTCCTGTACGACAGAGACTTCCACACTTCTATCTCTCTCTCTCCTATCTGCCAGGGGCCTCGTCACGAAATCCTCAGGGGATCTGTCTCCCCCCCTCCTCTCTCTCCCTATCTCTCTTCCTCCCCCCTCCCCCCCTCTGTCTTCCTACCCCTCTGTCACTCTCTCTCTCTCTCACTTCCATTCAATTCAGTTCAGTTCAGTTATATGTTACATGAAACATATTGCAGAAGTGTCAACAACAGGGAAAAAAAACATCACAGGGATAACTCAATGCATCAAAAAGAGAAGAACCGCTCTCATTGTACCGCAGCGGGGAGTATTGATGATTGATGCCCTGTCAAGACTCGAGGTCTCTTAGTGAGGTGTCTGCTGTCTGGAGGGACAGGAAGTCAGCGGCTCTGACAGGGAAGGTTAGAGGAAGCGATAGCGATTGACAGGACTTTAGTGCTTTCTTATCTCTGTGGATCAAGGAGACTGAACAAAGAGCAAGAAAGAGAAAGACCAAGAGAGAACGATAGATAATACTGGGCTGCTGATTGTATTCTGATGGTATTTACCTGCATAATAACAGTGGAATATTTTTTTGTGCCCTACATTGAATTTGTCAGTGTGATTCAGCGGCTTCTTGCAGAAATGGGCATTAGCTTAGTAGAAGGAACAATGTAAGAGCTTGTGTTTCTAAAAAGGGCTTATGACTGAGCTGGCATCTAGGGTCTAAATACACGCACCAACAGATATATTACCTCTCTTTCTCTCTCTCTCTCTCTCTCTCTCACACACACACACACACATAAAGTTTATTCAGAGTGTGTGTGTGTGTCTGTCTCTGCAGGGAGAAGATGCCATTCCACCATGTGCGGGCGGGCCTGCTCTATCCTGACAACTACCTGAGCACCTCCCTGTCCGAAGGCAGTGAAGCCTTCCAGCTCACCAGCATCTCGACAGAGGAGCTTGGAGGTGAGTGTGCCGACAGAGAGATAGACAGAGTGTGTGTGTGTTGGAGAGAAAGAGAGAGAGAGAGAGAGAGGGAGAGAGAGAGCGAGGGAGATAAAGTTTAGCAAGCAGGGAAGAATGTGAGGTAAGGTAAGGCAATTCATGTTTCAATGGAACAATGCAGCTACAATGCTCCAGTTCTCCCGGGGAAGGGTTTTTTCCATTTAGCCATTTTTCAATGCTTGACTGGATGCTCTGGTTTCCAATTATAGTGTTTAAGAAATTACATCAGTCACAGCACTTAAAATAATGCATTGTGAGGGAGGAGATATACCATGAAATAACTCGACGTGCAATTTGGTGGACCCTTAAATCCAAACACCTTTACAGCACTGGGTAGGGCATATATTTTTAACAAGGTTTGCCCCAGTGTGAAATGAAATACTAATCCTGTCACTGAGCTAGTCAGGATTTAGAGCATGAGTGTATGTTTCAGTCTGAAGCTCTATTTGTTGTGTTTGTACATGTCAGATATTGTATTTAGCTTGAATGAGTGCCTTGTCTCCTAAATCTTTTAATCCAATGCCCCTGATGGACGACTCGACTCAACTCAGTTCACTAAAACGCTTGCCTTTACGAAGCAGAACTGACTCAGTAAGTCAAATATTTGACAGCCAGAAGCATCTTACGATCGACAGCCTGGTTTCATTTGGACAGTCAAGGGCAGCATGAAGGGTAAACTAGTTTGAACTATACGACTCGTTATCTTGCCTCTGTCAGCCGCAGATCAAAACCAACCAATGGGATTACTCAGTGTGGACAAAACAGCCGCGCTATTGGCCGCTGAAGTTTTAGAACTCCTAATCCCACTTCTGAGAGATGGTCGTCCTAAAAGCATCTGTTAGTGCAGATGGAAGACTAGTTTATCACCCCGTGGATAGTTGGTGTCCTTTCCTCTGGTTTTCAGCTGTTTCATCGATCACTGAGAGAACGTGTTCAGTCCTGG
Organism: Hoplostethus atlanticus; assembly: GCA_034670405.1. Taxonomy (NCBI): domain Eukaryota; kingdom Metazoa; phylum Chordata; class Actinopteri; order Trachichthyiformes; family Trachichthyidae; genus Hoplostethus; species Hoplostethus atlanticus. Next base: position 156,964 of record JAXDDX010000155.1, on the reverse strand, counting down.
GGGTTGGCTTCGTGATACACAACCGTGCACAAGCAGGGTTATGTGCTCGCTCAGACACACACACACACACACACACACACACACACACACAGACGCACACACATGCATCACACAGTAACACACTAGGGAGGAGCTCATTGAAACCCTATTGAGAATGTACTCCTCACTGTTGAGCTGCATACAAATAAATCTCACTTTGTTTTTGGAGAGAGAGAGGGGGGAGGCCTGCGCACTCGCATGCCCAATCCCTCTCCTCTGATTCTCACTTTGTTTGGTGAGAGAGAGAGAGAGAGAGAGGGAGGGAGAGCCAGTGGCACAGCGCTCTGGTCTAGTTATCAGCTGAAGGGGATATTTACAGGCTTAGATGGGGGTTGCGACTGAAACTCGGCTCTCACCGAACTGACAGAGCAAAGGCAGGCGTAGGAGACAGATCTGAGACAGGCTTATTACGCAGACACAGAGGGGGGAGCACCATGTCAGGGCGTGAATATTAACAACACTGAGACTGAGCGAGAGAGAGGGGGGGAGGGAGGGGGGGGGGAGAACCAGGAGAGAATCCCATGCAAAATTCATCATTAAAGTTAGGAAAAGAATTAGACTCGGGGAAATCGTGATCTGAATTCTACTGTGCAGCAGACTATTGCTTTGTTTTTCAACTGTATTCTATTTCTCCGGTGAAAATGTGCGGAGCCGGCTTCAACAACACTCTCACACCCCCACAGAGCAGAGTGGAGCGTTCTCCTGTGAAAAGAGGTTTAAGAGACTTTCAAAGCCTCGCCTCTGTTGCAGACTTTATCAAGTCGATAAATTCAACAACAGAGAGAGACACACCCCGCCCAAACCTCCACCTCCCCCCTTCCACCTCCACCCAGATAGTGTCAAATGATTGACAGGTAATTAGTGGGAGATTGACCGGGTATTTTGTGAGAAGGTCTTCGGAGGTTTGACTAATTCTGCTGCCTGAATAGATGCTGCGTGTACTCTGTGTCTATACCTACCGTTTCAGGCAAGCAGGAGGCCTTTTATATAGAGCAGTCTGTCAGAAATGCTCTAGGTGAGGCATCCGAGTGTTATGTGTGGAAGGACTGGGACAGGCCCCCCCTGGGGTTCGTAAAATACAGTAAGTAAATATGAAGACGTAAGAGAGAGAGAGCGAGAGACAGAGAGAGAGAGAGAGAGAGAGAGAGAGAGAGAGAGAGGGAGAGAGAGAGAGTATCCTCACCTTGATTTGTCTCGAGGGAAAGGCTGCAACACATCCTGTCAATGCGACAGCCTATTATCAGCCCCAGGGAAGTTCCTTTCAACATTTTCTCATTACTGAACTGCTTAAAACCGTTAATCAGTAACATAATCTAATGGATTAGTCCAACTCAATAACACAATCTGATTATTTATAGTTAGATTTCAAATGAGTTTCTCTCAAATCTATAGAATTTGAGGCTGACGATACAATTTGGACCAGTTCATTTCAAGCTAAACATTGTGCCTTGGATTCTTCTTTTGAACATTTATTAAAACAAGATCCTTGACAAGAAGTCTCACACAACTTCACACATACAAATAATATTGGTGTAAGAAAAAATAAGTAACAATACAAAGAGGATTCTTTATTTCTGAGTGAAATTGTATTTGAAATGCGTAGGGTAACACGAGGTATAACAATACAAGCAAGGAAATGCAACAGACATCAGGGCAGATCAAAACATCAAATCTCAGGGAGACAAAAATAAGAACATATGTATTGAGAGAAAGGGGGAAGACAGGATTAGCCTGCTAAGCAGCATCAGTTCACCAAACCTTCCAATAAATTACAAATGCCTCAAAGGAGACAGCCACAGGATCTCAACTATGGAAAAAAAACATGTCCACCTGCCACTTTTGTGTTGAGGGTATTCCCCCATCGGTGCACAACACCCACACTCATTCATACACACATGCACACGCGCAAACACACACACATACAGAGAACACCAGGAAGCCACCAGCACAATACAGGCATTGGGGTTTTAATGGTGATACAGATGAAAAGACATTGTGATCTGGTGTGTATCTTTTGATAGGTACAGAATGGACCGGTACAAAATGAAGAGGGGAGGGAAAATAAATGATAAAGGGAGGGAAAGGGGAGAGCCGCATCACCGTCTTACACCATTGTTGCCAAGCTATCCCAGGCTACCCAGCAACCCACAGGGCAACACCGGCCAAGCCAATCAAATTACAGTCAAACGACACAGATACAGAATGCTACAGTAAATATATTCAGTGTATTTATACTGTATATACACATATGTTACTATTATATTGAATTGTGTAAACACGTCGTCTCAGTTATCTAACATGTAACATAACTACCTTATTTCAAAGGTATCTGCAGCTTTATTACAAAACATTATCACAAACTGCAATGGATTACAGTCATCGTTTTTAATCAGATCAATAGTTTATATCAAGTCCATATCAAGTTTGATGTAGGATGATTGTGTTTGGTGTGTGAGGACAACAGACTTTTGAGCAAGCATACAGCTCTGTCTCGTTCCTCCTCAATCAAAGGAAGAACGCAAGAAAGAAATTGAGAGGAAGAAAGAAGAATATCAAACGGCGATATGTTTTGATAGGTTTTGTATTTTTCTTGCAGAGATCCGTGAGGCATTTCGTGTTTTGGATCGTGATGGGAACGGTTTCATCTCCAAACAGGAGCTGGGCATGGCCATGCGCTCCCTGGGTTACATGCCTAGTGAAGTGGAGCTGGCCATCATCATGCAGAGACTAGACATGGATGGTGAGGCACATGAACACACATGCACACATGCACATACACGCAAAGTGGAGTTTTTTAGTTTCATGTGTATTTAATAATGTTTGTTCTCAGTTGTTGTGTCCATAAGGTGTAAAACAGTATTCTGTATCTTCAGATATCATGTGTGTAGGTTTTAAGAGGCTTATTATATTCTTGAAAAACATGAAATTGAAACAATGAAATGTCTTTAAGATGGATCTTTTTATTGGATGTCTGCTGGATGATTAATGGTGATATAAAGGGAAACAATTGTCATTTAAAGCCAAAACACATTACTCAACAGATCTTTCACTTGCTTGTGGCCATATGGGTTTCTGAAATCTAGCCTCCCACAAGGTTTCCTCTAAAAACCTTTTTTCTGAATTGCCTTAAGAGCAGTGATTGATCCAACGCCAGAAGAATCCCCCCCGGAGACAATAAAGAGTGTACCTGTCTAATCCTGCTTCTTTAACTTCACTTCTGCTTGTAAAAAATCACTGAAGACTGTGATTACTGCGAACAAACAAGCTCGTCACCATTCCTTATCCGTCTATTCTTGTTTCTTACATATCAAAGGTCAGAGATAAGAGCTTTCTGCCTCGTCTCCACGCGTATACTCTGAGAGACACAGTGTCTTCTGGACTGGAGAAAAGTCCTCTACCTGTCGTCTCGATGTTATCGCTAATAAATTCCTGAAAGAGATCATTGGTACGAGTAATCCAAGGATTATATCAATTAGTAGCAGTTCCTAGACAATCGGCACCCTCGGGTTTTAAACATGTCATTAAATCCCTCTGTAAGAAACCTTGATCCTTTGAGCTCCGGTATTATCTCCTCACCCTTTTTCATCACGTTTCCCTCAGGTTTCAGATGAAGTAGTAATTAATATTAACACTATTACTACCACTACTACTACTATTACTAATACTAATACTAACACTGCGGTGCTGAGACTCTACTACTGCCACTACTGCTACTACTACTACTACTACTACTACTACTACCACTACAACTACTACTAATATTAATGCTATTACAACAATAGTATTCATTAGTTTAGTTCTGGTATTAGTATTAGTATTAGTATTAGTATTATATAGTATAACTACGCAGTAACCCATTTATAGTGAATCTGTTAGCAGCATAAAACCTGCTGTTCCTGCTGAGTATCCATGCCATCAGACTGATTGATTGCTATCATTAGTAATAGATGTATTTGGTGTATTTTCAGTGAGAATACACAATCAGACGTTTACGAGTTGCCAAATGTTCTCTGAACTTCCACAAACCCACAGCGCTTCACACGCAGACACACACGGGCAAGGCACACATCCACTTTATTTGAAAGGTGAATTAGTGCTGATGATGCGTGGGTGTCTGTCACGGATGAGGGCACATCCATCTGTTGATCTGTCTCGGGGGCCTACTTCTTTGTTTTGACAAGCAAACTCCAGCGTAGAATGTATTATTGAGCTCCAATCTGGCTTCCTGTCTGTGTGTCTGACTTTCTTTTGTCCCGGTCTGCCTCCCTGTCTTTCTGCCTGTCTGTGTGTGTGTGTGTGTGTGTGTGTGTGTGTGTGTGTGGTGTGTGTCTATGCGTTCCTGCTGGCTTGCTCGTCTGCTTCCTTGCTCGGCCCCCCCCCCTCCTGTCTGTCTGCAGGTGACGGCCAGGTGGACTTTGAGGAGTTCATGACGATACTGGGTCCCAAACTCCTCTCCTCTGACAACAGAGAAGGATTCCTGGGCAACACCATCGACAATATCTTCTGGCAGGTGAGAGATAAAGTCGACTTCTCTCAGCCGGCTGTCTTTCTTTGCTGTCACTTACTCTCCTCAACATTTATCTGCTCCATCCATTACGCTCGCCTCAGAGTATACGTTCAGCAGGCAGAGCAAGTCTATACATCCTTAAACCCGAAGCCTGCTTTCTGCACATATTGGCACACAGCACACACACACACACACACACACACACACACACACACACACACACACACACACACACACACACACACACACACACACACTCAGGTCCCCTACCTGCATCCTTTGTTCTATGACAAAAACAGAAACTGATTTTTTTTTTGGCTCAGGCCTTGAAGGAAAGGGACCTGCTGGGAATTGAGAATCTCTCTGTGTAATTGTGTGTATGGCTGTGTGTGTGTGTGTGTGTGTGTGTGTGTGTGTACGTGTGCGTTTGTGTGTGTGCATTTACTATTAATAGTGATGGAGAGAGGGTATTACCATAATAATAAAGATTTCAGGAAAGTGCCCCGGTATGGGGACAGTAGATATTTGAGCCTGTGCTTTTGTCTAATCTGGGCTCAGTGGTTAATTGAGCCTGAATCTTACCGTTCTGCTTTTTGGACATGCTGCTTTTTAAGCTTGCTTTGTTTGTCAAAATTATTGCAGTCCAGGCAAAAAAAATAAAAACGTTCAAAATTGACAGCTCTGGCAGTGTTTTTGCCTCTGAGGTAAGACACACTACTGGTCGCAATAATCAGAATCAGGAGGAGTCCAGAGTTTGAATGGGTGTACGGGGGCTGATTCGTCGGAGGGCTGGTTGAGTCGGGTGACAGCTCTTGGGAAGCTGTTCAATGCTTTCCTTGAGTCAAATGAGAGGAGAAAGATTAAGAGCATGACTCACTGAAAATGAGCGTGTTTCAGGTTAGGCACCCAAACCGGTCTTCGTTTATGTAAATGCTCTTCATTTCGCCGTACAATCATTTCTGCAAGATGATTGTGCAAAAAAAAAAAATCTATCTGGAGCATTCACACATTGGATAGCGGTAGACATTGTCACGGGGAAAATTGGAGAAAGTTGACGTAACCTGCTGAATTTGACATCAGGAGGATCGTTTCTTCATGAATCGCTTTTTTATAAATGAGGTTCATCGTACCTGCAGTAGAGCGATGGAGCAAAATGGAGTATAGTGTGACTCAGAGGGGGGGGGGGAACCGGACAATATGTGGGAGAGGAATAGATGCCCCACATAAAGATATAGGATTACAAAGAAAAAGCACAAAGGAAGAGAGCGGGAGAAAATGAAAGAAAGAGGAATGAGAGATTGTAATTCACGAAGGTCGCAGACAGTGTGCGTCTCTGGGGTGATTTACCTCCTCAGACAGTGAGAGAGAGAGAGAGAGACAGACATGAAGACAACAGAAAAATTAAGAGAGGGAATAAGAGAGAAAGAGGAGACAAGAGAGAGGAAATGAGCGTGGAGACCAAGAGAACACAGGAGGAAAGAGAGGAGGGGGGGGGGGAGAGCGTTGGTTTGAGAAAATATGCCTCTGAGGACGACGGTGGCAGCAGTTTGTGTGTGTGTGTGTGTGTGTCTGTTAATGTTTCACACGGAGAGAGAGAGAGAGAGGCAGGAAGAGAGGGAGGTTGTATTGAGAAACAAGAGAAAGAGGGGAGAGAGGGGACGGCGGAGCGGAAGCACACCTTGGTGAGCCATAATGACTCAATTCAGGATGTTCAGATATCATTACACAGTGAGATGCATACTGATTGTCTTCATTGGGGGGCGTGGAGGTGGCATGTGTTGTATTTAATCACATTTCCCTCCGTGTGTGTGTGTGTGTGTGTGTTTGTGTGCATCTGTGTTCATTCGTGCGTGTGCTTCACATTGTTGCTGAATAAATGTGTGAGCGTTTGTGTTTGTGTATCCTGCTTATGTTTGATTCAGTGTACCATTGAAATGTCTCAGAAACGTTTCTACTGCCCGAGTTCGTTCTGCGTCCCTGTTTATTTTCCACTGTGTAAAAGGCCCACAAGAGGCTGAATACAACCTTAGGGCTATTCAGATATCTGCTTTGAAGAAAAATTCCTGACTCAGGTTGCCAGATTTCCGCTGACACTGAGTAAATTAGATTTGAAAAAAGGAAGCATCCAGTCCTCCATTGCAAATGAGGCTAGGCTGCCTAACAGTAAAGTAATGAAGTAATGTTGGAAACCGTCTTTTGCAACTTCAGTCATCATAATGTCACACGGATGACCGTTACAGCCAAAATCGGCAGTAACTCATGTAATGTGGTGTGTGTGTGTTATATAACGTGCGCCATTTTGGTGGATGCTTTCATGCAATGTGCCTTACAGTACCATAAGTGCACGTATTTTTAGCACAGGTGGCCCGATGGGAATCAAACACCTCACCCTGACAGTGTTGCTCTGGCCATTGAGCTGCAGCGGGACCGCTCTCTCCACTCCAAGAGGTAACACAAATTGGAGAAAGGCACTCCAGAAAATTCAAGAGTGGAAAGAAATGCTCGCAGGTCAGAAGACAAAGCAGGTGGACGACCGAGAAAACACGCATATGCCGTAAGAGGGAGGGGCAGGCAGGAATACATGGGAAGGACGGTGTGTAAGCACCTGTTCCTCTGATTGATGGGTCCCGGCTCCTCCAGTATGTCACCGGTCACTGCTCATGATCCCCCGCTGTTTTTTCCACACATGCATGCACACAAACACACTTCACATTCTGTAGCTCACATCCCCTGTTTATCACTGTGTGTGTGTGTGTGTGTGTGTGTGTGTGTGTGTGTGTGTGTCCTTCCGAGACATCAGGACAAGTAAGGGGGGAAATCACTCTGGTTGGAAACACTAGATGTTCCCTACAGACATACAGACAGACAGACAGGAACATGGTCTCTCTGCTGGTGCCCTGAGCTGTCATGTTATCTGTCCTGGAGCTGCAGTCCTTAGTGTTATACCTCCATTGCCTCCATCCATTCAGAGCAGAGACAGCTTTGGCAAGAAAGAGAGCAGACATCAGGCTGAGGCCCTTTTGCCTTCTGTTGCCACTCACTGCTTTTCACCGCCTGTCCTAAAATGTCACACAAGGTTGCTGTTATTTAAAGCAGCTAAAAGGGGGTAAAAGAACACTTTCTTTTATCAGCCTTTCCTGTCGCTCTACATGGTTTGCTACTTATAACTTTTCTGAGTTGTTTACACCCATTTTCTGAAACTGTACCTCATTTTTTCAAAACTCTAAACAAAAAGTGACAGTGAAGTGACTCAGGTTGGGCTGGACTCTCTGCCCAGCCTCCCTCACTGTCAAACCATAGTTGAGATCACATTGCGCTCCTTGCTCTTCCTCTTCCCCCTCCTCCTCCTCCTCCTCCTCTTACCCCCACCCTTCCTGTCCCTCTATCTCTTTGCAATATTTCCATCCATTCATCTACAAACCAGGAGAGCTCAGATTTGGCCTCTGCTCTGATTTGTAGTACAACAATTTGGCCAAAAGCCTGTTTCTGTACCTGTGAGCTGAACGTGCTTTCCACTTGAACACGAGAGTTGTTGGTTGTACGATCGGTACAGGATTCTGTGTATTTTTGCAGAATTGGTTTAAGGGTTTGGTACCTGAGTGTCTCCAGTTCCAGTGGTAGTGTGTAAACAATTCAGAAAAACTGTAATAGCAGCGGCGCTAGCAGCCTCTTTAAAACATAACAAAGCTGTTTGATTCACATTTGACAACTATTGGTTAATCTATCATTGTGAAAACCCTTCCAACGTGTTTTTGGCCTCATCGCCCTTAGGTGATTGACTGAGTGTGTATGTGTGTGTGTGTGTGTGTGTGTGAAATTATTCTTCCATTTACTGTGATGTCCTCGTTTTTGCATTCATCTTGTTGCAACTTGTGTGTGTGTGTTTCCATAATTAAGGTGTAAATCACCTGGAAAGGTGACAAGAACGGTTCGATTGGAATCAATACAGTTTTGTAGAGCTTTGAGGCTGCACGTTAACACACACACACACACACACACACATACACACAAAACACATGAAATAACAATAGATCTCGCCTAATGAGGCAGGCTTTTAGCATTATAATGTGTGTGCGTGTGTGTGTGTGTGTGTGTGTGTGTGTGTGTGTGTGTGTGTATCATGAGTATGTACATTGGGAGATAATATCACACCTCTGTATTTCTGCATGTTGGAGACGTTCCACTGATCACAGCGTTGGCTGGAGCTCCAGTGTGAAGGCAGATATTATAGAACATGGATAGAAATAGAAAGATGGAAAGTTATTTCTAACTTTCAGCACCTCACACTTTTTCATTTTCTTGTTTAATTAAATTTTCTTTTGGTATCCTATTTTACTTACAGTCCCCCCCCCCCCCCCTCTCTCTCTCCATTGAAGTGAGCATCTCATCTTCACAACCACAACATTTTCACGGCTCTTCCACCGTTGTCTGCCAGGTCTGTTTTCTCCATCTGTGTCTCCCACTACTTTCTTCATCTCTTTTTTCCGGTCTTTGCCATACTCTACTATTCTCTCATCTTATCTGTCGCTCTCTCTCTCTCTCTCTCTCTCTCTTTTTTTTCTCCTATTTTCGTGCTTTTTTTCCTGCCTTGCCTGTCTCACTTCATCCATCTGTTGCACTAAACCAAGCGAGGTAAATAATCAAGACACCGATGCTAGCGGTTTGTGTGTTGGTGTGTGTGTGTGTGTGTGTGTGTGTGTGTGTGTGTGTGTGCATGGGGTGGGGTGGGGGGGGGGGGTGGCGGAGGGGTGTGGAAGGACACTTTTGTTTGGAAGGGCAGAAAGGGAATAGAATAGAGCGTATGATTCAGACTCATTTTTAAACACACAAACGAAAGTGGCGTCAGCAGTAATGTAGGAAACATCATTTCAATTTAAAGGTCCATTACACACATTGAGCAGACATACATGAATCCATCCACCTGTATCGATACACATACGGATGGCTGCATGCTGGTACAGGCATCAAAACAAACTATGACATGAACAATATACAATTGTGAGCAGCAGCAGTGATGCATACGCAGAAACGTTGCCATTATAACTGATACACACACACACACACACATTACACAATTAGGCAGCGACAAACACAGTTACACCTTACACACTCGCATGCAACATGCTATATTTATCTGCCCCCATAAACCCAGTTTGTGGCTAACGGTGCCTCTGTGCATTGATCGCTGTGTGCCCCTGCAGTTTGACATGCAGCAGCTGTCTCTGGATGAGCTGAAGCAGGTGCTGTTCCACGCCTTCCGGGACCACCTGACGATGAAGGACATTGAGAACATCATCATCACCGAGGAGGAGAGCCTCAACGAAACCTCAGGGAACTGCCCTGAGTACGAGGGAGGTGAGAGAGGGGTGGGGGGGGGGGGGGTGGAGGGCTTGAAAAGGGAGAGAGGGTTGAGGGAAATAGGCCAAAAAGATATTGAACAGAGGGAGAGGAGAATGAGTTAGGGAAATGGAGATGAGAAAAAAGGGGAGGCAGTCAAACCTTCCTCTTTACTGCTGTGCTGCGCCAGCCATTACTGAGTGGGAATAAAGAGAGAACACATTTAAAGAGTGTTTTAATTTCTTCATCAATAACAATCAGGGTGGTGAAACTAGAGGCTTGATGGGCGTCATCTTGTCAATCTCGTGTGCATGGCTGCTATTGTTTGAGGGCCCCGAGTGGAACAGGCTGGTGGTTAAGATGTAAGGATCGAGTTGTAAGTGTAGTGAAGCAATGGAGGAAACAAAACATCAGAGCTGATTCCCACCCCACCCCCCTGTTAGCTGTGCTACAGAACTAGAAGTCGCCATCCCCCTGTGAAACATCCGTAGAGTCAGACTAGGACAAAGGTAAAGAGAGATGGGAGACACTGGAACACTAGGAGAGCCTTAATGAATCCATTGGGTGCTGGCATACAGTCTCACGGAGACCTAAAAAGACAGAGCAGGGAGGAAAAGTTGAGAGGAGGGGGAAAGCGGAGGCGAAGATAAGGGGCTAAAGAAGGGATCGGGGAACTGCTGGCTCGACTCTCTCTTTCACAAAGTTTCAAGAGGGAAGGGTGGGGAGGGGAAGAGAGAAATAAGACAATAAAGAAGAGAAGAAAGGAGAGGTGTACAACCAAGTTATCATCTCTGGTAAAGAGACAACAAGAACCCAAGAGTACGCCTAGATGCCCTCTCCTTCCCCTCTCTCCTCCTTTAACCCTCACACCCTCCTTCCTGCTTCCACACCCTCCTTCCTGGGACTTCTATGCCTTTCGCAATCCCTCTCAGATCCGTGACTCAGAGTGCCGAGTTGATTTATTGATGCGGTATGTGATTCTAACAAACTGAGACAAGGGGACTGACAGAGAGGAAACTTTCCGTTGTTGCTCTCGCTTGCAAGGCCTGTCGGAGGACAATTCTCCTCCTACTTTCTCGATCTTCAGAGATTAAGTCTTTGAAAAAAAAAAAAAAGGTCTCGCGTCCCAAACAGATAGGTAGCAGCACAAAATCCCTCTTCCTTGCTCTAGTGTTTTTTCAGTAAAGCGTCGTGAGTCTTGAGGGAAACTCTTGCGTTGTCATTAGTGCTCTGATCACTCTTTTCCTTTCTCTTCTCAGTCCATCCTAAAAAGAAGAATCGGCAGACGTGCGTGAGGAAAAGTCTGATCTGCGCCTTTGCGATGGCTTTCATCATCAGTGTCATGCTCATCGCGGCCAATCAGATGCTGCGGAACGGCATGGAGTAACCACTTGCACTGTGAACACGGGGAGTGGACAGAGCAGCCATGAACCTCACATCTCGTCTTTGCGGCCAAAGCTGGACCAGCCACAACCCAAGCACTTCTCTGAGCAATCAGTTGTGTTTTTTTTTTTGTTGTTTTTTTTATAAAGTTTAATTTGAACTTACCTTACAGAAGCAGACAATACTAAGTGAATCGAAAGAGTATAAAAGTGATTTTCTTTTCACTGAAGATGTCACCAAGTAGAGATACTGGACTTAATGGCCATTAAGGAAACGGGACTGTAAAAGAAATGTTTTTTTTTTAATATAAATCATGTGGGGATGGAGGGTATTCTTTTGCGGTTTTCCAAGACCAAGACCACCCTTTAAACTTCTAACATGTATCAGGTGCTTTGAGCCATTCCTAATTTTAAACACAAGAAATGGGTATTATGGACAACTGCATATTTCCCAGGAAAGTCACATCAACTGAATGTGGGTACTGAATGTTGTATACAGCATTTTAATGTGTAGTAAATCCCTCACATCTCATACAGTCATGGATAGGCATTGCCCATTTTCTCCTCGTCCTTGGGTCAATCCACTACCATTGGGACACATGAATTCCTTATGTGTGTCTACAAGGAGCACAAGTCAATACTCAGTGAGGGAGCACCTAGAAATATCACTGTTCCGCGATCTTTACGCTTACGTCTGTGTATTGATGTGCTACATTGAGTTCAGTGGATATTTACAGGCGCTGTATGTAGCCTACAGTATGTGTTTACTTACCCTTGTCTTAACCTTTGTGTGTCTGAAAGATCGTATTGTCTGTCTGAGAGGTTTCCAGGATAATGGAGGGTAAAAGACACCGAATCTACCCGGTGATGTCCGGTGGAGCTAATGGTCTTGGTGATCATTAGGCTTCAAATCAGGCCCAGGCTGAGATACACTACAGTATTTTGGGTTAGTGTTGAGAGTTTTCCTTGAGTATCCCATGGTAATGCGGCCCAACCTTGCGAAAGATAGGACACACAAAAGCATGTGAGTATATTTACTATATCTGATACACTGCCACAGCAAACAGTATTCCAGTCCCATTTCCCAACAGACTTCACTGTATATACTAGTTATCTTGTGTAATGTATTGTTCCTCTCAACAGCAGAATGTATGAAGGGTAGAATCTGGTGAGAGGCTGTTAATCAGGGATAGAGTAGAGCCGTATAGACGTTTAGTTGGAAAAGATCGCCTTCTAGTGGTTCGACTCAGAACTGCAGCTACAACGCCTGGACAACCCTGTTTACGAGGTGTGTTTACAAGGTGATCAGAAGTGAAGAACAACGCCGCTGAATTTCAGCTTTGATGTGTTATTCCACTGCCAATGAGGGCATTCTGGTCTGTATTGGTGATCACTACTCTTTCCAATAGCAAAAGAAAACAAGACAGAAGAGTAACCCACTAATGCACAGCTCAACACAGCATGGAGTGCAAAGATGAAAAAGGGTGACTGGTATAGCACCTAGGGTGGTGTGTTTTCTGGCTCAGACCTGATGGCACTACAGTTATTATTATATTATTTATTATATTATATTTGCTATCTTGGCTCTTGGCCAGGATGGAAGAAAACGAAACAGATTTCAACCAAACCAATGTGTAACCATGTGATTTACTATCAAATGCTGCCCAAGTTAAGCAAAAGATGAAGAAGGCAAGAGGAGAGAACAACTTTCCTTTAAAATAAAACATAGCTTTGTAAGATTAAGTGTCACGGCAAATATGTATTATACTGTAAAGCAGTACGCATGCACGTTGTTTAGCTTCCCTGCGTCTTTGACAGACAGGGAAATCCATTTCTTCTTTCTTTGTGGTGGCACGGGCCTCGAGTAAACTGTAAGTAGGTATGAACTACTGTCATATATATATATATGACTTTTCAATTTATACTGTAATAGCCATATCCTAGTTTCTACCAGCTATTAATCAAATCAGAATACAGGAGGGAGTATTTTCATAAATATGCAAATACAAGGTCACGTCATCATCATCGTCTCTGTTTCATCTCGAGTCGAGTCTGTCGGCCGCACCGGAGCGTTAAAACTGACACTGAATACAATATACTGTGTGTTTTAGTCACATTGCGTTTTTTTATGGAATGTACTCACTGTCTCAGTCCTGTGTAAACTGTTGTATAATGTATGCTACTCGTATCCTTGTAAGTCAGTTCATGTCTTTGATATTCTCAGCACACTGGTATTTGTCTAATGGACCATGTTTTCACCTTTTGTCTATTAGCCTCGCGGTCCTTTGAAACCAGCATAGACTACTTCATCTTGACAGTTCTCTCTAATAATTGTGCCATTCAGACATCCTTGGCCGTGGAAGCGAAAAGTGGTTTGAAAGACATTTTTATCGACAATTTTGAAGTTTACATCGTCATACATCCCTGACAGGACAGAGTCGGCTTATGATTTACGTGTATTTGAGAGTTGCTTTCGAGATTTGTTTTTACCGAAACATGTTTTTACCTTGTAGATTGTAGAGAGATAAATCTAAACACAGATATGTTATATAACCTTGGCATGCTGCTTAGACAAGGAGAGAAAGAAAACAGCAATAGTTACCAACTGAATGGATATTTAAAAATGCAAACAAACTAATTTAATCTGTATGAAAATATATCCACATATGTTTATGCAATAAAACCTTGTTTTGATACAAATATAAGGCAACTGTGTTAACTTGTAAAAGGTGTTTCACTACCTAGGGAGTCTGAAATAATTCTCACCAACTTGGTGTGAAGGGATATCACTACTGGGTGTTATCAATTCTCAGCTGTAGGCTCACATACAGTGCTTCATAAAAACTTGCTCTCTACCTGCCGAAGCAGGTTTGGTCTCATTTTTGAGACAACCCAACCGCTGTACTGCCATTCCACTGGCACTGAGATGAAAACCTATCATTAGGCTGGTCATAGACGCAAGGTACGTAAGACTGATTTGTATGAATTAAAATGTGTCTGACATTTAGTCTTGTGTCTCACTTCTTTGTATTAGTTCATTATATACGAGTCTGTCTAATCAGAAGACAAGTGCTTTATTGTCATGGGACAATGTTCGCAAAATGGTTTCTGATTGATTTGCTGCTCGGAATTGCTCTGCACCTTCAGGCTTTTAACCCCTTCCAGGCATCTTAGCAGCCCAGTGTCTGACCATGGAGCCCAGAAATTTGATGGACAAATCAGACACCAAGGTAACCACTCCATAAACACAATCTGCATCGTCATTCTTGTGTAGAAAAATATGGAGAATACAAGGAAGTCAAGAGGTTGTTGCATTACTTATCACATTAACACCAGGGCAACACGGGACGGTTTCACTGAGAGCCTTCCACTATATTTCTCCGTTCAGGTACAAGAGAGCATCCTAGCCTCGGTGGTGGAGATCATAGAAAGGAGCTGCGAGTCTGAAGAGCAGGCGCTTCGTGTGCAGACAGCACGTTGCCCTGACATCACCTCCTTCACAGCATACATACAGATCGTAGAGCACTACAAACACAACTGCTTTGACTGGACTGACCCCAAGGTGGGTGTGATACAAATGCACACGTAGGTTGACATCACTATGGAGATTTGTATCTACAACTGTATTTCTCTCGATGCAGTATCGGATGGCTGAGGAGTATTTACACCTGTTTGTCAACTTGTGTAAGGAGGGGATTCCTCCGGAGCGGTAAGGGCTTCATATTCTGCCTCAGTCATGATATTAAATCCAGGAGGAGAATAGGTCTGTAATACAAGTGACTCACTCATGATAAAGGAGAATTTGTTGATTCTACCTTATACATGGATGAATGGTCAAGGTAACGTAAAAAACACCTTCTTGTTTCTGTCTACAATGTAATTGGCTATTGTTTCAAGTTCCTCATCACGCATGCCTGTAATTGTGAATGCAGTATCAAGAGAGCCATTGATGACGTCGGCAGAAATCTGAAGACGGAAGGACTGTTACTCCGCCCAGAAACGACAGTCTGCGAAGAATCATCAAATCAATCTCGTTGTCATGGCGACGCAGTGCAAAAGTGGTAAATGCAACAGTAAAATCGACACTCGTACAAAACTCCATTTAATGAGGTATTTATTACAAGTTTGTTACTCATATAAACCTCAACAAAGCAGATGTTGAACTTTTTCCCAGGGCTGTGAAGTGAGCAAACACCGATGGCAACAAACATGGCACCCAGTTCAATGGTGTCACTCAAAATAAAGCTCTGGTTATTCAAGGTGATAGAAGAACCATGCCAGGTAACAAGCTGTTGACTTGAGCCAAACTGGGAAAGGTACTGTAATACTAGATAGACAAAGAAAGCTGCTGATGCTTCCATGTCAGTTGTGAATACTTCATAGATATACAATACTGACTTGGACTAAAACAAAGAAACGAAGCACTGCTTATCCACTGTATAGATCAGATGTCTTGCTTGCAAGTACCAGAAAAACAATACAATTCTTAGGTTCAAAGGTTAAAAAGGCTCCTCAATGTAAACACCTAATATTTTTTTAAAATAGCATAAAGGCACAAGTTTAACAATACTTTTTTTTGCATCTAGTCCAACTAAGCACAAGGCTCACTTGTTGAAATAAATATATGGATTTGCAAGAACCTTTAATGCATACTGTATTGGCACAGCAGTCTGCTATTTCACAATAAATAAGTGCTGAGAGGAATACCTCTTACTAGTGGCACAAACAGCAACGAACAAAGATTCGTTTTTACATCACAGCACCTTTGATATCATTAATGTCTTCTTGTACCTGTTAAGGCAAACTATAGTGCTATTGAAATTTGAATTACATTTTGGGGAAAACATCTAGATACCGGTAGACCACTCTCTGGGCGTCGCTGTTGGATATTTCATGTTTCAATAGTGCTTCCAAATAATTCCAGAACAAGTAATATGTGCGAGAGGTTAGTTTTGATTGGTAAGATCAAGTAATACTGCTATCTATGATAGCACACTGCAATAGTGTCCTCAAAAGATGGAGGGCAAAGGAGAGACAAAGGTTGATGAGAGAGAAAAAATCAGAACAAAGGAGGTGGGGAAGAGCAGGCTGGTGGTATAGAGGTGACGAGAGAAGAGAGAGAAGTATGAAGACAAAGGTAGACAGGAAGAAAAAATAAATGAGAGAAGACGAGAGTAGAGCAATGTCAAGTTCATAACTCTGTGTGTGGGTGACTGGAGTCCCGGAGTCCCATTGGGCTCTCGCTGGGCTTCATGAAGATGCCCTCCATGGCCTTCCACAGGCTATGTGGGCTGGGACCCGTCATGGCGTGCACTTCTCTCTGACCGTTGATTGGCCGACCATACTGCTCCCCCGTCACTGCCAACAGTGCGTCGGTGGCCTCGTGAAGGAAACGGACGGCCTCCTCTCGCCTCCATACCGATCCCCCACACTGAACTGTCCACTCATCCATGTGGTCCCCTTCCCCTTCCTCGCCAAACGCACTCACCTCCTATGGACAAGCGAGAGACAGATTAACACACAGGGAAGAGAAGACAGGAAGAGGTGATGTGAGAATGCATTACGCCCAGCTTTCAGCAAAACATTTTGGTTACATTGTTCTTGTTTTCCACCTCCAAAATCCCATACCTTTCCAGACATTAAGTTTCAGTCACTGCTGATTTATTGCTTGGTATTTCACACCTTTAATATTATCTCTCTCAAGGGCAAGCAATTTGCAGAGCAGTAGAAAGTTTTCTGACCTTTCACAAACTTCCTCATAACTTGTGCTTCTCCATTCTTGAAATGAGCTGGAAATTGTCCAAATCATTTTTACGAATTGTACATACTCGGCGCAGGGGACCCTGAGGAAAGTCCGTCACATAACACTCAACCTCTCCTCCTTTCCCACTTGCTGTTCACAGAGCCCACCTGATTAGAAGACAGCGGAGAGGCGAAGTAGTGGCTGTGCAGGTTACGGCCTGTGTTGACGTGAGTTAGCCGGATAGTTTGCCCACACTTGACCGGGGTCCCACGATAGCACATAGCGGCACTTGTCCCACGCACGCTCCAGTAGCTGTTACTGTCTTCCACTGAAGTAACCCCTGTTACAGACTGCTGTCCGCTACCTGGCAGACACAGACACACAGAGTGAGTAAAAGACCATTAAAGATATACAACCAGGGTTGTAGTGAGAGGGTAAACCCACCTACACGGAGTTCACCCACCTTTTTATTTACAGATTACAGTTACCCACCCTTTGTAAACTAGCTTAAATCCATTTTATCTAAATACATAATCTTATCAATCATCAATCATAAAATACATCATAGTGAGTAGTATCAAACTGATGTAAGTGTTATGAGGTGAAGGTGAAACTCTTTCTAAAAATGCACTTGATTACAAATCCACCTTGATTAGTGGATGTTTGCCTTGTGATGATCAGACTGGAGGTCATACTTCAGCCACCTTTTAACTTACCACTACTTCACTGTACTATGTACACTGTACGAATTTGTGTCAAGCTGACAGCTGACAGGCTAATTGACAGAAAACATGCATTTCTAATTCCACCTATTCATAGAAAAAGTTAACGTTAACTATGGAGAGACTAAACATGGATGAAGGAAGGGGGGACTGCGATAATTACTAGAGAATTACTCGATGTTGATGTGTTTTATGAGGGGAACTCACCAGAACCGTAGCGTACGTCGTGCGAATGTAGTCTCACATTGTGCTTTATGTTTAATAATTTAACGACAGACCCGCATGTGACAAAACTCAGCTCTGAACCGGATGACAGCTCACATATGCAGGATAGCAATATAGAGCTCAATAAAAAGCGTAAAAGGTTATGACAGTTACCCATTCCTACAACACCGCCGCTAGCTGCTGTAGCCTTTCTGATTTATGTATTATTTTGGCTACGTCATCTAAAAGGCATAGTAGGTCAACAAAAGTGGTATCGCGCCCCTTGTGGCCTGGGGTGGTCACCGCAGGATTTATACCACTGAAATACTGTAAAAGATCTTTATGAAATATAAGCAGTGGCTGTAACTTTTAGGCTTTCAGTTTTTTTTGTTTCTGTTGCTTTTATGTCATTGAGAAATATTTGTATCCTTTAGAATATAATTGTAACAAGGTTTACAAATACAAGAGTTTTTGACGCTGTACTACCAAGGTCCACCAACAGGGGGCATTGCCTCGTTCCTGAAAAGGATGGAAATGTCGTCACTGCATTCCGGAATTGTCATCACGCCGCTCATTCGCGGCCATTTTTTTACAAGCTCCCTGAAATTCACAACACACCAACATAACACAGTTGTATTGTAGTTATTTACGGAATATACCATCGCAGCGAGACGTAAGTCCAATTTCACTGGGGTGGTTTGCGATCTTTAGATTGTTCTGGACAACAAACAGCAACACCGAAGTTAGATGTTGTTGTCCTTCCGATGCTAGGCTAACATGCCGTTATGCTAACGCATTAGATTGCGAAGTTGCCTCAGAGGCCTTGTTGTCTTTCTACAAAAGCAAACTGGCTTGCTAGGTTTCTTGTTCTGCGAAAGTCAGTTATAGTATTGTTACTTAGCGTTGAATTCACTGACTACAGATGACATTGAGCTTGAATATCAACCTAACAGGTCTCTAACAAAACGTTGCTTGTTAGCATCAGTAGCTAGTAGTTTGTGGCCGCTAACATGGCTAGTGGACCAAGCTATTGTTTAGCTACCGCTAATTAGCAAAAGAAACTGGCTAGGTATAACGTTGGTGCCACAGCAAATAACATTACCGTTGTCATTCGTTGTCTCTGGCATTTCTATGTGTGCGCGTTGGATAATCTGTAACGCTATCCTGGTGTGGTTTTTACTCTAGCTAGATCTCATGTTTTGTTGTAACGACTGGATAACACTGGTTCAAATCACTAGATGGAATATGAATGTGAACATAACCATACGTTTATTTCTATTATTTTATTAAATTATTTGACTGGGACACGTACAGTAACATTTCTATACACGTGCTAGATTAGCCAAAATGCTAGTTTTCATCCGTAGTCCCTGGCCAGATGTAGTTAATGGCTACCTAGAGTTGGGCAAATATTAACAAAATACAGAGGACAATATTGAGGCAGCTATACAAGGCATGTACCAGAATAACGTTATCAGTGACAGGACAACACAGCAAATAACACAAATAATATAGGCATGCTCACTGAGAAAGCACACAAACGATGATGCTACAGGACAACATTTACTAAGCATACAGGCCTTGATTAGTAGTATACAAACAGTATATGCAAGCAAAGACATGGACAGATAAGTTAAAAGACAGTGTTAAATTGGCAAGATGGCAGCAGGAAGAGCCACTCGAATGTAGTGCTGTTTAGACGTGCTTTATTATTAGTAAGCCAAGATCTAAACTGACTAGAAAAAGGTTGATATCTCTAGACTAGGTTTTCTGATACAGATCTGACCAAGATTATTGGCACCCTTGCATTTTATACAGATAATGTACAATATCTTCTGAAATAATTGGAAATTGAAACAACCTTAGGCCTTCACACATTTATCTATAGATTTACAACAGCACATGATCAAACTAAATGCCCAGACACATCAAGACGTCAAAGAACTGGCAGCGACCAAGGCCGACTGTCAGATCACTTTGCGTCACCTGTAAAAGTTGCACTTGAACACACCGCAAAGATTACAGTTGACGGCCGACATGCACGTATGTTCTGCGCCTGCGTGAGAGGAAATAACTCTCCATACCAAGAGGTGGCAGTAGTCTGTATTCGTAATTCAAAACAGAAAACCGGAAGACCCAGGATCACAGAAATACAAACAAAGTAGCGTTCGCTCGCCACTTAAACAGTTTCATTATACTAATTGAGAATATGTCTGATTAAAAAGTTGCAACTGGCGTTGTCAGTTGCCTTCTGTGTGGGCCCTCTTGACAGTGTCATTTGCTTGCTTTGCTCACTTCCGTTTCTCTTCTCCTGCACTGATTTGCTTAAGTTGAACAGCCAATCAGGGAGCTCTCTCTCACAGACAGCCTCCGCTGTAGATTCAACGTTTTCGCAAAGCGATCTGACAGTCAGCCTTGGTCAGTGCTAGTTCTTTGACGTCGGCTTGGTGTTTCCACCATGCATGACATCCAGAGACATCAAGGCTGACCTGGATAGGTCTGGGGTAATGGTCTCAGCCCGTACGATAAGCTGGACGCTGAACCAAGAAGGGCTTTATGGTCGGAAGACCCCACTGCTGAAAGAAACACAAGATGGCCCGATTGATCTTTGCCAAGATCCACCTGGACAAACCTAAATCCTTCTGCGAAAATGTTCTGTGGACCGATGAACTCCTCGCCAACGCAGATCAGCGCTTTGTTTACAGACGACGGCACCTATTAGCCCCCGGAATGCAAGCACACGCAAATGTCACTGCCAAGACAACGATAACTACACTATTCACTGAAATATTATCTGGCTAGAGAAGTTACACCATCCTTAAATAGTTATGGATGAATAGCTAAGATAACATGAGCTACTAAGTGGCGAGGGTCGCAAACAGAAAATAAGCTACTCTTATAGACATGTTTGTTTGACATTTATATTTGTAGGTAAGCTAGGACAAAATAACGGTGATCTGATGTTGAAAATGGGTAATTACAAAGCATTGTACACTTACTCCTCAGGGCGAGCAAGCATGTCTGACTTCATCGAGAGTGAAGCTGAGGAGTCGGAGGAGGAGTTTGAAGAGAAAGACCTAAAGCCCAAAAAGACCCAGAGGTTTTTGGAGGATGATGGTAAGATTAACTGAATCGTTTTGCATTGAGTGTGTATTTGGTGCTGGGTTGTGTGACCCATATGTGACCCATATGTGACCCACTCGTGACCCACTCCTTGTCATTTCACACCAGACGAAGAGGAAGAAGAGAACACAGAAGACCAGGACGAGCAAGGGAATTTAAGGGGACTCATTGATGATGCAGACGAGGAGGAGGAGGACGCTGAACGGAGTGGGAGTGGAGTGGCCAGTGATTCAGATGATGAAGTTAGACATCGACGCAAAAAGCGCAGTAAGTTCATCCGCTGCCTCTGAAGGCTTGTAACCGTTGCAATTATTGGTTGTATGGCTTAAGTAACACACCGATGAAAGGACTATACTGGGACTATCAAGTTTTGTCCTCATTTCATGATCATCTATCCCCCTACATCATCCCTGGCAGTTTCAGGCCATTTCCAATTCAGTAGTTTACTATTGGGTTATATTGGGTCGTCAGCTTGTGTCTGCCAGGGTGTTCCATCACTGCAAAAATGTTATTGGTGTTTTGCAGAATGACATCTTATTTGTGTATACAGCAGAAGTGACTCACATTTGGAGGGTTGAGGGATAAAACACAGCTACACAATTAATCATGTATCATTCTTTTGCGATTTTAATGTCCACAATTAATAATTGGCATATGAGCAATATTGAAACATTTTGTTCAATATGTCTAGATATTGGTATAAGATGCAACAAGTGCAGTAGCATAATTTTGATCCTCAAATCAGTCCATCATGATATCTAGCAGGATAGACTTATCCATTTTAGACATGATCGCACAGGCCCGATTGCAGTTAGAGCTGACTTTGGGTCAGGTTCAGGTTCTGATTGCATACTTTGCCTGCCAGAAATGATAAAACTGACTTCATGTCAGCATTTTTGCTCCCTAACACTGGCATCTCTTTAAATGTAATTCTTAATGTAACCTCTTATGTCCATAACTTTCTGATTATGTCTGATTGAGACATTTCTTCCTCTTTGCAGATTATGACGATTACCTGGATGATGATGATCTTGACCTAATTGAGGAGAACTTGGGAGTTAAAGTGAAAAGGAGGGTAAGAAATGTTTCATCTTGCTATTTTCACTGTAGTAATGGTGGAGTGTTTTTGTATATTTTTATATAGCATTTTAAAAAGTTGAAGGTAGCACTGGTCACGCTGCACCTGTTTTCTGACAGAAGAAGAAATATGACCGTGTGAAAACGATGGATGATGATGAAGAGGATGATGAGAAGGACTTGATCGCTGATGAGATCTTTACTGGCGTCGGGGATGGAGAGGGAGACTTGGAGGAGGGAGAGACTGTGGATATACCTCTCCATCAACAAGCTGATGACGAAGAGGGAGAGGATGAGGAGTCAGGTGGAGCAACATGAAGGACTTTTAGAAACATTTATAGGTGTATTCGAAACTAGAAAACTATAGAATAACAACTTAAACTCCCTTCCACACTTATTTTTTTAATCATGTGGCACATGCTTGATTCATTTTTTGGAATTGTGCTTTTGTTTCACAGACATAGATGATTTTATTGTGGATGATGATGGCCAACCCATCACCAAGAAGAGGGGCAAGAAATTCTCAGGATACACAGATGCGTGAGTGCCATGGTTTTCTGTGTGTGTGTGTGTGTGTGTGTGTGTGTGTGTGTGGTTGGTCTTCCTTAAAAAAATAAAGCGCTAGGGGAAGAGATTTGTTTCAATTCTTGTTTTCACCCCGATATTTCCCCCTACGTAGTTAACTTATGTTACAGATGGCATTAGAGTAAAATTAAATGAAACCTAAGAAAATAAATTGTGCAGGAGGAGCCAAAGAAGTCAATAAGCTCATGAAGTACCACCAAACATATTGAGATATAGTATAAGCAAACTAGGAGACACAAGATAGCAGATTAACCACTGTGAAAATTGAGTGAAGGAACATCTCTATTTCTTCTATTCATCACTGTCCATCTTCCCGCAGAGCTCTCCAGGAGGCCCAGGAGATTTTTGGTGGGGACTTCGATTTTGCAGACTTTGACGCAGACACTTACGACCAGGGTGAGGAGGAGGAAGAGGACCAGGATGAAGAGGGCTGGGACCGGCCCAAGAAGCAGATAAAGAGGAGGCAGGGGAGGAAGAGCATCTTTGAGCTCTATGAGCCCAGCGAGCTGGAAAGCAGCCACATGACCGACCAGGACAATGAGATCCGCTCTACAGACATGCCCGAGAGATTCCAGGTGTGTGTCAATTTATGCAGCGTGTTTGTTTGTGCATAATAGGATACAGCAACCGTAGATTTAAACACTAGAACAATAAATTCAGTAAAAATACCTGAATGAAAAATACATGAACTTGCAGCATATATGCATTCAGGCTTAGACATTTGCACATCAACTTGAACCCGGAATCGACTCTTATGGCTGTATGTTTTTTCTGTGTTTTGCTATATTGCTTGTTAGGAGACAAGGAAAAATTCAGATATTACAACAACCTGCGTTTGCTCTTCTGCTCTGTCTTGTAGCTAAGATCCATCCCTGTTAAACCTGCTGAGGACGATGAGCTGGAGGAGGAAGCAGAGTGGATCTTCAGACACGGCTTCTCCACCCTCACCATCTCCATGCAGGTATGACCTTCACCGTACAAACTCAGTTAACGCACACACACTTGTATGCTTGGGATTTTAGTGGGGGGGGGCAAATCATAAGAATTGTGAACATACTGTATATATTCCCATGAGACTATGAAATTAGTCTAATAACAAGGCAAAACATGTCCCCCACAAATTAAGTGACCAAATACGTCACCGTGTTTTGACCTGTAATTGTAGTGCTCCTTTGGGCCAATCAGTGCAGTTTTGAAAATACCAGAACACAGTGGTGAGATGCATCATTTCTTCAAGTTTCGCCCAAATCATGTGAAATCAACATGACTTGCACAACATGCTAAATTGAGCAAATGCCTTCATATTATAATCAATTTGAAGAATCAATTTGTTAGTCATCCCTTAGTTTGTTTCCACTATCTATCATATTTTCCTTCCTCCTTCTAAAACTTCCATTCTCACCCTGTTTCTGTTATTTTGACTGGACAAAGACCTACAATTTCCAACTAATGAGAATGCACACAAAACACTCCCTTGATTGCCACTATATGTTTCTGACTAGCATCTTATATTTCTGTGCCCACATCAGGAGAGTACAGACTACCTAGACAGAGGGACAACCACAAACTTCAGCAGGAAGGGCCCCAGCACAATTGCCAAGATCAAGGAGGCCCTCAACTTCATGAGGAATCAGCAATTTGAGGTACAGACCTGAGCTCTCCTGACCCATATGATGAGTTTCTCTCATCTGTTCACTTATGTTGACATTTATCATACCAATATGGCAACAGCTTGACAATATGGCATTCAGACAGGATGCGAAATGTGACACTCCATTAAAGACTCGTAAGACATTGTAGTTGATGGGATACATGTAAGTTTTCCTCACTCTAGTCCATGTCCTTCACAGGTTCCGTTCATAGCGTTCTACAGGAAAGAGTACGTGGAGCCAGAACTAAACATCAATGACCTGTGGAAGGTGTGGCAGTGGGATGAGAAGGTATGGTTGGTAGTGTTTTTCAAATAGATGCAAAGTGATAAACATGAATACTTGGAAGTGACTGTGAATGGATGAAAACTGAAATGATTTGCTTTGTTCATCTCTGAACCCAACATCTGTTTTTTTTAATACCTCCGACTTCCACCCCCCGCCCCCCAGTGGACTCAGCTGAAGACCCGGAAGCAGAACCTGACCCGTCTGTTCCGGAGGATGCAGTCCTACCAGTTTGAGCAGATCTCTGCCGACCCTGACAAACCTTTGGCTGATGGCATCCGTCCTCTGGACACGGCTGACATGGAGAGGTCAGAGAAGAGGGGAAAGATGTGTGATCTCTTTATGTTCAAGTGACTGATCTAAGGTGGTCACAGAAAGCAAACTTGCAAACATTAAGTTCACGTTCACAGTGAGTGAGAGACAATAAATAAAGTCTGAAAAACTCAAGACTGAGGCCTAGACTAACATAGTTTTGCTATACACCAATCCTCACACCTCTTGTTCACCTCTCCTTGCTGTAGACTGAAAGATGTCCAGACCCTTGATGAGCTGAGCGACGTGTACAACCACTTTCTGCTCTACTATGGTCGAGATATCCCCAAGATGCAGAATGCTGTCAAGGCCAAGAAAAAGAGGCTCAAGAAGATCAAGGAGGTGTCAGAGGATGGTAAGATGGGTGGGTGGGTGTATGGAAGGATTTGTGGGCAATTTTAAGGATGATGGTAGATGGAAAAACTGAATATTTTTCCTTCACAGCACAATTGTTTAGTTGTAATAGAAATTACTTTTTAAGTTTGTTGAAGTGTCTGCCCTTTTTGATGACTTTGGCTTGTCTTTCTATAGGTGAGGAGGAGGAGGAGATCGAAGTGGAGGAGGTAGAGCACCACAAAGGACCGGACCTCAAGCTGGCATCTCGCAGGGACATGTACAGCATCTGTCAGAGCGTTGGCCTTGGTTAGTCACGTTTTCCACACTGGAATCTCAGTATTCAAACACCACCTGGCAAACACCCTATATATATATATACATACATCTAGGGTTGGGTGTCGAAAAATGATGCCATCTGGCACTGACCGAAATATGTTCGACAGAGTATCAAAAAATGTTGGAAAAAACAATACCAAGTTTCAATACTTTACGGTACTTGTTGACGTGAAGTCTATTTCCGCAGTTAGCCAATCACTACTGTTGGGTACTGTACTGTAAAATTTCCAACGTACCCAACCCTGCATATATATCAGACAGCAACACAATTTTGTAGACTAGACTGAGAATAACACATGAAGGATTGTGAGAAATGCTTGTTGGCTCCCGCCCCGTGCAATTGCTGCATCCTATACTTTCTCACTCTTTCTATTTCTTCCTCACTGCAGATGGCTTGGCCAAAAAGTTTGGATTAACTCCAGAGCAGTTTGGAGAAAATCTGAGAGACAGCTACCAGCGCCACGAGACAGAGCAGTTCCCCGCTGAGCCCGTGGAGCTCGCCAAGGATTATGTCTGCAGGCAAGATTCTGTTCTTCCTGCATTCTGCACAATTATCCATTGGACTTTGTGGAAGTTCAGTGTGGTAAAGGGTTAATTCTCCCACTTTTTTTCATGCATTCAATGATCCCCTCCGTCTTTTTCCCTTTCTGCCCTCCAGTCAGTTCAGCACTCCTGAGGCAGTGCTTGAAGGGACCAGGTACATGGTGGCCATGCAGATTGCCCGTGAACCTCTGGTCAGGCATGTCCTCAGACAGACCTTCCAGGAGAGGGCCAAGGTCAACATCAAGCCTACCAAGAAGGGCAAAAAGGTAAGGATTTTTTATGTTCACTTTTTATTGACTTCTGGGAAACATAACACAGTTTTATTTTTGAAAAAATGATGCTCTGACTGCCATTCTAAAAATACCTTCATTATTCTTTGCCTGCTCGCTGTAGGAGATAGACGAGGCTCACTTTGCCTACTCCTTCAAGTATCTCAAGAACAAGGCCGTGAAAGAGCTGAATGGGGATCAGTTCCTGAAGATGTGCCTGGCAGAGGAAGAGGGGCTGCTCTCCATAGACATCTGCATTGACCTTATAGGGGTCAAAGGGTAAGAGGGACACACTGATGACACCAATGGGCATGGGGAAAGATCTCTAATTTCATGGCCTTAGTTGGTGCGGTAAGCTTGGTCTGCCTGGTCTACATAATATTATGAATTATTATTATCCAAACTACAAACCTTCCCAAGGCTCATAGTTCCCTCAACTCTTTTTGTGCCATTTTTGGGATAGCATCTGTGTAAAACCCGAGGTTGGATGTTAGAAGAAAGGAGGGTGGATAAGTAGGATAGCTGTTTGAGTTCGATTTTTTTTAAATGTTTCTTTTTCTTGATCCTCAAAACTTCTTGTAAAGAAATGGGCCCTTTGAGTTATTGCTCTGATTACATGACATATATTACATGTCCCTTTCCTTCTCCTCCTGTCTCCGATCTTCCCTCCTCTCCTCCTCAGTTTTGCTGGCGACCAGACGTACTTTGATGAGATCAAGCAGTTCTACTACAGGGATGAGTTCAGTCACCAGGTGCAGGAGTGGAACAGGCAGCGGACCTTAGCCATAGAGAGATCTCTCAACCAGTTCCTCTACCCTCAGATGGCCAAGGAGCTCAAGAGCAAACTCATCGCTGAGGCCAAGGAGAACATTGTTAGGGTAACTTGGCCTAATATCCAGTATTGCCATGCACACTGCACAATCTCTGTATGTACAGCATGTGCCTGGTGGTTGCACTGATTCAGATGTCAAATTAGGAAGCAAAAATAATTCAAAATTTTTGTATTATGTATGCTTTGAGTTTCACAACACCATTTATTTTCATTTTTTTACCTCAGTTCTTATGTATACTGTGCTCTTTGACCATTTCTACTTCCAGTCCTGCTGTCGCCGGTTGTACAACTGGCTGAAGGTGGCTCCTTACAGACCAGATCAGCAGGTCGAGGAAGACGACGACCTGATGGATGAGAGTCAGGGCAAAGGAATCCGGGTGCTGGGGATCGCCTATGGACCTAGCAGGTATTTGCCCCTAAAGTCGATACGCACGTCCTTGTGGAGAACTTTCATTCAAAGTCTTTTCCTTCAAGTACATTTTTAAACTTCAATGTGAAAATAGGCCTTCCTATTCTACAGTGGTTATTTGTTAGCTTGTTAATGTTAAAATATATTTCTAATAAGAGGAGAAGGATAAAGGGGATGGAGCTTTTTTGCAGTGGCCTTATTTTTAAGGTTTCAAAACATTGTGTAAGTTTTTACACAGTGATACACGGTTACACTTAGGGTGCAGTTTCTTTTTAGTTTGTCCAAAAGAAATTTGAATTACAACAATGTTGGGGTTTTTTTAGTTGTCACTTCACTCTTCTGATTCTGTTCTCGTAGAGATACACCAGTGTTCTGTGCTCTGATCAACGGAGAGGGAGAGGTGGTCGACTTCCTGCGTCTGCCCTACTTCATGAAGAGGAGGAACGCTTTTCGGGAGGATGAGAGAGAGAAGAAGGTACAAGCAGAGAGAATAAATATACTCCTGTACACGCCACAGATGCTTTTCTGTTTCATAAAAAATGTTTTCTGTGGTGTCTTTGAGACAATATGCAAACTGCACTGGATATGTTGTTCATGTTGGTGTGTTTGTTTTTTGTGTGTGTGTGTGTGTGTCTGTCTCTGATCCTCAGGCCAACGACATTGAAACCCTGAAGAAGTTTCTGATCAGCAAGAAACCTCATGTGGTGGCTGTTGCTGGGGAGAATAGGTGAATATGTGATTTGTGGTAGTTCCTTTAAAGAAACCCATGGCTTGTTAAAGGTCGTCCTTTGGAACATGGCCTATGGTGGAAAAAATTTATTCATATGGTCAAAATGTTGTGTGTGTGTGTGCAGAGATGCCCATATGATAATGGAGGACATAAAGAGGATTGTCAGTGAGCTTGAGCAGGAGTCCTCTCTGCCCTCTGTGGGAGTGGAGCTCGTTGACAATGAATTAGCAACGCTCTACATGAACAGCAAGAAGTCGGAGGTAAATACCATACACACATACACAGCATGTTTCTTGACATTTGCACCAAAAACATCTTCCGGACTTTGCCACCCCTCACACACATTACATGCATGCACTCAGCAAGAAGAGTTTTAATGTTTGTCCATCTGCACACCTGATCATGCTGTTTTCTGCTCATGTTGTCTTTTCTATCTTGTCCTTTCCCCCCCATCTCATTCTTCTTTTATCCCTCCGTTCAGGCTGATTTCAGGGATTACCCTCCCCTGCTGCGGCAGGCTGTGTCGATAGCCAGGAAGTTACAAGATCCTCTGGTGGAGTACGCTCAGGTCTGCAGCAGCGATGATGATATTCTCTGCCTCAAACTGCACCCACTACAGGTGAGAGAGATGTTATGTACAGTTTAATCAAAACATTTCACAACCCTATAACCTGTATACCCTATAGTCCTGTAACATCACTTAAAGAACTTAAATGCACTGAGTGAATGATTTTGGTCTAAAGGTACATCATTTTGGGGGATGTGAGTTTTCAGGGGGTTTTCTTTGTTCAGGAATTATATTTTTGGACATTCAACTCCCGTTTTATTTCTAATGGAAGATTACAATTTCCTGTCTGTCCCCCCTCCCCTACATTTTGTGTTCCTGATGACATCCCTGATAAAAATGAGTCTTCTCTTGAAATAAGCCACATTCAAGCATTGATATTAATCATGTAATATTGATCTCAGTAGTCCCAAGCAGATGGGTTTTGGCCTGTTTGAGGGGGGGGGCTGTCCACCTACATCCAACCCATTTGACAGTTGCATCATAGTTGCATTCATAAAAAATATCAGAAA
Source organism: Hoplostethus atlanticus (assembly GCA_034670405.1). Lineage (NCBI taxonomy): Eukaryota > Metazoa > Chordata > Actinopteri > Trachichthyiformes > Trachichthyidae > Hoplostethus > Hoplostethus atlanticus. Next base: position 127,467 of record JAXDDX010000155.1, on the reverse strand, counting down.
AAGAGGCTCTGAAATCCCCCATTGTGGAGTGACTTAAAGCGGCACTTGTGTTACAAAATAACCTTGTGAAATCACCCCTGTCCTTTTTCCCCCTCTCCTCCCTTCACAGGAAAATGTGGTGAAGGAGGATCTGCTCAGTGCTCTGTACTGTGAATACATCAACCGGGTCAACGAGGTGGGAGTGGACGTAAACAGAGCCATCGCCCATCCTTACACCCAGAGCCTGGTCCAGTATGTCTGTGGCCTGGGAACAAGGAAGGGCTCCCACCTGCTCAAGGTAGGCAAGGGTGCTGCCGACGTTATGAGCTTGCATCTGAGATTCTAGTGTTGACATAACATGCATTGGGTTCCTTGTCTTTGTGCAGATCCTGAAGCAGAACAACACCCGTTTGGAAAACAGAACCCAGCTGGTCACCATGTGTCACATGGGACCCAAGGTCTTCATCAACTGTGCTGGTTTCATCAAGATCGACACCGCCTCGCTTGGAGACAGGTAACCCTAACTCTCTAGACAAACTCGGGCCTTCCAGGTTTTTTTGGGGCACAGCTAACCTAGCTAGCCTGCTAAAGTGACAACCAGTTTATCTTCATGCCTGATAGCATTGCAGAATTATCAGTTCATAGCATTTTACAGTCTGTTGACCAAATTTGCAAGAGGGCAACAGAGCTGGCATGACAAAAATACAAATGGATTTTTAGATTTGCTTTGATGATTATCTAAAAATATGTGTTTTGGATTGAATCTACAATCTGTTTGTGTACCATGTCAGTATACCTTCTCTGGTCTGTTGTGAGGTTATTGTGAATCACTCAAGGTTTTGTATTCTCCCCAACCCGATGTGCAGCACTGACTCCTACATCGAGGTTCTGGACGGGTCTCGTGTCCACCCCGAGACGTACGAATGGGCCCGTAAGATGGCCGTGGACGCCCTGGAGTACGATGAGTCGGCAGAAGACGCCAACCCGGCCGGTGCTCTCGAGGAGATCTTGGAAAACCCAGAACGCCTCAAAGATCTGGACTTAGACGCCTTTGCTGAAGAGCTGGAGAGACAGGTCAGTGTGTTTTGCTATTGGCTTGATAGTAGCACTGGTTCTCACACTGTGTTCTGCTCAAAATGAACATTTTTAACAGCTTAGAAAAATGCTACATCAATTCATTAAAATCAGTCTGATAAAGAGCGGTGTGCTCAAAAATGTCACTTTGCGCAATGTTTATTTAGACATTTTGCCAACAGAATAAAGTGTACGGGCTCCTTTTCTTCTTCACATGTCCAACAACTGTTGTTTAGGATCTGAATGTGTGTGATTTGACTGCTCTTAGTGCTGACTCTCTCCACACACCAACAACATGCAGGCATATCAGCCATTGCAAAATGAACTTTGAGCTGTATTTCACACCCCCTCATCTATCCTACAATTTACTTCATCACTTTGGTTTCTTTCTTTCTGTTATGTCCTTGTAGGGTTACGGTAACAAAGGAATCACTCTGTATGATATCCGTGCAGAGCTGAGCTGCAGGTACAAAGACCTGAGAGTTTCCTACAGAGCCCCCAACACTGAGGAGGTGTTCAACCTGCTCACTAAGGAGACTCCAGAAACCTTCTACATCGGTAATGATGAACACTACACTGTAATACACACAAATAAAACTTTGTGAGACGTCAGTAAAACACAGTAGAACCCTAACCTCTGACCAGCTAATCACATTTCGTTTTAAGAAGCCATAAAAAGCAAATGACAAAGCAGGATTCTTGTGCATCGTGATTATTACCTCTTAACTAGACATTTCTTTTGGATCTCTGCTCTACTTAGCTAGCGTAATTGTTCTATTGTGACAATGTTACTTTTGTCAATGACAGGTTACAGTAAGATGTGCCACAGATATTGCCATCATTGTTGTAATTCCTTGGTCAATGATAAAAGTCATAAATTATTTAATGCCCCATAAACTTTACGCCACTGTTTGAATTTTCTTGATTCACACAATTGCAGACATTTCTTCTGCAAATCAGACTATACCAGGTGAACATGGCCAGCATGTCTTTTTCATACTGTGAAAATCAGCTGTGCTGTGGTAATGATGCTCATCCATAGCCTTTAGTCACCTTTCTTTCATTCCCTGCATTCCCAGGTAAGCTGATCACCAGTGTAGTAACTGGTATTGCCCACCGGCGACCGCAGGGAGAGAGCTACGACCAGGCGATCCGTAACGACTCCACGGGGCTGTGGCAGTGCCCCTTCTGCCAGCAGGACAACTTCCCCGAACTCAGCGAGGTACGAGACACCTGACACGTGTTGTAAAACGACTGATAGTTTGACATGCGACAAGTCATCTCTCGTTCCATTTTGACCTTTTTTCAATCCACGTCCCTTCCGCATCTCCCTGCTGCAGGTGTGGAACCACTTTGACAGCGGCTCGTGTCCGGGTCAGGCCATCGGGGTGCGGTCCAGATTAGATAACGGCGTCCAGGGATTCATTCCCACCAAGTTTCTCAGTGACAAGGTGGTCAAACACCCTGAAGAGAGGGTCAAGGTGAGACACACGCACAATACATGTTTTGTTGTTGTTACACCTTTTTCCTCCTTGTTGTGATTTGTTGGCAATTAGTTTACTGTTTAGTTTCGTCTTTTCTTGTCATCATGATTTTTTTTTTTTTATCTCACCTGCACAAATTTGCAAATTTGTACAAAATGTAAGTTGTTCCTATGATTGACATTTGGTTTATTTAAGAGTAACTGGTCTAGAAACATGCAACCACCCTTGGACTAAAACTACGCTATATAGCAACTTCATCCCCCTTTTATTTTTTAAAATATTTTTGTCTATTTGTAAAATGTTTTCTATATTTTCTTGGGGGGGAAAAATGATGATCTATGATTAATTATTGCCTCTTTCTTTCCTTCCTGTCCCCTTGCCTCTCTTCCTTAAGGTGGGCATGACGGTACACTGCCGCATCATGAAGATTGACATTGAGAAATTCAGTGTGGATCTGACGTGTCGCACCTCAGACTTGATGGACAAGGGCAACGAGTGGAAGCTCCCCAAGGACAGCTACTATGACTTTGACACAGAGACAGAGGACCAAAAACAAGAGGAGGAGTTCAAGAAGAAACAGCAGCGAACACGTCAGTAAACCGAAACAGTCAAAACAACACAGAACCAGGCAGGAAATCCACCTAGTATAAGAAAGAGAAACAGCCTGATTCAGCGACTTGAACAGAAACAGCCAGTCAGTGAAGAGAATGATTATATTTTGATGATGAGGATCAATCACTGTACAAGATCAAACAGTGAGATGATGGAACCAAGTTTTGTTCCCAAATTAGATCAGAAATCAGCTTAGAAATCATTTATCATTTCTTACAGTATCACTGATGCACAAAATTAAAACCAATGATGGTTATTTTTTAAGGATAGTATTGTACCTTGAGTCAAAGAAATCATTTTTTACGTTATATTTCGGAGATATTTAACAATTAACCTAGGATGATTTTTCCCTTAAATTCATATATACCATTTTAGAAATAAACCATTTTACATCCCAGCTGGGTAATGGTGAACCAGAAACCCTTGTCCCTTGCCATCGTTCCCCTTATAATGATCCTCTTCTCTCTGCATGCTCTCTTTCTCTTCAGCGTATATAAAGCGTGTGATCGCCCACCCCAACTTCCACAATATCAGCTTCAACCAGGCCGAGAAGATGATGGAGTCCTTGGACCAGGGAGACTTGGTCATCCGGCCCAGCAGCAAGGGAGAGAACCACCTCACCGTCACCTGGAAGGTAAGTGACTGGTAGAGGGATGTCGCCACGGTAATAAAGGATTCAATTCACAGATGCAAGTGAATGGATGGATAAATAAAAAGATGCCTTCGGAGATTCAGTCCAGAAGAGTAATAGAGAAACACAGTCACAGTCTCAACGAAGTTCAGCATACAAAGAAGTTGACCTTGTATGTACTTCATGATGTTAGGAGATCATGGTCTGATACTGTGATGTTTTGTAGGTGGCTGATGGCATTTATCAGCATGTGGACGTGCGAGAAGAGGGCAAAGAGAACGCCTTCAGCTTGGGACATACCCTCTGGATCAACAGTGAAGTAAGCTCTGGTTTTATGCTGTCTCTGTGAAACCTCTGTGGTTTTGTGGCATATTCATAAACCGCTTCTTTCATTCTCTGCAGGAGTTTGAAGATCTGGATGAGATCAGCGCTCGGTACATTCAGCCAATGGCGTCATTTGCCCGGGATCTGCTTGTGCATAAGTACTTCCATGAGTGCTATGGAGGAGACAAGGAGGTTCATACAGACTTCTTGTCATAACTAACCCTAACCCTCACACCTCATACTACTACTATTTTTGCCATGACTTACATCTCTCATATCTCCTTTTGTCCTGTTGTGTCTCTCTCTCTCAAAGAAAATGGAGGAGTTGTTGGTCAGGACGAAGAGGGAGAAACCTACTTTTATTCCTTACTTTATTTCGGCCTGTAGAAATCTGCCCGGAAAGTTCATACTGGGCTACCAGCCTCGCGGAAAACCACGGTGAGCAGAAATGTCCTTAACTCTTCAGTATTGGGATTACTCACTGTACTTCTTCCATGGTTGAAATGAAAATAACGTATCAATTGGACCTTTTGCAATGAATGCTGGTTCAATATTCAATACATTGCCATGTTGATCAGAATTTGCCCCGGAGCAGCTGAAGTTAAAGCCACAGAAATGTCAATGCCATTCAGTACCATACATGCCCTCTATTCACAGTCATATGCATGCACATTCAGAGGTCCAGAGCAAAACAAGGAAAAAAGTAGCAAATTGCACATTTACCCTTTGTCCATTTGTACACGTCAGTCCAAGTGACCACGTACTGCATGATACCATAATAAATGTTCTAGTTCATTTCAGCCATAGGTGGTTTTGTATGATAAATACCTAAAGAATCTGATATCTGGCTTCCTCTGTTTTTGGCACGTATATAAGGATTGCTTATGTTGATTTCAATTGTAAAGTAAGACATGGTCCTATATAATACACTAATAACAAGTAAAATCATTATAGTAGCTATATAAATTGCTATTGCTGCCATGGGACTCAGAATCTTTTTGAGTCATGTAAAACCACTTCTGCCCCAATCATCTGCTCTGTTTAACTGCCTCACTGAGACATTTCTTGTCTTCCATAGGATTGAGTATGTGACCATCACCCCAGACGGCTTCCGGTACCGTTCTCAGATGTTCCCTTCAGTGAACGGACTGTTCCGTTGGTTCAAGGACCACTACCAAGAGCCCGTGCCAGGTGTGTAACCACCCTGCCTACTCGCTGTATCTGCTGACAATTAATAGACACTGGGTTTTTATCTAAACTCTTTTTTTTTTTTCTGTCAAAGGCATCACTCCCAGCAACAGCAGCCGGACAAGGACGCCTGCATCTCTGAACGCCACCCCGGCCAACATCAACATCGCAGGTTAGTCGCAGTCTGTCCCACACAGATATAAACCTACAGTCCCAATATGAAGTGAAGTATTTTCAGCTCCTAAGCTCCTGTTCTTCTATCGTATCTCACTCTGTCATCCTGTTGCCATTTCTTTGTCTGACTATTCTTTCTCCACAGACTTGACGCGAGCCGTCAATGCTCTGCCACGCAACATGACCTCTCAGATGTTCAGTGCCATTGCCGCAGTCACGGGCCAAGGCCAGAACCCCAACACCACGCCGGCCCAGTGGGGCTCCAGCCAGTACGGCTACAGCGGCGGCAGCTCGGGGGGAGGGGGAGGAAGCTCGTCTGCATATCACGTGAGTGGTGGTTTCAGTGTTGAGAGACGGTGGCCAGAACTTACTGTCGGGCCTCCTGCAGGTGTTGTGGGTCTTAACGTGCAAGCTAGGTTTCTACGTATGTGCACGCTAAAGCTATAAAGGATAGTTACATCAGATGTTGAGTATTGGTAAATAGGAGGCTTTTGAGTGTGCAGGTTTTAATTTGAACCAAACACTAGACTAGCTGATGTCGCCAAGTAGCTCCTCCTCTCTGGCTAAAGGTGCTAATCATTGAAATCAGCTGGTGTAGTGTTTTGTTGTGGCTCATGATTGATAAGTATTGGTCTAGTAGAAGTAACAAAAATGGACCTCAATGAGCCAATGTTACTATTCCTTCCTGGGCAGGTATTCACCACACCCCAGCAGCCCATTGCGACGCCCATGATGACGCCCAGCTACTCATACACCACGCCCAGCCAGCAGGCCCTGGGCACGCCGCAGTACCCTGGCTCCACCCCACAGTCCTCACACTCCCATGGACACGCCCACTCGCATGGAGGACAGGCGTCACACCACGGCCATCACAGTAGTCACCACGGCCACTCATCCAGCACGCCGTCGTCCTCCACCTCATCCAGAGGGCGTACACCGCAACAGCAGCCAAAGTAAGTACAGGCTGAACAGGTGTGGGTTGGCTGTTGCTCAAATAATATGTTCCCCTGAAAGTTGTCCTTTCGCTAGCCACGTCTATTTGGGCATTCACACTGTGGGTTTTGAAAATAACCATTGGAGCTTAGGGGGTTTCGTGATCTTAGTAACTACTCCTCCAAATTCCATGTCGTAAGGTGGGCTAGTAAAAACAAGAGATGAAACTACTTAACAGAAAGTTTCAATGTTTGACCTTCGTCCGCATTGTCAGATTTCCCCATCACTTCCCGTTCCACCGTCTACTACCCCAACTTGAATGCAACTTTTAAGATTTTTTCTGTTGAACGACTCTTTTCTTTGCCACTAGATGGTGCTGAATAATGTGATCATAAATACACTGTGGAGCTCCAAGACACACCCAAAACTCCTTTATTCCATTTAGCTGGTCGTAGTGAGTTCTTAACTAGGCCATGTTCATTTCTGGAGTGGCTGTTTTTACCAGAGGACCCTTTTTAATCCAAAGCCCCACAATCTTTAACATTAGCAGCCAAGAAGCATTTGATCCTCCTGTCTGTTTTTATTACATACAGTATCTTTTAAAATAAAACATCCACCTATCTGTAACCCCCCCCCACAGGTCCAGCAACAGCTCTGCTGTGGACTGGGGCAAGATGGCCGAGCAGTGGCTGAAGGAGAAGGAAGCAGAGGGGCGGAAGAAGACCCCAAGGATGACGCCGCGGCCGTCGCCCAGCCCCATGATCGAGAGCACACCTATGTCCATTGCCGGAGACGCCACGCCCCTGCTGGATGAAATGGACCGATAGGGCATGTAGGGGGGCGTCGCTACACCCCCCCCCTTACCCAAATTCATCCTTTCTACTGCCCCTTCATCCTCATGTGGATACCGCTTTCAGCCCTCCATCTGTCTCTCCCACACCTCGTCAGCCCCTTTCCAACCAACAGTAGTTGGACCCCCATTCCATCCACCCGACCGTTCAGTCCATCTTTTCATATTGTTTCTCCTGTGTATCACTCTGGTATGTTTATTTCATGGCCCACCTCGGCTCCTTCCTTCCTCGTGTCCTCCTGTCTACCCTATTATCCCACATTTTTCTTTCTTCCTCACCTCCAGTCATCTCCTCTGGCCAAATAGTATTTTATATAGTCAGGATAACACTGTATATCACTCAGAAAGTCAATATAATGACAAAAAACTTGAAATCGCTGACAGGATATGGACCTACACAGACTGTTTGTCAGACAACCTATCCTATTATCTTTTTTTTTTTGCAATTGGAGGTTCCTCTTTGGTTGATGGGTGGTTTTGACAGAGTGGTTTAGCATACATAGCCTCTTAAAGTTTCAAATACCCACCTGATCTCTTGCCTGCATTATGATTGGTGGATGTTTGAGACCGACGCCAAACGAGCGCTTTGCCAAGCCTATCAGGAAATGATCTGCGTTTTTGTATGGAATGCATCAAAATGAATAAAGACATTTCTTTTCAGTTTGAACCTTAAGCCTGCGCTCTTCACGTCTGTCAAAGCAAACATCCTTGACTACACAGACACATACCAAGTCTGTGATGCACAGTTTGGCGTTTTGATGTTGTACATTGATGGTGCTTTCCTTGAGGGATGAGGCTAAACGTTGTCGTGAAGCAAAAAGTAATCAGAGCAGAAACCTTCATGTCAACGTACGTTTCTCCCTCGTATATGAAAGGCTACCAGTTGTATCCTCCAGGAATTGCATTTTCATCTGACTTTGTTTTTAGGCTGAAGTATTCTCTGTCAGTTGGTCTGTATAAAAACTGCGTTCCCACGCTACAGTTAACCGTGGTAATGTTGTTACCACAACCTCACGTGAACGTATTCAGGATTAGGATTACCTTTTTATCTCTGTTGCTGTAACAATATTTTGCTGGCATATTTTCCATGTGACGTTTAGTTGGAGCATAATTTTCATAAGTTTTAATCTGTGTCTTTAATGTTCAGTGAATATTTTACCTTTGACATTAGGTTATCATGTTTGCCACTATGTAGGATGTGAACTCCCTGCTGCATTTCAGCTCCAGAATTACTTTTCCCCAAGTCAAAGATCTGTCCAATGTTAAGATGAAAAAACTACAAAATGTACAAAACAGTGTATGTCTGCAGTTGCCTGTTGCTGCTGCTAAAATGGAATTAGGATCTTCCACTTACAGTGAGTACAAATTACTTCCCATTACCCATATAACACTATGAGCAGCAGGTTATTGATAACGGCGAACTATCCATTCTGCTTATATCCATAACTGTAGAATATCCTGCCTACGATCATTTTAATAGAATCAATTTGTTGTTGTTGAAAAAGGCATCGATTCTTTCTTCTAACCTGCGCTATGTTCAGGGCTGTCTGCATGCCTCTTGGCTGTTCTGCATTCTGGGTAATGTTTTTAGCTACGACAGTACAAACAAGCAGCACCGGTATACGATGGTGTGCTTTATTTAGCAGGGTGAAAAGTAACAGAGGGTTCCATGATACACATATTGTTTTAAATGATTATGGTTTTGACTTATTACATTTTACGTCCCCGCCAGGACATGACATCTCTCTCAACAAGGCTGTGATAGGTTGTCGGCAGTAGTGGGTGAGAAATCAAGAGTGAAGGGGTAATTATGTCTCTAGCACTGCTGATGACCTTTTCTACCTGTGATCCCTTTAATAAAAGTTCATATTGAATCCAGAGTATTGTTGATGTTCATTGTGAAAACTGGCTGTGTGTGTGTGTGTGTTGGCGTGTGTTGGCGTTCTTGATGGGCTTCATTGTAGAGATGTGATCAGCTAGGCAGGCATGTGAAGAATTTTCCCACCATTTAGAGGGAAGTTGATGCTGTCAAGCTCTTCCATTTTAACAAACAAGGAGAGGGACAACGTGGGGATCGAAACAAATTGAATGTAAAAATGTACATTAATCTTTACAATCCATAATCTTTGACCCATAAAGGTTTATTAATCATCTCAATCAACTTTAGACAAGCCTTTTATTTTATATTTTTTAATATGACACAAGACAGTAAAGACCATCGGGCTAATAAGGATATCCTAGAGCGCTCCAAACAAAAGTTATTTATTATTGGGAGAGGAAATCAATTGGCTACAGATGAAGATGCCGCTCTATCCCTGCAAAAAGTCCCTCCATTTCTGAGATGATGTGAATCCGTATTTCACAGGGGAGAGACGGGCCGTGGGTATGACGGTGGTCATGAGAGCTAGCGTACGCATCGCATTAGCAGCCCAGAGACACATGACAGGAGATGGAAGAAAACAAAACGAGCGAAGGTCTGTTGCTGACCTCTCATCCACAAGCAGAAAACAGGATTTTGGGTCAGACAGGAAGGCACGTGTCACACTGCAGTTAACAGTATGCCAAAACAAAACTTGAAAAATACTCTTTCTTTCTGGATACAGTTTTCAGTCAACATACCACAAAGCATTGCTTGTTGGAGCCCTGACCACAACATGTACATTCCTGAGAGGACACTAACTCACTAAGCTCACTCACTGAGACAAGTCACGGCTAAGAGAGGCTGATAAACACTGAGCTTGTCATACTGGTGACTGAGTTGTTCTTTACGGGGTCGACATGGGAATCACTTTATAAAAACCTGACATTTTGATTTATCAGTTTCCTTCTCGGGTTATATGCAGAGCCACACTAATAAAACACTGTTACGTTTATGTCACATTGCTTTTTTGGGTTCTTCTGTTCACAGCACCTGGAGTCCATACTTCAGTGTAATTTTCCTGGTCAGCGTGTCATTTCCTTTTTGCTGCCTAATCAATACAGTGTATCCATGCGATCAGCCTTCTCTCCCATCAGCAACAGTTGGATTTCCTCTTGGTCGGTTTGCGTTCCCCCTCCCTCTCAGTGATCCCTGGGTGGAAGCAAATTAAACTTACACATTTTATGTTTTAGTAGGCTGCTACAGTAGATTAAGGTTAAATTCCTTGATCGCCAATGTTACAAGCAACTAAAAGTAAGAAGTCCTGTCATGTTCAAATGTGACAGACAAGTGGGAAGTAATGGGATGAACCAACCAGGCAATGAAATATTTGAAATGTGATGGTGCGTTTGCCTGCATTTTTTAGGAGAGCCGACTCACTGATGATGTCGCCAACGTGCCTCGATCCACTTTTCTCAAGCTCTGTCAGAATGTTGGCCTCAAAAGTAAGAGATGCCACGCGGAAGAAGAAGTCCTTGATACCATCTCCTGGAAAAATAACGAGGAAAGATGAAGAAGTGATACAGAAAGAGGTCTCAAAACATGGGGGGAGGAATGATAACTATGTCTAAATGTGTGTGTGTGTGTGTGTGTGTGATTCCTACCTGACTTTGCAGACACAGCCCAGTACTCTGCTTTGATCTCCCCAGACAGTTTTATGGCTTCCTGTTCCATGTGAGCCAACAGGTCAGGAGACTGTAGGGAGGAAGGTGAAAGGGAATAAGACAAGGTGCAGGCCACACATCCTTCCAGATACACTTGTTTTTATAGAAGCCACCCACACTGAGGTCCTTCTTGGTACCGACAAGGAACAGTAACACACTGGATGGGTCATTCTCCTTCATAGCGTCCTCCAGCCACTGCCTACACACACACAGGTGACATACATAGTTTGTGAAATCTAATGGCATGCTAGTGGCATATTCATACGATAATGATGTGATGTTCCTCACCTGGCGTGTGCTAAAGAGTCAACACTGCTCATGTCAAACACCACGATGATGGCTACAGAAATATAAAGAGACACATGCATTATGGACAGAACCAACACAAAATCATCAGTATGTGTTTGTGTGCATGCCTGCACAACAGTGAGCTTTACCCACATTCAGGAATGTGATGCTCTTCTATTTTAGTCCAAGATGGTAGTAACAACATGAGATTAAACCAAATCTACCTTGTGCTCCTCTGTAATATGTAGAAGCGATGCACTTGAATCGCTCCTGACCTGCTGTGTCCCACCTGAAAGAGAGATTAGATTAGATTAGATTAGATTAGATGAAATGTAATGATCCCTGTGGGGATATTGGGTCAGAGAGGGAGGGTGGAAGGGAAGCCTGAGAGAAAGACAGAAAGGAGAGTTTAAGAGCCCTTATGTCCTCCATCCATGATGGTTGTTTTAACAAAACATAAGGTATGGACTAAACTTATAGTCAAGCATAGATTGGTTGACTTCTTGAAGAAGAAGAGGAAGAAGAAGAAGAGGAGGAAGAAGAAGAAGAAGACGAGGAAGAAGAATGTAATTGCAATAAACAGGCATACACTTACAGTGGTTGCTACTTGAGCCAAAAAAATAAAAGAATCTAATAGATTATAATGATAAATAATTTCAGGAACAGAATATGTGGAAGGCCCAGAAGGATTGTGAGACATGATGTCAGTTTGGTTTTAATTGAATTAATAGTGCAACTCTGACCATGACCACAGTCTGCATGCTGAAGGCAAAATGTGCAATTATAGGCCCACAATTAAATCAGTAGACAGCCACACAGCCAGCTTAAAAGGATTATCATCTTAATTATCTTGGCTAAGATTTTAATTTTGTACAGCTTGTGATTATCTGATCGTACCATTTCTAGTAGATACAGATCGTTCAGTGCAGGCATTTAAAGATAGCTTGCATATACCAAGTTTAGCAATGTTTTAAGCTTTATTGTGGTGAAAACATGTTATGACGGGTACCAGACCCCGGCAACCCAATCAACCCATGAGCAAAAGTTAGTGACTTGATTTGTGTGTGTGTGTGTGTGTGTGTGTGTCTGTGAGGTTTAATGATTTACTTACAGCTGTAAACTGAAGGGTACCCCTAACACCTCGAAGCGCTCCATCTCAAAATCCACCCCTATGGTTGCCTTGTAGTTGTTATCAAACGCACTCTTACAGAACCTTAAAGGAATCCAGCACAGAGAGAGAGAGAGAGAGAGAGAGAGAGAGAGAGAGAGAGAGAGAGAGAGAGAGAGACTGTAATGATGTCATCAACATTTTGAAACAGTATCATGCCTGTTAGTTAATGTTGTTTGTGGTTGACCTCAAGGCAAAGAGTTGGGAGGGCAGCATACAATACGGTGTATACATAGTAACTAATTACACATTATTAGACACGAAAGACAACCAATCACATGTTTAGCTAATAGTCACAGTCTTGTGCTACACAGAAGATCTAACTGAGACATGAACTGACTCCAATGTCCTCATCTCACCACTGTATTAACCTGACAGAAACAACTCAGTCAGCCATCACACTACTGGTGATTTGGATCAGGGTTCGATCCAAATCACCAGAGGGATAGACGCTTCCTGAAGAAAAGGTGTGCCTTTGACTTTGCGCACAGGTTGACTTTGTGTGGGTATGTTTTGTGAGCGTGTTTTTATGGGTGAATCTGCTCTACGTCGGTACAATGGTATACCCTTCCTTTGTTAAAGGCCTACTTCATATTGTCACTCTCGGGTGAAAACCTTGCAACTCCAATTTTGGTGATTTTCATGTTTCAACTTCGATTGAAGGATCATGTGGTCTGCTATAGGACTAACTATTAATTCCATACCACAGCACTACATTTCCTCTTTAATATGGGAATGACTCCCACAAAGAAAACAAATCACCATTGCTGCAATTAATAAGGTTTGATTTTTGTTGTTTTGTTTTCAACCAAGCCATCTCAGATTGGATAAGACCGTGTGTATTCAACTGTCATGGTCACATGGTACTGGTGAGCAGTTCATACTTCATGTCAGGCTGAGGGCAAACGCTGAACCTGAGCCCTGCTTGTGTCCAATGACCTCACACCAGTTTAATTTGCTGAGGAATGATTTGAGTGATGATCTCTTGTATACATCTACTTTTGATAAAGTTGAATCACAAATCGTGCAAAGAAAATCTTCATCAATCACGATGGCTCCCTTACCTGCTGATCAGACATGTTTTCCCAACTGCAACATCACCTACGACAATCACCTTGGCGATGTTCAAGCTGGGAACACAAAAGCAAAGGTTAAATTAAATGCTGATGTAACAGGGTAAGTGTGTGTGTTTGTGTCTTTCTATGTATGTGTGTGGGTGGTTGGCGGAGGGGGGTGTCTTACCCCACTGAGCCTTCCCACTGAGTCTTCTGTGCTTGGCAGGCAGCCTTGACCTGTGGGTGGAAGTGATCTTCGGTGTGTAGGGCTGCGTTTGGACTAAAACACTGAAAAGGAAAGGGGAAAGAAACAGGGACTGTCAGACAAAAAATTGAAAAACCACAGTGAAAACACAGAGAGGGATGAAAGACACGTCCCAGATAATACTATCTGCCCTGTGGCTTGTTATCCCCAACTTCTCCAACACCCACTACAAGCTAATAAAGCGTTGTGTTAGAGTAACAGACCCTAAATAACCACACATACCCAAATCATTATGTGTCCCCATGTTACAGGCACCAGGATGCTAACACAGTAACTTGTTAAAATGGTGTTTTACAGAATGTGTGTGTGTGTGTGTGTGTGTGTGTGTGTGTGTGTGTGTGTGTGTGTGTGTGTGTGTGCTTTTACTTAACCTTTGGGAGCTGAGTAATGATCCGATCTCTTTTCACAGGCAGCAACATACTCCTGGTGTGAATGGAGTGGTCCGAATGCGCACAGACATGCACACAACCACACACCTTCAAGCTACCGCTGACGTCGAATGCACATTCATTCAAGAAGCACAGACACACACTCTTTCCTGTCCTGCCCTTTTTTTTCCCCTCACACACTATCACACACAGGCTATCACAACTCTTCACACACAGGCCAGGATTGACACGATTAAGTCTTGTATGTTTTTTCTGAAAGAGAGAAAAAGAGAGTTCAATGATTTTTGAATGGAAATAGTGGTCCCAGTAGATCACAATGGTGGTGGTTTATTTTAGACAAACGATGCTTTTCCCTGCACAATCTTTGCTCTGCCATCTGCTATACTTTGTCTGGCAGGAAAAGTATACTATGTCTCTCTGGCAACCACACAGTCCCTGTTAAGCAACCTTGGAAAATGCTGGTTGTTTAGTGGATGTCCAATTGAGTCCAACTGGTTAGATAGCTGAGGTGTAAATATTGTCTTGTCATATGGCAACATTGTCACTCAATGAGGGTTTGATTGAAAATGTATACCCACATTTGAGAAAGCTGTGTGTGGCACAGTCCGTCTTAGCAAATGAAGGATGGGCCATCAACACAGCAGTAAAACGGATCGCGTAGAAATGGAATAAAACATCCTGTGATTCTCAGCCCATAGCAAATGACAGGTAGTTAAATAAATATAGTGTAGAAAAATAAAGTTTCACAACTTTACCTGGCACTTGGATGGAATGGTGAAGTGTAGGAAATATATTCCGTTTTTCTTAGGGACTTTCGGCAAGGCGAGGCTTGATAACCAAAGAATGCAGAGGCAAATCCAGAACAAATGTATGACACACAGCAACACTCTGCGTAGCCACAGAGACGACCTCGGACAACTAGGGGTCTGCGCGCGATTTGTGAAACAACTAGTGCAACAACGCCTCCCTGCGGTCGCTTTGATCACAAGGTAAATCCAAAACCTCTCCCATCAAAGTGTCTGTCGTCGAAGAAGGAAACAAGCTTACTTTGAGACTCGTAAATTGATTTTATTAACTGCATAAAAGTCAATCCACAGAGACCAAATCAAATTACTGCTGATTAATAGCTGTTTCATGTTGGGGATTTCCAAAAAGATCTACATTAAAGAATTGAGCCCAGTTTATTAGATTGAGCCCCATAACCCCATCTGGAACATTTTTGTGTATGATTTAATATAGAATTATATAACTATCTATTCTGTAGGAGGAGAGGCACGTGAAACCTATGGTCAAAACAGACATACGTACACATAAGGAGGACCACAGCAAATTGAAGAATCGTCTTAATTGTCATAATTGACTGATTTTCAACTGGCCTGAAACGTCACCTGAGACATTTCTTGTAAAGCGGCTACAGCCTTCTGTTTCTTTGCCTCTAATATGTGTCCAGATGGGGGTCCGTGACAGTGTGTGGAATACTAGTGAAGTTAAACTTTTCCTGATTTTACTGGAGACCCGCTGAAACCCCTTCAAGACCCTAGTGGTGTCCGGACAACACTTTTGGGACCACATGTCATTTTTACATTACAGTAAAATCTTTAAAAAGGTTTTAGAATAAAATCACAAACAAGGTTTTACACTACAGTAAAATGTAGCGCTTTCCAACGAGTTCAGTGATTGGTTGTGACGGTTACAGAACCGTCGTGACGCTTAATCGCCGCGACGGTACGGTATAAATACTCGCCCGGCCATATTGTTGCTCTCTTGATTTCGTCTGTCGTCCATGCAACTCCTAAGAGGTAATACTTACTGTTCTGTCAAGCGTTCAGTAGGTGTAACGCTAGGATATTGTCTGTCAAATGAATACAACAGATAGCTGAACACTGGTGTGTAGTTTTTTTTTAAAGTAATGCCGTTACAAATATGCCGCACGAGCGATTTACCTAGCTAACAGCATCTGGTTAGCATTATCATGATGGGCCCTCCAGCAGCCACGTGGAGCAGACTATACAATAGTCTACAGTAAGAGAGGCGAAACATTTGGACATTAGCTGTTAAAATTTCATTCTCTATGAGTTTTACTGTGAAGGTTAAACTAGTTTAAACTTTGAATTTTACAACACCGCAAAGACGTTCAGGTGGTCCCAACCGATACATTAAACAGCAGTTGGTTTGACAGCTGTCCTACTCATTAAAAACCCGATTTACTCAAATGTTTTTCCGCAGGTGTTTTCCATCCAGCAACCCGTTATATCAGGTTAATTGATCTAACACAATGGAGGCAACGTCCGTCCACGTGGTTGCATTCATGGCCACAGAAGGTGAGTGTAATTGACGACCTCCTGATGTTTGTGATGCAGTTGTCAATGATGAAAACTGTGAATAGGAAGTGCCGTCCGATGCGACAACTGACGATGTTTCTCGCACATGTTCTGAGTCTACATAGCTGCACTAGGTTCTTTGACTAAGCTTATCAATCCTAACACATTGCCTAGTTTAACTTTTTTGTCTTTTTTTAAACAGGTCAGAATCTGCCAAATCAAGTTGACTGAAAATTCAATCTGCAGAGGTTGGTTTAATGTACACTAAACCACTGTTAAATAGGATAATGTTACAACTACAACCATCGACTGTGATGAAATCTAAACTGAAATAGCTGGAATTACCGGCAGATTGCTCAGTGGTGACTCTCGGTTTTCTGAACATTAGATGGCAATTAATCATGAAATATCAAATGGGCTAGCTCAGCGTTCACCCCTCACCATCTTGTTCTGTTTCCCTAGGTATAGATGGCAACTTCTGAGGAACAGATGTTCAGCGTAAGAGATGCAAGGCCAGAAAAATGCCAACAGCCTGGTGCCTTGAATGGTGGGCAAGTTCATATTGTGTCTTCATTATCCCAGTACTTCAATGAAGCTTTCAGTGATGAAAACGGTGAATAGGAAGTGCCGTCTGATGCGACAACTGACGATGTTTGATCCACTTTTCTGAGTCCTTAAAGTTGTACTTTACTTTGGTTAGCCACTTCTGTTACTCTTCTAATGTCACGTTTCTTTTCCTCCCCTTTAAGACTGCACTGGCATGGGGTATGACTGCAGTTGACTGAAGAGGATTCAGTCTGCACAGGTGAATTTGCATTGTAGTCTGTCCTGAAAATGACAGCCTGTCTACTTTTGTTGTGATGAAACCTAAACTAAAATAGCTGGAATTACCGTCAGATTTTTCAGTGGTGAGACTTGGTTTTCTGAACATTAGATGGCAATGACTTTGTCCTCTCTAGTAGTGGACTGAATCAGTGCTAGCTGACAATCCTTTTCACGCTGCTTTTTTTTCTTTTTTTCCTTTAGGCTGAATTCAAGAAAGTGACTCAGCATATGGGGTGCAAAGCTGGAACTACATATGTTAAATTTGGCACATGTGGAGCAGGTAAGCTAAAATTTGAGCTTTAGTCTATGATGAGTCTGAATAGCAGCTGTCCATTGTTGTGATGAAATCTAAACTGAAATAGCTGGAATTACCGTCAGATTTTTCAGTGGTGAGATTTGGTTTTCTGAACATTAGATGGCAATGACTTCATCTCGTCCTCTCTAATGTAGTGGACTGAATCAGTGCTAGCTGACAATCCTTTTCACGTTGCTTTTTTGTTCTTTAGGCTGAAATCAAGAAAGTGACTCAGCATATGGGGTGCAAAGCTGGAACTACATATGTTGAAAATTTGGCACATGTGGAGCAGGTAAGCTAAAATTTGAGCTTTAGTCTATGATGAGTCTGAATAGCAGCTGTCTATTGTTGTGATGAAATCTAAACTGAAATAGCTGGAATTACCGTCAGATTTTTCAGTGGTGAGATTTGGTTTTCTGAACATTAGATGGCAATGACTTCATCTCGTCCTCTCTAATGTGATGGACTGAATCAGTGCTAGCTGACAATCCTTTTCATGCTTTTTCATTTCTTTTTCTCTAGACTGAACTTAAGAAAGTGACTCAGCATATGGGGTGCAAAGCTGGAACTACATCTGTTAAATTTGGCACATGTGGAGCAGGTAAGCTAAAATTTGAGCTTTAGTCTATGATGAGTCTTAATAGTAGCTGTCCACTGTTGTGATGAAATCTAAACTGAAATAGCTGGAATTACCGTCAGATTTTTCAGTGGTGAGATTTGGTTTTCTGAACATTAGATGGCAATGACTTCATCTCGTCCTCTCTAATGTAGTGGACTGAATCAGTGCTAGCTGACAATCCTTTTCACGTTGCTTTTTTGTTCTTTAGGCTGAAATCAAGAAAGTGACTCAGCATATGGGGTGCAAAGCTGGAACTACATGTTGAAAATTTGGCACATGTGGAGCAGGTAAGCTAAAATTTGAGCTTTAGTCTATGAGTCTTAATAGTAGCTGTCCACTGTTGTGATGAAACCTAAACTGAAATAGCTGGAATTACCGGCAGATTTTTCAGTGGTGACTCTTGGTTTTCTGAACATTAGATGGCAGCAACACACTGTACACTTAAATGAAATGACTTTTCAGAGCCCTTCCCTCTGTTTTTCAGAGGTGGATCAAATTGTAGTGACACTGCTTCTCAGTATCCCCAGTTTTACACAATAAGAAATCTACATGGTCACATGAGTGTATATATGGAGTGACGACAGACCGTCCTTCAACTGGAGGAGGCCACTGTGTTGGCAAGCATCTGTCCTGCTGAAGTGTCATTAAGACCCTAAATTGCAACCAGCTAGAGATGCTACAAACTCAAAAGATAAGATGATCCCCTGTGGGAGATTGGTTTGTTGTAGTCAATGGTAACATGATACAGCAAATATACTCATGATGCAGAGAAAGTAGCTGCAGGACTCCACTATCACCTTTCCTTGAGGCAGAGTGAACTCTGCAGGAAGTACTGTCAAGACTGAGTTGGGACTTTGTTTTCAGTCAGCCAGTCTCGTCTTTGAGGTTTTGTAAGATATACCTTTACTGACTGGTCTGAGATCAATTCAAAGTGCACTTCATTGAGCTTTTTCCAGACTAACATCTGAATATGGAGAAATACTTTATAGACACATCGGTTTTAGCCTCTCTTCCATTGAGCTTCTGTGATCTAGGATCAAGTGTATGATGTGGGTGTAGTATTCCAACTCTTGACTCTTTTTCTACAGATGGCAAGATGAAAGTGGACTCTCGGATGCTGTTCTGAAGATGGATGTGGACTTGTGTTTGGATACTGAAGGCTGTTTAAATGCATTTTGAAAGTTTTAATTCAAACGTTTATGTATTAATAAAATACAATAGAAACTAGCTGTAGTTAAGCTTCCTTATTCCATACTCATGTCCCTATTTGTTAAGTAAGGCCATCTCATAGCCATACAAAACATGATAAATGATTCTTGATGTTATATCCAGTGGCTTTTTGTGTAACTTTGCAGTCTGCTTTTAAATGACACTTATGAAGAGGATGAACTGCTATGACACTCCTTGTGGTGTTTGTATTAGTAATAACCATCTTCAGGTAGAGGTGCAGTCAGGGTGCTGAGACATACTGGTTCACTTTAATAATTCATTTTTGATTCATACATACAGGAGATGACATTTACACAGCATGATCCTCACTGAAAGCCCCTGAGCTGCAGCACACAAGTGCAGCTCCCTTGTACAGTATACTAGCTTGCAAAACCCAAACAGAACCCAATTTATTTTATCCTGGTATACAATCATCAAATTTAATTCCAAAGGAAGAAAGTATAGATTACTGTAATAAAATGTATCAATTTTCAATTATGAAAGACTGATAAAGAGTTTCAGGTCAGGAATCTTCACTCCATCTCGGCCTCTGCCTTGGAGTAGATCGTAAGGGTGAAGTTTGAGGCCTTGTTGGGATCAAATGTGCAGGGAATGACCAAGTACTCTCCTGGCTGCAAACTGTGGAACTCGATGAGCTCCCTCACATCACTGAACTCACTAACTTCCAGAGGTGAAGTATCCTGGAAGAGTGAGGATGAAAGTCGCCCTTTGGGTGTCTGCAAGGAACGAAAAATGGGACATTTCCTTTGTTTTCTGAAGTAACTTAATAATTTTGTAATACTTAGATTCTTTACTTGTTTCTTTAGTACAATATGAATATGGAACATGTTTTGCTTACCTGTGGTGGCACCTGTTTAGAGTTAAAGATGAATATCATTAGATATTTTGCAAGTTGAGTTAATAATACAGCACAGAAATAAATGGACCAGCATGAATAGAAATGCAAACAATTCATGCACATGACTTTTATTCTGATTATTTGTATTTTATTTTACTCTGCGTATAAATCTCCAGTTGCTGTATATCCACATGAGTGAATGTGAATACACCACTAACCTCATAGATGGTGAACCCAATGAAGTGATATTTCACTTTGCTGCGATGCTCTTCGTCAGGCTTCTGCATCAGGGATAATAAGATGTTCTTGTCTCCCTTCTTCTCCCCCTCCACTGCCTTCACTCTAATGCGGTACTGGGGATTTGTCCAAAACTCCTCTGGCAGAAATAGCAGCAGTAGTTACGTAACTGTCACCCATTTGTCTTTAGTGGCTAAATAACCTGAATTCCTGAGGCTTTGTAATTATATTCCAACCTTGTAATTAGGTTTTTGGGCTGTACCATACACCATGCGTTTAAAAAATAAGTCGCACCTGAGTCACTATCAGAGCCCCCGGCAGATTTTCCGGCCTCCCATTGTCCTTCCTTCAGTGAGCAGCTCCACTGGCAGGCAGCATCGCCATCCAGGAAGTTGGGGCTCTCACAGCAGATGTCCATGTCTTCATAATAGACACAGTAGTCCTCCATCTTCATCCTGACATAGAGAAAGGTAGTAATCACTAGCCTATGAATGAAAATGCAATAGGCTGCAAAAAAAATGATATTTATAGAAATGCTGATCAAAAACATGTAATAATCATGTTTCTTCAGAGATTTCATGTTTAATTTATTGCTTTTTTGGGATGGCATTACCAGAATTCTCCATCATTGCGCATGTTGAGACATTGATCACGGGTGTCGGAGCTAACAGTGTCCCACGATATAGACCTGAGACACGAACGCACAGACATCATGTTTAGGCGTGCTACTAAGTATTAATTAGTATAGAGACTGTAGCTGTCATGTTGTGCTGTCATGTGATGCAGATAAGATGTGATGAGGTTCATAATTGCTTCACGTGTCCTTACTTGTCACTCCAGTCTCCATTCCACTCCTTCTCGCCCCACGGGTTCCAGATTCTTACCAGATTCACCTTGGTCTCCTTACTCTCTACCTGTTGAAACACCAATAATCACTGTGGTTACACAATAACAGCGCAAATTTGTCTATAAAATTGTCTATAGTACATTTCTAAAAACAAAGTTTACACAGTCAAGACACAAAAACAAGGTTGCACAAGCAAAGACGATGACATAAAAAAAACGTCGCCATTAGTTTGGGGGTGGGATATGAACCCTTGTTTCCCAGGATGTTTCCCCAATATAAATAACTTTGTTTGAAATAATTCTGTCAACAAAATTCAACCAATCCACCAACTAGCGCACACAAACAGCACACCTTAAACCATATGTAAACACAGACACACACACACAAACCTGTTTGACCCCTGTCACAGCGTAGGCATGACCGTCCACCACACCAAACTTTTGACCTTCTTTTCCTTTCTCCTGAAACAGATGCATTTCACCATTTACAAACCGAGTGATTTTCTCAAAGCCTAGCTCCTGCCCCAAGGAAACATTATTCCATATTCTGGCATGCATGATCAAGGCTTTACCCCTCCATAGGTCCCACATCCCATCATAGTTTTGGACTGGGTGGCTCTGCTCATGACATCCCACAGGTCACTTGGCCGTTTGGTCAGTTTGTAGTTCATGTGCACGCCCCCGCTGAAGTCCTTGAAGGCTTCGGCTGGATTGCCAGCGATCATGTCTGCATAGGATCCACACACCCTGGAGCAAATGGTAGTGAAATGCGTACCTTTGAATTTAGTGGTGCTGATTTTGAACTGCTGTCAAGAAAGCTGGCATTGGTGTTTTTGCATCAATGAGATTAGATTAGATTAGATTTTCAGAGACATAGAATATACCGTATATGAATCAATGCCTCAATCTACCCGGAGACTGTGAAGGACTAATAAATCATCACATACTTGGCGTAAGCTTTCTCTAGCAGGGGAGCCCAGAACTCGGTCCCAGATCTGGAGGAAACTGACACAGGTTCCTTATTGCGTGTTGGCAGCAAGTCGTCAATGACAACATCCACCCATTTTCCAAATCTCCAGAACTTCCAAAGGGAGAGGAGACATGACGATTGCAATGAGTATACGTGTAGACGTATGATTTCTTTTTGTGTTGTGCTGTGATTGTCTTTTGAAATATTCCAAATGTTGAGCCTACTATTGGGGATGTGTTTTTTTCTTTCTTTTTTACAGTATGTAAAAGCAAAGATTACTTTACCCTGAAGTGAAATATCCCAGCGTAGTCATTCTTGAAGCTTTGGTCGAGAGGCACCACTTGAGCCAGTAATGATTTCCGAAAAGTCAGCGCTCCAATGGATGCAAGAAACCAGCAATTGCCTGGAGGAAGCCACAGAGGATACTAAATACCTTACTTGTTTTATGTTAAAGTGAAGGTCTTCTGATACTGACATTGGAAAATCATCTGGGGGGATTTTCTTTTCTGGGCTATGAAATTACAGTGAAGCACATGCTGTATTACTAAATGACACTGAGGAGAGAATCTATTGGGAAATCGTAAGCATAAAGTCTGCATACCAACATCCCCTTGTTTGAAGTCAAACCTTGAAGTCCCACCAACAACAAAGGAGGGGTCGGCGTTAAGGTCCTATAAAAGGTGAGAGACTTTTGTTTAACCTTATCTAGGAATTTATCATTTCATGACTTGGATAAAGTGAATTGAATTCAACAGTACATACCTGTGGTCTAAGCCACACCACCTCGCTCAGCTGCTCAGGAGTTGTATCCTCAAGTTTTCCAAGAGAATCAAGGTTTGCTGGGAAAGTTTCATCCTCAAACTTCGTCCCCTCGTCGAGATTAGAGTTCTTGAGCTGCTCATAGTCTTGGCCTTTAAATTTCTCTGGGTTGGAAGGGCTCCCCACACCACCATCCTGATAGAGGGAATTTATCATCTTAACACATGTTGACATGTTGGAGAGTAACGGTAGAGGTGCCTGAAATCAGGGAAAGAGCAACAGGTTTATCACCAGAAATAACCAACTTGAACTCTCAATTTCAGTATTTAGTTAATTCAATGTCCAGGTTAAAAATAGGGTAGGTTTCAAATCTGTTAAAGTTGTCTACTTCACTAATGTAGTTCATGTACTTTGACTTAGCAACTGATAGAACATGAAAATGCAGTACTTACCTGTACAGATAAACCTGACAACTGTTACACTGCAGTCTACAAGTACAGTTTAACAGAGTGTGAAACAATGTATTTAACTACTGCAAGCCAGGCGTGGTAAAAATGTGTGGCATCAAATTACTTTTTGGCAGAGGACTATCCTGTTTAAATTATGGCTTGTTGCATGAGATAACTTGCACTGCAGATACACACCCACCGATCCTGGCCTCTACTAGCACAGCATAGTGTAAAGGTGACTTGAGGTTAGGTACAAAATCAACAAGGTGTTGACCGGTAATAAAAGGGATGTGCACTGCAAAATGGAATACGTGTACAGTCTTGATATTATCTAGCTGGTATTAGGCTAGGTGGGGGCTTGGGTTTAATGATCACTCATAGATTTAAGCCCGGCATTAATATGTTAGTATTAAAAGTATTTATTGAGCATCTTGAGTATTGTGTATTTGAATTTCATGAAAACAACAATTGCCCATCATGAATGCTACACACCTCTGAACTGGTATAACAGCTATTCCAAAAGTTTTTCCATCTGAACATTTTGCTTGTTTCACTTTCTAAGTACTATTGTCTTTGTCAATAGATTATCTATTGTATAATATCTATTGTCTTTGGCTCTTATTTTTGTAATGAGGCAATGATACATTGAATATTCCCCCATCCATGTAACCCTCCATATTGTACCCCATATAGGTGCAATATTATATCGGTATATAGGTATAACCATGGTAACCATCCTGCACAGCAAATTTCTGGAGTCGAATAATCTGGAGTTAGACAAAAAAGTGTGAAAGGGTTAGATTTTTGGAGTTTATTTTCTCATTTAGACTCAGCTTGTGTTCAGGGATACTCTTTGGCGGTGTAATATTTCGGTGTTCATTCACGGGGTGTTGAGGAGCCTGAATCAACACTACCCCTGGTGCCCATTCAGATGTTTTTGTCGCGCCCAGCAGTCTTCACTTGGACTTCGTCGTGAGGCAGGTAAAAATGGCATTTTACTTCTCAAACTATATGTCACGCTGTTAGGGATTTTCTGTGTAATATATTTGTATATTTTTGATTGGACGAACTTGCTAGCTAACTGCTTAAGTTAATGCTTGCTCCATACTTGTTGAATATAACGTTAACTCGATGGCTTCGCACATTTTTCTCCATGATTTCGTGGATGAAATTAACGTTAGTTCTGTTTTTGGGTGTATTGTAAGTTAGTTAACTTTAGTTTACAGTGTTTCTAGTTCTATCAACATGTTTACTGAACATGCGTTGTTTCCTTTCCATTAAACGGTAGACTCTGTACGGCTAGGACGGTATCGGACGGACGCGACACGGGATTTGCATTGAACGGATATCGACAAGGTGACGCCTCGTTCATTTTCCTACTAGTTTGGTTAAGATAACAGCCTTGCCAACAATGCGACTCTGTCTCCAGTGTTGGAGAGACTATTTTTCAAGTAAATGCGAGACACGGTCGCCTCAGTTGCTAAACCTAGCCTAGCTAACAAGCTAACAGTCGAGCTGGATAATGTAGGCAAGATAGAATATCGGACTGTTGAGGTTGCAAGGTCTGCAGGGTTTCATTCTACCTAAAGACCATCAGGTGATTTCACTGATGAGCACTCCTTCCAGAAGTTAAGAGGAACTTGCCAGTGAAATCACCGGGTGAGGTGAAAAGTTGGAATGAAAGTGTACCATTTGTTGGCCCTGGGCACCCCAGCATATATGGTAATTTTGTGGTGGTTGGTTTTATTGTATGTGCCCTGTATCCTGATGTTGTTATTTGTGATCCTCAGATGTTACTGTCCTGCAGCAAGATGGTGATGGACCTTCCTCCCCAAGTCTAACAGATGCATTGTCCATCTCCCCTGATGTCTTCCCCTCACACACAGGCACACGCAAGTTCAAAAGGCCTTACCCCCCCCCAGTCCCCCACATCTTTGTTTGAATTTTTTTAATTTTTTTAATTTTATTTGTCACTTCCATTTGACCACACAATTTCCCAACTGTTTGGCTGCCCATATAGCAGTTTGTTTTAAATGTGAATTGCTGTAACATGTTTACACTGTTGTGTAAGTGTATTTAAAATGTAACTTATTACACAAGTAGCCTAAGTATCCATGAAGTTTTGAACTCACTGTATGGATTTGTTAAATAAAAGACATTTGTAGTAATCAAAATGGTGTTTTTGTAGTTATTTTCACCTAAAGCCTTTTAGTTTTGAAATATTAACTCCATAAGTGTTAAATGAAACATACATTTAAGTGTTGACTGTTAACACTATGAAAGAGTTCACGTTAAAATTAACTCGATGTGAGTTGTATTTTACTCTACATGGGATTAGTGTTTTAACTCCCACAGAGATCATACTGATGTCGGCTCTTATTGCTGAGCCAAGTGATCTGACTCACTGACATCACTAATGTCTAGAGACACGTACCCGGAAAAAGCAAGATTGACATTACATCAGCTATATGCTAGTTTTGAGTTCCTCCACAAAAATTCATGATACCAGACATTTTCTGTTCTCCAGTTCATCCTCTTCATAAGTGTCATTTAAAAGCAGACTGCAAAGTTAGACAAAAAGCCACTGTATATAATATATCAAGAATCATTTACAGTGGCGTTTTTATATGTAAAAAAAAAAATGGTGGGGCACCAACCACAAGATACAGATCCATTCTATGACAACAACCTTAATAGATAAGCATGGACACACTCGTCACCATCTATATCAATCGATCCACTACAACAATATGGCCAATGCACGGACCAGCTCCACTAAGGCAGGATGATAAATATGCTTTCACTCATCAAAGCTGAGGGCTCACTTGAAGAGAAAGGCGGCACGGCGGTTCTTCCTCTGGGCAAATTTATCGATGACTTTACGACGCTGAAGTTAGTTTCGGATTCGCAGTTTCAGATTCGGCAGTTAAGGGGAAAGTTAAGGGAAACTTAACTTACTTTGCTGAGCGACGATCCTCCGTTTTTGACCTGTCAAACCTGGACTAGACTATCCCAGAGAGGCTAACGATTCTTTACAACACAGTTTCAGATTTGTGAAACCTTTATTCTATTTGTGAAAATGCAAAAAGGGGACATTTCACTGCTTTGTTCACATCTAGACCACATTGGACCAGAAAATATAATATAACATAGATAATAAATTATAGCAGATAAAAAGATTATTATCTGCTATAATTATCTTATTAACATCATTTGTTTGCACAGTTCTTTCTGGTGACAGCAGGTGGGGCTGTGCCCCACTTGCCCATAATGACCAGTCGCCACTGATCATTTATCATGTTTTGTATGGCTATGAGATGGCCTTACTTACAAATAGGGACAGGAGTATGGAATAAGGAAGCTTAACTACAGCTAGTTTCTATTGTATTTTATTAATACATATAAAAGCTTGAATGAAAACTTTCAAAATGCATTTAAACAGCCTTCAGTATCCAAACACAAGTCCACATCCATCTTCAGAACAGCATCCGAGAGTCCACTTTCATCTTGCCATCTGTAGAAAAAGAGGGGCAGAGTCAAGAGTTGGAATACTACAGCCACATCATACACTTGATCCTAGATCACAGAAGCTCGGATGTTTGTCTGGGAAAAAGCTCAATGAAGTGCACTTTGAATTGATCTCAGACCAGTCAGTAAAGGTATATCTTACAAAACCTCAGAGACTAGATACTGGCTGACTCAAAACAAAGTCCCAACTCAGTCTTGACAGTACTTCCTGCCGAGTTCACTCTGCCTCAAGGAAAGGTGATAGTTTGAGTCCTGCAGCTACTTTCTCTGCACCATGAGCATCTTTGCTGTATCATGTTACCATTTACTACAACAAACCAATCTCCCACAGGGGATCATCTTATCTTTTGAGTTTGTAGCATCTCTAGCTGGCTGCAAGTTAAGGTCTTACTTAATGACACTTCAGCAGGACAGATGCTTGCCAACACAGTGGCTTCCTCCAGTTGAAGGATGGTCTCTCGACGCTCCATTACTCTGCTTACTAGTTAACGATCATACATGTGGATTTCTTATTGTGTAAAACTGGAGATACTGAGAAGCAATGTCACTACAATTTGATCCACCTCTGAAAAACAGAGGGAAGGGTTCTGAAAAGTCATTTAATTTAAGTGTACAGTGTGTTGCTGCCATCTAATGTTCAGAAAACCGAGAGTCACCACTGAAAAATCTGCTGGTAAGTCCAGCTATTTCAGTTTAGGTTTCATCACTTAAAAGCTAAAGCTCAAATTTTAACTTACATGTGCCAAATTTAACATATGTAGTTCCAGCTTTGCACCCCATATGCTGAGTCACTTTCTTAAGTTCAGTTTAGAGAAAAATAAATGAAAAAGCATGAAAAGGATTGTCAGCTAGCACTGATTCAGTCCACTACTAGAGAGGACGAAGTCATTGCCATCTAATGTTCAGAAAACCAAGTCTCACCACTGAAAAATCTGACGGTAATTCCAGCTATTTTAGTTTAGGTTTCATCACAACAAAAGTAGACGGCTGTCATTTTCAGGACAGACTACAATGCAAACTCACCTGTGCAGACTGAATCCTCTCCAGTCACCTTAAGTCGTACACCATGCCAGTGCAGTCTTAAAAAGGGTGAGGAAAAGAAAACTGACATTAGAAAAGTAACAGAAGTGGCTAACCAAAGTAAAGTACAACTTTAAGGACTCAGAAAAGTGGATCAAACATCGTCAGTTGTCGCATCAGACGGCACTTCCTATTCACCGTTTTCATCACTGAAAGCTTCATTGAAGTACTGGGATAATGAAGACACAATATGAACTTGCCCACCAGTCAAGGAACCAGGCTGTCAGCATTTTTCTGGCCTTGCATCTCTTACGCTGAGCATCTGTTCCTCAGAAGTTGCCATCTATACCTAGGGAAACAGAACAAGATGGTGAGGGGTGAACGCTGAGCTAGCCCATTTGATATTTCAAGATTAATTGCCATCTAATGTTCAGAAAACCGAGAGTCACCACTGAGCAATCTGCCGGTAATTCCAACTATTTCAGTTTAGATTTCATCACCACTCGATGGTTGTAGTTGTAACGTTATCCTATTTAACAGTGGTTTAGCGTACATTAAACCAACCTCTGCAGATTGAATTTTCAGTCAACTTGATTGGGCAGATTCTGACCTGTTTAAAAAAAGACAAAAAAGTTAAACTATGCAGTGTGTTAGGATTGATAAGCTTAGTCAAAGAACCTAGTGCAGCTATGTAGACTCAGAACATGTGCGAGAAACATCGTCAGTTGTCGCATCGGACGGCACTTCCTATTCACAGTTTTCATCATTGACACAACTGCATCACACACACACACAAACATCAGGAGGTTGTCTATTAAACTCACCTTCTGTGGCCATGAATGCAACCACGTGGACGGACGTTGCCTCCATTGTGTTAGATCACTTAACCTGATATAAAGGGTTGCTGGATGGAAATCAACACCACCTGCGGGAAAACATTTGAGTAAATCAAAAGGTTTTTAATGAGTAGGACAGCTGTCAAACCAACTGCTGTTTAATGTTTCGGTTGGGACCACCTGAACGTCTCTTCGGTAACGTTATTGAAAATGAAATTAAGTTTAAACAAAACTTTAACCTTTACAGTAAAACTGATAAGCGAGAATGAAATTTAACAGCTAATGTTTCACCTACCTTATTGTACTCAATTATGTGAATACAAGGGCGCACTGAGTTTGTGTGTCTCACTTTCCATTGATTGATGCAACTAATGGGCAATTAGGGTATTGCTACAACCTATAATAATACCTATAAAACCTATAATAATAATAATAATAATAATAATAAATGCCTACTCGGCGAATGCCTTCTCACTTTCAGGCCTTAATGGATTATTGAAGGAACTCTATAGATCATAAATATCCATTATTTCAAAGACTGTTTACAATCTAAATATGAGAAGAGGAAGCTGTGATTTAAAGAACTGAAATGTGGACTGTTGAGTTGATAGTTGAGGATCATTTCTGGAACATGTCTCTTTGATTATTTGCATAGCAGCTCTGTGTTGAACTATGAGTTTTGCGGGGAACAACTTTACATTACATTACATTACATTACATTACAGTCATTTAGCAGACCCTTTTATCCAAAGCGACTTACAATAAGTGCAATCAACATAGGTAGGTAAGAGAAGTACTAGTCACCAGAAATCATAAGTGCATTTCCTTCCTAAACAAGCAACTAACAGCAGAACCAGTGCTGAGGTAAAAGTGCAATAAGTTATCTACCTACTTTTTATTTAAACAAATGAGACAAGTAAATCAAATAATCAAGAGCTAAGACAAATAAGTGAAGTATAAGCAAGTGCTAACTTGTGTTAAAGCTGAACTGATTACATGTTGTAGAGAAAGAATTTGTCCCATGGGCAACTGTAAATTTGGCAGAGGCAGATGAAAATCTGTGCTACATAATTAAGGAAATAATCCAAATAGAGAATGGCGTGACAAGACCAAGACCTGCTGAGACCACAGACATTATCCCCACTGCAGGTGTGCACATAACACTGTGTTGAAATGCCGTGAGAGTGAGCTTGTTTGTTTCCGCCGTAACTGGCTGGACTGGTTCTAGCTAATAGGAGGGTAACATGCTATGTCTGCATTTATTGTGCAGAATATGTACGCATAATATAATTTAAGATTTTATATCAGTCGTATTTATATTTCAAATGCATCCGATAATCAAGACGGATCCAAGAGAGGGCATTCTGAAGGGCACTTTTCCTGAAGGCCAATCTTCTTAACAGGCTTCAGCAGGAAGGTTTTTTTCTACTATAAATAGACTAACCCTCATATACCTTCTGCAGACAGGCTGCCGTATTATTGCCCAACTTGGTGAGAAAAACATTTCAAGCTTTAACACTCGTTTTCTTTGCTGGAACTGCATGTTGTATAGCTCAAATAATAAAAAGTACATATCCATAGCTTTCTGTGCTAATCATCATGTTGTGTCACAGTTAGCTACAAAGACTTGCCGGACTTCAGATCAGGAAAATGTTAAAAGGTGCCCTGTAAGAATCACAAGCTCACTTGCAACAAAACAGCAGGTCTCATACAACCAGATCTTCAATTTGGCTTAGTTTGTTGAGTGGATCTCTGGTGTCAAATTATTGCTGTTTTTGGAAGGAATGTTGTTGGTCTTTCTTGTGAGGAGACCCCCCCCCCCCGTCCCCAATAAAAACACACACATGTTTGAACTTGTTGTGATTTGCATATAACACTGTACTGACAATTGCCATAATCACAGCTATAATGGAACGTCTTGTCTTGCAGATATATGTGCGTGACATTCTCCAGGAACAAATTTTGCCAGGGGCGGTGTCATATTCATATGTCTCACTAAATCAGGGTGTACACTCATGAAATGTTCTCATTGTTGGTGAATCCCACATTTTCTCAAAATGTACAAAATGTAAAACATAGATTTACTTTTGTTCTGTAATTATCCTGATGTGTATTTCCCTTGCCCATTTCATTTGTCTGTATGTTTGTTTGCTTGTACATACACTATGTAGCCAAAAGTCAGTGGACACCTGACCATCACACCTATATGAGCTTGCTGGACATCCCATTCTAAAACCATGGGCATTAATATGGAGTTGGACCCCCTTTGCAGCTATAACAGCCGTCACTCTTCTGGGAAGGCTTTCCACAAGCTTTTGGAGTGTATCTGTGGGAATTTGTGCCCATTCAGCCAAAAGAGCATTAGTGAGGTCAGGCAGTGATGTTGGACCAGAAGGCCTGGCTCGCAATCGGCGTTCTGATTCCTCCCAAAGGTGTTCAGTGGGGTTGAGGTCAGGGCTCTGTGCAGGCCAGTCGAGTTCCTCCACACCAAACTCGTCTAACCATGTCTTTATGGACCTCGCTTTGTGCACAGGGGCACAGTCATGCTGGAACAGGTGTCCACTGACTTTTGGCCATATAGTGTACCCATGTTGCCTGTTTAAAGTTGCACCTAGTTTTTATTGATATATCTCAGTTTTTACATCAAACTCAAATGAAAATCTAAAAAATTTGATAAAAAAAGGATATTTTACTAACTCATTATTTACATTTGTAACAAGATATGAGTTTCAGGATAGGAATTACATTGGCATGTTGTTCCAATTCTGAGATTAGATATCGACTGGTTAATTGCTTAGGTCAGTTAAATGGGATGATCAGAGGGGAGATCATAAACTTCCATTTAAATGTGGGGCTTTTGCTCTTTTTATTTATGTCATTAAGTTTCACATGGCTAGCCTAGCATATGAATTATGTGCCTACTTGTCACCTAAGTCGCCACTATGTAGTGATGTTGATTTATACCACAAAACTACTGTAAAAAACCACACCCTTTAAAAAAAAAAATCTAGCTTTTCTGTAGGGGGGCGGGTCTAAAGGGGTAGGGGTATAAATGAAGGAAGACCTGCTGTAGAGACTGCACCTGTCTGGGTAACTCCAAGGCTTGTCTGGAAGAGCAGTAGCTGATTGGGAAGAGCAGTAGCTGATTGCAACCATCTTACAGGTAATTACCTCAATTTATCTCTAATTGCGAATAGATTCACAGAGAAATAACCTCTAAACATAATGACATCCTCTTATTTGTCTTGCATTTCAAAAATATAATGGATTTTTCCTGGAGTATTTCATGGAAATCTGTTGGTTTTTTTTTTTTACTTATCTTCCCTCAGACCCCATATAATATCTCAAAATGACTGAGTGCACCGCTATCATCAACCTACGTTACCAAGATGGCAGTGAGGGGAGCCCCTCCAATCCCGCAAAGTTTAACAACCAAGACTATGAGCAGCTGAAACAGTCCTACAGTAGGGAGAGACTCTTTGTGGACAACACCTTCCCACCTGACAACACGTCTCTGGGTGACCTGTCTAATCTGAGCCAGTGGCAGCAAGACAAAGTGGTGTGGCTGAGGCCTGCAGTAAGTCACTTGTGCCATACACCCCATAGTCTGGTTTGATGAGACTTTGGTTTTTATTTCACATGTGAATCTTAAGCCAGTAGATCATACAGGCAAATACATACATTTCCTATAAGATGACACATTTTGAAGTGATTGTATTCTGTATGACGACTGATGGCATTCATGTATTTTGTCTGATTTGTTTGTACATGCTTGTACATGCTTGACTACATCTGATTCATCTCCTTCTATGAACTTTTTTGTCTGTTTGTGTCTTGGTATAGGACATCATGAGAGGGCAAAACTTTTCTTTCTTTGTGGAAGGGGCTTCAAGATTTGACTTTAGTCAAGGGAATGTGGGTAAGCAAAGATTTCTGGTTTTCTAGTCAGCAGAACAAAAAGTGTCTACAATGCATGGCTGTGAATTTGAACTATGCACCAGTGCTAGAGAGTCCTGCATTGACATATTTGTCATCTACTAGGTAACTGCTGGTTTCTGGCTGCAATTGCATCACTGACAATGAAGAAAGATTTATTGGTGCAAGTTGTACCTCTCAACCAAACCTTCAACGACTCCTATGCAGGAATCTTTCACTTCAGGGTGAGAGAATAATAATTATACAGATCACCATTTTGTTATATTAACGGTGCTAAACGTATGTTGATGATACATAAAGTAACCTTTTTCATGACACAATGCAGTTGCCATTGTTTGACGACTCACCTGAAAGTTCTGCTCTTTTTGTCCATGTCAGTTCTGGAGGTTTGGAAAGTGGGTGGATGTTGTCATTGATGACTATCTGCCAATGTACAACGGGCAGTTCCTGTCTGTGCAGTCCAAAACTGGGAACGAGTTCTGGGTTAATCTGCTGGAGAAAGCGTATGCCAAGTATGTGAATAGCTCACCAACCCAGACCTAAACCATTTGAACAAGAAGTCACAGTTGCAATATGTAACAGTGGGACAAATACCAGAACTTCCAACCCTCAGCCCTCAAGATCTTGAGGGCTGATGAGACCTTTGGTGATGCTCAGTTAATCAATAGGGCTCCACTGATAGGAGAATGTTTCTGTTGTAGTATTATTCTTTGGAAAGTAAACAGGAAGAAACTCTTTCACGTTGCTACTTGGTTGTGATCTTTATCAAAAATGGTTTCTCCATGATGGCCTCCTGTGTAGGCATTGCCTGCATAAATTGTTTTGTTTGTGTTTCTGTCAGAGTGTGTGGTTCATATGCAGACATGAATGCTGGTATTTCATCAGAGGCCTTCAAGGATTTTAGTGGAGGGGTGCACATGACTTACCAACTCAGGGAGGCCCACTCTTCATCCCATGATACCGAGCTGTGGGCCTCACTGTGCAGAGCCACCAATTGCAACTCAATGATTTGCTGCGGGACTTTCCAGAAAGGGGTGAGAGTCCCTTGTGTAGCAGATATTCACTTCCATTTGCCCACTTTATTTGTACTTTTCTTGCCCTTCAAGGACTGAGGTTCTTGTTAAGAAAAAAAGGAAAAAAAAATATGAAAAATAATTTACTGTGTAAATTAAATTCCACGGAACAATTTACTGTTTTATGTGTTTCAGGAGACATTGGTGAACAGCATTGCACACACTGGATTGGTGGATGCACATGCCTACTCCATCACAGGAGTTGCTGAGGTACATAGTTCAGCAAACGTGTGTGTGTGTGTGTGTGTGTGTGTGTGTGTGTGTGTTTATGTGTGCACATTCAGTTCACCTTAACCATCATGCTAGAAACGTAAGAAGTTTCAAATTTGGATGTTTAAAAAATGTGTTTAAAAAAATAAGAAGTAAAAATTGTTTGGTGACAATTTGTCATTTAATTTTTAGGTTGAGTATGAGAGGTCCAAAGTGAAGCTGGTGCGACTCATGAACCCTTGGGGCAAACAGGAATGGAATGGAAGCTGGAGTGACAAGTATTGAATGATTCGATCGATACACATTAGAAGATTAGAATTACAACTAATAATGTAACATGAGCACAGATGGCAATAAAAATATCTAGACTATACTGCACTACAATTTCATTATTTTTCTGTGAAGAACAGCTAATCCTGGTCCATAAACAATCCTGTTCAGTGCCATATATCTTGCTTACTAACTCCATTTTATTCTTGCTCAGGTCATATTTGTGGGATAAAGTTAGCGCTGAAGATCGGGCCAAGTGTTTTGAACGCAACGATGGAGAGTTTTGGTAAATAATGATAAGAGTTTTGTGAGATACACCTTACAGAATGAGCAGGATCTATAGATTTCTTTTTATATAGATTTTCTACTGATGAGGTTTGGACATGGAGCTCTGGTTTAGGCAAGGCAAGTTTATTTGTATAGCACCTTTCATACATAAGGCAGTGCTTTAACTAGTGGCTTAACTAACAGGCATACATTTGTTTCTCTCTCTCTTTTTCTGCCTGTCTGTCTGACTGCTCTCTGCCTGTCTGTGTCTCTCAGGATGGAGTTAGATGACTTCTGTTACTATTTCAACACCATGTCCATCTGCTGTGAGAACCCTAACTTCATGGATGGTGACATCTCCTGCCAGTGGAAATGTATGCTCTATGATGGCCGTTGGGTAGCAGGGAGAACTGCGGGGGGCAACTACAATGAAGGTGGGCCTCATTAATCCTTTCACCCTTAACTAGACCTGTGAGCACAGGATGTTTATTGTGTCTTTTTCCTTTTTATATGTAGGAGAGCAAAACAACCACAATTTTTCTGAACCATCATGTATATTGGTTATATTATTTAACTGTCCTATCCCCATCCCTAGATACCTTTGCATCGAATCCTCAGTATCGCATCAATGTGAAGCAAATAGACAGAGAGGAGAAGGGAGACAAGAATATCTTGCTGTCTCTGATGCAGAAACCGAAGCAGCGTCATCGGAATAAAGCAACATCCCACCCTATTGGACTCACCGTCTTTCAGGTCCTGACACACAACTGGTTTAGATTTCTGTACCCAAGAAAGTTTAGAGTGTAGAGTTTAGTGTTCATTATAATTAAACACAAAGGAGAGAAAATGAGTTAAAGGTGAGATAAAAGAGCTCTTCTTTCATGAACAACAAAAAAATTGTGATGAAAAAAAAAAAGAAAAAACAGAAATTAAATGGCAGCAAAACGCAACTGTGTAACAATGCATTATTACATAGTAGAGGATAATAGATAATAGATAGTGATTAATTGTATTGTTCGAGGATTTGCCCCTGCTGGCTTACTTCTTTTTTGCATTTCTTCAAATTTGTTCATATTATCTAACTATCGGTAGACAAAAATACTCAAGTAGCTTGAAAAAACTTTGTCTTTACATTCTTTTTCCCATTTCAAATTCAACAGGTGCCACCAGGGGTAAGCACACTAAATCTCACACACTACCAACCTGTGCACACAAAGCAAATTCCACCACCAAGTCATTTGAATCATAATAATATGATCTTATGGAAACAATTAAATGAAATAAGATTTGTAATCCATCCAGACGCCACGAGGACGTCTGGAGCTCTCCTTCTTTAGGCGCAACCGGCCTTTGAAGAGTAGGCAAATGTACACCTATGAAAGGGATCTGATTGAGGTGCACAGTCTGCAGCCTGGAGAGTATATAATCGTCCCCTCGACTATCAAGCCCCACAAGACAGGAGACTTTGTTCTCACTGTCTACTCCAAGGCCGATAGTGACATGGAGTAAGGCTTTACTTTGTTTACCATGATTTAAGGCACGTTGCACACATCGTGCAGTGGAGATTTTCATTCAAAGATGTGGTGATGCTGACACTATTTAATCTTAAACAAATTCTTCTCTGCATCCAGTGCCCATGATGGTGACGACCACACAGGATGAACGCCCTGTTCGCCCTGTTGCCCCTGTTGCCCCTGTTACTCCCAAGGTATGGAATAAAGAGAAAGTGGAGAATGCCTGTAGTTGTAATGTCTGATCTATTAACTCGTGAACTTAGAGACCTCAGCTCAGGTTAAGTAGTGATGACTTTTTGTTTCTCTTTAAGCCAACTAAACCAACTGACAAAGGCGATGACAAGAGTCCGACCTATGTCATGTTCAAGCGTTACGATGATCAGGTGAGTTACTTTTCTCGGTTTTCTTCCTTTGCATCTGTCTTAATCTCTTCGTCTACAGGTCTGTCTGTTCTGTCTCTCTTTTTCTTTCAATCCAATGATCCATCCATTTATCCTTTCATCCATCCATCCTTTCACCCATCCATTTCTCCATTTTGCCAGTTGTTTTTCCAATTATCAATTACTGTCTCTGTAATCTCTGTCTGCTCTCAGAATGGTGAGCTGGGTGCCAGGCAGCTCCAAAGGCTCCTGAACGACAACTTCCCTCATGGTGAGTTGATTGTCAGTATGCCATCAGTGATTCCTTCCACAGCATAAATAATGCTACTCCGCGTCTAGTGACTCGGATCCTTGTGAAGGTTTTACGACCAGTCCAGTTACTTTTGGAATTTGAGTTACTGTGTGTCTTACTTTCACAGGAAGCAGTGACGGTTTTGATTTGGACACCTGCAGGAGCATGATTGCTATGATGGATGTATCCTTCGAAAGCTGACATGTTTTAACTCATTTTACTGATCTATTATTCTGATTAATATGAAATCATGACATACTTGTTCAGAGTTAAAATTGCATGCTTTGCATGAAATGTCCTTAATATGCAAAGACCAGCCGAGGGGGGAAGATGACCTTTGCCGAATTCTCGAGTCTCTGGAACAAGTTCGAGGAATTCAAGGTAATATAGCAAATAAGGCCATTACAAAAACTTATTTCAATTTATTTCATCTAATTTTCGAAATGTCAACATATTTCTCACGAGAAAGAAAGTGTTTTTTTGAGTCAATCTGTTGGTTTGCTCCTCTTCCAGAAAATCTTCCATCGCTCAGATGTTTCTGATACTGGAACCCTATCCTATGATGAACTACAGAATGCAATTCAGACTGCAGGTAAAAAATATATCATAGAATTTGAATTTTGACTGTCTGCAGCCATAGTATTATGAACGATGGACCTATACCACAACAGGAAAGGGGAAAGTACTTAATGATTGTAATCAAATACTTGTTGCTTTCTTCCATGTCTCCCCCAGGGATAGATATGGATAATGGCATGATGACTCTGATGACGATGCGTTATTCAGGCTACTACTCATCCATCTCCTTGGAGAACTTCCTCACTCTGATGCTTCGCCTGGACAACCTATCCAGTGAGTGACATCAAATCAACAAATCACGCCGGTTTCAAAAAAGAAAAGATAAAAGCTGCCGTACTCACACAAGGTGTTCTATAGGGCAGTAGCTAACACAGCTCTTTCAGGTGAAAAATGTTAGTTCACATCATATTGGGTGGATGAATGTTTAAAATGAATCCTCAAGACAGAAGCAACAATAGAGTCCAGTCTGCACTGAAATGAACTGAACACATTCCAGATTACATAATATTTGAATGCACGAAAGATTTCTCCATTTTAAGATGTATTTTACAGCTTATCTAGTGGCCTTTACAACTATGTGACAGATATTTGTCGGTTTCATTTCATTACAGAGATATTCAAAAACAAATCTTCAGATGGGTTTATCCGCATGGACTGGAACGAGGCAAGTCTGGTTGCATTTAATGCCATAGTCATGGCACAAAATGTATATTATTTCATCTCTAGATATCCAAAGCACGTCTACATAGTGTCATCCATTGTGTAAGGCTTCTTACTTTAATGCTGAAAATTGTTAACTATGCAAACTTTTAACTGCTCTTTATTCCTTTATTTCAGTGGTCAGACTTCATGTACATGTAGACCACAGCTGGCATC
Source organism: Hoplostethus atlanticus (assembly GCA_034670405.1). NCBI lineage: Eukaryota > Metazoa > Chordata > Actinopteri > Trachichthyiformes > Trachichthyidae > Hoplostethus > Hoplostethus atlanticus. The sequence goes on along the minus strand of JAXDDX010000155.1, from coordinate 89,301 downwards.
ACAGGAAACGGAGGAACAAGATGGCAGAAAAGACTGCCGGTTTTGATTCTGATGCTTTAATAGTTTGCTATTTCTGTGATCAGCTTGTCTTGGGTCAGGGTTAGCTTATCTCTCTCAACTATCAAGTAAAATATATCATATGTTTATCCTGTGTATGTTTGCACACAGTACATGGCAAATTACTGTACAATTAAATGGAATAAACATGATGCAAGAGAATAAACTGTGGACCAGAAATCGTTTTATTAACCCAGCAGACTACTCCAGAAAAATACAAACCCCTTAGCAAAATGAATCAAACAAGACCCTTGCTCATAACTCATTCATTCATCTTCCCAATAAAGCAATATGGCTCTTTTCATCTACACTCATTCATTTATGTGCTTAAACAAGTCTCTCAAAACACAAATTTACAAGTCAGCACTCTCATTTCACACTCATTCAACTCAACCCATCTGTCTTCCCGCTCAGTGGAATGGATTGATCATGAGCACACTCTGCTGTTGGAGTCTGTCCGTCACAGTGCATCGAAGAGTAGGTGGTTTTATACACCATTCAGATCTGATACGACCATTAAAACAGCCACACTTCAGACTGTTAGGAGTGGCTAGACATGACACAGCTCTTGTACAACATAGGAGTCTTTGTAGTGTGTGTAAATCTGTCCTCAGTCCTCTTCGTTCTCAATGTAGGTCTTGGAGGCGGAGCGTGCCATTTGCCTGGCCAGGTACCGCTCTCTCGCCGAGCTCACCGTCTGATCGCTGCTTCGCTTGGCAAACTTATTCACTTTCTCCTCTTTCTCCACACTTTCCTCGCCCTCTTTCTCCACACTTTCCTCGCCCTCTTTCTCCACACTTTCCTCGCCCCCTTTCTCCACACTTTCCTCGCCCTCTTTCTCCTTACTCTCTTCTCCTACTTCTTCCTTCTCCTCTCCATCTTTTTCTTGCTTCTTTGTTGCCTTTTCCTTCTCGGAGTCCTTCCTCTTCTCCCTCTCTTCATCCCTGTCTTTTTTCTGTTTGTCCTCATCTGGATTCCTCCTCTTCTCTCTTTCCCCGTTCTTATCCCTCTCTCGTTCTTTAGGGCTTCTTTCCCTCTTCCCATGCCTCTCCTCCCTCTCCACATCCCCTCTTCCCCTGCTTCTGTCATCTTGTTGGCCTCGGTCTCTATCCCTATCTTTCTTTCTACCCTTATCATCTCTCCTTCCGCCGTGCCTGTCGTCCCTTTCTCTATCTCTGTTTCTCTCTCTCTGTCTCTTTCCCTCCCTCTATCTCTGTCTTGGTCTCTGTGGCTCTTCTTGAGTCTGTCTCTGTCCTTCTCCTTCTCCTTGTCCTTGTCTTCTCCACTCCCTGATGAAGGCGACCTCTGCCTGTAGTGGCGTTTAGAGTGGGTGGAGCCAGGCCCAGGCTTGCTAAACCCAGACTTCTGGCCAGGTTCCTCTTCACCGTCACTATTCGAATTGTGGACATTGTCATGTGAAGTAAGTGAGGGAAGGGGTGAAGTCTCTGGGGTTTTTGAAGCCTTTGAGCTCTGAGTTCTGTGGAAACATGGATACAAAGGTTTACTTAAAAGGCTTAGAGTAGGTTATGTATATGGGTGAGCATGTTTTGCTATAGCAGAGCTATGACTGACCTGTCTGCTGAGCGGTCTGGTCTGGCCTCCTCTCCTACAGTCTGATTCAGCAGGTGCCTGTAGAAGCCACTCAGGTCCTTTTGCTTCTTCACATCCAGAGCAGCTAACCAAAATGAGTGTACACAAAACCAATATTTTACATTGCTTCACATAGAGTGGCTTATTTTCAAGACATCAAAAGGATGAGAGTCTAACCTTCCATCTCTGCCTCTCTCTTCTCTCGCTCCTGCTCCTCCTTCATCTCCTGCAGCTTCTGCCTGTAGGCGGAGGTAACGTACGCGTCTTTATCGGCAAACTGCTCTCCCTCCGCCTCCCTCTCCTTCTGGATCTTCCTTTCATCCCTCCGTTCTTGTTCTTTCTTTCGGTCCTCTACTGCTTTCATCAACTGGTTAATATACTTTGGCTGTAAGGTGAGGCAGAGGGAAAAAGTAGAGTAAGTGTTCATAATAAAGTGATACTTTATTGATCGCCATAGGGAAACCCTCTTTTGGCTTTCCCCCACGGCGGGGAGGTCTGAGCAGTTGGTCAGACACAGAACAGCGTTCTAGCACTGGAAGGGATTCAGTGACTTGCTCAAAGACACTTCAGCAGGGTGGTTGCTTGCAAACCCAGGCTTGAACCCAAGACCTCCAGCTGAAGGACAGACTCTCCAACCAATTGGCCACCCTGCCAATTGCCAACTAATGCAAATATACAAGTGATCAACATCAGGATCCTTTTTGGTATACAGTAATCAAGTTTATTTACTTTAAAATGTATTGAATGTTACAAACATTTTACTGTGTGTTAGTGGCTTGGCTCAATTAGGATTACCTTTCTGTCTGTTCCTCCAAGAATTTTCTTATTGCCCTCCACTCTCTGTTTTTGAATGTCATCATACACAGCATCATAATCATACACAGTGCTGTCCTGTTCCAGGGCCTTATGCATCTCCAAACGAGTCTTTTGACAGAAAGAGAGAGACAGTGTGAAAGACAAAGACCAGTAGAAGAAAAAGAAAGAGAGAAATGTCAGTCACAGAGGGGCAATCATGATAGTGGCAAAAACTATAATATGGGAGTTTATAACATAAACTGGATTCAACATTAATTCCCACATTGACACTTTCTCTCCTCTCACCTGCTTCATCATCCTCTTCTTCACAGCTTCCTTCTGCAGACTCTCCCCGACTGAGGTCTGAGGACAGGCCGTAACAAAACATCACTTGCTGTACAACTTAAGTCTATTTGGGATAAAGTCTACTCACATGCCTTGTGGGCCTTGGACTGGATTCTTTCAATTATAGAAAACTATTTGGCTTGCGAACTAAGTAATGTACTTTCAACTTTAGAGTGGACAATGTTTGGTAAATGACAAGACAGTTTGCTGCCATAGTGGTAAGAATTCAAAAACTGTAACTACCTCATCATCAGAATCATCCCCGAACACTGAGGGTCTCTGCAGGGTCTTGGAAGCTCCTTTCTTCTGGGACAAGATCAGCCCATACCTTTGCAAAACCAGACAAAACACACTCATGAAAACACTACTTTCTTAAGTTCAGAGCAGAAATCTACCCTATCCTGCCATAGTCAATGGATCTTGTAATTTTGCAGGCATATCCCTGGCAAAAATGTAGAGGAAGACAATGTGAAAACAAATCAAGTGAAAGCGGCAGACTCTAGACCAGTGGTCTTCAAATATGGTCCTCAGGGTCCAGAGTACTGCTGGTTTTCTATTCTGCCAGGTAGTTTTTATTCTAGCTGTCTAATAGGACTGATTTAGATCTGTGACGACAACAAATGCAATTAACTACCTGGCAGAATACAAAAACAGCAGTGCTCTGGACCCTGAGGATTTGAGGACTTCTGCTCTAGGGAGCGGCTGAGCCATTAGATGTGTGTCTGCAGCAGTTAGGAACAAACATTCACAAATCTTTAAAGGGGAATGCCACCCATTTTAACATTGGAAGTTAAGTTGTTACACCAAAATGAAGTTTAAATTTTACCATTGCCAACATGTATGAACCAGAATTTAAACCTCATTTGGGTGCAAGAGCTCACACAAAAATCTTACTGGTAAACAAAGTCAGTGCCCCATTCATTGTCTATGAAGCAGTGCCAGATTTTACATCCCGCTGACATTACAAATTCAAGGGTTATTTTTTCAGTTTCTAGCTTTAGGAAAGTGGTGTGTGTTCACAAATATTGACAGAACTGTCCTAGGGCACAGGACTGACATACGTAAATTCTTCAAATGGGTGGCATTTCCTTTTAACTCCTGATATTAGATATTAGCTATTATCCAATTAGATCACCATTACCAACTTTCATTCCCCAGTACCAGGGGTCGCCATGTGTACAAGTCAGATACAGGTGAGAGTAATTGTTTGGCTTTAGTAGACTGTATCGGTTACAAGTAAATGACACCTGTTTTTCCATTTATTTTCAGTCATGGGACATTCTGTACTCATGACATTTAACATTAGATTTATACCAAGTGCCTTCTTGATAATGCACCAAAATACAATAATACAGCAGAGCACATCTTGGATGACTACAAAAGCCTTGATAATCTAATGTAATCTAAAATTATTGGTAAAATTAAAATCGTAAAAAGTAAATGTTGCTGAAAGAAAAACATATAGCTAAATGAAGATGAAGCTGACAACTACGTGCCAGCTAGAGGAGCGCTAAATCGAAAAAATTAGCTAACGTTAATTCAATAAATTAGTAAAGCTAATTCAGCATAGCACAACGTTAACTCGAACTAGCCTAGCAACAATAAGCGAACCATCATGTTCACAAGTAACCCAGCGTTATAACGGCTACATTAACCCCAATTTCTGTATCATGAGAAAATCCATCAGGTTAAGAGCGCTAAACAGTGTTAGATACTATTAATAAAACGCCATCACCACAACGTTAGCATGATTGCAACTTACTGTTTGCCGGGTGCCGCCATCTTGCTCTACTGACTGTAACCAAATACCACAGATTCGATAATACATTTTAGGCCATAAAATATATATTTGGGTAACATTTCAGTATTGACATGAATAAATGACATAAATATTACATAATTCATTATTCTGACGATTTTATGCGTCCGTTCATCTGATACGCTTCCATCGGACTGTTGCGAAAGTGCAGACCTCAATACACAGATAGAAGTAACTGGTCATGATGTGCAAAATTAGATTATCAACAAATTGTGCGATAATTAGGCTACAACAAACATCTGAAACGGTAGCCGCTGCACAAACTTATAATATTCAAGTTGTAAAAAATGTTACAGTAACTATTTAGTTTTATTAGGATTCGTTTTACCAATAGATGGCGACAGTGCTCCAAATTATAACCCAACAATCAATGCTTAACCGGACCCGTGTAATAATTACACAGATCCGGGAAACAAGGTGTAATTCTTAGTGTTTTAATCCTACATAATTTAATAAAGTACACTTCTCTGCTACCTATGTATTGTGCCCTGTGTTATGACTCTTAATAGTATCGAATGATTTGAGTTTAGTCCCTTTAACATCCTACTTAGGGCTTTTAAAACGAATCACAAAACCTTAAAATCAATTCTAAAACGTACTGCAACTTATAACAGTAGAATAAACTTAAATGTAATATAATGTACAATCTAAGAGCAAAGTGCTAGGAAAATAAATAAAATAAGAGCTAATGAGAAAGGACAGAAGGATTTTTTTGGGAGAGAATTTTGAATGAGTAGAGGAAGGGACATCATTCTGTGGGGATCCAGTGACATGAGATATTTATTGAAAATATGACTTTTCAGCTTATGATGAAAAAGATGAGGAGAGACTGCTATTCTGACTGAAGTGGGGAGGATGAATGACAGACCATGGCTCCTGTCGAACTGCACAAGAAAAGAAACTACTGTGATTTCAGATTGTATTTTATTTGCTGTCATACGTTATTTTAAATGCTGACGGTCAGCTGCCCTGTTCTAAGCTTGCAGTAAATCATTCTCTCAAATCAGACCAGAGAGTACATGGCTCACCTGTGATTAAGGCTGCAGTTTTAAACTCCTCCTGGTGCCTCTTCTGAGTGACTCTAAATCCAAATACCATTATCTCTGTCGTAATCTCCATCTCATCTCCTCTCTGGCCTCACTGCTAATCCCTCTGGCACAAATACAAAGACTGAAGCTGTCCACCAGATGGATGCATGGATGGATGCATGGATTGATGATGTTGGTAAAATAGACTAAGGGATGGATGTATGGATGGATAGCTCAATAGAGACTGGAGTGAGGTTGAAAAATAGGGCGGACAGAGGTAGACATCTACAGACAGAGCAAATGCTGGCACTTTCCCTCACTGATACCAGTAGCATTGGAGAGAGAGAAAGAGAAAGAGAGAGAGAGCATCTGCCCATGTGCTTGTTATCAGCATAAAGGCACATTCTCCTATTACCTTTGAGTAATGAGGTCGTAATGAGACACTATTGATGACAAGACACTATTGATTGAAGACAATACATTAAACAATCTGCCATTAGTGAGCTTATAGAAATCATTGTTTATTGCTTTCTGGTTTCTTATCTTTTAATATTTTCATAAGAGGAAAAGAGAAAGAAAGCAACTAAGTGAACAGTTCCATAAACGTCGGATGGAGCGACGACAACCACCTACACCTCAATGTCAGCAAGACAAGAGGGCTCGTGGTGGACTTCCTTCGGAACAAGACGTGACCGCCACCACCTGTGATCCTCCAGGGTAAGGAGGTGGAGGTGGTGGAATCTTACAAATTAAATGAACTTTATTCGTCACATACACATACATGCAGTGAAATTAGTGAAGCTCCTGGGGGTGCACCTCAACAATAAACGGGACTGGTCAAGAAAGCGACATTTCAACATCAACCCCTTAACGTTCAAATGTTGTTATAAATGTCCTTGTTTTAAATGTCTTTTAATGCCTCATGTAAAGCACTTTGAACTGCCTTATGTATGAAAAGTGCTATACAAATAAACTTGCCTTGCCTTGCCTTCTTGACCCCCCCCCACCCACCCACCCACACACACACACCTACCTCGACTAAATTGGAAAATTGGACAACTGTATTGCACTAAGCTGTTATTTCTTGCACTACCTTGTATATTTTTTAGATTTTTGGTGGATTTTTTATACAACCTTTATCCTTAAACTTGTTTATTGTATAGTGATGTGTGCCTCTCTCATGCTCTGTAGTGTCCCCTCGGGGACAATAAAGAGCCATCTAATCTAATCTAATCTAATCTAATCTAAACTCAGGTCAGGGTATATGCCGGTTGTAATGATGGTGGTGTGTGTGCGTGCATGGATGCGGTATGTGCTGATGACACACATTTCACATTTGAGTGTGTGGTTTGCAGCATACTAACGTTGACCCCATCCTTGATCTGTGCCTACAGGCAGTAAAGGTAACAATGTACCAGAACAGGCTCAGACAGGCAGGCTACACCTCAGGACTCACAAAATAACCTGACTTTCTCCCTCGGTCAATACTACACCCACTTCAATGAAATACATATAGATCATATTACTCCTGGTAATTTAATAGACCTTCAAACAGTAGAGAAGCCGATAGGCCCATCTTTTTTTCTGAGCAGAGGCTAAAAGCTGTGTCAAAGCCAGACTGACTCCCTTAAAACAAGACATGTAAACAAAATTTGCAGTTATTTGTTATAGGCAGGGACATAGTGGAGGGTAAACCCACCTACAAACTCAGTTTACTCACCATTTTATTTGTGGCATAGAGTTTACACAACTTATAGGCAGACATAAATCTTTATGCGATAAATTAATAGTATACATCATCGTAAGTAGTATTAAACAGATGTTATTTATATGAAGATAGGGTATTTTGCCAGAAAAAAACGCAAAACATACACATACAACCACACAAATCAAGAGGGCTTAAAAATAGAGTATTAAAATGAGTTTTGAGCTGGTATTTTAGTTTAGATAGTTGGATAGTAGTTCGATTTAGTTTATACGAAGACTGGGTCTTTTAAGGTTTTTTAATGATGTCACTACATCACTAGCTCTGTCCTGGGTACTAGAAGTGCCAGAGTAGATGGTAGATGACACAGGCTACTCAAAGCTGCTTTGTTTACCTCCAGCACACACATGGTTAATCGGAATTGACAGCGATGGGTTGTTGCGCATGCGCAAGCGGTGCTGACAGAGGAAACAGCCGGGGAGTAGTCAGTCTGCGATCAGAGAGACTGAGGACGAACACCGCGGGCTCAGCTGGGTTTTCTCCCCAAACAATTATGCCCGTCTCGCCGTTGACGCTATCTCTCAGGTATCCGTTTCCCGGTCGCTGAATGGCGCTGGTTACCGTACAGCGTTCGCCGACCCCCAGCACCAGCTCCAGCCCCTGCGTTTCGGTAAGAGCTGCCTTTCTTTAACCCCCCCTCCTCTCTCTCTCTTCAAACCCGAATCTCTGTCGACGGGGTTTAGGTTGATTTCCGCTGTTTTTGCCTGCTGACTGTCATAAAGTGCCTTGCCTTTGTACTCTTGCGCATGCGTGAATTACAGCCGTTCATTTTCAGTTACAGTAGCAGTATCGCTGAGAGACCGCCACATTGCTGCTACCTGGGGAATGTTTTGCCGCTGGAGGAAAGACAATAGCAGCTCGCAAGCTAGAGTCCTCCTAGCTTAAGCTTTAATTTGAGCGCACTGCTCGGTGTTTTGTGTTACGTTGACATGGTCTCATATACACATTCACACTAGTTCAATGGGTGAAATTGTAGTGACAATACACTCTCCCAGACTGAGAGACTTTCTGACGGACAGTATCATCTATCCCATGTAAATTACCCAGTTGAATATTATTGAATGTTATTCTTATGCTATATTATTCTTATGTCATATTAAATCATGTATCTCATGGTTTTAGCTGCGGGGCTTAGTGTTGGTCATGTGCAATAGGCTGCCAATAAGCATTTCCTGCTCTTCCGCTTGTAATTAGCGTCTTGTGACACGTATGAATGCGGGTGTTTTCTCTTGCCTTGCTGTTGTCTGTGGTCATGGTATGTTAACTAAGTTGTGGATGTGCTTGTGTCTTCTCTCTCTCTCTGACTGTCTCTCTCTGACTGCCTGACTACATGTCTGTCTGTCTGTCTGCCTGCCTGCCTGCCTGTCTGTCTGTCTGCTTCTCTACTGTCTCTCTCTGTGCCTGTGTGTGTCAGTGTAAGGGAGGGGAGGAGTGTGTCTATGCAAAGCAGAAGAGCAGGTGGTTTTCCTGTTGCTACTTTCTACAAGTTTTGCAGGAGCAGGGAACCCCGCCAGGCAGCCAGGAAGAGAGCTAGGAAGTGTACTGCAACTAATGCTTTCTAACTCTCATTACCCATGGGTTGTCATAATAATGAATTCACTCAGTCTGTCTCTCTCCCACGCTCTTTTTCACACGACGTCTTAGACTTCCTGTGTCAGTCAAGCCATGTGTGATATTGAAAGTGTGTCTGCTGTCTTCTCATGTCTTGCTAAGGTGGAGTAGTGGGAGATACTATACATTTGATAAGCCAACACTATTAAACACTTACTGTGATGCAAGTGTATTAGTGTTTGTTTGCCCCTAAAATCATCTCACTGGTTGCCCCAAATGTGCCATGGCCTACATAACTGCCTGTCCTAGCTGACACCATGTAAGGTCAGATCATCTCATTCGTTCTCCTTGCTTGTTGGAGCCAATGAAGAACCTGAATTTGTGCGTGAAAATGTGTCACTCCTCCCACTCTTTACCCCCAACTGTGTCCCAAATTACAAACTGCAGTCGAGTTATGTTGCCAAGAATGTCACAAACTATTGTTGTGAGTTATGGTCTTGGACAGGACCCTGTCATTCACATCTTTGCATTCTCAGAGCTAAACAGGTTCTGTGAGTTGGCTTAATAGTAACTGTCTAGGTCTATACACACACACACATTTACAATTACATTTTAGGCATTTCGCTCTGTCATCCAGAACCACTTTGAATGAGTGCAAGCATCAATTCATAGTTTGCTAACATTACAAGAAAGCAATAGTAAGGAGTGCAAGGGTCAAAATCACTAGGTTTAACAAATATTGCTGTGTCCCTAGAATGACCATGTATGATAGAGAAGTACTAGGTTCAGAATAAGAGCAAAGGAGAAAATACAGGATTCTTCATCACAGGAGTATGATCATTGCAAGTGCAGGAGGAAGATATGGGAGAGTGGGATATGAGCTAGGTAAGGTAGGCAGGGCAGTGAAGGACCTTAAGTCTGCTTGAGGAGGATGTGTGTGTCAGGTTACACCACGTGTGTGTGTGTGTGTGTGTGTGGTCGTGGTCTTATGTGAAGTCTCATGAGGTGCCTGCTAGCTGTTTGTCTGCACCATCTTTCCTGGAAACCTTGTGCTGAACCTGTCCAGCTTAACTGACGTGTGTCAGCTTAACAATAAGGGCCTTTGAGGGAACACGCACATAAACACACACACACACACCACTTGGCCTTTGGGGGAGAAGCCTATGCTGTTCTTAACTTGGTGTCTTCAGGTATTCTCTCAACTTGTGACTACGAGGGCAGCGCTGACTTGCATCACATTCGCCTGTCCTATTCTGCAGATTCCTGCCTAGATGGCATGTTTTGGCGACACATTTCCATAAGCTTTGGAAAAATCCTCTGGCCTTTGCATACATGCAAAATCTCTCAGCCTAAATAATTTGTGTCTCATCTAAACAAGCGATGGGTGATACATCAAATTTGAAACTATTGAGCACCCCATGAGTTCATCTCTATTTTCTTCCATCATCAACCTGTAATCTATCTTTTCCTTTTATGAACCTGTAAATATTAATTTTGTAATGTTGTTAAGGCTAGTTTAGACTGTATACGGTTAAACAAGCTAAGTACCAGGCCTGGTGTTTATCTTCTCAATAATCACTTTGCCTATCTGAATCTGCAAAGCTTCATATTCCACAACTTCCTGATTAGATGTGGTGTGATTTTTCTCTCTTTCTCTCTTCCTCTCTCCCCCTTCTTTTTTCTGTGTGTGAGTATATTACTCTCTGACCGGCCACACCTTAAAAACAGACTGAGGTCATTTTCCTGGAGAGTGCGCAAATTGAGTTGAGGCTAAACTCTGCTCTCCCTGCTGTCCGTCTCCATTGCTGCCCTGCTCTATGGGTAGAACTGTGCACGGCTCAGGCACCACTGTTGCCTGATTCTTTCTTTGTCAGAGTTGACTGGACAGCATGTTTTTGGATGCTGCTTGTCTTTGGTGTGTGTGTATGAAATAAATGGGATACACTTTTTTTTTTTTAAGGGAATGGGTTTTTATTCATGTTCAGCTTGGTCCATTAGTTTGGTTTATATGGTATTTCATGTTGCTAGAACATTTATACGTTATGATCATTCTCTCTCTGATTTGAGGGCCCCACTAAATTGATAATCTCTTGATTATTCAGCTGGATATTTTGATCACAGTTATTAATTACAATTATTAGTCTTTTAGATTAGATTTTATATTTTAGGATTTTAGCTTTTTTGCATCTTCTATCAATGTTTTGACATTTTTTTAGTGGACATTCTAAAGGACATATTTTAATATTGCTGATATTTCAATATTGTGCTGTACTTCGACATCATTAAATGTAGAAGCCTATATTGCAATATATGATTAAACATGATTAGTTCTGCAGTGCTAATTTGGAGTATGTCTCATGTTATCTCCTCAGGAGTCCGGTAGTGGGGAGGATGACCGGCGTTCTCAGCCAAGGAGGTAAGAGATGAACCCCCCATGACATCACCTGTCACCCTCTCTCAGCCTCAAACAGAGCTCGATCATCTTCCCCCTCTGTGACTGCAACATTCAAAAAAATCTCTTTCCTGTGACCTCACAGATAAGATCCCCAGTAGGATTGTGACATCACAAACCAGGATTGTGGCAGGAGATCAGAATGATATTGTACACAAAGAGGAATGTGGCGGCAGGATGGCCCTAGTGGTTAGACTCTTCTTCTACCAGAGAGTACCTGCTGAAGTGTCCATGAACAAGACACTGAATCCTTACTAGTCCCAGGAGGGTGTTCTGTAGCTGATCCTGTGCTCTGACTTCCCTGAATGGGGGGCGAAAATAGAGTTTCCCTGTAGTATCACTTTATTCTTAATTACATCTCTGTGATCCTGCACAAGTTCCTTCCTGTGCTATTGTTAAACTACAAAGAGCTCCTGTACTATTGTGACGTCACAATGCCGTTTTGTCTTTTATTGCCTCGGGCAGTCAACTGTAGAGTAGGGAATCAGGTTTATCCAGTTTGAGTGAACCATAGTTGCAACCAATTCCAGCCCTTCAGCTATCATGTACGTTTTCTTGTCAATGTCATCTGTGTTTATTTGTTCTATATACATATGATTCCAGTGAACTGTAGCTCCAGTAGCACGTTTTTCCCTTTTTGTTTTATTTGGCCCTCCAATAACACATCTCAGCCTGACATCCTCTCATGTACAATATAATGAACTGCGGTTCATCAGCTGTCCACTAGAGGGTAGCAGGCGCCATGTGAGTCAACAGTGAGTATGTGGGTCAGGGGAGCTATGCTGCTGATCTAGGGGCAGATTGGTGGCCACTCCCAGAGTCAGAGCGCCTCTGTGTCTGTCTGGTCATTGGAGCTCTGTGCTTTCGAACTGAGAGAGCTGTCTGTATTTGTGCAGCTGGGAGTGAAATCTATATTCACACAGTGTGTGTGTGTGTGTGTGTGTGTGTGTGTGTGTGTGTGGTGTGTGTGTGTACAGGAATGGGAAGTGGATCATATTTCCTTGTGAGTTACTGTATTTTGTTTACTGATATTGTTTTCAGTGTATTGTTTTAAGTCGTAAGATCATTTGACCATTGCGTTCCTCTATGCCCTATGTCCTATTCAAGTTTCTCTCACGCTCCTGATGCATGTTCACCGAAAGAGATTACACCATCAGAAGTATTTTCATGCATGCTTCCCCTTGGTACACCTATTACACATGTGGTTGTTCCCAACTAAAGCTGACATTATTAATTGTATTGGTAACATGGATTTAGGTTTAGGAGCGTGTACTGCTAAAATGGTAGCACGTAGAACCCCCTGCACATGTGTATGCACACAAACACACATAGAAACTGTCCTAATTAAAGTCAGTGACCACGGTCAGTTGGGGTTTTTGGGGTATTTGTTTGTATTCTCATAAAGTAAACGATTCTTTTTATATTATTTGGTTTTAAAACAGTGAGTACAGAGTGTTATGTGGGCCTAATGCATGGGTCTAGTGCTTAGCTTCTGTACTGTTACAGTACAGAACACAGCTTCCAGCACATCAGTTTGCTACTTGGCAACATATTTGAGTGGCCATCTTGTTGCAAAGAATGTAGTTTCATATACACTGACTGGAGTCACGTTTAGGTGTGTGTGTGTGTGTGTACGTGCGCGTGTATGCGCGTGTGTGTGTTGAAAAGTTCCAGAAGAAGCTGATGCTCTGGAGCCGAACACATGCCAACTAAGAGCCATTCTTACAGAACCTACTGGAACTGATCCTTGAATGGACCCAGTAGCAAACCTGGCTCTCACAACCAAAAAATAATCAAGTAGTGTTTTCAATACTTTGTTCTAAACATTTTAATATGTGGTGTAGAGGAGGCCTACTTTACCCTACTGTTATAAAGTGCCTAGTGAAACAGATTCCTCAATCTCCACTTGGTGCAAGCTAAACTTTTTCTTACAGTGCTGTGGTGTTTTTTTTATTTTTCTCTCTCTTTTGGGTGTTAAAAGTTGATAGAAAATCACATCATTCAGATTTGCCACACTTGTCATGCAGTGGATGTCAGTGGTGGATTATAATATAGACTTCACATGACTTCTCAAATAATGTGTTTGTTCTCCTCACAGGAAAGTTGGAAGCTGGAAATACAAATTAACATTTTTACTTAATCACTGTATTGAATCACAATACACTGGTTATTTGTGGAGGATATAGTGCACAATTGGAGTCAAACAGTGGAAGGCGTGTGTGTGTGTGTGTGTGTGTGTGTGTGTCTATATTTCAATTATTGCTCACTGAAATAGACTCTTTATTTCATGTATTACTTATTGACAACAGAGGAATATTCTTTGATTTGAGCATTTTTCCTGAGGAGCATCTCCAGTAAGAACCTATGCAATGTCCATGTACATTTTACTGCAGCACCAATAGGCAGGTTGTTCATTCTCAGACACTTCGCTGACGACAGCACGGATGCTGTAGAGGTTAATAGCTGCAGCAGAGCTCATCATTGACACAGGTAATGACACTCAGTCAGACTGGAACAATGCTGTAGTGATGTCATGTGTCTGTCTGCGTAAGCAGGGGCCGCTGCGGCGCTGCTGATTAAAGTCAATGACTTCAATAGAATAGTGACATCAGCAAAGCAGTGACATCATCACTGGAGGACCTACAGAGGTGAAATGAGAGGGAGAGAGAAAGAAAGAAAGAAGGAAGTAATAAAATATCAAGTGAATATGATTTAGAGCAAAATTTAGAATATTATGGTCTGTTTTATAATGTGTATCTTTCTCTAAAGAGTAAAAGCATGTTATCCAAGCGGAAAGGACGTGTGTATTTTAGTAGTCTGCATCTTTTTCTTTTATTCTTCATTCACCTTAAGCTTTAGTACTTATGTTTGACTCCCAGTGGATCATTTTCGCTCACACTCACTGTCAGTTACAGTCTAGTTACAGTCCAGTCAGATTGAGGACAAGGTTGTCTGTCACAATGTATTGGAGATTGATTAGACTGTAAATAATCTGATTGACTTCCTGCTAGTGCATAATGCATACAACACTTAACAGCTGATAGGATTGATGCTAATCAATAGGCTAGTTATTGGAGGTGTGTGTGTGTGCGTGTGCGTGCGTGTGTACCTTTTATTAAATGGACAAAGCAATTACAGAATGGCCTTCGGTATTACTGTTGTTTATGTGATCACTAAGGTGACTAAGGTGTGTGTGTATGTGTGTGTGTGGAGACATGGCTACTGTTTAGTACAACAGAGGTGTCGCCAGTGTCTGTCAGTCTGCATGCAACTACCACGTCCCGGCCTGCACTGGCTGTCTTTTGACGGTGTGAATTTCAGCGGTCAAATCAGAGAACACCAAAGTGAAACTAGGGAGATGGTCTAGCATCACACACACAAACATGGAAATTGCTCAGAGTTTAAGGCCACAAGGGTTATCTGACCCATTATTATGTCTTAAGGTCCTGAGAGGCAAGAGGAACATTTTTAAAAAAAATTTCACACAACAGCACCATTTTAAGAGCAAGTACAGTACGGAGATATGGGAGAGGGGGTGGATATGATTTTGTATTATTTGGGGTGGTAATGTAGGTAAGAGGATGAGAGTTGGGAAAGAATAGAAACTTGTAACAAGACGGAGAGAAAGGACGGCTTTGGTAGAACATGGAGAGATGAGCAGGAAGCTGAGGGGATGATTGGCTAACTTTTAGATTAAACAGCTGTTATCAGTCGATGATGAAGGGCTCCTGACGGCTTTTGAAGTCTCATTAGTGTAACGTTACTTTACTTGACTCTTTCACAGCATCTGAGCCTACACACAACCCTTGGCCTTCTCCTTTACATCTCTGTGCTCCCTTCATGTCTCCACTTTTATGATTGATAGTTGTTGTTATGCTGCCTGGTGTCCATACTTTGATACGTTAATGTCAGCAGACTAATAAATAAACACTGTGCTGCCTCTAAATAAGTGTTTGTGTGCAAGAAAGCCCATGTCATCATGGAGTTAATCAACCCACTTCACCCCCCTGATGCTTAGCTATAATCAATCTTAACACTTAACACACAGGGTCAAGGACAGTGTAGTATGTGTACACAAACACATGCACACACTAATGCTGCAATTTAACAGGCCACAGATGGACCTCACAGAAAAACACCCCTGCAGTTGTTGTT
This sequence comes from Hoplostethus atlanticus, assembly GCA_034670405.1. NCBI lineage: Eukaryota > Metazoa > Chordata > Actinopteri > Trachichthyiformes > Trachichthyidae > Hoplostethus > Hoplostethus atlanticus. The sequence goes on along the minus strand of JAXDDX010000155.1, from coordinate 73,744 downwards.
TGTCTTGTGATATAACTTAAGTCAGGTGATGTGTTGCCATGTATTTATCCTCAGTTTGTAATCTATCCTATCAGTTGAAACCGTGAGAGATCAACAAGCAGTGTAACCTAGTCTAAGGTTGTGTTTCTCCTCAGCTCACGGGTTGCCTTTTTGATTTCTCAATCGTTCTTCTGTTGTTGTGTTGTTGCTGGGTCGTTGCTGGAAGCAGCAGCACATCGGGTGTCAGGTGTTGCTGACTCTCGGTAGAAATTTCGCTAAAGGCTACAGACCTAGGATTGGTTTCCCATCCACGTAACCGCTTCACCAGCGGCAGGAAACAACACAAATCTGACAGTGCCCCACACTCTCCAGGGAACACTTCTCAGGTATGAGGGGTGACTGATGCCACAGAGACACGTCACCGTGGAAACTAAGTTATCAACTTGCTAATGCTGTTGTCACTGAGGGGAAAAAACAAAACATTGGACCACATACGCCTTTATTAGGTTTGGAAAGTTAATGTATTGCCAATTCATTCACATATGTAGGATAGATTAATTTGGATATGATATAGGCTAAGTATAAAAGCTGTTATCTGGTGAGTAAAGAGATGAGGGCAAATTAAAACTGGACACAATAAACAATGTAGGGATAGAAGACAAATAAAGATACTTTATTGAATGTCAAATAAGAATATACTGAGACATGGATTGAATGACTTTCTGCATGGGTCACATGAGGTAAGCAGGTGGCAAGGTAAGCAACAGTGAGTACACTTACATTCACAGTAATAATTCGATCTTAACCCGGTTAACACACTTAGATACATGCTCAAACTTTTGATTTATTAGGGCATGAAATTTCCTTATTTGGAAATTTGGTCTGTAGATGCTAGAGGCAGCACTTGTGAGTCACAGGATCAAGGCAGCAGGGCAAATAATAGACTTGGACATGAAGTCATCCGTTTCTGGCATGTTGTAAGTTGATTTTAACAACAAAATAAACTATTTGAGCCAACATGCCAACTCTTGCCATACATTATGTGGTCAAGATATCCTGTGAGGTGTTACATTGGTTGCGTTGGGACTCAAGGTGCAAATAAAACCAGGTAGCCTTGATCCTATGACATGCATTAAAAATACTACTTTACAATGGCATTAATCGCCCCTCATACATCCTTCCTGCGACCGCATGCGTGTCTCCTCCCTCTCCAGCGGTAGGATTTTCCGCAGCCTGCTGCATACATATCAAACACGAATCTGCCTCGAGCGGATGTGAGGCACCTGCTTAACGGCAGTTTGATCTGAAAGAGTTCGGTTGGAGTTCCCGCTCCCGCTTGGTTTATATTTATATTGACTGATATTTCTGAAAGGTAAAGTGGATAAAGCTACCGTGTCTTCTCGGTACCGGCGTTTTTTTTTTTTTACAACCACCTTGTCAGTGTGGAGTGACGCCCGGTCCCTCATCAGTGCAACCTGCTTCTCCGCGCCGCTCCACCCGCCTCTCGGCGCAGCGATGCCTCCCGGTGTCGTAGCCCCGGAGCCCCGGAGCTCAACAGCCGTCTGCTTTTGCGCCTACTGCGGGGTGAAGATGAGACCTCACTTCACCGAGAATTCCGTGATTTCCAAGGGAGAAATTGATCAGCTGTAAGTTTCCTAGACCCGTGGTTTTCTGTGGATATCAGAGATTGAGTATCTGCTGTATGATAGGCCGAGTACAATCCGATTAATTTATGTACAATTATAAAATCAGTGACGGTGGTTGGTCAAATTTGGGTCTGACTTGAAGCTTATTGGTCTGTATTCAGCCCATGGATTGGTTCATTATAAGAACAAATTCACATAATGACCATAATTGACTCACCATTGATATTTTCTCTAGTTGAACTGTGAGGCTTTAATGGTTTTAATGGTTTAATAGGTTTTAATGTGAGCTCCCATGGTTTGGCTGCAGTCTCAGGTGTGAGCATGTCATGGTGTTTTCCGTAATGATGAAACGGGAAGGATATGACGGAGCAGCAGAGTCAGTGGCGTCAGGAAGAGGTTGTCTTCCCTTTGCTCCTTGTGAAATGCCCAGTCAACCACATGTCTGACTCATCCACATGCTCTTTTGTTTTAATCCCGTACCTAAAACAGATGAAAGTGTTTATGAATCAGAGGATGTGGTTATATGGATGTTGTGTTCTCACAGGCTGTAGTTGAAAGTTGAAATCTTATTGGGAGTGCTACCTCCATGTACCTGCACGTTTACACTGTTTTGTGTACGCTGCCCCACTTTTCATACTTCTGTGGAAAAACATTCAGAGGACGTGTGTGTGTGTGTGTGTGTGTGTGTGTGTGTGTGTGTGTGTGTGTGTGTGTGTGTGTGTGTGTGTGTGTGTGTGTGTGTGTGTGTGTGTGTGTGTGTGTACTCAAGGAAAGAGTCCAAAGTCTTGATCCTGTTCCTCCTCAGCTGGCAGTCTGGGCCCTATCTCAGGTGCCATGGGAACAGGGAATGACTGGTTGGGCATGGCACACAGTGTTATGATTATTGAGGAAGAACAGTGGCTGTTTAATTTCACCATGGAAAGGGGTGTGTGTGTGTGTGTGTGTGTGTGTGTGGCGGGGTTACGGTCATGTAAAAAGAACAAACCAGTAACCTCTATTATTATGTCTCGTGTGCAGGCTTGTGCATGTGTGGTCTCTCCAGTCTGTAGCCTCAAGATAATATGATTGTAAGAGCTGATTATAGGTCAGTGTTGGGTGAACAATGGATAATGTGAGCAGTACTCCTATTATTGCAAAACCTGGGTCATACAGTGTGCAGGATTTTGAAGCGGCAAGGGACACCAGTAATAGCAGAAGATTCACTTTTTTTTGGCTGGGGGCGGTCTCAAATGTGCAGCAGTGGCACAAATGAACACGTTTTAGCACTTAGAGAGCACATCATCCGTGTTTGTTTTAACACCACAGGAAGTGTTAAATCAAACACTGATGAGTGCAGTGTGTTCAAATGCATCTGTTTGTGCAATGGTGTGCAATAAAAAGCATCAAAGTATAAACCAGTTGACATATTTAGTTGATTATTTTTTACCTTCTTACTACTGTTTGGCTGAGACTTGCCTTATTGTCATTCTTATTTGCAATCCCCTTCCTGTGTTTGTTTACATGAAACCTCCTCTCCCTTGTCTCTGCCCCTCTCCTCCCTCGTCTTCACAGGAGAAGGTGACAGAATGTGACCTTCCTCTGTCTCCCACCTCTGATAAGGCCGCCCTCAGCCTCGGCCTATATTTATCCCCTTCCCAGCACGGAGCGACAAATATGGACTGGGACAGTTAGGGGTCACTGCCGTTAGTGGTGACTCTCTATGCACCCCCCGCCCTACATAACATGAGGGGGTTTCTGCTTTGGGGTCTCACTCAGCATAACTCAACGGTCAGAAAATACTGTCTATTTGTTGGACATGTGGTGTAAACCTTTCTCACCACAACTTGAGTTCATTTACCGCGGCATGAAAATATCTCAAATGTCGAAAGCAATTTCAAACTGGAATGCAACTGGAATGCATTGGACGTCCAAGTCCACTGCATAGTTCTATTATGAACTATCCAAAGTGAACAGCAGCCCCGCACAGTGTAGCTGAAGCTGCCCGTTCCATGCCGGTTAGCTGTTCAGTTATGTGCCATAAAGTTGTATGGTCTTCGCCAAAGCTAGTTAAGTTGCAATTGCCATGAAAGGCATGAAGTTCTGTAGAGTGCAGAGATAGAAAATGCCGGTGGGGAAAGAACAAGGTTCAGGTGCAGAAGAGAATTGGTTGGTTAAATGGGCGTAATCCTGTTATCATGCTGTTTTCATGACACCTTGAAATGAGTCTGCCTTCGTCTCTCTCCATCTGTCTCTCCCTCTCTCCTGCCTCCTGTCATTTTATGACCATGTCCGGTACAGTTAAGCCAGCACATTATTGGAGCCAGCTGGGTGTGTGTGTGCACATTTCCAAGCTGCACACTCAAGTGTCTTGAGCACAGAGGCACATATTTCTGTCCATTCTTGTTTGTATAGGATGTATGTGTTATGTTATGTGTATTTTATAAGAAAACATGGGATTATATTGCCATTATTGAAGCACTTTCAGCCAGCATAAGCCCACATACTCAATATTCTACAGATGTTGGAGGATGAAGAAATCTCACAAGTAGAGTAAATTGAAAATATTTCTCTCTCTTTAAAAAAAACAAAACAATTTAGCTCTTGGTTGATACACAAGCAAGATTTTAACACTTAAAATTAGATCCCATTTTAACAAAATGATTGCTGAAATGAAAGTATAACTGAAATTAATGCCAAATGGAAACTCTCACAGTTACTGTACATCACCACCACAACACCAATGCATTTGAGAACTCTTGGAGCTCTGTTCTTTGGCCCATCTAATTTATTTCGTTCCAGGTTGAATTGTATTACCGTTTTTCAGAGAGTTCAGTATCACTCACACTCATTCTCTTTCTTCTGTCTTTGTCTGTCCAGTATCAGTGAGAGTTTCCTGACAGTAAAAGGAGCTGCCCTCTTCTTGCCACGAGGAAATGGCTCTTCATCTTCCTCTGCCTCTCGCTTTTCACAGCTGCGCAGCAAACATGCAGGTGAGATATACTGTAAGGTCTTTCTCAATATGTGTTCTAGCCGCATTCTTGTGTCCTCCATGATGGAGTTATAGTATGTATGATAAACAGTCAAAAGAACTAAAGTACATTTCTTAACATTTAGAAAATGTGTGTTTTATCGCTCTCACCTTACCAGGAGATCTCCAGCAGCATCTGCAGACCATGTTCACTCTCCTCAGACCAGAGGACAACATTAAACTGGTTGGTACACACACACACACACACACACACACTCTAAGTCTTAGTTTTGCCAGTCTCCTATCAAAACACCATCAACTCCACTCATCTCACACTCCATCCTCCTATGTTTTCTCTCATTCACCCTCTCCCCGTTCTCCCCACCAATAATTCCTGGTCCAGGCGGTTCGTTTGGAGACTGCTCACCCTCAGGGCACCCGCTACATGGTGGTGGTGTCAACCAATGGGCGTCAAGACACTGAGGAGAGCGTGGTACTGGGCATGGATTTCAGCCCTACAGACAGGTAAGAGACATGGAAGGTGGAGGGGGGGGGTACATGAGAGCCCACATGCTTTTGCTACCCTTTGACATGTGTGTGTATAATGTTGTAACATGGAGACTGTGGTGTTTTTTTGTCTCCTAGCTCATGTTCTGTAGGGATGGTTCTGCCCTTATGGAGTGACACACTGATACATCTGGATGGAGATGGGTAAGAAAGCTTCATACATACTATGCTTTAATCACACACCATGTGCTCTTATAGAGGAACCACACACACCAAACACCTAGCTCTGACACAGGACCCTTTCATCGTATGGGTTTTTTACTTCTCCAAAGGGTCCTGTCCTGCTCCATTGACTTTGTACCCTACGAAAGTCGGCGAGCCCTATAATGAAAAAACTACATTGATACAATAAAAGACTCCCAAAGGGTCCTGTGTCAGGGCTAACCAAACACCACGCTGTTATGATGGTGCAGATCTACCAGAGGCCATGCAGAGGCCATGTAAATTCTCATAACTCCTCTCCCCCCCCCCCCCCCCCCTTCCTTGTTCCCTCTCTTCTTGCTCCCAGGGGTTTCAGTGTGTCAACTGATAACAGAGTGCATGTATTCAAGCCTGTGTCTGTGCAGGCCATGTGGTGAGTCACACTGTGTTTTATCACAATGCATTGTACATCGATATCCCCTATATCCGTGCTCATTGAGTTGGTGTCTAACTCATGTCTCTTATCCCATTTTCAACACCCAATCTCCCTCTCACTTATTCTCTCTCCATCTCATTGCCTGTCTACGATCTCTCACCCTCTCTCCTACCTTTCTCCTGCCTGTCGCCTCCTCCTCGTTTCCCGCTACCCGCTAACAGGTCGGCCCTCCAGTCCCTTCATAAAGCATGTGAGGTGGCCCGTTGCCATAACTACTTCCCAGGCAGCTTGTTCCTCACCTGGGTCAGTTACTATCAGAGCAGGGTCTGCTCCGACCAGGCACGCATCAACGAGTGGAACGCCATGCAGGACGTCCAGTCACACCGCGCCGACTCGCCTGTCCTCTTCTCTGAAGTGTAAGCGTCTTGATGTGTATTATTGCGTGGAGTGCTATTGCAGTAAGGGACAACTGAAGTTTTTTTTTTATGAGTGCATATGTCAGTCTGAATCAATAATCCAATAATCATATTTCAACTGCAGACCTACAGAAAGAGAACGGACAGAGCGACTGATCAAAACCACTCTGAGGGAGATCATGATGCAGAAGGACCTTGAGAATGTCACCAGCAAAGAGGTGAGTCTGCTTCAGAGAGACAATGTGGAGCATTAGCTACAGTGTATTAGCTTAGTGTTGTGCTCCAATGTACCAATATGATTTTGGAGTGGCGTGTTAACCCCTCTAAACTCAATTTGCCCACAATTTGTATTTGTGAAAGAGTTTGCCCTAATATAAAACCTTTATTATTGAATTTTAGTAATAGCATCAGATTAAAGTAAGTCATGTGAAAAGGTGTTGGTTTTCTTGACATAAAATAACCTTTGTTTGTTGTTTTTTTTTAGATTGTATTGGTCGTTGTTCACCTTATTATGATCGTAGACTAGAGTTCAGAGTTTACCCACCTTTTTATTTACCACCCTATTGCTGTACACTGTTTAGATTTGGTGTTTAAGATTTTATCTCCGTGTTTGTCATTGTTCGGTAGATCCGGACGGAGGTAGAGATGCACATGACATGCAACCTGCGGGACTTTAAGGAGTTCATCGACAATGAGATGATCGTGATCCTGGGCCAGATGGACAGTCCTACAGAGATCTTTGATCACGTCTACCTGGTAGGTCGGCATGGATGTTTGTTTCATCAGACTGATATCCATTGGGAAATAAACTGCTTAGTCAGAAATTAAATTAACCAAACAAAATGAATTAAGAACACTGAAGGGGCTCAGTTCTTAGCCATGAATTATTTATTACAATTTTTAATTAAAGTATTGAAATCGCTCCTGGATTAGGCTTAATCCGTGTCTGGGGACACCGCCAAATATGAGATAGCAGAGGCTAGTTTCTAAGTTTCTTTTAATTTCAAGGTACTTTGTCCTTGCCTGGTCTGGAGAGGGCATGGGTCTTTTGGGCTTGCCTTGCCACAGGATTTGGGCTTTATGGAAAAAGCTCTGAAGGATATAAACTAGTCTGAGGATTGCTTTTGTTTCCTCCAGGGATCTGAGTGGAATGCATCCAATTTGGAGGAGCTGCAGAACAGCGGGTATGGAGAAACATTACACAACCCTCACACAGTGCTAGACATATTGACAAAAATCAAAGATCTACACATTTGGCATTAATTTCAGTTATACTTTCATTTCAGCAATCATTTTGTTAAAATGGGATCTAATTTTAAGTGTTAAAATCTTGCTTGTGTTGCCCACATATACTGAGTGTAACAACCACACATACATTTACCCCTCTTTTCTCTCTACATTTACTCGTCTCATCCATCTCTTATTCTCACCCAGGGTTCAGTACATCCTGAATGTAACGAGGGAGATAGATAACTTCTTCCCCGGTCTGTTTGAGTACCACAACATCCGCGTCTACGACGAGGAGGCCACTGACCTGCTGGCCTATTGGAATGACACCTATAAGTTTATATCCAGAGCCAAGTGAGTCACAGATGTCTGCAAGTTCTCTGCTCTTTACTCTTCATTGATCAGCTCATCTTGGCTCTGCTTTCCTCTTCCCCTTTTTGCCCCACTTTGTCCTCCTTTCCTCATTTTCTTAGGAATTTGCTGTAGTTCAAAACTCCACTCAGTCAGATGCTCTAACTGCATGTTTCCTCATATGCACACCAGGAAAGCTGGTGCCAAGTGCCTGGTGCACTGCAAGATGGGCGTGAGCCGCTCTGCATCCACAGTGATTGCCTATGCCATGAAGGAATACGGCTGGGACCTGGAAAGAGCCTTTGATTTCGTCAAGGAACGCCGAGCTGTCACCAAGCCCAACCCCTCTTTTATGAGACAGCTAGAGGAGTATCAGGGCATACTGCTGGCCAGGTACCTAACACACACACACAGGCATATTGTGGTGATGTGGCTCAATGGGCAGAGCATGACACTAACACTGCCAGGTTTAGCGGATCAACTCCATATATGCATTATGCACACTGGGATAAAAGCATTTATCAAATGGGATATACATTGAAATTGACACACACAGCCAATATATTTTATGCTGCATGAGAAAGTACTCAAGATTTTGCCAAAACTTGCATAGGACTTTTTTGCACAAATCCATGTCATGTCATATACCAATCCAGATACACCACAGTACTACATTGTACCACCTCTTATTTAGTGAGTGTGATTGTGAGTGAGAGAAAAATGCTTTTACTCTTACTGTGAACCGTCTTAACAGGTGAGGGAGGACACACACGTACACAGTGTGAACACACCAGGTGTTCATTTGCTTGTGACTTGTGACTTGATTTGCTTGTGACTCTGCTTGTGCTAGTGAGCCCCATGTCTGAATCAGAATTTTGCCAGTGAAGTCTATTTGTGTATTTCTGTGTTTTGATATGTGGTGCAATCCTGATATATTTAAACTGCATTTCATACAGCAACATCACATTTCTTTGAGAAACCATTAAAACAAAACATTTTGCACAATACCCATTGTTAGTGTGTGTGTACGTTCGGTGAATGACTAGTAGCTTTATGTCCTGAGATCTCAAGGTGTGTGTTGGCTGGTAGGGGTGTGTGGTGTGTCAAATATCAATAATGTAAAGGGTGCAAGCCCATGCTATGATGGATTGATTATATATTTTGTAATCCATACAACGCAATGCATAAACATCAGTAAGAAAATGACAGGATTGAGTGGTGACGTGTCAATGTGTATCCCTACCCCTCTCCCCCTCTCTTGCAGTAAGCAGAGGCACAACAAACTGTGGCGTTCCCACTCTGATAGTGACCTCTCAGAGCACCATGAGCCACTGTCTAAACCCTCCGCCCAGGCCCAAAGCCTGGGTCGCTCTGACCCCCATAACCAGGCCAGAGACATGGCTGGCCCCACCCTGAAGGAACTGCTGCAACCACTGAGAACCTCCTCTAGCACCGGCAAAGTAGCACGCTCCGCTAGCCAGCCTGATACCGGCATCAAGACGAAACACACTTCCTCGACTGAGGGGGTGCCAGCTCTGTCGGATCATGCTGAAGGCCAGAGCCTTATGCTGGGGCCTCCTTCTCATTCTGCCGTAGCCCAGATCGAGGGGGAGCTCAGCCAGCTGGACGGTCCTTGTACCGACCCCATGGCTGGGTCTGTCTCCCCCCCATCTCCTCCTCTCTCCAATGGCCTATGTGACTCTGAGGAAGACCCCTCATCACCTCCTCTCCCCCATCCAAGGGCTGCCACAGTGGTACCCGAGGCCCCAAAATCTGACATCTCCGCGGTCACTGTTGCAGAGAGTGTTTTGGTAGGCCAACCTCACCCTCCCCCATCCATCCACCACCTCCCCCCCTCCACTGCCGCAATTCCAGCCTCCACAGACGAGGTTATCAGACCACAGGAGCTGTCCAGCTCTTTGGCTGTGGTAAAACCTAGCCACCTGCCACAGATGCCAGTGTCAGTGCCTGAGTCCTTGAGGACCCCAACACCAAGCCCAGAACTGGCCAGACCCCAAGGTCTGTCTGCAGTGCCTGACAAGAAACAAGACTGTGACCAACAGTTATGCGGGTTGTCTTTGGACAGTTTAGCAGCCCATCCGCCCTCCACTAGTGACGATATCAGCTACCCCAGTGCCATTCCACAAGACCTTGAGGTGTCATTGGCCGGCAGTACAGACCACATCAACTTCTTCAGTGCCAGGGAGAAGTTCCAGGGTCTGACTCAAGACGGTAAGACTCTCTGCGTTGCTGCACAGACAGTACAGCAATCGTCCCAGCCTAGAGGTTCTGGCAAGGACCAGCAACCGCTGCCTCAGGAGGACTCCACTAGTGAAGGAACGACTGAGGAAGAGGAGACGAGAAAGGTAAGACTACTGCTTGTGTAAAAATGCTTTTAATTGTTGATTGTCCAAAATGAATTATTTTTGGTTAGAATATGTACGCAGAGATGTATTTCTGTGAACCATGCAGAAATTGAATGTGGGCCCAATGTGCCAATAGTTCAGCTGGATTCTTCCGTTCAAGAACGCCACCCAGTGGCATTAAGATAGCAAACTGTGAGCCTGCATCCATTTTACTTGGATATGGTTATTACTCTCACACATCCACTGATAACTGGGCAAACATGCTGATACTTTGAATTACCGTTTAAACTAAATCATCTTTCTCTCTTCTCCCTTCTTAGGAGATTGCAGTCCCTGTGCAGGTCACAGGAGTGAAACCCATGGTGCATACAACGGCCCCTCCTCTTGGCCTTCTCAGCCAATCAGATCCTCATGGCCCCCAGGACCAGGAAGTGAGGAGGTCAAAGCAGGAAACGGAGGAGAGAGTTGTTTTATCACAGGAGGAAGCTGAGAATGTAAAAGAGGAAGCGAAGAACAAAGAGGAGGAGGAGGAGACAACTCCTGCTCCTCTCTCTAGTGACTGGACAAGAGGCTCGGTGCGCCGTGTCACACGACAGCTGGAGCAGCGAATGAAACAGGAGCACGACTCGCCGTCACCCTCCTCGTCTCCCCCCTCCCTCTCCGCCAGCTCCTCTTGTTCTCAGCGCCACTCCCAATCCCTCCCACACTCCCTTGCAGCTTCTAACCCCCACCCAGCAACAATTTCTCGTCCCCAGGATGCACCACTTTGCTTGCAGGGGTCAGTTGTTAGCACTGTGCAGGAAGAGCAAGAGGAGGATCATGGCAAGTGTTGCTCAATGGAAGAAGAGCGTAGTGATATCGTTGAGATGAGGGGACTTGTCTGTGAAGACGGAAGCACAAAAACGCACAAACTTCAGCCTGCTGACTCTAGATCTCTCTCTACCTCTTCCTCCAACCGCTCTTCTTCCTTCCTTCCTGTCCATTCTTCCCTCGCTCCGCTTTCCTCTGTTGACTTCCTGTGTTTGGAGGGCGTGACCGAGCTCGAGTCGGACACGGACTGGGACTGCTCCACAGAAGGATCTCATGGTGACATCATCATGAGGGAGACATGGGAGACTCTACGTGAGCTGGGGGCCTTCCTGCAGCAGGTGAGCTCAGGTGGAGCCACCAAGGCCAGGTGTGTGGACCAGGTTTGGTGCCAGGGTGCTGGTGCCACGCAAAAGAGAGGCCGCGGTTTCCAGCAGAGGGTCAAAGAGGTGGAGGCCAGGATTCGCCAGGCAGGGCTGACCCCTCCCTCCTTGATGAAGCGCTCAGCCTCACTGGCCAAGCTGGGCTGCCTAGAGCTGCTAGCCAATGACCTGAGTGAGTGGGAGCTGAGCCGGATCTCTCTAGCCCCCTCCACACCAGAACCCCTGGTTCACACAGCTGGTGACGAGTCCAAGAAACAGCGGGTCCACCGCTCTCCTTCCTCAGCCAGCCAGCCTGAAGCCCTCATGGCTGAGGTGGAGAGGCTCTGTGAAGCTGGACAAACCTCATCAGGACACTCTCCACCATCGATTCAGAGTCAAACGACAGGGAAACTGCCCGACTCTGGCCATGGCTTTCTGCAGTCACCTGGGCTGATATCCATGACGACCAGGCAGCAGTATGGAAGGACACACCCTCTGAGGCGGCTGAAGAAAAAGACTGTCAGCACCCTCTACCACACCATGTAACCCTCACCGTGTGTGTGTGTGTACGTGTACGTGTATGTGTGTGTGCGCGCGCGTGCATGATCAAGCGCACCTGTGAGAAATGGAAATTAAGTGTGTATGTTGGATTTATTCAGCAAAACGAACCATTGCCTCTTGCCTTAAATGATACGTTTAGTAGTTTCTGTATGTTGTTTTATTCACCTGCAGATCTGCCAAGAGAAACTGTGAAATCTGTGATACCAGACAGCTGTCTTGCTGCAAAAAAACAGTGACAGTGCATGAAGGTTCCAACAGACAATTCAAATTAAAACTAGGCATTGAAAAGACTTCACCAAGAAGTCACTTAAAACCCAGCAAAAAAGTCGTTCAACTCCATATGGATAGTTTGTTATTTCTAGTCTTAAAATGCTTAAACCTGCATATTCTCTTTTGTTTTGTTAAGGAATTTTTGCCTTTTATTTTTTTTAAGTAGTAGAGATATAAGAGCGGGGGCTGACATGCAGGAAAGATCCCAGGCCGGATTCAAACCCAGGACATCAGTTACAGGGTATTAGCCAACTGAGCCGCCAGGATGTTTTTACATTTAATATTATTGCTAGTTTTTCCAGTGCCAACTTGATGTTTACTTGAACCCTGTTTGAGTGGATTCAAGAGTGTGACCTGGTTTTAGGTGAAATGTAGCCTGTGTTTCCCAGACCGCTTGCTTTATTTCATCTCACTTCACCTTACTGCTGTACCTGTGCTGTAGCTGAACTTCACCTGTGAACTAGCATCTTCTCAAACAGGTATTTCTGTTCACCATGGCAATACTTTACACAACATGGTTGGATATGTAAAGAATTATAGACAAAAATGACAAACTACCAAAACTTGGTCATTTGGAGGATTATATTTGAAATTCTTAGAAACTATATATACTTTATTTTTTTTTTCAAATCATGTTACAAATCAAAATCAAGTTTCTAGTCTTAAGAAACACTGGGGACTTGACTTAAGATATGGACCTAATGACTTGAGTGAGATGTACACCGAATGTACAAAATATTAGGAGCACCTTCCTACTGTTGAGTTGCACCCCTATTGCGCACCATCCATGTCCATGACGGTAAAGAGGACAAAAAAACCCTCTTGAACGTCTCCTCACCTTCATCTCCATCCCAGTCATCACTGAAGTGCATTTATCAGGTGGAATCAATAAGGAATCCCTGCTTATGTAGGTATTGCTGCTTGCTACTGCAGTGGGGCTAACACAAGAAGAGCGCCGTTTGAAGCTATCACAGCTCACAATGTTCTCAGAGGCTGTCGGCAGGTCTGTTGGTGAATGAACCATGAGTTCAACAATCCTGAACTTGTGCTTTTATTATTAGATTTCTGCAGATTTGAAGTAACTGGATGGTTTTGAACTACCGTAGCAAGACTGTTCGAGAAATGAAGTGAGCATCAAAAGAGTGTGGTTACACACTCATTTTTACAGTTGTACGTTAGCAGGTCCATTGAAACAAAATAGATGCAACGAGAAGAGGCATGTTGGTTTGGTGGTGGTTGTTTTTTTAATTTTTTAATTTTTTGTTTTAACTGTCTACTACACAATACCTCAGTTGGCCTGAACCAAATGTGATCAGCATGGGTATCAGGCCCTGGATTCCTGGAATGTCACCATCAGAAACAATACAATTCTCTACTCAATAAACTGAAATAAGCACATCTCTCTTTAAGTCTATGACAGTTTTGATGCCACTCAGATTTTTTTTTTCATATGTGGGAGAATGATTGTAAGGGAACTGGGAGTTGAAGCCAGCGTGTACGTTTGTGCATTTTCTGATTTGTTCTGTTGTGGACGTAATAACTTTTTTACTTTTGGAAATGTCTATATTGTGAGTTGTACACGTTTTAAGATCTGTATATGTTTTTATATCTGTTGGCTCTTGTCCACGTGTGAGTGCGACTGCGTAGCACAACTTCCCCATGTGGATGTGTACATTTTTTGCTGATCTTTGTCTCTTGTACACATTAGGGATGTGCCTGTGACGGGCAAGTGCAGCTTCTCTGCAGTTTATCAGAAATTTCTGTACAGGGAGGTCTGTCGAACATGCACTTTACTCCCTTTTTACTTTTTTTTTTTTGGGAGGGGGCGTTGTTTTGTTGTTTTTAAATGTATGATTGCTACTTTTGGGGAGCATGCTTAGTGAGTAGCAATTGGTGTGTGTGTGTGTGTGTGTGTGTGTGTGTATTGTGTAAAAAAGGATGTGTATTTTTCCCTTTCATTTTAAACTATCAATGTAAATATTCTTTTATATCATGTGCTTCAACTGTGACCATTAAAGAATGGAGATTGAGAGTCTCAGGGTTTTGTTGTGGGTCTGTGTGCACTAATGTAATGAGATAGTTAATTACAATTGATGCGTTAAATTAACCTCTTATAACAAGGTTAGCAGATTTAGCTTGAATATACTTTTTGGCAACAATTTCATAAAGATGTTTATAAGTAATGACAATCCAATAGGGACGGTTCTTTGTAACATACTGGAAAGTTTTCAGACTTGTGTGCGTTCAGCGCTTGTTCCGCTTCTTGTTTCTGAACAGATGAGTGGATTTTGATATTTAGACAGTTTGAATTTCAGAACTGGTGTAGACAAAGTAGAATATCCAGACATATCCAGAATCTCAGTATACTAATTGTACTGTACACTGCAGTATAGGTACAATTTTAAAATGCTACATGGCAGTGTCAACATGGTACATTCATTCTGAAGCCCAAAGACTGACATGCGACTAGCATCACCTTGTTATTTCATGATGGGTTAACATTGTGGCTGTTTTTTATTCTACTTAAATCTTAGTATTTTGTCAATGTTCCTTCAATCAATCCTGGAAAACTAATTCAATCACTGAAACTGTCTACTGATCAGCTGATACACTCAAAGGTAACAATGTCAAACCAGGAGGCCACCACTCTTGACAGACTCAGGAGTCTGGTGATGTTTGTATGCCCAGGTGAACTTCATGCTTACTGGCGTCAGAGACTTTGTCATTGAGTCAGAGTCATTGTTGTGAAAGCAAAATGGTTACAGACTAGAGTTGCTTACTGTATATTGTATTTTGGAAAACAGGCTTGATAATACAGCTGGGAATTAAATTATTCACATGTTAAAAATTCAGGGTTTTTTTTGTTTTGTTTTTTTGAAGGTGTTAATGGCACCTTGTTGGTGTCACTGACAGGTAGTAATTCAGCTACAGTGACAGAGGTGGCTCTGGTGGAAGCCTCAGGGTCAGGGGAGGTTAATGGCAGTGTGGAGACTTCTTAGTCCGGGGTTGACAGGATCATGTCAGGGGAGTTTGCGGTGCGTGTGAAGGGGAGGATAGCCGCAGTACCTCCAGGTCACCAACCAGCTTCCAGAGGCAGTCCTCCACCATCCTCAGAGGCTCCAGTCTGACTATTACTGTGAGGACTTTTTTAGTCATAATAAAGCAAGTCTTTTTTTGTCCTCAGGCTGATTCAGATGTCACAGAACCAGGAACATCCATCTCAGTGCTCTTCTCTGATGATCAGTGGGACAGGGGGAAACCACCATCCCAGTGACCGAGGTTTTGACTCAACTTCCCCTACCAGCTTGTTTCTGGCAACTGGTGGCAGTGCTAATGGTACAGTGACCCTCACAGCGCCTCTTAACGCCCCATCTGGTAGCGATGTCACCCTGACTATTGAGGCTCCACGGGCCACAGACACCAATTATGCTGTGCTACGCTTCTCCATTGTCACCGCGCTAACGTCAACTTTTTACAGATTACATAAATAAACATTTCAGATGAAGCTAGTTAATGCCTTGGCAGATTCATGTAAATTTGATGAGTTTCATTCTAAAATGAGACGTCAACTTTAATGAATTTTACTTTTCTCATAGACATCACTGCAGGGAGACGAGTTCACTCTTTGTACAACCTTATTTGACTAAACACATTTCCCTTTCGCCTAAGGTGACAGATATTAACCGCCCAGTGTGCCAGGTGATTAGTGTTACAACCAACTGCTCTGATGATTGCAGCCAGTCCATGTGGGAGCTTAACAGAACGGGCCAGGAACGCATCACCATTACACAAGGAAATGTCACCTTGGACACCAGTACCATGGTGCAGATGGGGAGAATGTAACCCTTGTGTCCTACAGCTCCTCCTGCTGTTCACCAGACGTAGAGCTGGTAGCTGTAGATGAGGTGGGGAATGTGGGCTCCAACTATGGCTACGACAGTGGATGATTGAGTATCTACCAGTACAGGCTGTGGCTCTTTCTGGAGGCTCGACATTGGAAACTTTGACACTCACAATGCACATACTCAAGTGTGTCAAACTCTTCAAGCCTACTGGGTCCTCAAGATGGTAAACTGTGTTCACCATGGCAATGAACCGTATCATGGGATAATGTGTACTGTCATGCCACTGTTTGTATTGTTTTGTTGTTTATTTATTTTATTTTTTATATTTATATAATTTTGTCACACACCATTTTAAACCAAATATTTTTTCATTTGTTAATAGGTTGTTCACATTTGCGATCTAGAGTGGGTAAGGCCATACTTTTGAGGAAGTGTGTATTTGGTGCAGGAAGTACTACATTTTACACAAACCTAAGCAGGTTACAAGAAACAAGAGGCAGTGCTTTATCATTTTAGAACTGCTTGAGTGGCTTATTACTTTTATAAAATGGCAGCAATACACCCCTGTGTATTAAATCTTATCAATATTTATATTAAACGTTTTAGTTCCCCCAAGCAATACAAATAGTATAGGCAAACAAAGTTGTTGCTAAGTAACACACAAGTGTGTTGCCTTCAAATGCTGTCAGAATGTGGCAACCAGAGAGCGTATCTTGAGAGGAACATGGTGGAGAGCAGGGAAGCCGTGTCAACAGCATTCTATGTAACATCTATTATGGCTTATTAAGTAGCAATGTATTGCTTGATTCATAAACCAAATCAACAATAAATCAACAGCCATCAAAGGCGTTTTTATTACAGGTTCAATTTTGTTCTCAATTACAACCAAGAACACTGCAAAATGCGACAAGGTTATTTGCAACTTTCTAATATCGGAAGTAGGAGCTAACGAGGAGCACACGAACGCAGCATTGGTGTTGCTTTTCGTTTAGTGCCTTAATTAAAATTAATTTATGCGGTCACGTGTGCGTTGATCGGGTATTTTACACCCGCTTTAAAGCCGAATTGAGGGCTGTAACTATCGGTATCAGCTCAAACACACGCCCCCTTGTTCATCATGTGCTGTAGCGAAAGGCACAATGGCTCGTAACCACTGACCCCGCGGGCACGCGGGGCCCTGTCACTGGCGCGCGACAGATTGCCCTGGACTGACAGAATCCGTTCCAAAATAGACGGCACCCCTTAGTTTGACACCCCCCACACACACGCACCCTCCCCCCTTCCTACTCTTCCCGGTACTCTCCTGTCTCTTTCTCTGCTCAGGAGCGTCACGTAGTTGTTCAGTGCGCCTGTTCAGCAAAGTCCGCACCGACTCCAGAAAACCGGATCGTAGGGAGTCGATTAAAATAGGAATTAACGGGAAGTATTAACAGGGACCGTGGGACTATCCGGGCACGGGGGCAGGCAGGAGAATCCGGAGGTGCAATATCCCCAAAACCTGAGGTGAGTTCAGTGGATTATCATTCTTATCATTGTGTGTGGTGCAGTGGGTAAAGGTGCGTCAGCTTCTTTACTGCACTGCTGGAAAAGTGCGTCTCCCTGGAAATCATAAAGACGGAGCCTTACATTGTGACTGTGCACTTTTCCCTTGGACAGCTTAGGTCTCGAGTCGTGGCAGCTGGGGGCTACTTTAAGGAGTACGTTATACATTGGTGAGACACCCCCCCCCCCCCCTCCCTCCAGAGCACTCTTCCCACTGAGAATCTGTATGTTCCTCGGTGTTTGCGTTTGGGTGCTCGTGTAGGCTGTACGTAGAGGCTATGTAAAGTCGTGATTATTTCATTATTTCATGAAGCATTCTGTTATAGGATCTCAGGAATATGCTGCCTAGAGGGTGGGAGGAGGGGCTGGCCGGGGTGGGACAGGGCAGTTTGGCATGTCTATATTAGGAAAGTGGCAGTGTCATTCTTTTGCTCTGTCTTGACTCTCCAGAGCCATGCCATGCAGAGAGGAGGGGTCTCTCATGAACTTGAAGTTGGATTAAACAGCAAAAGACAATTAAAACCAGAAGCAGACTACACAAGTTCATATTCCATTCACTGTTTACAGCCTGTCTATATATAGGATACCTATGTAGGATAAATACATAACCTCACTGTTCCTGTTACCGATGCATTACCAACTTGTTAATAAAGAGAATTTCCCCTCACCATATGGAGGCTCTGGTTGCAGGATACTCTCTGGGAAACTATTTTCGGTAGTAATTGATGAAATGAAACACTAGTTATTATTACTGCTTGGTGGTCATTGAAACTCAGTCCCTTGATAACAGAGAGCTTCCTTGAAAGAAGTGGCCACATCTGTCCTCTCTCCAGCAGTGGGTGAGTCATGTAGCCTGCAGTGTTTTTGGTGGGTCAAACTCATAATGCAAACTAGGGTGACTGGCAAACATCATCTTAGAAGACTGTACACCTTTGTTGTACAGTCAGGCAGCAGGGTTTGGGCCAATTCACTTTCACTTCTGTCAGTGCCAAAAGAAATTTTTGAATTTTCAACTTAATTTCCATTGACCTCCATACGAACTGAACCCTGACCCCGACTGGCTGGCAGGTTACAATCTTGTTATTCTCCTTATGGTTTCTTTTACTTTGTAAGAGCCAGACACTTTGAGTTCATCATCACCCTCTATGCCAGAGGAAGATTTTTGCTGCATTTATTGGATGTCTTCAGGGACTGATGCAGGCCTACTTCTGGATTTGGGTTTGTAGTATTAGCCTTATATAAGCCAGTGAAGTCATGGAGTGGTGAAGTGTTTTGAATGTATACGCTAGATTTACCAGATATGTTTTAAACTACACGTTCCCCTCACTGTACATAGTCTTGTATTACTTGGGTGTGATGTTGGTTAACAGAATAACACAGTATAGCTGCTGTGTATCATGAGCCTACCCTTCACATTCATGGGCTTCAGATTGGCAGGTATGTGCATATAAGTTACTGATCCTGCCTTTTTTCCATTCTCTGTCTTACTGCCTGGCTTCGATGTTTGGCTGTCATGTAGTGTTTGGTGGGACAATCCACTATTAATATCGATGGTGATGGCTGTCACTATTACAGAATGTCTCCTGTGTTTTCAGGGCTTACAGCCTGGCCTGCTGCCCGGGGCAGCAACAGGACAGCAAGATGTCAGACTCAACAACTAATGTAAAAACGCAATAGAGAGCTACTTACAAACTCTGTGCAATAATCGCAGAAAGTTAGAGTCATATTGCAAATGTATTGAAGGATTTATAATGGAACAAAGTCAGAATAGGCCAGTATGTGCAGCGGGTGTATAGTAAAAGTGCTAATTATCAGAGTCGGAGATGCTGTAGACAAAGGAAACAAAAGGAGGAGAAATTCAATCCCTGCTGACATAGGATCGAATCCCGCCAGAACTCGCTCCCCTGCTTTGTCTTTCAAATTGTCCGAATAAAATTGCACTGTGTGGACTCTCAAAAACGTCTTAAAACCACCGCTTCGGCTCATTTTCAACCTTGTAGAACAATAACAGCAAAGACAGAAGACCCCAGTTACCCCAAATAAGTTCAGTACACAGCAACTAGCCTCCATAACAACTAAAGACATTGAGATGTAACAGTGGTTGAAGCAACATGCATACACTGCAGCTACGTACCAACAACTGTTGAACAGAAGCAACTATATCGATACATATCAATATCAATATGGTACAGAGAACGATGTGTTATCATATAAAGCAGGAAAGCTGCTGTGATAGGGGGCTGTGTGTGATTCTGTATGAATAGTATAGTATTAGTAGATCTGCAGACAATATTCTTTTTATTGATCTTTTATACTTCCTCCATGCAGTCATTGGGAGGAGATCAGATCCACTTTATGTGCTGAAAAAAGAAATACCCCCCATTTGAAAAAAAGTGACACCTACTATGACCAAATGATTAATAACTCAAAATGAAATCAAATGATGGTATTTGGGGTCCAAAATGATGTATATATTTTGCGTTTTGGAATTCAACTCTGCAAATGTTTGATTCCATGTGCTTCTCCTCTGTCTTCTCCCCACCCTGAGAACACCAATGCCTCCACTTTTCTCCTCCATACCCCAATCCTCTTCATCTCCTCTCATTCTTTGCCCCCTTGTTTCTCACCCTCCCCTGGCTTGTTTTTGTCCCAAATTTACTTGTCTCTATTTCAATATTTCTCCACCCTCCTACCCCACCTCTCCATCCATCCTCTTCCATCTCGTGTCTCTGCCTCTTTTCCTCCCTTTACCTTTCTCTGATCGCTCTAAGCCATGAGTCGCAGCATCGTGCGGCAGAGTAAATTCCGCCACGTCTTCGGCCAGGCGGTCAAGGCAGAGCAGGGCTACGATGACATCCGCGTCTCCAGAGTGACGTGGGACAGCTCATTCTGCGCCGTCAACCCAAAGTTCCTGGCGGTTATTGTTGAATCCAGTGGAGGAGGGGCATTCCTGGTCCTGCCCGTCTCAAAGGTCAGTAGGGTCAAAGGGGAAACAGTTGTGAACTGCGAGGGATGATAACAGAGGGAGAGTGTTCGTGAGTTCAGCATTCAGATGAAAATTGTGATGATCCTGAGGGGAAACCGAGAAAAAAAAAAAAGGTGATGAAATCTGCGTAAAACACATTGGACAATCAATTACTTGATGCAAGTCACATTTGTTTGAACTGATTGTGCGTATGCTCAATGACAACTTGATTGTTAACCTTTACCTTTGTCTATACCTTTAGTTCACCTTTACCTGTAGCTTTGAGTATCTTCAATCTTTAGTCTTTTGTGTTCAACAGAGACGTATGACTGGAGGTTGGTGAGTTTATGGCTACATTACGCTCAAATGAGCAACATTTAGTAAAATTAAACCCCTTTGCGTATTAAAGGAGAATACAACAAAGTAAAAAAAAAAATGCTCCCAATGCTCTTGCACAGTCAGATCAGCAACAACTCTCCCAAAGCCAGAAACCAGAGAACTTGACTTGGCTGGAGCTGCTTCATGAATGATTTTGGATAAGATGGTAAATGTGACCGTGGGAGGACCCGGGGGAATATTCTTGAGATGAGGGTACATTTTTGGTTCACAACTGGCAACACTGCTATAGATAAAGCTCATTCAGGTCTAACAATTGAAACAAATATCTACAAATCCAGTGTACCCGGTCATTCTTTACCGAGCAGCTTTAGATGCTACCAAATGTCTTGAGTCCCAGTTTGAATCTGGTTTCTGGCTTTTGAGGGAGTTGTTCATGTTTAGTTGTTTGTTGACCATAGGAGTAACACATTTTGATTCTTAAATGAAGTGCATTTTAATTCCACTCTATCCGTAGTATACAAGCGTGTGTATGTTTGTGTGAGGGTTTCAGCACTCAGTCTTCCCTGTCCCAATCAGTCACCTCTCAACCTCTGCTCTTGGGTTGACCTCCCCCAGCCTACCAGCACCAGGAGAAAGAAGAGAGGAAAGGAGTAACAATGGTTTGCTCTGCCAAGAAATATCCACCTACTCTGACAAAATGATCAAATAAAACTCCCTCTGATGGAGTTATTGGCTACCTTCAGCCTTTTACTTATAAAATAGTAACATTTCAGAGGATGTAATTATCTGTGTGTTTTTCAAATATTGTGTGCACCTTATAGGCACATGAGATAACGTGTTCATACATTTTCAGAAGTGGATAAATAGCATTTTGGAATGAAATAATTGACGTAGATCTATCAATGTAGTACAGCTGACTATAGTTTCAAAGGAGCAAATGTCTTATACAGAACATTATCTATCAATATTGTTGATGTGCAGTGGCCAATGGTGGTGCAAGTTTTCTTCATTAGGTACTTCTCTTTGTTTGGAGGTTTTCCCTCAGTAATGTTTCTCTATAAGTAGCTCTACCAGGGTAGAAGGTGCATGACGTAACCACTGTGCTGGTGAGGGGGAAGACAAGGGATCCCCACAGTTTTTTGGCAGGTGACCCTGTATTGAGGTGAGGATGTCCCTGTGACCCCTGACATTTGAAACAATTCTTCATTCATCTTGTGTTAACGTGAAGGGTGGATGCTTTATTTCTCGCGGTGCGGTCCGAAAGCTGTTGGAAGGAGTTCATATAACAGTCATTTTAACTTGATTAGGGTTTTTTTTTTCTTTTTTAATAGTAGGGGATGTCATGTCCTTAACTCAAGGTTGCGAAAGCCCGGGGAAAGATACGACATTGCTGAAATAGAAATACAGTGACAGGAAAAGCAACAGGTCGAGACGGATCAGACCTTTAAGGCTGGGTGTAAAAGTCCCCCAGGCCTCATGATGATAACAACACTGCCTCAAAATAAACGATGGACATCAGAATGACATAAACTTAAACTGGCTTGAATATTTTGACACACTGGGAGGTAATATTTCAATCCACTGCTAGATCAAGAAACACTACAAGTCCAGTGGTCTTGTCACGGTAAAATAGGTTGTGTTATGTATTCAATATGTCATTTTAAGGGTTAAATAGCTAGATAGCCTCAAACAGTGAGTTTGGTTTGATAGAAGCATAAACAGAGGCAAGAGTGAGGCTTTATGTATTCATGAAGATATTTGATCAGGAGCGTTCAAAGGGGACACAGTCAATATCTGAATCAATTTGAGCGGTTAAATTTGCAGTTATTACATTTAAACAAAATCCGGTTTCAGATTGTGTCTAGTTGGCGCATTACGGCTCAAGGTGGCTTCGATTGGCACTCCTCCCCAAATAAGCGTTCAAGTTCCTCCAGTCAGCCAAGTTTGCAGCAATTTAGTTGACTTGCCCCGTGAAATGCCTCCACTCAGCAGCTTTACATCATTTGAGATGGGGTGCCGGTGCTGTCTGCCAGTCAGAGTGCAGCATTAGCACTGTTTTGTGTGTGAGAATTTCTTCTTCTTCAAATGTATTCAAAAACTATGATAGCTGGTTAGCTGAACTGTATATATATCTTTTTAAAAGTGTCGTGAAATATTCCTATCCTGAGAGAAATCATTCATGCAGGGCCTTTAAATGCCAAGTCAATTTGGCACTGCTGTGCAACCCTCACCCCAATCCACATGCTTCACAGGTGAACTATGGTAGTGTTATGGTTAGACTGCACAGGGTGGAGTTAACCCATACGTCACCTTTTGAGATTTACTGTTTTCAGAAGAGCTCAGAAATTTGAAGGGGGCGTCAGGGTTGTTCATTCATCAGTATAACAGCAGTGTTAAGTAGTGAGTAGTACAGTAAAACACAGGTTAGTTGGAGGGAGAGCCAGAGACACAGGGAGATAGACACCGTTATATATTAGGGCCCTGGTGGACAGACAGGCTATTA
This sequence comes from Hoplostethus atlanticus, assembly GCA_034670405.1. NCBI lineage: Eukaryota > Metazoa > Chordata > Actinopteri > Trachichthyiformes > Trachichthyidae > Hoplostethus > Hoplostethus atlanticus. The sequence continues at coordinate 50,474 of JAXDDX010000155.1, read as the reverse complement.
ATACACACTGTTCTGCTCTCCATCTCCCCCGCTCTGGGTCCCCAACAGGCCACAAGAAAAACTCCCCTTTCAACGCCTCATTGCTCAGCTATAAATACACTCCTGTGGGGTGTGTGTGTGTGTGTGTGTGTCTGTGTGTGTCTGTGTGTGTGTTGAGGGAGTGATATATTAGAAGTTGGATACACGTGTTCACACTAGCTGAACAGGAAGAGATGGAATAAACCGGAAGTGACATCAGAAGGGAACACCGGTCGGTCATCGTGTCATTTTAAAACGCCCGGTTTCATCTCCTCCCTGGGCGTCCACCCGTCACACCGTGTGTTTGTGTGTGTTGACCTCACATGTGGAATGCTTTAACACATTTGGTCCTGCTCAAATCAAAATCCCACCCAAGCTGAAAACTCAGCTCGACTTTGGTTTTAAAAACAATCTAAGATCAGATTTTATTTTAAAAAAAAATTATTAATATTAATAATATGTTTTTTTTTATGTCTTGAGACATAACATAGTGTGTCACTACTGCTGTGTGTTGCAGACAGGGCGTGTGGATAAGAACTACCCACTGGTGATCGGCCACTCTGGACCCGTCCTCGATATCGACTGGTGCCCTCACAACGACAACATCCTAGCCAGCTGCTCAGAGGACTGCACCGCTATGGTGAGTGTGTGTGTGTGTGTGTGTGTGTGTGTGTGTGTGTGTGTGTGTGTGTGTGTGTCGGGGGTGTTATTATGGGGGGATTGTTGACTCAGGTAATTGTCAGCATGATAGTCTTTTCAGCCTGCTTTCCTCCTGTCTGCCTGCCTGCTTGTCAACTCAACAATCAGTGTAGTGAATCAGTCAAAGCATCAGTCTGCCTGCCTGTCTGTCTGTCTGTCTGTCTGTCTGTCTGTCTGTCTGTCCCCCCACCTGTTCCACCCCTTCTCTATCACTTAGTCAGCCTGTCCATGCTCATCATATTCTATTCTTGACAGTATCTGTTGTCTGTCTGCTGTCTGTGACCAATCACTCTGGCCCTCATCACAGTAACAGAGCAGCTAATCCTGCTGTTCTGACCTGTCCCAATACAACCCCTTGTCACATTGACGACAAGGGAGATCGGTGTGTGTGTGTGTGTGTGTGTGTGTGTGTGTGTGTGTGTGTGTGTGTGCGTGCGTGTGTGTGTGTGTGTGTGTGTGTGTGCAGGTGTAAAAAGTCAGTTAAATGCATCTTTCTGGTAGAAATACTGCTCTCTGACTACTTCAGGAGTGTATCTTGGTCAACTTGATAACTAAGGCATAGAGCTCATGGATTCTGGACTGAAAAAAGACACTCTCACCGCCACGACTGTGATATACTGTAGGCGCCCGTAGCCCTGAATCACTGGTTTAGCTGAGCTTTCCAGCTGGGGTCGCTGTTGTTTTGTGTGGACCGGTTTTAGAGTTGGTTAAACCTACTCCTCTCTAACACGTATGACACCTGTAACGCATGTGAATGTATACATCGTTGTAGGAGAGTATGTATGAAAAGTTTATAGCAGCATATTATTAATCACTCGTTAAATAAATTCAGTTTTATTTTTCCCGACACCAAAAGAACAAGTCCATCAGTCTTAAAATTACATTATGGCATTTCTGAATTTAACAATGCCCCAATAACTATCCATTTTCATACACATATACACTTGAGAATATGAGCCCTGTTATGGACACATGAGATATTGCTATAATTATTATATTGTTGTTTTCTTTTTTTGTGAGTGTGTGTTGAAAGGTGTGTTTTCTGATGAACTGAAAAGATAATCCATCTTAAAAATTGCGAGGTAATGCCCAGTGATCAGTTTAGTCAAGATTTATGGAGACGAACACAACTCTGGAAACAAGAGCCGAGGTTCTTGTGTGTGACATAATCAAGTGATACTTTCTGGAGCTGCTCCACTAACATGAATACAAGACCTGCTTCATGTAATCTGTGACAAGGCCAAGGGTAATTCTTTTGCGATCTAGTTAGATTGTCTTGTTCAGAACCAGTAGCACTATCAGGAAGTAAAGCGTATTGTGTATTTGTGTACACGCTACTGCTTGACTGTGACATCACAATTGGAGCAATTCTTTTCATGACGGTCTGTTCACTATATTGTGAGTTGCACTGTGATGTCACTCAATTGTCTGAGACTACTGTATGTCGTTCAGTGTCTCATGTGGTGTTGTCTGCAGACTAAACCGGATTGTAAGGCACTGTAAGTGCACTTGTCTAAATGAACATGTATTTGTGTCTCAATACAGTTGTCAGTTATGAAAGAATTGCCCACACTTGTTCATAACAGCAGTGCAGGAGTCTCTGGGTGATTGAGTGATTGAATTGCTGCTTCTCCTATGGCAACAGCTGCTGTGATGTTTGAGTGCTATGTGTTTGCACAGTAATTCCTTTGTGCGTGTGTGTGTGTGTGTGTGTGTGTGTGTGTGTGTGTGTGTGTGTGTGTGTGTGTGTGTTAAGTTAGGGGGTTGGTCCAACACACAGACAGACAGTTGCAGCTGTCCAATCTTGGCACGGTGGCCATTGTGTGTCCATAGCAGGACATAACTGTGATGTCATTCTTTTTACTTCACAGAGAGGGATTATTGTGTCATCTAAAATGGCTATCATTAGAGTGTGTTTATGTCTGTGCAAGTGCAGAGCAAGGGTGAGAGAGCAGTGTGTGTGTATCTGTATTTGTGTGTGTGTGTGTGTGTGTGTGTGTATTCTTCTGCAGTGCGGTAAGTGAGTAATCTATCACCTGCCGTGAACTGTAACTGAAAATATCACATTTAAACTAAATACCATAGGGATTCTTCCTAAAACTCACTGACAGGGTTAGCTTGTGATTATGAGCTGAGACCATCACGGTGTTTTCCACAACCCCACTTTTGATAAGCAATTTATAAAAGCACACCGTAGTCAGACGGTATATATTTGAAAGAGAAGTTATATATGAAAACGAGTTTAAATATTAAAAAGTAAAAAAACAACAACATTACATTGCGTCATAAGTGGTCATCATTGTGTCAAGCAACATGTGAAAGTGTTTAATACATTTACATTGAATTTGAATTATTAAGGGTAATGTGACTGTCACAGTAATCACAGTAAATTTATGAATCAGTTCAAATGATTGGGCCGCAGATTTGAGCACCACAATGCTTTTACCATTGAGGTTTCTGAATAAGGGCCACTACAAGACGTGAAACATGTGGCTCTACAACTTGTTTTATATCCTCTGCGTGTTGTGTAAAGCCTCTTTCACACATGCAGTGCAACCCTGAACTTATCTAGACATTACTCTGAGGGGTTGTATGTGTGAACGCAAATGTCCGAATCTGTTTAATCTGTTTAATCTGTTTAATCTGGAAATTAAACAGACTTTACCCACCCAGCACCCTAGTCTGAAATCCGTTTTATTGCCGAGTGAGCGAAAGTGTGAATGGAGCAGAGGATTCTCTACGAGCGAGTGGGCGTATGGAAAATAAAACCGGGATAATACTGGGATAATATATATCGCTTTCCACCCTTTCCATACTGCGGATATGTATATACTAACTACATTTAGTATTGACATAAACACTAAAACTGAGAGTGAGTCGGTCACTTTGTCTGCCATCTTCGTGCTGTAAACAAAACACTGCGATTTCCGCAGCGTACTTTTTGCGTCCTGTCCTGTCTCCCGCACACTCTACCCAGGCCCCACCCCTTGCCTGAACTACCTGGAGTATTTTCTGTTGGTGTGAACGCATCCTAAGTGTATATCTGAAAGAGGCTTAAGTTTTGTGTGTGCTCCCCAACCCTCCCCCACTCCCCCACAGGTGTGGCAGATCCCTGACTACTCACTGAGCCGTCCCCTCTCGGAGCCCATCGTGGTCTTGGAGGGACACTCCAAACGTGTTGGGATTGTCAGCTGGCACCCCACCGCACGCAATATACTACTTACTGCAGGTACACACACACACACACACACACACACACACACACACACACGCACACACACACATATGCTCCAGGGCCTTAGTGTCCTTAAAATATATAGAATGATCATGAGTACACTAAAGGGAGATAGAAGGGATTTTTTTCCTTCCCCTATTTACACAAGATCTACAATCAAATCCCTACCTTGTTGTGTGCCCCCCCTCCCGCCCCACCCTGAACCACCCCGACCCACCCCACCCCAGGCAGTGATAACCTGATAATCATCTGGAATGTGGGGACAGGGGAACCCCTCATCTCAATGGACGACCACCCAGACCTCATCTACAATGTCACCTGGAACCGAAACGGTAGCCTGTTTTGCACCACCTGTAAGGACCGACGCTTGCGTGTCTGTGACCCCCGCAAGAGGGAAGTGGTTGCGGTGAGTGAGTGGGTCAAATGTTGCCTCACATTGCTGGTCAATGTTATCGGCACCCTTTGCCATTTTGTTCATCGTCAGTTATTCCTCAAACGTAGGGTGAATTTTTTTTTTTTTACTTTTGATTTTCACAGTATCATTATTTTGCTTTTCAATATTAAAAACAACAACGTGTAATTTAAAATAATCAGATTAGGAAATCACTCACATCCATTTTTTAAAAGTTACACATTTCTGAATGTATTTGCCCAGTCTAATTTTGTCAGATACAATGTGTTGTTGACGGGAAAACCCATCGAAATTTGTTGAATGGACTTCAGTTGAGCAGTGCATTATGAAACCAGGAAAAAATGCAAGGATGTATTTCTTTCAATACTGTAAGAGAAGCTGATATTATAGATCAACTGTTCAGTTTGTCTATATTTTGGTCCAAAGCATCAACTTAATCTAATCAGTAATATCATAGGAATGTCAGAGTGCAGAATACACATTTTGTCCCTTAACGCAGTTCCACGTTTGAGATGACACACACCACACAGAAACACAGTACTCACAGATAGGGAGGTCGGTCAGTCAGTCAGTCGGTCAGTCAGTCAGTCAGGGGGTTCGTCGGAGGAAATGCCAGTAAGTTACACCTCCATGTTTATCTGTCCACATATTGAACTACAGGAACGTCTGGCTCCACACGAGGGGATCCGGCCAATGAGAGCCATCTTCACCAGAGACGGAAACATCTTCACCACAGGGTTCACCAGGATGAGCCAGAGAGAGCTGGGGCTCTGGGACCCGGTAATGGACATTACATGGCACACATACTGTACATGCATATTGAAAGGTGCAGGCATATGAATGCACACACACACAAACACAAACACGCGCATGCACACATTGTATGCTTTCTTGATCCTTTTTACCCTCTCCACAGACAAATTTTGAGGAGCCTATTGCACTGTTGGAATTGGACACAAGTAACGGAGTGTTGTTACCGTATTATGATGCAGACACCAACGTGGTCTACCTCTGTGGAAAGGTACCAAGTCATGGAGAATCTTTTCATTTCAAATTCACAAATTTAGTGCCTATTTGTGCATTCATGTCTGTATATGTATTTGCATGCATGCATGCCTGTGTGTGTGTGTGTGTGTGTGTGTGTGTGTGTGTGCATGTAGGGGGACAGCAGTATCCGTTACTTTGAGATCACAGATGAGCCACCATATGTCCACTACCTCAGCACCCACAGCAGTAAGGAGCCCCAGAGAGGTATGGGCTTCATGCCCAAGAGAGGCCTGGATGTCAGCAAGTGTGAGATCGCCAGGTAAGATACTGACCGTACAGCAGCATCAGAAAATAACTGGGGCTCAGGGCAAAATGCCCTTAAAAGTTCATAAAAATGAGGGGTATTCTCCTCTCCTCTCCTCTCCTCTCCTCTCCTCTCCTCTCCTCTCCTCTCAGGTTATACAAGCTCCATGACAAGAAGTGTGAGCCCATCACAATGACAGTTCCCAGAAAAGTAAGTACGAAATAGAAAATGAGAAGGAGGGCAGCGCTGAGCCAGAAATAGTCCTTTTCATAGGTCATGCTGTACAAGCTTATTATTTAGTCTTGCTAGACCTTTCAATCCTTCCTGTAACCGGTCCACAGTCGGACCTCTTCCAGGATGACCTGTACCCTGACACGGCAGGACCTGAGCCAGCCATGGAGCCTGAAGAGTGGCTGGAGGGCCGCGACGAAGACCCGATTCTGGTGTCCATGGGACAGGGCTATGTGCCGCCCAAGAGCCGTGAGCTCAAAGTGGCTAAGAAGAATGTCCTGGACTCCAGACCCTCCACCCGACGCAGCATGTCCACCTGTGATGCCAACAGCCTGCCAGTAAGTAGCAGGCATACAACACATACTGTGGAGTGCAATTATCCTGATGTTGTCTGTCGTTAAAGGAGAATTCCGGGATTTTTAAACCTGGCCTCTATATCCACAAAATCGCCTATTATACCGCAAAATAGGTCCAAAAAGTTTCGGAATTGCTCCGGTAGATCGGCTCAGTCGGCAGTCGCGAAACAGGCTCAATGGCTGCAACGTAATCTGTAGGGGCATAGGTGTACGGTCAAAGTACGTCCACTAAAAGTGCTTGAAATAGACAGAAATAGACCTTTTTTTAACCAGAAAACTAAAGTCTAGCTCAAGGAGAAGTCCCGCTCTGAAATGGACGGTGGACAAAGGTAGTCTATAGCGAGAGGGTTCACTTGTTGCAGGAAGAGGATGGTTAAAAAAAGGTCTATTTCTGTAGCGATCCTTTCAGTAATGTTGTCAGACACTTGTCAGACACACAAATAACAATCTGAGCCTGTCAGTGGCAAAATCAAGCACTTTTAGTGGACGTACTTTGACCGCGCACCTATGCCCCTACAGATTACGTTGCAGCCATTGAGCCCGTTTCGCGACTGCCTACTGAGCCGATCTACCGGAGCAATTCCGAAACTTTTTGGACCTATTTTGCGGTATAATAGGCGATTTTGTGGATATAGAAGCCATATTTAAAAATCCCGGAATTCTCCTTTAAGGCCCACACATCTGATCCATATTTAATTATACTCTTTATTTAATACTAATATGAAATTATAACCATTGTTCTTTCTTACTCATATGAATATGAAGCTGTCTTCAACACATTTCTGTTTATCTCTCTTCTATTTGTACTTGTTTACTTATTCCAAAGTTTTGTTTTTCCAAGCTCCTCTCTGTTGTTTTTTTTTTTTTTTTTTCCAGTTGCTCACTGTCCTTTACCTGTCTTTCCTCTTTTCTTTTTCCTTCATATTCCCTTCTCCTTTGTGGCCTTCCCCCCCCTATCTTCTGCTGTTTCTCTTTTCTTTATTCCCTGCTCTCCCTATCTCTTTTCTTTTTGTCTCCTCTCCTCTCCTCTCCAGCCTCAGTTGGTTGAGAGGTTGCTGGAGGAGATTCAGAATCTGAAGGCCACAGTTTTGTCTCAGGAGAAGAGAATCTGTGACTTGGAGAATAAGCTTTCTCAGTACACCAATGGCACTGCCTGACAGACACACACACGCACACACGCACACACACACACACACACACACACACACACACACACACACACACACACACACACCTGTTGAGGTACTGGCCTGAATTACAGTATAGTAATATTTTTACAGAAACACATTGCCCTTGTACAGACATGGAGGTTCTCCCCTATTGCCCTATATACTCTAACTATCCTGTCCCTCTAATAATATGGTACATATTATTAAATACATATGGTACATATTCACACCTTTAGAGTGATTTGTAAAGTACGAGATGGGTACAAAAAGGCAGGACAGTGTGGGAGAAAGGGGACTGCAGTTTAGAGAGACGTGGAAGTTGGGTTAAAGGGACTGAAGTAAGTTAACATTATTGATCACTTGTTTTGTTTGCGTAAAAAGGTTTTGTGCTAATGGCGTTCCAGCTGTTTTTTGGGAAATTATAAACTAATTATATAACCATAAACACACATACACTCAACACACGAACAAGCTCAGCCATCACCAAACATGCACCTCAACACATTATACTTGCCCTGCCCTCCTTATCAAACTGTCACTGACCAACACATTCAAAGTCTGCAAAGTCTGACAACCTTTCAAAATGTAAATAGTGATAAAGCACAAAAGGAGAAAAAAAACGTATAGCAAAATGTGAAAAGCAAAGTGTTTTGTGTGTTCTGTAAAGGATTATACATGAGACACATAATGACATCAATAAAAACAATGTTTTTAAAATCTCTGCCTCTTCCATCTGTTGTAATCGTGTTTCCCAGATTATTTCTGCTATCTGATTTTGGGCCAGTAGGGGGCCTGGACAGGTCTCCAGTATGCACCCTTCACAGGTCTTAAGGCAAAATTTGCAGGTAAATCATTGGTTTACAGTTGATTTCCACCAATCAAAAAAAGACATAGCTATAGGGGAGGAGTTTTTTTACAGCTAAAAAAAACACTGAAATGGGGTTAGGAGCTTATTATCATTATATATGTCAAATGTTAGCATCTCCACATTTACCACATGAAGTCTCAAGAATCCCTTCTCTCTCTCTCTGTTGTCTCCTCATTGCTCTTAAGGTTTTTTTTGGAGAAACATATCAGATGAGGGTGATCATTACATTACATTTCAGGCATTCAGCAGACGCTTTTATCCAAAGCAACTTCAAATAAGTGAATTCAAAGGACATCTGTATGACTGTGATGGCTACGCTGAGGCAAAGAATGGAGGACTGAGTGGTTTTGACAGCCATAGACACAGGAGCTGGTGTGATAGTGTAGACACAGGAGCCTACATTACCCACCCGATCCACAACCACTAGCTCTACATCAGGCGAACAACAAGATGCAGTGTAGGATACCAGTGTTATGTTCTCGCTGTTGGTGCCATTGGCCATGCTGGTGTTCATGGTTCCATTGCCCAGTCTGAGTCTGACACGGTCGATGCCTGTCCCTTCAACACCATCAGTCAGATTGACAGAGAGCTCCCACATAGATAAGGTGCAGTTGTCAGAGCAGTTAGACCGTAGGCTGACCAGCTGACACACTGGCCGAGTGAAATCGGTCACCTATGAGGGGAAGGCAAATCGGATAAAGTCAGTTAGTCATAGTTCTATATCAGTGACTTAACCATTGAAATATGTGCAGATATTGCTCATTGGAAGAGTTACCGTGTCAACGATGGAGAAGCGTAGCACGATATAGTTGGTGTCTGTGGCCCCTGGAGCCTCAGCCTCAATGGTCAGGGTGACATCGCTACCAGATGGGGTGTTAAGCGGCGCTGTGAGGGTCACTGTACCATTAGCACTGCCACCAGTTGCCAGAAACAAGCTGGTAGAGGAAGTTGAGTCAAAACCTCGGTCAATGGTAAGTCAGATGGTGAAGTTACCCCCTGTCCCACTGGTCATCACAGAGAAGGGCACAGAGAATTGTGTTCCTGGTACTAACACACTATTTGAATCAGCCTAAATACAAAGGGAATCAGAAAAGAGTCAGTATTTGCTGTGTGATTAAGCACTATTTGACAACCAGAGTTATAGTCTGTATATCTCCTCATGTTTTGAAGTGAAGTACCCCTGTGTGCATTACTCAGTGATGGTCTAGGGTAGGCACTCACAGTAATAGTCAGGCTGGAACCTCTGAGGTTGATGGAGGACTGCCTCTGGAAGCTGGTTGGTGACCTGGAGGTATTGCGACTATCCTCCCCCTTCACACGCACCACAAACGCCTCTGACGGGATCCTGTCAACCCGGACTAAGAAGTCTCCACCCCCCAGTGACTCCACACTGCCATTAACCTGCCCTGACCCTGAGGCTTCCACCAGAGCCACCTCTGTCAATGCTGCTGAATCACTACCCGTCAACGTCACCAACAAGGTGCCATTAACACCTTCCAAAAAAAAAAAAAGAAAAAAATCCATTGAGTATGTCTGACTTGATCATATTAGTTGTACTGTTAAGCCATCCTTTTGGATATAAAACCAATATGATTATCATATGTACAAGTCACAGTTTCTTTACCAGCTCTAGGACGGGTCTCTAGTACATCAAATCCCTTAAACGGGCCCTGGGATGCCTCCACAAAGTCAAACAGGAAATCAATAGCACTCTGACCTGGGAATAAAAGGTTGTGAGTGAAAACTCAACCAAAGAGGCTACATGTGTAAGACAGTTTACAGCTATTATGATCTGTAGGATTTTTTGTGTTTCTTAAGTGATTGACTGTGGGTACACACTAATCTTAATCATCTTTTTGTCTGGTGATTGATGGTAATTTGATAGAACCCCCCAAAGTACAACCCCCCAATATTCCAGTATATATTACGGTACAACACCTATTGACCTGTGGCCCTTCCATGGTGAATGTAGGGGCAGAGGAGCAGCCAACCCAATGCTGAAAATCTTAGCCTCAGTAAGCCCTCGCTATAACTCCTAGTGGATTTTGTTTAGATGTTCCTCAACTGAAAGGGTTGCCAAACTACGTTGTTTCAGTCTTCACGATTCCCAAAAGTCAAGTCCCAAGTCTGATTGATCTGTCTCACCTATAACCTTCAGGGTGTAGGGATTTGTTGACACCATTCTCATTTCCCATAGTCCCACTTGTGTGTTTAGCAGCAGGGTCTGGAAGTTCCCCACTGACTGGAATGCAATGATCAACGATCCAGACTTGTCAGTGCTTTTCTGAGACTCGCCTATAAACAAAGCCATACCAATAAATAAAGCACACTGGTAGTGAACAGTTACCAGACAATGACATACATATTAAACAGTTGATGGTGTCACACATTGATAGTGACGGGTATTAATGCTCAAATTGGCCATTGCAAATTATGTGTAGCATTTGTAAACATCAATATGTCAAATTATTGTGATACCCTTGTGTAATTACTGTAAACAAGATACCATGGTGGAGATGACTGGTGGCCTCTATCTCACACTAGTGGTATTGTTAGTGTTTCTGCAAATTAAGACCACATCTTCTGTCAAAGGTTTTTACTTTTGCTTTAGTGAAGAGGATAAACATGTTGGAAGTGAAATTTTCCTTCAGGCTTTCACTGTTTCACCATAGGACCTCTGAAAGCTTTAGCTCTGTTCGCTCTGGAAAAACCTCTTCCTGTTTTGTGCTATAAAGCAATCTTCCTTTGTTCTGTAAAACAATCCAGCAGATTTGCTACAAAATATGACCTGCTGATACATAATGCAGTATAGAAGCTGCCAAAAGCCTTGTTTGTTTAAGGTAATCATACTAATGTCTCAAATTGATGTTAAAATACTGCACATAGCACCTTTAACTTTCAAGAATAGAAATTTGATTTCCAGAGTAGTATTACCTGAGGGGCTGATGAGTGTGAAGGAGAGGGAGAGTCCAGTGATGTAAATTGTAAGGTCTCTTACTGACTCATCAACTGAGAAGGTGAAATTATTTGCCTTTCCTGGGCTCCTGACTACCTGCAGTAGTGTCACCTAAGAGAATGAAACAGATGACACGTTTGGATTCTTAGTTTGGATTGAGAAAACTAGCTGGTCATAGCCAGTGAAATAATTTAGATATTACCAGGGAGGAGCTGGAGGACTCTACTATGACGCTGGTGGCCACAGACAGCTCACTCTTGGTGACTTCAATAGCCTGTCCCCCTGAAGCCTGAGCCAGGTCCCTGTACAACTGGGCATCGGATGTCATCCGTTTGAGCTGTTGGCTGTCACCCAAGACGTCAGTGAGCATGAAGTTCACCTTAAAAAGATGGATGAGAATTTAGTTAGCCAAATCAGATAGACCTGTAGTAGTTGTTCCTTTACATATGAACATCTACAAATAGGCAATTCTGAAGTAATCTTTTTCGCCTTCCCAATTCCCGATTTTGGCCACAAACTTCAGAGTGATTTTTGAGGGTAGTGCAGCCCTGCTCTTGCAACTGAGAAACAGAACAAATTAAATACATTTTATCCTATATAATATACTCCTGCTACTACATCTACTACTACTTCTACCATTATTACTTCTGCTAATACTTCAACTACTACTACATCTACTGCAGCTATTACTAACAGCCAGGGTCACATTTGACAGTCTCTGTCTCCCTCTGGTGGCTGTCTCATGTGACCCTGACTGTCTTTGACAATGTCCACAGACCAGAGACTCAGTTTGTGTTTTACTGATGACTGAATGGAAAACACAAACCATACTTCTGCTACTACTACTTCTGCTAGGACTTTTTCTTATACTACTTCTGCTACTACTACTTCAGTTACTACTACTACTGCTTCTGCTATTACTTCTTCTTTTACTGCTTCTACTACTACCATTTCTTAACACAGAATCTTCCGAACTAAATTGACTTTTTAAAAAAGACTTTTAAGCTAAAGCAAGCGCGCACATTTTCTTCAGAAAATGTAACCTTTTCTAGTTTTTATCAATAAGGATTATTATTATTCTGAGGATGATAATTACTATTAGTTCTCTTCTTCTTCGACAACATTGTTTAACATTGAAACGCTAGCTACTCACCACTGTCTTGGTATGCTCTATCAGTGCAATCACTATGCTTTTCAGGTGTCTGTCTGTCTGAATATCTCAGAACTAGGAGGAGCACCAGTTAACGCCAGCTACATGAGGAAGAAATAATATGAGATAGTAAGGATTGTTTTAGTTTTGCCCCACATTAATGAAATTTGCTAGACAGATTTTGAAGTACAACATGTGAACATGTCACGGCACCTGAAGCCCTGAAAGACACAGTGCCTCCAAATCCCCACCACCTGCTGTCAGTGCATCAATCTGGGCCATGAAGACATTTGGGTCTGTAGTCCTTATCAGTGGTCCAAAGCCTGAGATTCAGATAGAAATAGAATACATAAATGTCTCTTTATTCTTAATATTGTGCTTTCTTTTGGTGAGTGGTTTATGATTCTGACAGCCATTTTCATAATATAGTGTAGACTGATTATTTGATAAATAATACAACAGGGTATAATGCTACAGGGCATAAGGTTGCCAAACTGTATGTTTATATGGCTGTAGGTTACCATGTTTCCGGATGGCACATTAAAGTCTAATGACTTATTTCCAACGTGATCATTAAACAGATTGACAGGCAAGTAGTCAGAAAATGATGAACTTTACAGAACAAGAAAGGCTAAGAAAAGGAACAGGAATGTAGAGTCCAGTCTAGGGCGTTAAGATCCTACCTGCATCATTGAAAGGAACAAGAATGTAGACTGAGGGCTCGTCTTGTGTTCCTACTTTACTGTTTATTAGAAAGGAAGTAACATTTTTCACTGCCTCAATGTCATCTTCCATGCTGTCTGTAGTGTCAATCAGAATGCCAAGAGCTTTATTGGCTCCTTTGGAGATCCCCAACATCCTGATGGACGGAGAAAGAAGGATGGATAGAGAGAGAGTGATAAAAAAATAACTTTTGTATATACAGTACATACATCGGTACTTTACAGTACACCACTGCACCATGTTCTAAACATACTGCAGGAAGTCTGTGTCACCAGCAGCCCCTTGAATGTCCTCTAGCAGCTCTCTGGTTGCAGCTATAGCCGCATTTGCTGCTTCAGTGTGGAGATGCCCGTGGCTGGACGTCAGCGTGTCCTTGTTGATCCCACCTTTAGGCTCTTTCCCACTCGTCATGTCGATGAAGCCTCCGTGGCTGCATTTTCCTGTTCACCATTAGATATGAAAATAAAAAGTACACAAAAATACATCACTCTTCTGTGCAGAATGTCATATTTCATGAATATTATTCTTTGTTTTTTTCTATTCTATGTTTTTATTTGTGTAATCCAATGTATGTATCATTATGTATGTTGTGTAGCTACTAGTGTTCATGAGATGAACATATGTACTAATCCACCAGGAAAAACATCCTGGAACATGTAAATATGCTTAGCGACTAAATCTTGTAGTTTGGTGAAAGTGTCAGATAGAATCATCTCATGACCACTTTGAGTAGAGCAGCTGAGCTAGTTTGGAGAGACAGATGACAGGCGGTCATGGTTTAGAAACCCATGGCGGCAGTATCCAAGACTGGCTCAGCATGCTGGTTACACTCTCTGTGAGAGCAGGGATGGAAAACGTCTCATGGGCCGATAACACAGCAACAGACCTTGGCATAACTATGAATAGGGACAGCCCATAGAAGCAGGTAGAACAGTTGTGGAGGGAAGGAAAAGCTCCAACGTTGCTCTCTTCCCAGGATGCAGTTGACAGACAGTTGGGAGTAAATTAACCAAAACCACTTCTTCACCCATTAGGGGAGAAAACCCTACACTTCAAATTGGCTTTGACCGTGACAGTAGACAGTAACAGAGACCAGTTGATTATCAAAGCAACACTGTTTCAAATAAAATGTCAAGTTTATCAAATCAATTGACAATTTATCACTCTATTTTTCAATTCACATACATTTCATCACTTCCATTATTAATTTGTAAGCATTTTCATCACTTCCATTTTTTTCAATCATTTTTTTTACTCCCACCCTTGAGGCCACTTTCCTTAAATGATAAATGGCATGATGTAGTGAATGATGAATGATGAATGTAAGACAGGGAAAATGATGAAACATGGCTCTGTTTTCATCATATCACGACTGTTTTAATCAAATCGGCTTTAAATTTATCAAATCAATTGATAATTTATCACTCTATTTTTCAATTCACATGCATTTTCATCACCTCCATTTTTATCAATTCATTTTTGATACTTCCACCCCTCATATATTGTATGTATAAATGCCTTTATGTCAACTATGTTCTATGTAAATCTTAGTCTACTGTATTATTATTGTATTAAATATACAATGGCATTTGATTTGCAGGTGAACAAATGAGGTTCAGACAATTTAACCATGACAAAGGACCATCACAGCTAGACTCAATTTCAATTTCTCAATTTAATTCAATGTCTCAAAAATATGTTTGATCGCTAGTTATTATTTTTCAAAAGTCAAATATGATAGGGAGTGGTTTACCTTTTGGTTTGGTTGAGAAAAAGGGCACGATACCAAAGTATCCTGAGGTCAGTATCTTCTCCTGTAGGATGTCTTCCAGGATGTTGTTCCTACAGTCGTCTCCATCACAGTTGCGACAGGTTGCCCTGCCTTCATCTGTAGAAAAGCAGTTCCACAAGATGTTTTGTCAGCGTTTATTCAATGAAACTACCTCACCAAATCTACATTCCTCATCATTGTTGCCATCTAGAACAGACGTCACTCATCTCTTTACCTGCTATGTTACCAATGCTGGCGTCTGATCTGATTAGATCTGAGTTTGGGAGTTTGCTGCCCATTTCCACCCAATTACTGTGACTGTAGAAATCCTTCAGATTGACAAAAGGAATCCAAATCAGATTTTTATAACATTAATTTATAACAATTCACATTTGTTTGAATCCCTTGGACAATAACAGCACAGTAAATCACAGCACCACAGCATCTGTCATGCATTTTAGAATCATAAATACCTGTAAGGGGTGTAAAATTTCTCCCAGCTTCTCCCTGGCTGCCTCAAAGTTTTCCTGCCTGTTGCTGGCCTTGACAGCTGATTGTCCATCTGTGATGATTTTCTTTCCTTCTGCAAAACTCTCATCATCAAAATGAAAGTTTGCATCGAGGGCATGACGGATGTCCACCCGTACGTTTTTGCAGATGATGGATCTAATGGCTTGGCGGAAACTCTTGGATGATTCTGGTGAGGCACAGGCGACAGCAACACCCTTAGCAGTCAAAGGCTGTGGCTACACACACACACACACACACACACAATCAAATCACATTTATAAACAGTAGGAGCACATGTAATTAGTTATTAATATAAGTAATAAGTTACTTCTTACAGGTAAGGTGAAGTCTGCCCCCACAGCCAGGGCCAGATTACGGCACACCTGGACTGTAGCATTTAAGATAGCCCTCTCAGTAATGTCCTGGTGATCCAGGGATTCCCCATATGGCCATATGGAAAACCCCAGAGCTCCAGTCTGCAGGAGCAGGAGAGACAATACAGCGAAACCTGAAGACATCCTCACTCCTCAATCTGTCTGACAGTCTGAGAGAAAGATAGAAACACATTTATTTTCATTGTTTTCCCATGGCGGCAATGCTGCTGTGCATACAGCTCAAACAGCATTCAAGCATTTCTCTGCCCCTCTAAGAGAGAGCAGGATCTTTATACCTACAAGTTATACCCCTTCAGGTTCACCTCCAGTCTCAATAACAAGGTCACTAGAATAGACAAAACAGTGTTGGTAACCAAATCACTCAGAGACACCCAGTGCTCATCCTCTAGGTAACATGAAGCATCAATTCATTTAGGAACTTTACATGAATTAGATTAGATGATTAGATGAAACTTTATTGTCATTGCACAGTAATGTGCATATGTGTAGAGGTAGATAAATATTAAATAAACAGTAAGGGATAGATATGAATATGAATATGCTGATATGTACAGAATGAACAATAATGACAGTGTAAACAGGGTACAAAATATATATAATATATATACAAACCATATGATGCAAAGGTATAAGTAGTACAAAAATATATATAAAGTATATAGTGCAGGTACTGTAGCAGTGGTATGTAGGTCATTGTTCATTGTTCAGTCGCTGAAGGGAGGTGTGGGGGGACTGGAGGTGTTGGGGGGCGGGGGGGCTGCTAACACCGTTTGACACGGTGAACCACAAGATCCTCCTCTCCACCCTTGAGGGGATGGGTGTCTCAGGCTCTGCACTCTCCATGTTTGCATCCTACCTGATGGATCGTCCTACCAGATGACGCTGAGAGGGTCTGTGTCAGAACCACGCAGGCTCCCTACTGGGGTTCCGCAAGGCTCGGTTCTGGGTCCTCTTCTTTTTTCCCTCTACACAACATCTCTTGGTTCTGTTATCCACTGTACTTCAGAGTGATTTGTAAAGTACGCACACCTTTGGAGTGATTTGCAAAGTACGAGATGGGTACGAGAAGGCAGGACAGTGTGGGAGAAAGGGGACTGCAGTTTAGAGAGACGTGGAAGTTGGGTTAAAGGACTGAAGAAAGTTAACATTATTGATCACTTGTTTTGTTTGCGTAAAAAGGTTTTGTGCCAATGGCGTTCCAGCTGTTTTGGGGGAAATTATAAACTAATTATATAACCATAAACACACATACACACATACACTCAACACATGAACAAGCTCAGCCATCACCAAACATGCACCTCAACACATATACTTGCCCTGCCCTCCTTATCAAACTGTCACTGACCAACACATTCAAAGTCTGCAAAGTCTGACAACCTTTCAAAATGTAAATAGTGATAAAGCACAAAAGGAGAAAAGGAAAGAGTTTTGTGTGTTCTGTAAAGGATTATACATGAGACACATAATGACATCAATAAAAACAATGTTTTTTAAAATCTCTGCCTCTTCCATCTGTTGTAATCGTGTTTCCCAGATTATTTCTGCTATCTGATTTTGGGCCAGTAGGGGGCCTGGTCAGGTCTCCAGTATGCACCCTTCACAGGTTTTAAGGCAAACTTTGCAGGTAAATCATTGGTTTACGAGTGACAATTGATTTCCACCAATCAAAAAAAGACATAGCCATAGGAAAGGAGCTTTTTCACATCTAAAAAAACCCCCACTGAAATGGGGTTAGGAGCTTATTATCATTATATATGTCAAATGTTAGCATCTTCACATTTATCAGATGAATTCTCAAGAATCGCTTCTCTCTCTCTGTCTCCTCATCATTTCAGATGAAGGTGATCATTACATTACATTACATTACATTCATTTAGCAGACGCTTTTATCCAAAGCAACTTAAAATAAGTGAATTCAACATAGGTAGGCAAGAGAACTACTAGTCACCAGAAATGCAAGTGCATTTCCTCCTAAACAAGCATCTAAGAGCAGAACCAGTGATCGGGTAAAAGTGCAATAAGTTATCTACCTTCTTTTATTTAAACAAACAAGACAAATACGTGAAGCAAATAAACAAGTACTAAGAGGAAGGGTCAGGGTAGTAACAAAATGAGACAAAATTCAGATCTCCCCTATTTCTTAGGAGATGAAGGAAAGATGACTGAGCAAAAGATTTTGCCTCTGGGTTGATTTATTAATCTTGGACTGCCTTTAAGATATGTTAGTATTTTAAAGTACCTAGTGATACATACATGCAGGTGATGCAACATAAACTTCAAAATTATCTTCTGGCTAATTTTAAACTATTCACAATTTTGATGACAGTCATTGGATCCCCAGCTCAGTCGGTACAAAGAACATTAGTATCTGTATGACTGTGATCGCTATGCTGAGGCAAAGAAGGGAGGACTGAGTGGTTTTGACAGCCATAGACACAGGAGCTGGTGTGATCTCAGGCTGTGGGCTATTGGTGGCTGTTGTCCTGATAGTGTAGAAACAGGAGCCTACATTACCCACCCGATCCACAACCACTAGCTCTACATCAGGCGAACAACAAGATGCAGTGTAGGATACCAGTGTTATGTTCTCGCTGTTGGTGCCAATGGCCATGCTGGTGTTCATGGTTCCATTGCCCTGTCTGAGGCTGACACGGTCGATGCCTGTCCCTTCAACGCCATCAGTCAGACTGACAGAGAGCTCCCACACTGATAAGGTGCAGTTGTCAGAGCAGTTAGACCGTAGGCTGACCAGCCGACACACTGGCCGAGTGAAATCGGTCACCTATGAGGGATATCGTCAGTTAGATAAAGTCAGTTAGTCATAGTTCTATCAGTGACTTAACTATTGAAATATGTGGAGATATTGCTCATTGGAAGAGTTACCGTGTTAACGATGGAGAAGCGTAGCACGATATAGTTGGTGTCTGTGGCCCCTGGAGCCTCAGCCTCAATGGTCAGGGTGACATCGCTACCAGATGGGGTGTTAAGCGGCGCTGTGAGGTTCACTGTACCATTAGCACTGCCACCAGTTGCCAGAAACAAGCTGGTAGGGGAAGTTGAGTCAAAACCTCGGTCATTGGTAAGTCGGATGGTGAAGTTACCCCCTGTCCCACTGGTCATCACAGAGAAGGGCACAGAGAATGGTGTTCCTGGTACTAACACACTATTTGAATCAGCCTAAATACAAAGGGAATCAGAAAAGAGTCAGTATTTGCTGTGTGATTAAGCACTATTTGACAACCAGAGTTATAGTCTGTATATCTCCTCGTGTTTTGAAGTGAAGTACCCCTGTGTGCATTACTCAGTGATGGTCTAGGGTAGCACTCACAGTAATAGTCAGGCTGGAGCCTCTGAGGCTGGTGGAGGACTGCCTCTGGAAGCTGGTTGGTGACCTGGAGGTACTGCGGCTATCCTCCCCCTTCACACGCACCACAAACGCCACTGACGGGATCCTGTCAACCCGGACTAAGAAGTCTCCACCCCCCAGTGACTCCACACTGCCACTAACCTGCCCTGACCCTGAGGCTTCCACCAGAGCCACCTCTGTCAATGTTGCTGAATCACTACCCGTCAACGTCACCAACAAGGTGCCATTAACGCCTTCAAAAAAAAAAGAGAGAAAATAATCCATTGAGTATGTCTGACTTGATCATATACTGTTAAGCCATCTGAGTTTCTCCTTTTGGATATAAAACCAATATGATTATCATATGTACAAGTCACATCTTAACAGTTTCTTTACCAGCTCTAGGACGGGTCTCTAGTACATCAAATCCTGTAAACGGGCCCTGGGATGCCTCCACAAAGTCAAACAGGAAATCAATAGCACTCTGACCTGGGAATAAAAGGTTGTGAGTAAAAACTCAACCAAAGAGGCTACATGTGTAAGACAGTTTACAGCTATTATGATCTGTAGGATTTTTTGTGTTTCTTAAGTGATTGACTGTGGGTACACACTAATCTTAATCATCTTTTTGTCTGGTGATTGATGGTAATTTGATAGACGAACCCCCCAAAGTACAACCCCCCCAAAACTGTATATTCCAGTACAACACCTATTGACCTGTGGGCCTTCCATGGTGAATGTAGGGGCACAGGAGCAGCCAACCCAACACTGAAAATCTTCCTCAGTAAGCCCTCGCTATAACTCCTAGTGGATTTTGTTTAGATGTTCCTCAACTGAAAGGGTTGCCAAACTGTACAGTGTTCATGATTCCCAAAAGTCAAGTCCCAAGTCCGAATGATCTGTCTCACCTATAACCTTCAGGGTGTAGGGATTTGTTGACACCATTCTCATTTCCCATAGTCCCACTTGTGTGTTTAGCAGCAGGGTCTGGAAGTTCCCCACTGACTGGAATGCAATGATCAACGATCCGGTCTCGTCAGTGCTTTTCTGAGACTCGCCTATAAACAAAGCCATGTCAATAAATAAAGCACACTGGTAGTGAACAGTTAAACTCTGTTTATTGGAAATTCAAATTCAATTCAAATTAATTTATTGATGTTAAAATACTGCACAAAATACTGCAATACTGCCTTTAACTTTCAAGAATAGAAAGGATTCGATTTCCAGAGTAGTATTACCTGAGGGGCTGATGAGTGTGAAGGTGAGGGAGCGTCCAGTGATGTAAATTCTAAGGTTTCTTACTGACTCATCAACTGAGAAGGTGAAATTATCCGCTTTTCCTGGGCTCCTGACTACCTGCAGTAGTGTCACCTAAGAAAATGAAACAGATGACACATTTGGATTCTTAGTTTGGATTTTGAAAACTAGCTGGTCATAGCCAGTGAAATAATTTAGATATTACCAGGGAGGAGCTGGAGGACTCTACTATGATGCTGGTGGCCACAGACAGCTCACTCTTGATGACTTCAATAGCCTGTCCCCCTGAAGCCTGAGCCAGGTCCCTGTACAACTGGGCATCGGATGTCATCCGTCTGAGCTGTTGGCTGTCACTCTGTCTCCGACGACGGAGCCCCAAGACACCAGTGAGCATGAAGTTCACCTAAAAAAGAGGAAGATGGATGAGAATTTAGTTAGCCAAATCAGACAGACCTGTAGTAGCTGTTCCTTTACATATGAACATCTACAAATAGGCAATTCTGAAGTCTTTTTAGCCTTCCCAACTCGGTAGTAGTTTGTCCTGGCCAGAAACTTCAGAGTGATTTTTGAGCGTAGTGAAACATAACATAGAAACATAGAAACATAAAAAAATTAAATCAATTGTATCCTCTATAGACTTAGAAGGCTAAATTAGCTTATTTAGGCTACTGTAACTCCCTCTAGAGATTTATTTTGTTTTGTATTGATTGATGTATTGTGTCTGCCTGCAATGTTTGAATTAGATTCCTTGTCTGCACATGCATCACAGTTTATTAATGCTGTAATTGTGATTTGTTATCAATAAGGATTATTACTATTCTGATGATGATAATTACTATTACTCCTCTTCTTCTTCTACAACATTGTTTTACATTGAAACCTATGCTAGCTACTCACCACTGTCTTGGTACGCTCTATCAGTGCGATCACTGTGCTTTTCAGGTGTCTGTCTTTAGCGGTTGCATCAGTAAAGACGAATATCTCAGAACCAGGAGGAGCACCAGTTAACGCCAGCTACATGAGGAAGAAATAATATGAGATAGTAAGGATAGTTTTAGTTTTGCCCCACATTAATGAAATTTGCTGGACAGATTTTTAAGTAGCCTAAGCAACATGTCACGGCACCTGAAGCCCTGAAAGACTCAGTTCCTCCAAATCCCCACCACCACCACTTGCTGTCAGTGCATCGATCTGGGCCTTGAAGACATTTGGGTCTATAGTCCTTATCAGTGGTCCAAAGCCTGAGGTTCAGATGGAGATAGAGGACATAAATGTATCTTTCTTGTGCTTTCTTTTGGTGAGTGGTTTATGATTAGAAAAGGAAGAAAGAAAAGGAAGAAAAGGAACAGTGTAGAGCCCAGTCTAGGGCTTTAAGATCCTACCTGGATCATTGAAAGGAACAAGAATGTAGACTGAGGGCTCGTCTTGTGTTCCTACTTTACTGTTTACTAGAAAGGAAGTAACATTTTTCACTGTCTCAATGTCATCTCCCATGCTGCTTGTAGTGTCAATCACAAAGCAAAGAGCTTTATTGGCTCCTTTGGAGATCCCCAACATCCTGATGGACGGAGAAAGAAGGATGGATAGAGAGATGAAAAAAAACAACCCTTGTATATACATACATAGGTACTTTACAGTACAACACTGCACCATGTGCTAAACGTACTGCAGGAAGTCTGTGTCACCAGCAGCCCCTCGAATGTCCTCTAGCAGCTCTCTGGTTGCAGCTATAGCCGCATTTGCTGCTTCAGTGTGGAGATGCCCGTGGCTGGACGTCAGCGTGTCCTTGTTGATCCCACCTTTAGGCTCTATCCCACTCGTTTTGTCGATGAAGCCTCCGTGGCTGCATTTTCCTGTTCACCATTAGATATGAAAACAAAAAGTACACAAAAATACATCACTCTTCTGTGTAGAATGTCATATTTCATGAATATTATTCTTTGTTTTTTTCTATTCTGTTTTTATTTGTGTAATCCAATGTATGTATCATTATGTATGTTGTGTAGCTACTAGTGTTCATGAGATGAACATATGTACTAATCCACCAGGAAAAAAATCCTGGAACATGTAAATATGCTTAGCGACTAAATCTTGTAGTTTGGTGAAAGTGTCAGATAGAATCATCTCATGACCACTTTGAGTAGAGCAGCTGAGCTAGTTTGGAGAGACAGATGACAGGCGGTCATGGTTTAGAAACCCATGGCGGCAGTATCCAAGACTGGCTCAGCATGCTGGTTACACTCCCAGAAGCTATGAATAGGCACAGACAAGGACTACCCCTTAAGTCTGTGAGAGCAGGGGTGGAAACCCTACAGCTCACAGCAATTTGAGCCACAACATGAGAAAAAGCTTTTTATAATGCATTCCTATGGGGCCAAAATATTATTGAAGTGTAATCAAAAATTTGAATAAGAGTCTGTGATTCCAGACTCTGCTGAATTTTTCAAAGTTTGAACGGTGTTGATAGCTTAAATGGTGTGAAAGTAGTTGAGGTCTGAAGTTTTGGGCGGAAGAAGAGGGAATAATAAAGAAGTACAAGAACATAAGTTAAGTCAAATATGATAGGGAGTGGTTTACCTTTTGGTTTGGTTGAGATAAAGGGCACGATACCAAAGTATCCTGAGGTCAGTATCTTCTCCTGTAGGATGTCTTCCAGGATGTTGTTCCTACAGTCATCTCCATCACAGTTGCGACAGGTTGCCCTGCCTTCATCTGTAGAAAAGCAGTTCCGCAAAATGTTTTGTCAGCGTTTATTCAATGAAACTACCTCACCAAATCTACATTCCTCATCATTGTTGCCATCTAAAACAGACATCACTCATCTCTTTACCTGCTATGTTACCAATGCTGGCGTCTGATCTGATTAGATTTGAGTTTGGGAGTTTGCTGCCCAGTTCCACCCAGTTACTGTGACTGTAGAAATCCTTCAGATTGACAAAAGGAATCCAAATCAGATTTTTATAACATTAATTTATAGCAATTCACATTTGTTTGAATCGCTTGGACAATAACAGCACAATAAATCACAGCACCACAGCTGTCATGTATTTTAGAATCATAAATACCTGTAAGGGGTGTAAAATTTCTCCCAGCTTCTCCCTGGCTGCCTCAAAGTTTTCTTGCCTGTTGCTGGCCTTGACAGCTGATAGTCCATCTGTGATGATTTTCTTTCCTCCTGCAAAACTCTCATCGTCAAAATGAAAACTTGCATTGAGGGCATGACGGATGTCCACCCGTACATTTCTCAAGATGATGGATCTAATGGCTCGGCGGAAACTCTTGGATGATTCTGGTGAGGCACAGGCGACAGCAACAGCCTCAGCAGTCAAAGGCTGTGGCTACACACACACACACACACACACACACACACACACACGTCAAATCACATTTATAAACACTAGGAGCACATGTAATTAAAAAAAAGTTACTTCTTACAGGTAAGGTAAAGTCTGCACCCACTGCCAGGGCCAGATTACGGCACACCTGGACCGTAGCATTTAAGATAGCCCTCTCAGTAATCTCCAGGTGATCCAGGGATTCCCCTGGTAATATGGCAAACCCCAGAGCTCCAGTCTGCAGGAGCAGGAGAGACAATACAACCAAACCTGAAGACATCCTCACTCCTCAACCTGTCTGACAGTCTGAGAGAAAGATAGAAACACATTTATTAAGGTTCAAACCCCGAACGGGTTTAACCCTATTGTTTTCCTGCCGGTTTATTAGTGTGCTTGCTTCATACTTATGTTCTTGTACTTACTTATTTATTATTCCCTCTTCTTCAGCCCAAAACTTCAGACCTCAACTACTTTCACACCATTTAAGCTATCAACGCCTGTTCAAACTTTGAAAAATTCAGCATAGTCTGAAATCGCAGACTCTTATTCAAATTTTTGATTAACTTCAATAATATTTTGGCCCCATAGGAATGCATTATAAAAAGCTTTTTCTCATGCTGTAACTCAAATTGCTGTGAGCTGGAATAAGCTAAAACCATGAAACTTGGCCCAATAACTGGAAATGATGTGCAAATGAAACATGAGCCCAATCGGCCAGATGGTGGCGCTGTAATTAAGGCCCATTTTGGAAAGGCCAGGCCCCTCACACCGTGACTCTGATTGACTTGAAATTTGAGAAACAAGTCCAGCTCAAGGTGCTCTACAAAGAAATCTCAAGAACCACTAAAGTCCGTCTGACTAGATTTTCCGCCATTTTGAATTTTTTGAAAAACAATTTTTTTTTCATCTCCTCCTAAACCGTAGGTCCGATTGCTACCAAATTTTCTGTGGTTCATTATTGTCCAAGCTTAGCAAAAGTTATATTAAGCTTGCTGATATCTTATTTAGTTATCAAGATATTGACCAATGAACTCAGCACATAATTAGACCAAAGTAAACAATTGTTGGGCCAATCATCACAAAACTTGCAGGATATGTCCACAAGTACCTCGACCACTAGGGGGCACTACAAATGCCACAAATGGGCGTGGCATAACACAAATCAGACTATAAATCAGAAATTGTTGGTCCAATCATTACAAAACTCACAGGATATGTTTCATAACAATGTTGAACCACGTGTGTAAAATATTTTTTAAATCGCTCAATAGGGGGCGCCACTAGTTCCAAACATGTGCATGGGCCTGGCGCAAATTTGGCCTTTGTCAAATGTTTGGACACTTTGTCCAAACATCACCAAACTTGGTGGACATTTTTAATTAAACAGTTGAAACATGTCCACAAAATGTTTTTGAAATTGACCAATAGGGGGTGATGCTGATCAAGGGCGTGGGCCTGGCGCAAATTGTGCCATAAATCAATGAGTTTGTCCAATCATCACAAAACTTGGTAGATATTTATGTTGAACTAAGTTTGTAAAATTATCTTAAAATTGTACAATAGGGAGCGCTACAAATCTTTTCCATATGGGCTTACAGTATAGTATTTTTCTGCGGCTTTTATTTTTAAACTGAACTTTGTTTTTTGAGAATGGAAACCTCTGTCCTAGTGCCCTTGCTTACTTAAACATACAGTTAACTGCATATATTTGTTTGTGTAATTTATTTTCTTCTGTCACTCTGCATGCAGTTTGCAGTAACAAAATGGTTTGAACCCACAAATTGCCGCTTGTGGCTATATTTCATTGTTTTCCAATGGTGGCAATGCTGCGGTGCATACAGCTCAAACAGCATTCAAGCATTTCTCTCCCCCTCTAACGCCGGGGACACACTGGACGCGGAAAGAAAAGGAAGCGCCGCGATCGGCGCCGAATGAGCAAGAAGGAGTTTGGTTGTTCACACCGGTGCCGAAAGGCGCCGATCTCCGCTGGTTTTCTCAATGTAGGGGTTTGGTCTCTCTCTCTCTCTCTCTCTCTCTCTCTCTCTCTCTCTCTCTCTCTCTCTGCTTGTGCGTGTGCCTGCTCGTCTCTCTCTCTCTGCGTGTGCCTGCTCCTCAGTGTATCTGTCTCTCTCTATCTCTTGCTTTCTCTCCCCATCTCTCCCTTTTTACCTCTCCCTTTCCCTGTCTCTCTCCCATTCTCTCTGTCTTCCTCCCTCTGTCTCTCTCTTTGTGTATCTGTCTGTCTCTTTTCCTCCCCCTCTCTATTCATCTCTCTCTCTCTCTCTCTCTCTCTCTCTCTCTCTCCCTCTCTCTCTGCTTGTACGTGTGCCTGCTCCTCTTCCTCTCTCTCTCTCTCTCTCTCTCTCTCTCTGCGTGTGCCTGCTCGTCTCTCTCTCTCTCTCTCTCTCTCTCTCTCTCTCTCTCTCTCTCTCTCTTCAATTTCAATTTGAAGCTTTAGTGACATAACAGTGCTTATATTGCCAAAGCAAACGTATATGAACAGACAAAGAACAACATTTACAACAATATGAAAGTACATGCCACAAGTAACAGGGCAACACAAGTAAGAACAGCAATGAATGAAAAATTATTAAGCATTATGTATACTTGAGTAGTATGGTGTCTATTAAAATGCACATGCATAATACATATACATCTCTCTCTTTCTGCTTGTGTGCGTGTGCCTGCTCGTCTCTCTCGCTCTCTGTTTAGACACAGACGGTAAAAGTTTAGACACAACTCAGAAATACCATCAATCAGGGTGTTTTATTTTGAAATTTGTTATATTTTGGAAATTGACCGGATGCTCTATGCCGTTCCTGTGTCTGACTTCCTGCCCAGCTTGACACATTCGCTCACGAATCGAGAAAATCTTAGACCTGACGCCGAAACGGTCGCTGCAGGCCGCGGCCATTCGGCGCCATTCGGCGCCCTTCCGCGGCCGGTGTGCACGGCCACATTGGTTAACATGGGCGCGGAAATAATTTTCCTCGGCATTCGTCGCCATTCGGCGCCTTTCGTCGCCGTTCCGCGTCCGGTGTGTCCCCGGCGTTAGAGAGAGCAGGATCTTTATACCTACAAGTTACACCCCTTCAGGTTTACCTCCGGTCTCAATAACAAGGTCACCAGTATAGACAAAACAGTGTTGGTAACCAAATCACTTGGAGACACCCAGTGCTCATCCTCTAGGTAACATGAAGCATCAGTATCCTTGAGAAAAGCATTAATTCATTTAGGAACTTTACATGAATCAAATACAGCATGGCATATATGTACTGCAACTACTACTGCTGTTAATACATATGTGTACTACCTCTACTACTATTGCATGTCATACAGAATATTAAAGTTTTCTTCAACACTGACAAAGTAGGAGAATTGATTTTAAACTTAATTGGGTTTTATTGTGAAGTCAGCTATAGGCTATGGCCATCTAGTTGAGCCCAGACTGTTGGAGACGTTTACCTTGGTGAGTCCCAATGACACAATCAGTTTTGATAACTACTGTAACTATCTACACTTTTGTATTTTATGTATGATATTTAATTTAATTAAATTTTAACTTTTAATGTCTCATTTCAAAGAGCCTTTTGTTTTTTATTTTCCATTTTAGTATTGTCCTTTGGTGGCTGCCTCTGTACAGCAGAGCCAAAGCGAGATCAGAGCCATTCAGCATGTGTCTATACCTTGAATTTACTCTTTTTTTTTCTCACTTAATATTTAACCTCTAGAGTGGCATTTGCTTTTACACTCTTTGTCCACTGAATATTTTGTGTGTGTGTGTGTATGTGTGTGTGTGGTGTTGGCTAACTGTCGCGCTATGCTTGTTATGCATGTTATGTTGTCTCATGTTTTCTCCGGCGGTTTTCTGTATTTTCATTTCAGGAAGTTGGCACCAAGCACATATGATGCATTGGAAGGTGTTTCCAATGACTCAAAGCACATGCTTCTCCAGAACTCTCAGAAGCAGACCAGCTCACACATAAAGCAATTTTGTGATAACATGAAGAATGTATAAAGCCTACCCATGTAGTTGTAGCTCTCAGACACTTGACACAACCTCTCAAATAGCCACAACAGCTTTTTTTTGCCTTGGGCATTCTGGCTGCTATGGATGTCCTGGGAGGGTGTTTCATGCAGAATTGTTTTAGCTCAAATCAATTCCTGTATAGCAATCATATAAAAAAAAAGCCTAACATCGCAAAAAACAAAGGATCACACAGGACCATATGCACTTCAGGATGCATTGGAGCTGCCATGGGTCTGTGCAGGTTCTGTACTTGTCAGTAAGGTAGGTGCTTTATTAATCCAGGGGGGGAAAAAATCTTTGTTTACAGCAGCCAAGACATAGAATAACACTATGAATAGAAATTACAATAGGAATAATAAAAATAAAGAATAAAAAAGTATATAAAGCTATACAAAAGTAAAAAAATACGCAAATGTTAAATGTTAAAAGTATGGCATACATTTCAATACATGTAGACAAGACGATATGAAACGATGTACAGGATTTATCATGTAGATATATATAGATAGCATTATGCAATAAAAATCTGATACAACGTTTTTTCTATGAATTACCAATAATTATCAGTCGTTGAGTATACTGTACCTTAGGTCAGTGAAGCCTTGCTGTAATCTGTGTTACTATGTTGGTAACACCTACTTTAAAATACTCCAGGACCAGGGCGGGGTCACTATGCTTAACTAGTTGGACCTGTTGTCTTGGTTGATAACCAATCTCACCACCCATTGGTTAAGTTCACTCAAAACCTGTGGGTTTCTTTTTCACTTTTTTGTTTGGGGAAGCTATTTTTCCAGGTCATATCCTGTGATTGTATTGTATTTCATAACATCACATGGGTTAAATATAAATAGTGGTGAATGCTGAATCTCAAATGAACCACTAAAATGATCAGTCCTTTATACCCAGCTATTTATATGATCCAAGATCCAAGATCTGCTCTATGCATCACAGCTGGCTGGTCAACAATGACTCACTGTTGCTTCAGGGTTGTTACTTTTAAATGAAGTAAGTCACAGTGTACTCTATTGTGTCTGACACACCCAATTTTCATTTAGAATCAGAGAGTGAACAAAGTTGGTGTTCGAACTTGGTGCTGGAACATTTTCATTTTCAATTCTCTCTCTCTCTCTCTCTCTCTCTCTCTCTCTCACACACACACACACACCTTCAGGTAAATCTGTTTTTGACAATACCTGACAGCAGCCAACTGTATCTTATGTATGTGCTACAGAAACATGATTGGTATGTTTCCCTGATAGTATCAGTTGCTGTTTAGAGGTGAAGGTGAGATCTTCTGTACAATTCATTTGACCAGCTCACTGTACATTATCCCCCCCTATTACACGACTTACTAAAGACAATCATTTGACACAAAATTCTGATTTAAAATTATTTTATTACAAGATGAAGTAATTTACAAGCTTCTGCCAAAAATAGGTACAGATACACAGGGGTCAGAATGCAAAAAATAATGGTAGGCATTGAACAAGATCAAAGAGAGTATTATTACGTTTACACTTTAATAGGAAAGATTTATGTGTTTTCTATTTGTTCAGTTTCTGTTTGAGTCCATGTTGATGGTAAATGATCTGTGGAGGGAGGAGAAAGGGGCGGGAGGAGGAGGAGCAGTAGGAGAGATCTGCACTTTTCTTGGAATTAATGACAAACTGGAGAAAGGTTGTCACAACAAAACATACCAGATTTTATGTGTTAAACAATGGCTTCAAACCTGTATTTGCCGATATGGGACTGTTTGCTCCCATCCCTGTTACTTTACTTGCTCTCTCTGGCTCTCTGCTGGCCCAGGCTACAGTGTTGGCTAAGGGTGGCTGCGAGGGCTGCAGGCTGGAGACTTTGGGTCACTATTTGCTGGGTCTTGGAACTCCCACTACACAGGGAGGAAAGAACCTGGACCAAGGAGACGGGACCACCAAGGACAGAGAATACATCTGGCCCAGGTCAGACCTCAGGAAAACCCAGTCTGGCTTGCAAACCCACAGCTCTGGCCCACTACCTTCTCCAGCACTGCGGCTCTCTGGCTACGCCGAGACTAGCTGACTGGCCCAGAGGAGACCCCCACCTCCAGACTCTGTCCAGCCTGCCGTGGGCGCACCTTGGAGGAGGCCGCTGGGCAGACGAAGTGCAGTTCACCAGGGACCACCTCTTAACGAGAGACGGGGGAATTGTGGCTCTGGACTGGGCTGTGGGGACAACACTGGGTGAAGTGGTTGGGAGGGAGGGGAGGAAGGAGCATCAGCCAGGGGTGAAGGGATTGGGGTGCTATACCTCAACTCCTCCTGTCCTTCTCCTCATTCCTCAGTCCTGGGGAGGGGTGACCCCCCACCTGAAGGAGCTGTGTCATCTGGCTCTGTGCCAGGGATTCTACGTGGTGGTGTTTCATCCACGCGGCACGGCAGGATGCCCCCTGACCACACCACGACTGACCTGAGTTTGGAGACCCGTCCGATCTCGTGCAGGTATAGGTAGAGAATTCCTTACTGTACAATGAGTCTACATTTAGCCACTTATTTTATCATGTCATGTGAAATGACGCTTTTCCAGGTTTTACTGCCCGCTACTTAAGGAACACCAATCACATTATTTTACAGCTGGTCATATTAATTGATATGAAGTACCATATCTTTCATCCCTTCCATTGTCAGGCAGTGGCTTACATTCGTAGCCGCCACCTGTCCTCTGTGCTAGTTGCAGTGAGCGAGGGTTCAGGGTCAGGTCTTCTGCTGTCCTACCTGGGGGAGTGTGGGTCCAGCTCCTACTTGACAGCGGCTGTAGCCATCTCACCTGTACTGCAGGGCCAGCTGTGGTTTGAAACAGCTATGCCTCCCATCTACCGCTGGGGGGTGCTCTTCCACAGGAAAATGCAGCTCAGCCGGTTAGTGTTGTTGATGACAAAGCGGAGTAAGATGATATTTAATGATGGTTTAGATAAGCATATCAATGCACGATGAACTCTCTTTCTCCCCGGCTCCTTTCTCAGATACGCAAGTTCCTTCAGTGCCGTGCTGGATGTGGATCGGGCCCTCAGCTGCTCCTCCCTCAGAGACTTTGAAGAAGCTCTTTTCTGCTCTTCACTCAAGCCTCAGCAGAAAACCACCACCCCTCCAACAAGCTTCCCCAGCTCTGGAGGGGCCAAACCTGGGCTGGGCTCAGCCTCACATCCCCTGAGAGGCCTGGGACCCTCAGTGGCCTGGGCACTGAGAGAGAGGGCTTACCAGGCCAAGAACTGGGACAGCTACTGGGAGAGGAATGAACCTCTGAGAGATGCAGATGAGGTTGCGGTCCCTGTGCTGTGCATATGCAGCCGTGACGACCCTCTACTACCCCCTGCCTCCACCATGCCCCTCCCCCTGTTCCAGAGCAATCCTTACTTCCTTCTGGTAATGACGGACAGAGGGGGGCACTGTGGGTTCACTCTGGAAGGGCGAGGTGAGAAGGGAGGAATGGAAACAGGAGGAGGGAAGGTGGAGGTGAGTAACTGGAGTCATACAGCAGCTCTAGAGTTCTTCAAGGTAGTGGCGAATTTCCTGAAAGGGGAGGAGAGGGATGGGGCGAGGTGGGATGGCGCAGCAGGGGAGTACGGGCAGGGGGGGCAGAGAAGCAGGACCAGCACTGTGGCGCCCCCTCGAAGGAGACGAGCCACCATGACGAGGAGATCAAGGCCACAGGCACATGAACCAGTCTATGTGGAAGGAGAGGACGGGCAGTTCACTTGGAAGAGGTCTTATACACGCTGAGGATGGAGAGAAATTTCATCCACTCTTTGGGTACCATTTAGGCTTTTCTTCATTACTGTCAAGTCATATCTGTTACTGAGGACACAGGATAGTCAGAGTTGAAGCACGGTTGACTTCTGATGAGAGGGCAGTCCAATGTGGAGTGTTTACAAAAAGAGGACAAATTACACAACACAGTCCACATGCTACAATCAATACAGGTCATTTCCTGGCTGGACTCTACACAGGGCAGTGTTGTATCCGCTATTGTAGAAAGTTTGAAAAAACAAATGGGAGGGAATCAAATGTTTACATCCCACATGGTTTTAAACTCGTCATGTCTCCCTCTCGCACACAAAACACCAAGGACAAAAAAAATATTAAAATTACTTTATTACAGATGATTCTTTATCCAGTAGCCCTCTTCCAACAAAAAATAGTAATTACAAACAAAATATTACATTTATCCCCTAAGCTTTGTTTCTGAATTTCTTTTATACATTTCAAATCACTTTGTCTTCTGTAAGGAATAGCTGTACTCTTCTGTAATCCGACATTCAGCTTTTTGCACAATCTATACAATTTAATACAGTTTAATACAGGTCTCTGGACCAGGGAGAATAAAACAGTAAGATCCACCAATGACAGGAGAGAGAAAAGGAATACTGATAAACAGACTGTACAGAGACGTAACCCCGCCCACTACCAGCCAATGGCAGCGATCCCTCATTACGGTATTGATAATCACAGTAGACTCAATCTGGCCAATCAACTTGTGCAATCAGAGTACAACTGATCCAGTTCTGAGACACCAAGATCTAAAGCTAGACTCTGCCCCAACTGCCTCGTAACACTTGGGAGTCATAGTGAACACAAGATAAGGTCTAAGCCACACCACCTCTCAACTGGCCCTCTACAGACATCACTTGGAAAATAAAATGACCCTTTCCATCATAAAAAAGGAAATAAAACACTAAGGAACTGGATTAAAAATATAAAAAGGGGTTGGGAACAATGGCATACTGGTTGAAGAGTAGAGTTGGACCACCTCAATTTGGGATTTATTTATTTTTCCAAGAGGAAGAGATCTGAATGGAGGGGTGGTAAGATAAACAAAAAAAAAAGATACTCAGGTGCAATGTGAATGCAATGCTTAACTAGGACAGAGGAGGGCACATCTTTCACATATCAGACAAAAAAAAAAAGTGTCCAAAAGATTTCAGCGGACCCATCAGTAACCCATCAGTAACCCTCTAGAAATCACACCATGGCTACAGTTTTGAAAACAATTTTAGTTCAAGGATTATACCTCGTACACTGAACCTGCAACCAAACGTTTCTGAATTCTGTGTGTTTGTTGAGGAGAGTTTGGTAGCTTTTAAGCTACTTCAGATGTTTATGGATAATTCCTGCTTTTTCTGTCATAATCACATTGGTATTTGGCCTGAGAGTAGTCTAAGAACCAAGTGAAACTAGAACACACAGATTAGGTCTCTTAAAATGGCCCTCAAAACGTCAGCAAAATGTAGCCAATGCTTAATCAGAGGCTAAAATTATAGAATTACATTTCAAATAGTGTGCAAAATTATCCTCATTCAGCATAAAACGTTGCCATGTGTTTAAGGTGATTTGACCTAGAACTGTGTTGCTATCTGTTACAATAGGATACCTGTAATAAGTTTCACGCTGACAGTGCTGCTTTCAGCAATAATGAGCATGATCAGCAAGAAAACAAAATTAAGGCACAATGACTTAGGATTTTGTTTTAAGCCCTTCACATTTACAGTGCGCACTAGACCTTCAAGAGGAAATTACATTTCTAAACAATAAAGAATGTGTGTGCCTTCAAATGTTGGTTGAGAATGATGACTTATGTTGAGTAACAATAATACAAATAAATCTTTATCGGCAGATGCACCCAAAATGAAAATGAAAATCTGTGAAAACTGGTGGAAAACTGGTTTTCTGCACCTCTTTGAGCTGCTCCTTGCATAGTTTGTACTCCCGTTTCTGGGACTCCAGGAAGCTACTGAGCTCCTTCTTCTGCTGCACCTGGATGTGCTGCTGGAACTTCTTCTCATCGTTGGTAAATGTCTTCAGCTAGATCAAACACAGGAACAGAGTAAGACACACCTTTGGTTTTTATTAACGAATCAAAATCATGCATACTTGTCTTTAGTCTTACAATGTCCATATGAAGTATACATATGTACATATCAGAGGAGGCTGGTCCATAGAGGCAGAGGAGGTTGCTCCTCCTCTATTTTTGAGAGGCAATAGGGAGATCAAAATATAAAAAAAGAGTAATTGGTTGAAATAAACCATTACCAAATTTCAGTATCATTTATAAAATATTTCTCCTCTCTTTGGAAAAAATCCATTATTGAAATTCTGATTAAAATGCTTCAACAGCGACACCTGCAGGGCAGGCAAGAGGGGAAAGGGCAGTCTGTGTGAAGTGGTGGTGGGTGTGGGGGGCAGAGGAGGACGGGCTCCTGCTGTCCATCTCTTACATCAATTTAATGTACTTCATTTTTTTCATGCTAATCTGTCATTGGCCAAAACACGTAAAACGATGCTCCAAGGGAGGACGTCCTCCCTAACCAATCAACAACCAGAATACAATATTGACATCGCGTTGGTCCAATAATAATTTCCAAATTTCATCTTCAGTTCTCTACCACTGTATTGTACGTGAGTGTGACGAACTGGCGGTAAAGCGATAGATAGATAGATTATACAGTAGCATATTAGGAAATAAATAATAACAAACTACTTTTAAACACAAAACAAAAAAAATACATTTTATTTAGGCCTTTTCAACCAGAGGAGGCTGGTCCAAATTTCCTTTTTTCAGATTTACGTTTCCCTTTTTTTTAAATTATTATCGCGCAGTAGCTAGCTACTTGGGTTAGCCAACGCAACAGTTAGCTTGTTGCAGCAGCCCTGAAGGACTGTTAACCTAACGGCGACAATGCATTTGAAGGAGAGTGGTGCTGCGGCAATTAACGGCAGCATGAGTGAGGGGGTGACAGAGAGGCATGGACACAGACACGGAGTGTGGGAT
The DNA here is from genome assembly GCA_034670405.1 of Hoplostethus atlanticus. NCBI lineage: Eukaryota > Metazoa > Chordata > Actinopteri > Trachichthyiformes > Trachichthyidae > Hoplostethus > Hoplostethus atlanticus. The sequence continues at coordinate 15,918 of JAXDDX010000155.1, read as the reverse complement.
GGGGAAGAACAATAAACGATCCGGAACGGCGTTCTGGCACCTTCGATTAATAAGTAAATAAATCTGATTGGTGTGTAGCCTCCTCTCTGAGGCTACATCCACACTAATACGGTGTCGTTTTAAAACGGAGTTTAGAAACTAAAACGATCTCGGTCCACACAAGCGTTATAGCACCGTTTCAGAAATTATCTCCGTCCAAAAAACGCATATCACGTTACCATTCACCTACACTGGGCATGCGCGTGCCGGTGTAAACAGGAAGCAGATTGTCTGCTCTGCTTAGTTGCAGAAAATGCCATTATGAAGAACAGCAATGACGAAAAGTAAGAGCAGAGATGTCTTTGTTTGGACGGATGACGAGGTGGAACTGTTACTGAAAGTAGCAAACGAGTTTGATGCGGCGGAGAGTATAGATTGGGAGTCGTCGCAAAGCAAATACAGCCATATTGCCACGGTACAAGGAGCACTATCCATACGTCTGACTGATAAGACCCAATCAGGAAGCGGACGTGGCTCTCCCACAGCAGCCAGCTAGGGCAGAAGAACAGGTGAGATAGACAGCAAACAGAGAGATGTAGAAGCAGGGCAGAAAAGCCTCATTTCTATTCTTCTGTGCCTGTATATTTTATGTGTTTGACACAACGTGAAGCAATGGAGCTGTATATATTGTTATTTGTCACAAAGTACTTGGCAATTAAATATTTACAGTGGAGCACCTTATATATAGTATTATTTAATAATTAATTTAAGAAAGTGTGTGGGTGCCCCTCGACCGGTCAGCTACCACCACAAATAGAATCTAATTCTGTGGGAAACACTGTGTACGCTATGTGTTGTTGAAGTTATCTGGTTCATTGTGAAATGTCTTAAATAAATAATAAATAATCAATAATTATTATGAGGTGAATCATTTTTCCCCGCTGCACCGCTACACCGGATCTTAGGGTTCCCCCACCTGCCAAATCTCACTTTAACCCCTGATTATTAGGTTATTATTAGGTTGCTAGTTGGATTATTGCTACATTTGAACATAAGAACATAACATAACTTCAACATAAGAAAGTAGAGATAAGTAGCCAACTAGTGTAAAATAACATGACGCCGTGGGTTGGTTTTCCTCCTGTCCTCCCCAATTTTTTGAGTCACCAGCCGCCACTGTTGTTGTCGCACCATCCGACGAACCTCTCCACCAGACCCCTGTACTCATCCTCATTGTCCTCATTGATGCAACCCCCGATGGATGAATCATCCGAGAACTTCTGGAGATGAGTAGACCCAGAGTAGACCCAGAGTAGACCCTGGTCTCCCTATCTCTTTTCTTTTTGTCTCCTCTCCTCTTCTCTCCAGCCTCAGTTGGTTGAGAGGTTGCTGGAGGAGATTCAGAATCTGAAGGCCACAGTTTTGTCTCAGGAGAAGAGAATCTGTGACTTGGAGAATAAGCTTTCCCAGTCCACCAATGGCACTGCCTGACACGCACGCACACACACACGCACACGCACACGCACACGCACACGCACACACACACACACAAACACACACACACACACACACACCTGAATTACAGTATAGTAATATTTTTACAGAAACACATTGCCCTTGTACAGACATGGAGGTTCTCCCCTATTGCCCTATATACTCTAACTATCCTGTCCCTCTAATAATATGGTACATATTATTAAATACATATGGTACATATTCACACCTTTAGAGTGATTTGTAAAGTACGAGATGGGTACGACAAGGCAGAACGGTGTGGGAGAAAGGGGACTGCAGTTTAGAGAGACATGTGGAAGTTGGGTTAAGGGACTGAAGTAAGTTAACATTATTGATCACTTGTTTTGTTTGCATGAAAAGGTTTTGTGCCAATGGCGTTCCAGCTGTTTTTTGGGAAATGATAAACTAATTATATAACCATAAACACACATACACTCAACACACGAACAAGCTCAGCCATCACCAAACATGCAACTCAACACATATACTTGCCCTGCCCTCCTTCTCAAACTGTCACTGACCAACACATTCAAAGTCTGCAAAGTCTGACAACCTTTCAAAATGTAAATAGTGATAAAGCACAAAAGGAGAAAAAAAAAACGGATAGCAAAATGTGAAAAGCAAAGAGTTTTGTGTGTTCTGTAAAGGATTATACATGAGACACATAATGACATCAATAAAAACAATGTTTTTAAAATCTCTGCCTCTTCCATCTCTTGTAATCGTGTTTCCCAGATTATTTCTGCTATCTGATTTTGGACCAGTAGGGGGCCTGGACAGGTCTCCAGTATGCACCCTTCACAGGTCTTAAGGCAAAATTTGCAGGTAAATCATTGGTTTACAGTTGATTTCCACCAATCAAAAAAAGACATAGCTATAGGGGAGGAGTTTTTTTACAGCTAAAAAAAAACACTGAAATGGGGTTAGGAGCTTATTATCATTATATATGTCAAATGTTAGCATCTCCACATTTACCACATGAAGTCTCAAGAATCCCTTCTCTCTCTCTCTGTTGTCTCCTCATTGCTCTTAAGGTTTTTTTTGGAGAAACATATCAGATGAGGGTGATCATTACATTACATTACAGGCATTCAGCAGACGCTTTTATCCAAAGCAACTTAAAATAAGTGAATTCAACATACAACAATTCAGCAAGAGAACTACTAGTGACCAGAAATCCTAAGTGCATTTCCTTCCTAAACAAGCATCTAAGAGCAGAACCAGTGCTAAGGTAAAAGTGCAATAAGTTATCTACCTACTTGAGAAACAAATGAGACAAATGAGCAAGTGCTAAGAGGAAGGGTCAGGGTAGTCACAAAATGAGACAAAATTGAGATCTTCCCTATTGATGAAGAAAAGACGACAAGCAAAAGATTTTGCCTCTGGGTTGATTTATTAATCTTGGACTGCCTTTAAGATATGTTAGTATCTTAAAGTACCTAGTGATACATACATGCAGGTGATGCAACGTAAACCTCAAAATTATTTTCTGGCTAATTTTAAACCATTCACAATTTTGAATTCACTGGATCCCCAGCTCAGTCGTCACAAAGACTGTGATGGCTATGCGTAGGGACAAAATTGGAGGACTGAGTGGTTTTGACAGCCATAGTCACAGGAGCTGGTGTGATAGTGTAGACACAGGAGCCTACATTACCCACCCGATCCACAACCACTAGCTCTACATCAGGCGAACAACAAGATGCAGTGTAGGACACCAGTGTTATGTTCTCGCTGTTGGTGCCAATGGCCATGCTGGTGTTCATGGTTCCATTGCCCTGTCTGAGGCTGACACGGTCGATGCCTGTCCCTTCAACACCATCAGTCAGATTGACAGAGAGCTCCCACATAGATAAGGTGCAGTTGTCAGAGCAGTTAGACCGTAGGCTGACCAGCTGACAAACTGGCCGAGTGAAATCGGTCACCTATGAGGGGAAGGCAAATCGGATAAAGTCAGTTAGTCATAGTTCTATATCAGTGACTTAACCATTGAAATATGTGCAGATATTGCTCATTGGAAGAGTTACCGTGTCAACGATGGAGAAGCGTAGCACGATAGAGTTGGTGTCTGTGGCCCCTGGAGCCTCAGCCTCAATGGTCAGGGTGACATCGCTACCAGATGTGGTGTTAAGCGGCGCTGTGAGGGTCACTGTACCATTAGCACTGCCACCAGTTGCCAGAAACAAGCTGGTAGGGGAAGTTGAGTCAAAACCCCGGTCATTGGTAAGTCGGATGGTGAAGTTACCCCCTGTCCCACTCGTCATCACAGAGAAGGGCACAGAGATGGATGTTCCTGGTACTAACACACTATTTGAATCAGCCTAAATACAAAGGGAATCAGAAAAGAGTCAGTATTTGCTGTGTGATTAAGCACTATTTGACAACCAGAGTTATAGTCTGTATATCTCCTCGTGTTTTGAAGTGAAGTACCCCTGTGTGCATTACTCAGTGATGGTCTAGGGTAGGCACTCACAGTAATAGTCAGGCTGGAGCCTCTGAGGCTGGTGGAGGACTGCCTCTGGAAGCTGGTTGGTGACCTGGAGGTATTGCGGCTATCCTCCCCCTTCACACACACCACAAACGCCACTGACGGGATCCTGTCAACCCGGACTAGGAAGTGTCCACCCCCCAGTGACTCCACACTGCCATTAACCTGCCCTGACCCTGAGGCTTCCACCAGAGCCACCTCTGTCAATGTTGCTGAATCACTACCCGTCAATGTCACCAACAAGGTGCCATTAACACCTTCCAAAAAAAAAGAAGAGAAAAAAAATCCATTCAGTATGTCTGACTTGATCATATTAGTTGTACTGTTAAGCCATCCTTTTGGATATAACACCAATATGATTATCATATGTACAAGTCACAGTTTCTTTACCAGCTCTAGGACGGGTCTCTAGTACATCAAATCCCATGAATGGGCCCTGGGATGCCTCCACAAAGTCAAACAGGAAATCAATAGCACTCTGACCTGGGAATAAAAGGTTGTGAGTGAAAACTCAACCAAAGAGGCTACATGTGTAAGACAGTTTACAGCTATTATGATCTGTAGGATTTTTTGTGTTTCTTAAGTGATTGACTGTGGGTACACACTAATCTTAATCATCTTTTTGTCTGGTGATTGATGGTAATTTGATAGAACCCCCCAAAGTACAACCCCCCAATATTCCAGTATATATTACGGTACAACACCTATTGACCTGTGGCCCTTCCATGGTGAATGTAGGGGCAGAGGAGCAGCCAACCCAATGCTGAAAATCTTAGCCTCAGTAAGCCCTCGCTATAACTCCTAGTGGATTTTGTTTAGATGTTCCTCAACTGAAAGGGTTGCCAAACTACGTTGTTTCAGTGTTCATGATTCCCAAAAGTCAAGTCCCAAGTCCGAATGATCTGTCTCACCTATAACCTTCAGGGTGTAGGGATTTGTTGACACCATTCTCATTTCCCATAGTCCCACTTGTGTGTTTAGCAGCAGGGTCTGGAAGTTCCCCACTGACTGGAATGCAATGATCAACGATCCGGTTTCGTCAGTGCTTTTCTGAGACTCCCCTATAAACAAAGCCATGCCAATAAATAAAGCACACTGGTAGTGAACAGTTACCAGACAATGACATACATATTAAACAGTTGATGGTGTCACACATTGATAGTGACAGGGATTAATGCTCAAATTGGCCATTGCAAATTATGTGTAGCATTTGTAAACATCAATATGTCACATTATTGTGATACCCTTGTGTAATTACTGTAAACAAGATACCATGGTGGAGATGATTGGTGGCCTCTATCTCACACTAGTGGTATTGTTAGTGTTTCTGCAAATTAAGACCACATCTTCTGTCAAAGGTTTTTACTTTTGCTTTAGTGAAGAGGATAAACATGTTGGAAGTGGAATTTTCCTTCAGGCTTTCACTGTTTCACCATAGGACCTCTGAAAGCTTTAGCTCTGTTCGCTCTGGAAAAACCTCTTCCTGTTTTGTGCTATAAAGCAATCTTCCTTTGTTCTGTAAAACAATCCAGCAGATTTGCTACAAAATATGACCTGCTGATACATAATGCAGTACAGACGCTGCCAAAAGCCTTGTTTGTTTAAGGTAATCATGCTAATGTCTCAAATTGATGTTAAAATACTGCACATAGCACCTTTAACTTTAAAGAATAGAAAGGATTCGATTTCCAGAGTAGTATTACCTGAGGGGCTGAGGAGCGTGAAGGTGAGGGAGCGTCCAGTGATGTAAATTGTAAGGTTTCTTACTGACTCATCAACTGAGAAGGTGAAATTATCTGCCTTTTCTGGGCTCCTGACTACGTGCAGTAGTGTCACCTAAGAAAATGAAACAGATGACACGTTTGGATTCTTAGTTTGGATTTTGAAAACTAGCTGGTCATAGCCAGTGAAATAATTTAGATATTACCAGGGAGGAGCTGGAGGACTCTACTATGACGCTGGTGGCCACAGACAGCTCACTCTTGGTGACTTCAATAGCCTGTCCCCCTGAAGCCTCAGCCAGGTCCCTGTACAACTGGCCACCGGATGTCATCCGTCTGAACCGTTGGCTGGCACTCTGTCTCCGACGACGGCGCCCCAAGACGGCAGTGAGCATGAAGTTCACCTAAAAAAGAGAAAGATGGATGAGAATTTAGTTAGCCAAATCAGACAGACCTGTAGTAGCTGTTCCTTTACATATAAACATCTACAAATAGACAATTCTGAAGTAGTCTTTTTAGCCTTCCCAACTACAGAAATCTGGTAGTTTGTCCTGGCCAGAAACAAAAACTGATTTTTGAGCGTAGTGAAACATAACATAGAAACATAGAAACATAAAAAAATTTAAACATTTGTATCCTCTATAGAGTTAGAAGGCTAAATTAGCTTATTTAGGCTACTGTAACTCCCTCTAGAGATTTATTTTGTTTTGTATTGATTGATGTATTGTGTCTGCCTGTAATGTTTGAATTAGATTCCTTGTCTGCACATGCATCACAGTTTATTAATGCTGTAATTGTGATTTCTTATCAATAAGGATTATTATTATTCTGATGATGATAATTACTATTACTCCTCTTCTTACCTATGCTAGCTACTCACCACTGTCTTGGTACGCTCTATCAGTGCAATCACTGTGTTTTTCAGGTGTCTGTCTTTAGCGGTTGCTACTACTACCATTTCTTAACACAGAATCTTCCGAACTAAATTGACTTTTTAAAAAATACTTTTAAGCTAAAGCAAGCCCGCACATTTTCTTCAGAAAATTTAACCTTTTCTAGTTTTTATCAATAAGGATTATTATTATTCTGAGGATGATAATTACTATTAGTTCTCTTCTTCTTCGACAACATTGTTTAACATTCAAACGCTAGCTACTCACCACTGTCTTGGTATGCTCTATCAGTGCAATCACTATGCTTTTCAGGTGTTTGTCTTTAGCGGTTGCATCAGTAAAGACGAATATCTCAGAACTAGGAGGAGCACCAGTTAACGCCAGCTACAGGAGGAAGAAATAATATGAGATAGTAAGAATTGTTTTAGTTTTGCCCCACATTAATGAAATTTGCTGGACAGATTTTGCAGTAGCCTAAGCAACATGTCACGGCACCTGAAGCCCTGAAAGACACATTTCCTCGAAATCCCCACCAGCATAAGCTGTCAGTGCATTGATCTGGTCCATGAAGACATTTGGGTCTGTAGTCCTTATCAGTGGTCCAAACCCTGAGATTCAGATGGAGATAGAAGACATAAATGTATCTTTCTTGTGCTTTCTTTTGGTGAGTGGTTTATGATTAAGGAAAGGAAGAAAGAAAGGTTAAAAAAGGAACAGGAGTGTAGAGTCCAGTCTAGGGCTTTAAGATCCTACCTGGATCATTGAAAGGAACAAGAATGTAGACTGAGGGCTCGTCTCGTGTTCCTACTTTACTGTTTACTATAAAGGAAGTAACAACTTTCACTGCCTCAATGTCATCTCCCATGCTGCCTGTAGTGTCAATCACAAAGCAAAGAGCTTTATTGGCTCCTTTGGAGATCCCCAACATCCTGATGGACGGAGAAAGAAGGATGGATAGGGAGATAAAAAAAACAACCCTTGTATATACATACATAGGTACTTTACAGTACACCACTGCACCATGTGCTAAACATACTGCAGGAAGTCTGTGTCACCAACAGCCCCTCGAATGTCCTCTAGCAGCTCTCTGGTTGCAGCTATAGCCATATTTGCTGCTTCAAAGTGGAGATGCCCGTGGCTGGACGTCAGCGTGTCCTTGCTGATCCCACCTTTAGGCTCTATCCCACTCGTTACGTCGATGAAGCCTCCGCGGCTGCATTTTCCTGTTCACCATTAGATATGAAAACAAAAAGTACACAAAAATACATCACTTTTCTGTGTAGGATGTCGTATTTCATGAATATTATTCTTCTATGTTTTATTCTATTCTATGTTTTTATTTGTGTAATCCAGTGTATGTATCATTATGTATGTTGTGTTGTGGCTACTAGTGTTCATGAGATGAACATATGTACTAATCCACCAGGAAAAACATCCTGGAACATGTAAATATGCTTAGCGACTAAATCTTGTAGTTTGGTGAAAGTGTCAGATAGAATCATCTCATGACCACTTTGAGTAGAGCAGCTGAGCTAGTTTGGAGAGACAGATGACAGGCGGTCATGGTTTAGAAACCCATGGCGGCAGTATCCAAGACTGGCTCAGCATGCTGGTTACACTCTCTGAAGCTATGAATAGGCACAGACAAGGAATACCCCTTAAGTCTGTGAGAGCAGGGGTGGAAAACGTCTCATGGGCCAATAACACAGACCTTGGCATAACTATGAATAGGGACAGCCCATAGAAGCAGGTAGAACAGTTGTGGAGGGAAGGAAAAGCTCCAACGTTGCTCTCTTCCCAGGATGCAGTTGACAGACAGTTGAGAGTAAATTAACCAAAACCACTTCTTCACTCATTAGGGGAGAAAACCCTACACTTCAAATTGGCTTTGACCGTGAACGAGAACACGTCAGGAAAGAATCATAACATGAATTGCTTTGTGGGACGTTTCAAGCCAGGTGGTGTAGGTTACAATAGGTCTGATTAGCGCTGTGAGCAGATATAGAGGATGGTTGTTCTGGGATGTCAGGGGCCTTAACCCATGAATCACCTGTGATGTGCAGTGTACATTGATAAGCCTAATGGCCTAAGGCAACAACACACTGCTACATCCTGGTTTAATAGCACACGGTATACTTCCATCAGATCCTGTGCATTGTTATGAGGGGTGGAAGTAACAAAAATTAATTGATAAAAATTGAGGTGATGAAAATGCATGTGAATTGAAAAATAGAGGGGTCAAAATGGATGTGAAATGAAAAATAGAGGGGTAAAAATGGATGTGAAATGAAAAATAGAGTGATAAATTAACAATTGATTTGATTAATTTAAAGCCAATTTGATTAAAACAGTCGTGATATCATGACAACAGAGCCATGTTTCATCATTTTCCCCATCATTGCTTGCTGTAAACGATAAATGTCAGTTGGGTATTGTGAATAATGAATGGTAGACAGTAGACAGTAACAGAGACCAGTTAATTATCAAAGCAACACTATTTCAAATAAAATGTCAAGTTTATCAAATCAATTGTCAATTTGTCACTCTATTTTTCAATTCACATACATTTCATCACTTCCATTATTAATTTGTAAGCATTTTCATCACTTCCATTTTTTTCAATCATTTTGTTTTACTCCCACCCTTGAGGCCACTTTCCTTAAATGATAAATGGCATGGTGTAGTGAATGATGAATGATGAATGTAAGACGGGGAAATTGATGAAATATGGCTCTGTTTTCATCATATCACGACGGCTTTGAATTTATCAAATCAATTGATAATTTATCACTCTATTTTTCAATTCAATTCAATTTTCATCACCTCCATTTTTATTTTGTTACTTCCACCCCTCATATATTGGATGTATAAATATTGTATGTATAAATGCCTTTATGTCAACTATGTTCTGTGTAAATCTTAGTCTACTGTATTGTGCATTGTATTAAATATACAACGGCATTTGATTTGCAGGTGAACAAATGAGGTTCAGACAATTTAACCATGACAAAGGACCATTACAGCTAGACTCAATTTCAATTTCTCAATTTAATTCAATGTCTCAAAAATATGTTTGATCGCTAGTTATTATTTTTCAAAAGTCAAATATGATAGGGAGTGGTTTACCTTTTGGTTTGGTTGAGAAAAAGGGCACGATACCAAAGTATCCTGAGGTCAGTATCTTCTCCTGTAGGATGTCTAACAGGATGTTGTTCCTACAGTCGTCTCCATCACAGTTGCGACAGGTTGCCCTGCCTTCATCTGTAGAAAAGCAGTTCCACAAGATGTTTTGTCAGCGTTTATTCAATGAAACTACCTCACCAAATCTACATTCCTCATCATTGTTGCCATCTAAAACAGACATCACTCATCTCTTTACCTGCTATGTTACCAATGCTGGCATCTGATCTGATTAGATCTGAGTTTGGGAGTTTGTTGCCCAGTTCCACCCAATTACTGTGACTGTAGAAATCCTTCAGATTGACAAAAGGAATCCAAATCAGATTTTTATAACATGAATTTATAACAATTCACTGGAGTCACATTTATTTGAATCCCTTGGACAATAACAGCACAGTAAATCACAGCACCACAGCATCTGTCATGTATTTTAGAATCATAAATACCTGTAAGGTGTGTAAAATTTCTCCCAGCTTCCTCCTGGCTGCCTCAAAGTTTTCTTGCCTGTTGCTAGCCTTGACAGCTGATAGTCCATCTGTGATGATTTTCTTTCCTTCTGCAAAATTCTCATTGTCAAAATGAAAGCTTGCATCGAGAGCATGACGGATGTCCACCCGTACATTTCCCAAGATGATGGATTTAATGGCTCCGCGGAAACTCTTGGATGATTCTGGTGAGGCACAGGCGACAGCAACAGCCTTAGCAGTCAAAGGCTGTGGCTACACACACACACACACACACACACACACACACACACACACAATCAAATCACATTTATAAACAGTAGGAGCACATGTAATTAGTTATTAATATAAGTAATAAGTTACTTCTTACAGGTAAGGTGAAGTCTGCCCCCACAGCCAGGGCCAGATTACGGCACACCTGGACTGTAGCATTTAAGATAGCCCTCTCAGTAATCTCCAGGTGATCCAGGGATTCCCCATATGGCCATATGGTAAACCCCAGAGCTCCAGTCTGCAGGAGCAGGAGAGACAATACAGCGAAAGCTGAAGACATCCTCACTCTTCAATCTGTTTTAATCTGCGGCAATGCTGCTGTGCATACAGCTCAAACAGCATTCAAGCATTTATCTGCCCCTCTAAGAGAGAGCAGGATCTTTATACCTACAAGTTACATCCCTTCAGGTTTACCTCCAGCCTCAATAACAACACAATATAACAATATAATAGACAAAACAGTGTTGGTAACCAAATAACTCAATCACCCAGTGCTCATCCTCTAGGTATCATGAAGCATCATGACTGTGAGGCAAAGAAGGGAGGACTGAGTGGTTTTGACAGCCATAGACACAGGAGCTGGTGTGATCTCAGGCTGTGGGCTATTGGTGGCTGTTGCCCTGATAGTGTAGAAACAGGAGCCTACATTACCCACCCGATCCACAACCACTAGCTCTACATCAGGCGAACAACAAGATGCAGTGTAGGACACCAGTGTTATGTTCTCGCTGTTGGTGCCAATGGCCATGCACCAGCATGGCCATGCTGGCATGGCCAGCATGGTTCATGGTTCCATTGCCCAGTCTGAGGCTGACACGGTCGATGCCTGTCCCTTCAACACCATCAGTCAGATTGACAGAGAGCTCCCACGTAGATAAGGTGCAGTTGTCAGAGCAGTTAGACCGTAGGCTGTCTGCAGGAGCAGGAGAGACAACACTCTTCAATCTGTCTGACAGTCTGTGAGAAAGATAGAAACACAGTTATTTTCATTGTTTTCCCATGGCGGCAATGCTGCTGTGCATACACCTCAAACAGCATTCAAGCATTTCTCTCCCCCTCTAAGAGAGAGCAGGATCTTTATACCTACAAGTTATACCTCTTCAGGTTCACCTCCAGTCTCAATAACAAGGTCACTCGAATAGACAAAACAGTGTTGGTAACCAAATCACTTGGAGACACATGAATACATGAATTAGATTAGGTGATTAGATTAAACTTTATTGTCATTGCACAGTGTACAAGTACTGAGACAACAAAATGCAGCTACTAACACCGTGGTGCAGAGTTCAGCAAGGTGACAGCTGAGGGGAAGAAGCTGTTCCTGAGCCGGCTTGTCCTGGAACGAAGAAATCTGTAGCGCCTCCCAGAGGGGAGGTGGGCAAACAATCTGTGGCTGGGGTGAGAGGTGTCCTTGACGATGCTGTGCGCCCTTTGCAGACACCGCTTGTGCTGGACGACTCAATAAAGGGGAGTGAAGTACCGGTGATGCATTGGGCGGTTTTCACCACCCTCTGCAGTGCTTTCCGGTCAGGCAACAGAGCAGTTTGGTACGGCAACAGAGCAGTTGCTGTACCAAACTGTGATGCAGTTGGTAAGGATGCTCTCGGTGGTGCAGCGGTAGAAGTTCACCAGAGTCTGAGGCGACAGGTGGACTTTCTCCTCAGGAAGAAGAGACGCTGGTGAGCCTTCTTGACCAGGGTTGTGGTGTTGAGGGTCCAAGAGAGGTCCTCGGAGTTGTGGACGCCCAGAAACTTAAAGCTGGCGACACGCTCAACCTCCGTCCCGTTGATGCAGATGGGGGTGTGTGCCGGCTTTGGACTTCCTGAAGTCCACAATGAGCTCCTTGCTCTTCTTGGTGTTGAGGGCCAGGTTATTGAGCTCATCAGGGAGGGAGGTGTACAGCAGGAATACAGCATGGCATATATGTACTGCAACTACTAAGGAAGGGGGGCTATGTGAGACTGCTGTTCATTGACTATAGTTCAGCTTTCAATACCATAGTCCCCACCAGACTGGCTGGCAAGTTGATTGAGCTGGGACTGAACACCCCCCTGTGTGCCTGGATCCTGGACTTCCTGACCGCCAGGCCCCAGGTGGTCAGGGTGGGCAGACACACCTCCAACCCCCTCACCCTGAACACAGGATCCCCCCAGGGTTGCGTCCTCAGCCCCCTACTGTACTCCCTGTACACACATGACTGTGTGGCCAGGTTCAGCTCCAACACCATCATTAAGTTTGCGGATGACACAGTGGTGGTGGGCCTGATCTCCGACAACGACGAGAAGGCCTACCTGGAGGAAGTTGCTGATCTGTCACTCTGGTGCCAGGACAACAGCCTCCTCCTGAATGTCACCAAAACTAAGGAGCTGATTGTGGACTTTAGGAGGACACAACAACAGAGGACGTACTCACCACTGGGGATTAATGGGAATACTGTGGAGAGGGTGAGCAGGTATAAATACCTGGGAGTCCACATCACCGAAGATCTCACATGGTCCACACACACTGACACTCTGGTGAGAAAGGCGAGGCAGCGCCTTTACCACCTCAGGCAACTGAGGAAATTTAAAGTCTCCCGGAGGATCCTTCAGTCCTTCTACTCTGGAGCTGTAGAGAGCATCCTGACAGGAAGCATCACTGCCTGGTTTGGCAGCAGCTCCGCTCAGGACAGGAAGGCTCTGCAGAGAGTAGTGCGTTCGGCTGAGCCCACTATTGGAACTACACTCCCCACCCTGCAGGACTTATACACCAGGAGGTGCAGAACCAGAGCCTGCAGGATCATGAAGGATCCTCACCACCCCAACAACGGACTGTTTCAGCTGCTGCGGTCAGGCAAGCGCCTCCGTAGTCACGCTGCCAAAACAGAGAGACTGAGACGGAGTTTCTTTCCTCAGGCCATCAGGACTGTGAACTCTGAACTCACCAGGGCCCCCACCAAGACACACACACTGCCCCTCTTATGCACACACACACTTAGGTAAAGACTACACATAATTTATAATTTATATTATATTATACATACAATTTTCCCTTTTTTTACTATATTTTTTTATAAAGTGCTCTTATTGTAAATATTGTGTTTTTTATATAGAGCTCTTACTGTGACATTGTAAATATTGTGTTGGTTATTGTAAATAGTGTGAACCTGTTATTTTGCACATTTCTGCTAAGCATTGCCACTTTGCATTTCACTACACACCTTGTGTGTGTATGTGACAATTAAACTTCTTGAATCTTGAATCTTGAATCTACTACTACTGTTAATACATATGTGTACTACCTCTACTACTATTGCATGTCATACAGAATATTAAAGTTTTCTTCAACACTGACAAAGTAGGAGAATTGATTTTAAACTTAACTGGGTTTTATTGTGAAGTCAGCTATAGGCTATGGCCATCTAGTTGAGCCCAGACTGTTGGAGACGTTTACCTTGGTGAGTCCCAATGACACAATCAGTTTTGATAACTACTGTAACTATCTACACTTTTGTATTTTATGTATGATATTTAATTTAATTAAATTTTAACTTTTAATTTCAAAGAGCCTTTTGTTTTTTATTTTCCATTTTAGTATTGTCCTTTGGTGGCTGCCTCTATACAGCAGAGCCAAAGCGAGATCAGAGCCATTCAGCATGTGTCTATGCCTTGAATTTACTCTTTTTCTGTACAAGGGCAATGTGTTTCTGTAAAAAGGTGTACTCTTTTTCTCTTTTTCTCACTTAATATTTAACCTCTAGAGTGGCCTTCGCTTTTACACTGTTTGTCCACTGAATATTTTGTGTGTGTGTGTGTGTGTGTATGTGTTTGTGTGGTGTTGGCTGGTCGTGCTATGCTTGTTATGCTGTCTCATGTTTTCTCCGTCGGTTTTCAGTATTTTCATTTCAGGAAGTTGGCACCAAGCACATATCATGCATTGTAAGGTGTTTTCCAATGACGCAAAGCACACCCGACACCAGACCCAGAAGCAGACCAGCTCACCTATTGTTTGGTGAAGCCATTTTTCCAGGTCATTGTATTTGATGTCTGTGGCGGACTGGGGGGAGGGAGGGTGGTAGGTCCGGCTGGACTCAGCGGCTGCGGCCAATTAAAGCTGATTGCAGCCGGGCCTTTTTAACCTGTGTGTCAGGTTCCCGGCAGTTGGCGCCGTCTTCCCCGGCGCTCTACACTGCCGTCAGCGCCGAGGAAGACGGCGCCAACTGCCGTCAACACCGGGCCGGGTTTATGGTGGTTAATAAAATGGCCCGCTGGCCAGTTAACTCTGACTCCTGCCTTGTCTCTGTCTGTCACGGAACGCGGTAATGTGGCACCTTGCCACAGTGGTTCCCTGACCGGGAACCTGACACACAGGTTAAAAAGGCCCGGCTGCAATCAGCTTTAATTGGCCGCAGCCGCTGAGTCCAGCCGAACCTACCACCCTCCCTCCCCCCAGTCCGCCACAATGTCATTGATTGTATTGTATTTCATAACATCACGTGACACAATCAGTTTTGATAACTACTGTAACTATCTGCACTTTTGTATTTCATGTATGATATTTAATTTGGATGCTTTTGTATTTGGTAAGGAGGTGGAGGTGGTCGCCTCTTGTCTTGACGGAAATCCACCACGAGCTCTCTTGTCTTGCTGACATTGAGGTGTAGATGGTTGTTGTCGCACCATCCGACAAACCTCTCCACCAGACCCCTGTACTCATCCTCATTGTCCTCATTGATACAACCCCCGATGGATGAATCATCTGAGAACTTCTGGAGATGAGTAGACCCAGAGTAGACCCAGAGTAGACCCAGAGTAGACCCTGGTCTCCCTATCTCTTTTCTTTTTGTCTCCTCTCCTCTTCTCTCCAGCCTCAGTTGGTTGAGAGGTTGTTGGAGGAGATTCAGAATCAGAAGGCCACAGTTTTGTCTCAGGAGAAGAGAATCTGTGACTTGGAGAATAAGCTTTCCCAGTCCACCAATGGCACTGCCTGACACGCACACGCACACACACCTGAATTACAGTATAGTAATATTTTTACAGAAACACATTGCCCTTGTACAGACATGGAGGTTCTCCCCTATTGCCCTATATACTCTAACTATCCTGTCCCTCTAATAATATGGTACATATTATTAAATACATATGGTACATATTCACACCTTTAGAGTGATTTGTAAAGTACGAGATGGGTATGACAAGGCAGGACAGTGTGGGAGAAAGGGGACTGCAGTTTAGAGAGACATGTGGAAGTTGGGTTAAAGGACTGAAGAAAGTTAACATTATTGATCACTTGTTTTGTTTGCATAAAGAGGTTTTGTGCCAATGGCGTTCCAGCTGTTTTTTGGGAAATTATAAACTAATTATATAACCATAAACACACATACACAGATACACACAACACATGAACAAGCTCAGACACATAAACAT